>OX419762.1:51233262-51853285 GCA_948567375.1 Lunularia cruciata | reverse complement strand
CACCATTGACACTTGAGGAGGTAGAGAGAAGGTTATCTACCCTCAAGTATGGCCCAAATATTACCAAGGAGGAGACGGTGAGATTTGAGGAGATTTTCCGCGAGTTCATCCATGTGTTTGCTTTTAGTTACAAGGATTTGAAGGAAGTCACCTTGGAGGAGCACAAGATAGAGGTGGAGTCACATGCAAGACCAATCCGCCAAAAGCAACGTCGCATTAGCCCACCAATATCTTTGGTTGTGAAGGAGGAGATTGATAAGCTCAAGGAGGCTGGATTTATCTTTGAGGTGGAGAATTCAGAATGGGTGTCTCCAATTGTCATTGTGAAGAAAAAGAATGGTAAGCTTCGGGTATGTGTGGATTTTAAGAAGCTCAATGCTGTTACCAAGAAGGACTACTACCCATTGCCATTCATTGATGAGATCTTGGAGGAGGTTGCAGGTCATGAGAGGTACAGTTTTGGAGATGGTTATAGTGGATATAACCAAATCAAGATTGCACCAGAGCATCAACAACTCACCACATTCACCACACCTTGGGGAACTTACGCTTTCAAGGTCATGCCTTTTGGGCTTTGCAATGCTCCAGCCACATTCCAACGGTTCATGAACAAGGTATTTGAACCTTTCATTGGGAAATTTGTGAGAGATTTCATTGATGACTTTTGTGTCTATGGAAGCAAGGAGGAGCACTTTGAGCACCTAATCAAAGTCTTGCAACGCTTGGATGAGGCAAATGCATCACTCAACCCATAGAAGTGCATTTTTGGATGTGAAGAAGGTCTACTTTTGGGGCATATCATCTCCAAGGATGGAATAGCAGTTGATCCTGAGAAGGTGAGGAAAATCTCAGACCTTCCATTCCCTTCAAGCTTGACAAAGTTACACCAATTCTTGGGGATGGTTGGGTACTATAGGAGGTTCATCTTCTCATTTTCCAACAAGGCTTATGCATTGACCATCTACATGAAGAAGGGTGTAGATTACATGGTGATTTTGGAAGACAAGGAGGCTCTCAAAGCTTTTGAGGAGCTCAAGCAATCCCTTGTTGTAGCTCCAATTCTTGCTAAACTTGATTGGAGTAAGCCTTTCATCCTCTACACTGATGCTTCTAATGTAGCTATAGGATGCACTCTTAGTCAATTAAACCAAGATGGGCATGATCATCCAATAGCTTATGCTAGTAGGCAGATGGTTTGAGCAGAGAAGAACTACTCTGTCATGGAGAGAGAAGGGTTGGCAGTGATCTTTGGTCTCAAGAAGTTTAGACACTACTTGATTGGAGGGAAAGCCACCATTGTCACGGATCACAAGGCTTTGAAGTACATCTTCAACAAGCCTAATGTTGAAGGGAGACTAGCAAGGTGGATGATACTCTTGTCTGAGTATGACTACACCATTGAAGATAGGCCAGGAAAGAAACATGCAAATGCTGATTTATTATCTAGAGCCTATGATCATGATGGAGATGAGCCAGTGGATGATTCCTTCCCAGATGAGGAGCTCATGACAATTTCAGTCACTCAAGAGGTTCCAATGGAGTACAAGGAGATTGTGGATTTTGTGACAAAAAGTAACTATCCAGAAGGGATGCATGCTAGGGAGAGGAAGGCCCTTGCAGCAAGATCTAGACCTTACACAATGGTGGAGGATATTCTTTTTCACCAAGGAGCAGATGGTCTACTTCAAAGAGCAGTGGGTAAGGAAGAGTCTATCCTACTCATAAAGGAGTTTCATGAAGGTTTAGTATGTGGAGGACACTTTGCAGGAAAGGTGACTGCTTTCAAGATTCTAGATGCAGGTTACCATTGGAGAGGGATTTTCAAGGATTGTCTTGATTATTGCAAAACTTGTCATGTTTGTCAAGCTTTTTCTAGAAAGTCTACATCCACTCCACCACTTAGATCAATTCCATTGCTAGGACCTTTTGAGAAGTGGGGAATTGATTTTGTAGGTCCTCTCAATAGAACCCCAAGGAACAATCGGTACATTGTGGTAGTTACTGATTACCTTACCAAGTGGGTTGAGGCTAGACCATTGAGGGACAAGAATGAAGATGAAGTGGGTAGATTTCTTTATGAATGCATTATCAATAGGTTTGGATGCCCTTTGGAGTTGGTTTTTGATAGAGGAGGAGAGTTTACAGGAAGCATTACTACAGCCATGCTACGACATTTCTCTATCACACATAGAGTAACAACATCCTATAAGCCAAATTCCAATGGCTTGGCAGAGAGAACCAATCAGACCTTGTGCATGATGTTGGCTAAAGATGCAGAAATGGAGGGGGCTAAACATCATTGGGACAAGAGGATTCATGCAGTTTTGTAGGAGTATAGGACAACCATGAAAACTTCCACTAGATATTCTCCATTTCAATTGGTGTATGGTATTGAGTCTACCTTACCTATTCACTTTGATCTTCCTACCTTCCAAAGCATTCATAGGAGATTGAAGAAAGCACAAGGAGGTGATGCAGAGAAGTCAAGCAAGGATCAACTCATGGAGTTGGAAGAGGCAAGAGCAGTTGCTATGGTTGGAGTGGAGCAAGCCCAAAGGAAACAAAAGGAGAGCTATGATAAGAGGCAAGACAAGAAGAAGGTGGAGCCTTTCAAAGAAGGTGATTGGGTAATGTTGTTTGATTCCATTCGATTCAATAGAGTGCAAAAGAAGTTTTTGCCTAAGTCCTTTGGACCTTTCATAGTGGAGAAGGTGTGGGGCAATTACACCTATGATCTCAAGGAGTTGGGAGGAAGATACTTTGATAGGATTAACCATGATAAGTTGAAGATGTACCATAGAAGGTAGAGAGACCTTCACTTTGAGGACAAAGTGAAAACTTAGTCCGGGGGTAAATGTAACACCCATTTGTACATGTGTGTGGTATTGTGATATTTAGCTTGGTATTACAAGTACTTAAGATATATTATTTATATAGAGATAAAGGATGGTTCTACATTAGTCATGGTTAGCTAAAGTTAGTCATAGCTAAGATAGAGGGGACCTTACTTTAGAGGAAGTAGAAAAGATGAGCACCACTATTTTGGATTTTAGTGTGTTGACTTGGTATTATTCCTAGGTGTTTGGCTTTGGGGAAAGAGTTGAGAACTCTTGGGCCCGCAAGCCTTTTTGTTTTGGATTCTTCTTTAGTCCAAGGATAGCCCATGTGAAGGAATCCTTGCTTTAGTGGTTGGGTCAAGATAAGGGGAATATGCCCATGTGAAGGGATATTCCTTTCTACTTTTTGACTTTACTTGACTTTTAGTCTAGTAACTTGAGTTACTACGGTAATTAGTAACTTTGGTACGTAACTATTTCACAAGTATATAAACAAGGGGTGAGGAGGTACTCATCATCCTTTCATTTGCAACTATCTCTCTCTCATTGAGTTCTCTAGTGAGCAATGTCTTGAGTCTTGGAGTGTTAGCCTTGGAGGAGTATGATGGAGTTGGGGTTCCTTGCCTTCTTAGTCCATGGTGCGCTACCATAATAGCCATCAGAGGTTCATCCTGAGTGAGAGACAGGCCGGCTCACAGGACTAAGTCGGATTGGAAGTTAGTCCTAGGGAGAGAAGCAGGAGAGCCGACAGGAATCACCTTCTATCGGAAGTGTGATGCTACAGAGGAGATGGCGGAGATTTGCAATTCATTTTTTGCTCCAAGAACGACGAATGGTTACAAGGTGGAGTCCTATCGGGACCCGATCCGAAGAAACATCATGGGGGTGATGATGGCCATGTTCAAGCCGAAGCGAACAACATACGTAACCATGCAGCAGGCAGTCTTCTTCCATCAGATGTGTGCAAGAGTACCCGTGAATTGGGCAAAGTGTTTCCATCACTGAACAAGGCAAATGGTAGTGAATTTGCAAATGGGCTCGCCATCGCATTATTTTGCACCATTCGCATCACATTTCTACTTCAGCTTGAACTTGCTCTTTGAAGACGAGTGGCATTGTGAAGACGAGTGGCATTGTATGGTCTCCCACATGCACCTTGATTTGAGACAAGAAGCCGACGAAGAGGAGCAACAATATATGCTTCAATTGTGGGCGAATGACGAGTACTTTGCCAAAACGGGACAGTGGAAGATCGAAGATGTTGCCAGTCCGAAGACGAAGAAGCAAAGTAAACCCGAAGAAGCTAAACCATCGCCCATCCAACATAAGACTCAGAGGCTGATGTTGAAGTCTACTAACGTCGTGAGAAGGGCATCTTCGGGATCGGAGTCGGATGAAGAAACTGAGTTGCAAGAAGAGGACTCAAAAGAAGAAGAGCTCACGTTGAAGAGTGAGGAGTCGGGTAGCGAAAGTGAAGGAGAGCCCGAAGTCCAGCAATCGGTGGTGGTAAGTGAGGCTGGCGAGGCAACGATGGAGAACAAGTCCAAACCCAAAGCAAAGAAGGAGTATCCCGTGGGGCCGAGTTCAAGAGGCCAAGATGAAGATAATGCCGACACTATGAAGGTACAAAGATCGCAACTTTGGATGAAGGAGCCAATGATGCAGGAGAAGACTCCAGACAAAGGTGGCAATGATAAAGAAGAAACCTTTGGTGGGATAGCATATTTGACAAGGGTGGTCACACCTTTGCTTGAGCTATTGAAAGAACATCGTATGGGAATTGCCCAAGATTGAGTGAAAGGGATGAATGAGCTGCAGATGGTGAGGCATCTGTTGAAGGAAGTGCAGGAGCATCAAATTCAAAGAAGTGCGGAGATTGAAGATCTTCGGAGGGAGGAAGACTTGAGGAAGAAAAAGCTGAGCGTGCTACAAGGGAGGTGCGCAAAGAAAGAGAAAGAACTGCAAAAGCAAGCCGGAGAGTTGAAGGAGCAGGCGATGTGGCTCAGCAAGATGCAAGAGGAAGTGAGTAATGTGCGTGTCGAGAATGTTCATCTGAAGGCGATGACCATCGTGATGGAGCAAGAGTTGGACAACTTGAAGAAGAGTGCCACAGCAAAAGATCAAGCGTGGCAGAGAGAATTGGTGTCCAGGCAAGAGGAAGAAGAGCGTTTGCGAGAACTTGTCAAGAGCGCAGAACAGCAAAGTGTGCAGTATGCAGAGGAGAAGAAGATGCTCGCTGCAGAATACGAAGATGAGTTGCAAATGTATCGGGATGAGTTGAAGGTGGAGCATTCTCGAGGATACGCATCGGAATCAGTAGGGGACCTTGCCGGGAGATTACAAGCAATCTTAAGCACGGAGGCTGAAGGAAGATTGGAAGAAGCTCGTCTGCATGAGTTGAAATTGCTTGTGCAGGAAACTCGGAAAAGAAAAGCCAAAGATGTGGATATGAACACGTTGCTGATTCGCTTGAAGGAGCATGTAGATAGGAAAATGTTAGATGTAGAGAACAATGTTAGTCTTAGATTAGATTGAGTCAATTCAAAATTAGAGAAGATTCGGAATAGTGTGACAATGGAGAAGAGACCCGATATCGCAAAAGTAGGAATTCAAGTGTCATCGGACTTGAGAATTGACACATTAGAGAAGAATGGGTTGGGAAATAAGAGTGTAGATGGAGTAAACCAGAGTTCAATTACAGATTGTAGTGTAGAAGTTGTAGAATTAGTGAAGAAATTAGTAGAATCAGTCATACCAGAAGAAGGTGAAATAGTAGGAAGATCATCGGGTTTAGAAGCCGATGATGAGGTAGACATCGGATCGGGATAGAAGTCAATTTTGAGATAGGAAAGGGCAGATATGAAGAGATAGATTATCCCTTGGGATCTGTAGGTAGGAAAGGATGTTAGGAAGCGGTGCCTAGGAAGGCAAGTCTGCCGTTTGCTTAAGTATTTAAGGGGAGCATTCGCAATACGATGTTATTCAGTATTCATATTTTTGAAGATAGATAAAGCAAAGTGCTGTTCTCAGTACTCGTTGCTTAAGCTTAATTCCGATTGTCAATTTCGTGTTTGTGTTTGTGGGTGTGTGGAGAATTCTGAAGAGCAAGTCAGTGTGTTTGTGGATGTTGGAATCTGCAGCCTTGATCTTCATTTTGTGTGTTTGATCCTGAGTGAAGTGCATCGGAGCAATGCCTTGATAGATCTGAGAGGAATTGTAGTGTTGTTAGTATTCTGCATTTGTGAGTGCAGTACGAAGTTGATGTGAAGCAATTTTGATCGAGGAAGTTGTGCCTTCAGTGGAAGGGTGGAACACAATTCTGAGGCAAAATCGGTCTTTGTAGTGAAGTGCCATCTTTGGGAGAATCTGAATCATCACAATCAAGAGTTGTTTGGACAGAATTGACTATGTTGTGATTATGTGTGTGTATTTGTGACAAGTTGTTAAGATTGTGAGCTTGTTACTCTCTTTTGGGTGTAGTTTCTACCTGAGAGATTAAAGAAGCCATCAAGAAGAACTGCAATTGTGAATTTTGACTTTGTATTTGACCAATTTCGGATCGTATCTCTGCGGGAACAAACTTTACTTACCCAATTACCGCAAAAGTGTTATTTGCCGGGTTGTCACACTAGACCATTGAGGGACAAGAATAAAGATGAAGTGGGTAGATTTCTTTATGAATGCATTATCACTAGGTTTGGATGCCCTTTGGAGTTGGTTTTTGATAGAGGAGGAGAGTTTACAGGAAGCATTACTACAGCCATGCTATGACATTTCTCTATCACACATAGAGTAACTACATCCTATAAGCCAAATTCCAATGGCTTGGCAGAGAGAACCAATCAGACCTTGTGCATGATATTGGCTAAAGATGCAGAAATAGAGGGGGCTAAACATCATTGGGACAAGAGGATTCATGCAGTTTTGTGGGAGTATAGGACAACCATGAAGACTTCCACCAGATATTGTCCATTTCAATTGGTGTATGGTATTGAGTCTACCTTACCTATTCACTTTGATCTTCCTACCTTCCAAAGCATTCATAGGAGATTGAAGAAAGCACAAGGAGGTGATGCAGAGAAGTCAAGGAAGGATCAACTCATGGAGTTGGAAGAGGCAAGAGCAGTTGCTATGGTTGGAGTGGAGCAAGCCCAAAGGAAACAAAAGGAGAGCTATGACAAAAGGCAAGGCAAGAAGAAGGTGGAGACTTTCAAAGAAGGTGATTGGGTAATTTTGTTTGATTCCATTTGATTCAAGAGAGTGCAAAAGAAGTTTTTGCCTAAGTACTTTGGACCTTTCATAGTGGAGAAGGTGTGGGGCAATTACACCTATGATCTCAAGGAGTTGGGAGGAAGACACTTTGATATGATTAACCATGATGAGTTGAAGATGTACCATAGAAGGTAGAGAGACCTTCACTTTGAGGACAAAGTGAAAACTTAGTCCGGGGGTAAATGTAACACCTATTTGTGCATGTGTATGGTATTATGATATTTAGCTTGGTATTACAAGTACTTAAGAGATATTATTTATAAAGAGATAAAGGATGGTTCTATATTAGTCATGGTTAGCTAAAGTTAGTCATAGCTAAGATAGAGGGGACCTTACTTTAGAGGAAGTAGAAAAGATGAGCACCACTATTTTGGACTTTAGTGTGTTGACTTGGTATTATTCCTAGGTGTTTGGCTTTGAGGAAAGAGTTGAGAACTCTTGGGCTCGCAAGCCTTTTTGTTTTGGATTCTTCTTTAGTCCAAAGATAGCCCATGTGAAGGAATCCTTGACTTAGTGGTTGGGTCAAGATAAGACCACATGCTTAGGGGAATATGCCCATGTGAATGGATATTCCTTTCTACTTTTTGACTTTACTTGACTTTTAGTCTAGTAACTTGAGTTACTATAGTAATTAATAACTTTGGTATGTAACTATTTCACAAGTATATAAACAAGGGGTGAGGAGGTCCTCATCATCCTTTCATTTGCAACTATCTCTCTCTCATTGAGTTCTCTAGTGAGCAATGTCTTGAGTCTTGGAGTGTTAGCCTTGGAGGGGTATGATGGAGTTGGGGTTCCTTGCCTTCTTAGTCCATGGTGCGCTACCATAATAGCCATCAGAGGTTCATCATGAGTGAGAGACAGGCCGGCTCACAGGCCACTCTCACTACTCAAGGCAAACAAAACCTTTTGAAACTTTCTCTTCTGCCCACTCTCACTGCTCAGGCCAAACAGATCCCTTCAAAAATTCTCTTCTGGCCCCTCTCACTGCTCAGGGCAAAACTCTCAAAGATCCCTCACATCTCCTTCCTCCCTTGTCACAGCCAACTCTCTCTCTCTCTCTCTCTCTCTGTCTCTGTCTCTCTCTCTATCTCTCTCTCTCTATCTCTCTCTCTCTCTCTCTCTCTTCCTTCTGATCACTTAGGGCAATCATTGTCTCGGAATTGCCTACACTGTAGAAAGTCTCTTGAAGGTCTCTCACAGCAGCCCTCATGCATTTAAAAATTCTCTCCTCTATCTAGCTCTCTCACAACAACCCTCATACATTCAAAATTTTCTCCTCTGTCCAGCTTCTCTTACAACACCCTCATACATTCTAAAATTTTCCCCTCTGTCCAACTTCCCTCACAACACCCTCATACATTCTAAAATTCTCCCCTCTGTCCAGCTTCTCTCATAGCAGACCTCATACATTCAAAATTTTCTCCTCTGGCCTGCACACTCTCAAGGGATCAGCTTCCCTGCAAAATTTCTCTCGCCCTGCATTCTCAAGCCATAGCTTCCCTGCAAAATTTCTCTATTGCCTCCTCCTCTCTTACTCCTATTTTCCCTGCAATTCTCCTATCCACACTCCTCACTCCTGCATACTCCATGCCTTTGAAAATCTCCCTTTCTCTTTCCTTCCTATCCTATCACAAGCCATGACAAGTCCTTCAAAAATCTCTTCCTACAATTCAGATCCAGCCAAACCCTCCCAACATTTCTCTCCTTGCTCTTGCACAACCAAAGCCAACCTTTGAAATTTTCCCTTCCTCTTCCCTTCTTGTCTTGTCATAGGCCATGACTCCCCCCACAACTTGAAAGTACCTTCAGCCCTCCAATTGGTCACTCTTGTCCACGGCAAAAACTCTCGAAGCCCTAACTCCTTCCTTGTTGTTTCCAGTCACAGACCAACAGATTTCTCTCAACAATTTCCTTCTCTGTCTACATGTCACACCTCTGTCACTTACTTGTCACCTCTCCTATGGGAAAAAATCCCCCCCCTTTGTCCACTATCTGTCTTAGCCTTCTCAAAGGCCTTCTTTGAGAATTCCCTTCACAGATCAAACACTCCCCAACCAACATTTTGGGAAATTCCCAAAAAAATATTCTTTTGCTCAAAGTGTCCCAAATAAACTCTCGAGATCCTTTTGCTCAAAAACACTAAATGAAATACCCATATAAGACTTATTTGCTCAAATGGCACCAGATGAAATATTCTCTCAAGATTTACTTGCTCAAATGACACTAAATAAATATTCTTGAGATTCCAATTCCGTAAACAAGTCATATGTTGGTGTATCACAAAGTTAAGCTCCGAGTGTTGTGTAACACAAAGAAACTCTTGAGCTTAGGTATCACAAAGGGAAACTCTAGAGGTCACCAAATGGCACCAACTCTCCATGAATCATTTTCCCAACAACACCGCTTAGGATTTGAGGTCTTTCCTCTCGAATATTGATTTTTCCACTGAATGTGCACATTTTGGATGTTTGGATATTCAAACTTTCTTTCCAACATGGGGCTACATAAACCTTCATCTTTATAGATTTGAACATAAGTCATTCCACTATGTGGGTGGGTGTTCAAAGGAATCATTTTGTGAGTGTGTCATTTTGTGAGTGTGTGGGTGTGGGGTGTTTGAAGGAGTTATTTGATGCATGGGGTATGTTTGAAGGAGGCAGGAAAACTTGCTGTTGAAGGAGGCAAACTCATTGTGGGGTGTGTGAGAGTTGGAACATTTAGAAGAAGATCAAAATTCAGAATTTGAATTGAAGGAGAGCATTCAAGAGGAAGAGAGCATTCAAGATTTGAGAGAAAGAGCAAGAGATTCGAGAGGAGATTCAAGAGGAGATTTGAGAGAAAGAGCAGGAGAGAAGGAGAGCATTCAAGAGATAAAGAAGAGAGATTTTCTAGGAAGAGTAGACTGAATTTGAACCATGGTAGAAATCTGGGGATATGAAAAGATAGTTGATAGGCTTGACTTGAGAAATACTTAGGAAGGAGATTGGCTCATAAAATTTCATACTATTCAACACCCATGAAATGTCATCAAGTGGTGCTGGCTGGACAAACATCAGATTTGGATTGCTATCTTTGGAATTTGGGAGGTTGATCTAGACGTAATTGGCCTCAAAATTACACTTGGTCTTCACTACCCACATCCAGAGGTATTATTCAAACCTTCTTAATTGTTTTCTCTTCATTTCTCTCTACTTTCACACATTCTAGCACCTCAAGATTGTGATTTATGCACGTTAGGCCTCCAAATTGTCAATGCCTCCTAGCCCTATCTGGCAGTGCCGCCCGGCGTCATCTAGCATCCCCCAATATCACCCAATGCCATTTGGCACCAACCCTAAACCCCTTTGCATGAGTGCCTTCCAACATCTCCGAGCCTCACCCAACGGCATCTAGCTGTCCTTCCCAAAATCCACTATCCCCTAGTGGCTTCAAGCGCTAATGCGCCTTTGGGCAGCATCACCGAGCGGTGATGCGTGTTGATGTGTGGCATTTGGTGTCCTCCTGGTGCTCCACAAGGTGGGACTGTCCATATGCGCCTTTGGGCATCCTCGAGCAACTGCAACAAGCGGCACCAACTGTGACAACCCGGCAAATATCACTTTTGCGGTAATCAGGTAAGTAAAGTTTGTTCCCGTAGAGATACTAGTCAGAAATTTCCAAATACAAAGCAAATAGTAACAATGTAGTTCTTCTTGGTTGCGTCTTTAATCTCTTAGGTAGAAACCACACCCAGAAGAGAGTAACAAGCACTGATTTGCAATCTTGTCACAACAATTTGTCAGACTTAATCACAACTCCATCAAATCTTTCCAAACAAACTTGATTGTGATGATTGAGGCTCTCTCAAAAATGGCACTTCACTGCAAAACGACCTTGCTTCAAGATTGTGTTCTACCCCTCCATTGAAAGCACAACTTCCTTGATCAAAATTGCCTCACATCAACTTCGCGCTGCACTCACAAATGCAAAATACCACCAACACTACAATTCCTCTTAGATCTGTCAAGGCATTGCTCCGATTGCACTTCACTCAGGATCAAACACAAAAAATGAAGATCAAGGCTGCGGAATCCAACATCCAACAAACACATTGATTTGCACTTCAAAATTCTCTACACACGCACAAAGTTGATACTCGGAATCATACTCAAACGACGAGCACTGCTTCAAAACACTTTGCTTTATCTATTCTAAAAAATTATGAGCACTGACAAACATACGACCACAGATGTCACTCTTAGATAGTGAAGCAAATGACAGTTCTAACAACTATAATGTTCTATAAAAACTCTTCTAACCTGCAGATCCAAAATGACAATGCACCTCTTCATATCTACCTCTTCAAATCTCAAAATTGTTACTACTCTGATCCAATGTCTACATCTTCCTCGGCTTTCAATCCCAATCCCAAAGTAACTTCACTCACTACTACTCTATCCTCAAGTTTCACAACTCCTAAATCTTCTACTAATTCTAACATTTATCTTTCCTGATCTGCAATTCCACTAGTGGGTAATGCTTCTAAACCTTTATCTCCGGACCCTCTCTTCTCTAAAGTGTCAAATGTCAAATCCAAAGACACCTGCACTCTTATCTATGTTACTTTGTGTCTAACTACTATCAATTCCTTTGCTAATTCTACTATATATTCATCAAGACTTGTAATTGAAAGCATGGGTACACTATCTACGCCTTCAATTTGCAACCCACTTTCCCCTAATCACTCATGTAACTGACCCAAAGACACTTACAATTTGATCTTGCACTTTGGCTTTATTCACTACTACTATTTCTCTTCTAATTCTTTCCTATCCTCAATCAAAACTGAAATTGAAGTCATGGGTATCCTAACTATCTTCTTTCCTTACTCTAACTTCCTCTAATATCTCTAGCAAGATTCCCAAAGTCACCTTCACTGCACTTTGAGGTCTAGCTACCTCGGATTTAGTCACCTTCATCTTGAGGCAAAGAAGCTTTGAACCCAAAGTCATGTAAACCCGAATTCCAAAGTCAGCAGTCCAAAGTCCCAAAGACACCAACCCAAAGACCTTCAACTACTCTATACATCTACTACAGAAACTTCAAATGCTTTTTACTTCTGCTACAGACCTCCAAACTCTAAGTTTTTGATAGCAATGGAAAGCCCTGAACAAGACGTTTCCAACAAAATATAGAACGCTTGATTTGGACATGTCGTCATTGAAATACAACTCTTACAATAATCTTGACTTACAATTTCCATTCCCTTCGGGTCTGCCCTCCTTTAGTGTCTGATCCGAGTTTTTCCTCCTCTGCCACAAAGTAAGCTTCTTTGGGTTTGATCCAGTCCAAGTCCTTCTTCCTCTGATACTTGACTTCTTTGGGTCAAATCAAAATACAAACTTCTCATTGGTTATTCTCCATTTGGTTTCAACAAGGCACTTCTTCTTCAAAACTTGTCCAAATGAAAATGTGTGTACCACAACAACACCATCTGCTGCTTTCTTCCTGTCCGGGGGCGGCACCCATTGTCTTGATGGTGAGTCTTGAGTGGCATCCATTGTATTGAGTCTCTATGATTGAGGTTTAAGCTAATTTTCTTGGTGGGTTTTGCAGGTCCTTCCATGTACAGAGTTTGTGAGTTCATGGGACAAGATCTCTTGCACAGGTTTGGTAAGAGAGAGACAATTTCAATTGACCACAGATATAGTTAGAGATGCACTTGCCATGACAAGGGGGGAGAACACCAAGAAGGAAGATAGTTCCTTACACAACTGTTTCAGACTGGTTTCCACAAAGGGACATGGTTGCAAAAAGATATCTTGCAAGGCAATGTGTGTATCTTGTGTTTAGAGCTTTCTTCCAATTGATGGGTGCACTTGTTGCACCCACTATTAGGCCCAAGATTGTAGATGGGCATTTGGTACTCAACACCAAGACCAATTTGAGGAGATTTGGAGTGGAGGATTATGATTGGGGAGAGTTAGCATTTAGAGCTATCATTGCAGAGGTGTAGAGTTTGCAAAGCCAATTGAGTAGTCCTAAGGAGCACAAGTTCAGGGTCACCTTCCTTGGGCAGATACTCACTGATCTCTTTGTGGAGAGAGGTTTCATTCCAGAGGAGGACTTGATGTACCTGAGTGATGGAGAGGAGATTATACACGAGGGAGAGAATGATGATGATCATGAGGATGCAGATAGCTTGAATGAGGACAAGACTACTGATGATGGGGAGGATGAGGATGGTGAGTGATTGATTAGGTTTGAGTTTTGTCATATATATATATATATATTTTTTTTTTATTTATTTTTTTTTTAATTTTTTTTTTTAATTTTTTTTTTTTTTGTATGTTAGAAAACATACAAAGTTCTTTTGTATATACCATTACAAGATTTAAGAAATGAGTTGGTTTAAAAAGCTTTAATTAATGAACTTGTGAACTTGGTGTATTTTTGAAATTCTAATATGAATTTATGCTTGATGGATAACTAAATGTATCACTTGTGAACAAGTGTTCAACAAATTCGTGTTGAGACACAACTCTTACCCTTTGTTTAGATAGCTCCCTTTCCCTCTTCTTCCCCTTCACCACTTTCTCCGTCTGTGGAGGTGGTTGGTGACCCCATGCATTTCAAAGTACCTCCACCTCCTTCTTGTTCTGTTGACATCAATCATATTTTAGATGATTGTGTTTGAGTGGTTGAGTGTAGAGAGAGAAATCTCCTAGAGCACAAGAGTAGATTGGAGAGTGTAGAGGAGAGAGAGATTAGTGCTAGAGCAAGAGAGATTCCTTTGTGAGCGAGAAGATTTACTTGGTGCAAAGGAGGAGAGGCATCTAACCTTACTTGCTTTTGAGATGGAGAGAGAGCAAAGATTAGCTGACTTGGACTTGGACATATTAGGTGTTGTTGCCATGGCGGAGGGTTATAGGGTCATAATCAGGCATGAGAGTTAGCATATGCTATAGAGAGGTGCGAGAGTGCACATGTTCAAGTAGAGGAGAGTGAGAGTAGTCTAGCTCAGATGAGGGCTTGTGTGGCTTATCTTGGACGAAGACTATGTACTATTGCTCGTCAGACCCATACTCGTCATGAAATGCAGACCCAGACTGATGCCACCCATGTATTACCTCATATTGTGGAGACTTAGGGCACTCAGACTGAGTTTTGAGAGAGGATTCCTCTATCAGGACAGTATATTCCATGTATCCTCTTCCCAGGCTTCCTACGGAAGAAGATTATTATTGTCGATGTTACTTGTTTGGCATTATTATGGATTTGTGGTGATATTGTAATAACAAGAGCTAGCCATATGATCTCAATGTGAAATTCAGTTTAGTAACATCTAGAATGAAGTTATACATGATGGAAAAAATACATTAGATAGAAGTATCACCAAAAGGGTACTTCTACTAATAGGGCAAAAACAGGAATAGACTTCAAAACCTTAGAACCAATAGCTAGACATATGATTTAAAGGTGAGAATTGGTTTGGTAACATCCAAAAGGATATTACACATGATGGAACCACTATATCAAAAAGAGGTATCACAAAAAGGGACTTCCACTAATAGTGTAGGAATCAAAATATACCTAAAATCTCTGAAGGCAATTTCAGAGGCCTAAACCGATGAAGTAGGCCTCAAAAATGTGCAGATCCCTCCTTGCCAATGAAGAAAAGTTTGTCCTTCCTTCCCCCTTGGTTTGTCTTGTTGAGAGCTTTCCAATGGTACCTCACCCATGTGATTTTGAGATTCCTATAGGAAGATTCCCTAAAAGATTCCCTCTTGTCAAAGTTTGTTTGACTTGTGAGCCGGTCTGTCCCTCACTCACGATGAACCTTTGATGGCTATTATGGAAGCGCACCATGGACTAAGAAGGCAAGGAACCCCAAATCCATCATACTCCTCCAAGGTTAACACTCCACAACTCAAGACATTGCTCACTAGAGAACTCAATGAGAGAGAGATAGTTGCAAATGAAAGGATAATGAGTACCTCGTCATGTAACACCCATTTGTGCATGTGTGTGGTATTGTGATATTTAGCTTGGTATTACAAGTACTTAAGAGATATTATTTATATAGAGATAAAGGATGGTTCTATATTAGTCATGGTTAGCAAAAGTTAGCCATAGCTAAGATAGAGGGAACTTTACTTTAGAGGAAGTAGAAAAGATGAGCACCACTATTTTGGATTTTAGTGTATTACATGGTATTATTCTTTGGTGTTTGGCTTTGAGGAAAGAGTTGAGAACTCTTGGGCCCGCAAGCCTTTTTGTTTTGGATTCTTGTTTAGTCCAAAGATAGCCCATGTGAAGGAATCCTTGACTTAGTGGTTGGGTCAAGATAAGACCACATGCTTAGGGGAATATGCCCATGTGAATGGATATTCCTTTCTAATTTTGACTTTACTTGACTTTTAGTCTAGTAACTTGAGTTACTACGGTAATTATTAACTTTGGTACGTAAATATTTGACAAGTATATAAACAAGGGGTGAGGAGGTACTCATCATCCTTTCATTTGCAACTATCTCTCTCTCATTGAGTTCTCTAGTGAGCAATGTCTTGAGTCTTGGAGTGTTAGACTTGGAGGAGTATGATGGAGTTGGGGTTCCTTGCCTTCTTAGTCCATGGTGTGCTACCATAATAGCCATCAGAGGTTCATCTTGAGTGAGAGGCAGGCCGGCTCACATTTTTGGTTCCGTTGCCAGGACCTCTCTAGAAGGCAAGATAATGTTTTGTGTTCAATTCTACATTAGGCAGAAGGAGGCTATGAGAGCTCACTTGGAGAGAACATTAGGAGAGGAGAGGGCTGAACTTATGTTAGAGAACCAAGATCCATTTTTATACCCTGTAGTTCATTATGATATCTTTGAGGTGATTTTGTACATCTTGTACACATGAGAGGAATTGGAGAGATTGTGTGAGGTGGATTGCAGATTTTGGGGATTAAGGTGATTTTGGGCAAAATCTCAAGTTTGAGATCTAAACTTGAAATTTCTACACAAGATAGCTTGAGTTATCTTACAGTTAGCACACTTAAAATTATTGTGGGAACTACTATGCGCACTGGGCTAGAATTTTTGAAAGTTGATAGGGTAAAGTGCTCCCGCAACTGCATGCTCTCTGGAAAATTGTACAGAGTCTTCCATTTATTTAATTTTCATTGCATTGTCCTGAAAATTTCAAAAAACATTGAGTGCATTGTATCCTACCTGCTGCCACAAAAATTAGAGAGAGATTGTTCTTGCGGAGGGAGTAATGAGTTTTTAAAGTGAGGGGGGTGGTTTTTAGACCAAATCTGAAATATATGTGCTGAATAGAAAGGTGTCTAGGCCAAATGGCTTGATGAGAAGATCTAAAATTTTGCAAGGAGGGATTTCCTAGAGTTGTGATCAAGTGCGCAAAATTTCAGAGGACTGTGACATATTGGTTGGGAGATTTGAGTGACATTGTGAGGAAGGATCAATTCTGTAGAGTGGAGATCTCATGCATGAGGAGTTTGAGATCAACAAAAAGCATATTTGAGTGTTTAGATTCATCTTGGGAACATGGAGGGTCATCAAGAGTGGAAATTGAGATTATGCAAGGTTCCCCAAGGGTTTGAGGTGATTATAGGGGTGGATTTGAGAAAAAAGAGTTTACAATAGAATTTGAAGAGAGTGTTGAGAGGATCCAAAAACCTACACCACTTGGAGGAAAGAGTGAGTCTAAGTGCTTTCTGTGTGGAGAAAAGGGACATAAGGCAAGTTCATGTCCATTGACCTTTGAGAGCAAGAGATTGAGGGAAAGGAGATGCTTACTCGACTTGGGTTTGCATGTTGGACCTTCTTCACCAAGATTGGGAGGGAGAAGACCTAAGACCAAGGAGTTGTAGAGGTGTGTGAGGTTTGTAGAGTTGAAGGACTTCCAAAAGGACATGAGTGTAGTGGAGTAAAATCACTTTTGGAGACTTTAGTGGAGGATCTTGGAGAGAGTCTTAGTACAGCTACAGAAATACTACCACCTTCATCAGCTAGTTCTCAAGATTAGTGATGGAGATAATCTTTCAACTTATGGATAAACTATCCATGAGGGTTTGATTAATATGCACTCTAGGATTTGATGTTTGTGACAACCCAGCAAATATCACTTTTGCGATAATCGGGTAAGTAAAGTTTGTTCCCGCAGAGATACGATCCAAAATTGGTCAAATACAAAGTCAAAAGTCACAATTGCAGTTCTTCTTGATTGCTTCTTTAATCTCTCAGGTAGAAACTACACCCATAAGAGAGTTACAAGCTCACAATCTTGACAACTTGTCACAAATACACACATATAATCACAACATAGTCAATTCTGTCCAAAAAATTCTTGATTGTGATGATTCAGATTCTCCCAAAGACGGCACTTCACTGTGAAGACCAATTTTGCCTCAGAATTGTGTTCCACCCCTCCACTGAAGGCACAACTTCCTCAATCGAAATTGCTTCACATCAACTTTGTGTTGCACTCACCAATGCAGAATACTACCAACACTACAATTCCTCTCAGATTTGTCAAGGCATTGCTCCGATGCACTTCACTCAAGATCAAACACACAGAATGAAGATCAAGGCTACAGATTCCAACATCCACAAGCACATTGACTTGCTCTTCAGAATTCTCCACACACTCACAAACACAAACACAAAATTGACAATCGGAATTAAGCTTAAGCGACGAGTACTGAAACCAGCACTTTGCTTTATCTATCTTCAGAAATGTGAATACTGAATAACATTGTACTGCAAATGCTCCCCTTAAATGCTGAAGCAAATGGCAGATCTTCCTTCATAGGCACCGCTTCCTAACATCCTTTCTTACCTACAGATCCCAAGGGACAATCTATCTCTTCATATCTGCCCTTTCCTGTCTTAAAATTGACTTCTACCCCAATCCGATGTCAACCTCATCATCGGCTTCCAAACCCGATGATCTTCTTACTATTTCACCTTCTTTGGGTATGACTGATTCTACTAATTTCTTCACTAATTCTACAACTTCTACACTAAGAACTACAATCGAGCTCATGGGTAATCCATCTACACTCTTATTTCCCGACCCACTCTTCTCTAAAGTGTCAATTCTCAAGTCCGATGACACTTGACTTCCTACTTCTACGACATCGGGTTTCTTCTCCACTGTCACACTATTCCAAATTTTCTCCAATTCCGAATTGACTAAATCCAATCTAAGACTAACATTATTCTCTACATCTAACATTTTCCTGTCTACTCGCTCTCTCAACCAAATCAGCAATGTGTTCATGTCCACATCCTTAGCTCTTCGCTTCCGAGTCTCCTGCACAAGTAACTTCAACTCATGCAGACAAGCTTCTTCCAATCTTCCTTCAGCCTCCGTGCTTAAAATTGCTCGTAATCTCCCAGCAAGGTCCCCTACTGATTCCGATGCGTATCCTCGAGAATGCTCCACCTTCAACTCCACCCAATACATTTGCAACTCGTCTTTGTATTCTGCAGCGAGCATCTTCTTCTCCTCTGCATATTGCACTTTCTGCTGCTCCGCACTATTGACAAGTTCTTGCAAACGCTCTTCTTCTTCTTGCCTTGACGCCAATTCTCTCTGCCATGCTTGATCTTTTGCTGCGGCACTCTTCTTCAAGCTGTCCAATTCTAGCTCCCTTACAATGTTCATCGCCTTAAAATGGACATTCTCGACGCGCACATTACTTACTTCCTCCTGCATCTTGCTAAGCCACATCGCTTGCTCCTTCAACTCTCCGGCTTGCTTTTGCAGGTCCTTCTCCTTTTCTGCACAACTCTCTTGTAACACGCTCAGCATTTTCTTCCTCAAATCTTCCTCCCTATGAAGATCTTCAATTTCCGCACTTCTTCGGATTTGATGCTCCTGCAGCTCCTTCACTTCCTTCAACAGATGCTTCACCACCTACAGCTCATTCATCCCTTTTACTTGATCTTGGGGAATTCCTCTCCGATGTTCCTTCAAAATCTCCAGCAATGGTGTGACCACCTTCGTTAAATATAATATCCCGCCAAAAGTTTCTTCTTCATCATTGCCTTCTTTGTCTGGAGTCTTTTCTTGTGTCATCAGCTCCTTCATCCAAAGTCGCGATCTTTGTATCTTTAGAGTGTCAGCGCTATCTTTGTCTTGGCCTCTTGAACTCGGCCCCGCGGGATATTCCTTCTTTGCTTTGGGTTTTGGCTTGTTCTCCACCATTGCCTTGCCCGCTTCACTCACCACCACAGATTGCTGGACTTTGGGCTCTCCCTCACTTTCACTACCCGACTCCCCACTCTTCAACGTGAGTTCTTCTTCTTCTGAGTCTTCTTCTTGTGACTCCGTTTCTTCATCAGACTCTGATCCCAATGATGCTCTTCTCACAACATTTGCGGTCTTCAACATCAGCCTCCGAGTCTTGCGTTGGATGGCCAATGGTTTAGCTTCTTTGGGTTTACTTCACTTCTTTGTCTTTGGACTCGCCGCATCTTTGATCTTCCACTGTCTTGTTCTTGCAAAGTATTTGTCATTCACCCGCAGCTGAAGCATATACTGTCGCTCCTCCTCATCGGCTTCTCGTCTCAAATTAGGGTGCATGTGGGAGACCATACGATGCCGCTCGTCTTCAGAGAGCAAGTTTAGACCAAAGTAGAAATGTGCTACAAATGGCGCAAAATAATGCGGTGGCGAGCCCATTTGCCAATTCACTACCATCTGCCTTGTTCGGTGATGGAAACACTTCGCCCAATTCACGGGTACTCCTGCAAACATCTGGTGGAAGAAGACCGCCTATTGCATGGTTACATACATTGTTCGCTCCGGCTTGAACATGGCCATCATCGCCCCTACGATACTTATTTGGATTGGGTCCCGATAGGACTCCACCTTGTAACCATTTGTAGTTTGTGGAGCAAAAAACAAGTTACGAATTTCCGCTGTCTCCTTTGCAGCATCACACTTCCAATAGAAGGTGATTCCTGTTGGCTCTCTTGCTTCTCTCCTCAAGACTAACTTCCAATCCGACTCAGTCCATCAAGCCGGATTGCCTCTCTTCCCCTCCACTTCGGGACCCTCCTCACAATTACTGGCAGCGATTTTTGCCATCACTCCAGGGAAACTGAAATTCCAGTTCCAGGCTAAAAAGGTGATACGAAGTCTAACCAAGACTTCGATCCTCGCTACTACGTCTACCCTTCAAATTGCAAAACCTCTCACTGCCAGCGCATTGGCCACCTTCTTTGCCATGATTTGTTCTCTTGTTCTACGCTGTTGGAAGATCAACCCCTCTCCTGGACGAGACACTCTAACTCCCTCCGAGTTTTGGAAAATTTCAATCTTGACGGGCTTTTGGACACGCATTCCTGCAGGATGACTACTCAAAGGAATTGGAAATTTACTCAGCGAATTCAACTTCCCTCTGCGCATTTGCAATTTTATATTGCCCCGAATCGCAGTCATTCTTTAGTCAATTTTGTCTGTGAGTTTCTCTTATGGCAACCCGGCAAATATCACTTTTGCGGTAATCAAGTAAGTAAAGTTTGTGCCCGCAGAGATACGAGTCAGAAATGTCTAAATACAAAGCAAAGTAACAGTGTAGTTCTTCTTGAGTTCTTCTTTAGTCTCTCAGGTAGAAACCACACCCAGAAGAGAATAACAAGCACTGATTCGTAGTCTTGTCACAAATTCACACTCCTTAATCACAAATCCATCAAATCTTTCCAAACAATCTTGATTGTGATGATTTAGGCTCTCCCAAAAACGGCACTTCACTACAAAACAACTTTGCCTCAGAATCGTGTTCTACCCCTCCACTGAAGGCACAACTTCCTCGATCAAAATTGCTTCACATAAACTTTGTACTGCACTCACAAATGCAGAATACTACCAACACTACAATTCCTCTCAGATCTGTCAAGGCATTGCTTCGATTGCACTTCACTCAGAATTAAACACACAGAATGAAGATCAAGGCTGTGGAATCCAACATCCAACAAACACTCTAACTTGCACTTCAAATTTCTCCAAACATTCACAAACACAATTGCAAAGTTGATACTCGGAATCAAGCTCAAGCGACGAGCACTGCTTCACAGCACTTTGCTTTATCTATTCTCAAAAATAATGAGCACTGAACAACAATTTCCTGCGAATGCCACTCTTAAATAGTGAAGCAATCGATAATTCTAACAACTATACCGTTCTACACCAACTGTTCTAACCTGCAGATCCGAAATGATAATGCACCTCTTCATATCTGCCTCTTCAAATCTCAAATTTGTTACCACTACGATCCGATGTCTACTTCTTCCTTGGCTTTCAAACCCAAACCTGAAGTAATCTTACTTCCTACTACATTTTCCTCGGGTTTCACATCTCCTACATCTTCTACCAGATCCAGCAATTCTCTTTCCTGATCTGAAATTGCACTAGTGGGTAATCTATCTAACTCTTCATCCTTCGACCCACTCTTCTCTAAAGTGTCAAATGTCAAATCCGAAGACACCTGCACTCCTATCTCTCTTACTTCGGGTTTAACTACTATCAATTCCTTTACTAATTCTTTTGTGTCATCATCAAGAATTGTAATTGAAAGCATGAGTACACTATCTACACCTTCAATTTGTAACCCATTTTCCCCTAATCACTCATGTTACTAACCCGAAGACACTTATTGTCTGATCTTGCACTTTGGGTTTATTCACTATTGTTACTTCTCCTTTAATTTCTATCATATCTTCAATCAAAACTGAAATTGAAGTCAGGGGTATTCTAATTATCTTCTTTCCCTACTCTAACTTCCTCTGATCCCTCTGGCAAAACTCCCGAAATCACCTTCATTGCACTCCGAGGTCCGGCTACCTTTGATCTAGTCATCTTCATCTTGAGGCGAAGTCTTTAGACCCGAAGTCATGTAAACCCGAAGTACGAAGTATAATGTCCAAAGTACGAAGTCACATTGACCCGAAGACACTTTGACGTGAAGTACATATACTCTCAAAACTTCAAATGCTTATAACTTCTTCTACACACCTCCAAACTTTGCGATTTTGGTGGCAATGGAAAGCCCTGAACGAGACGTTTCCAACGAGATATAACATGCTTGATTTGGAGTTGTGATCACTGAGATATAGCCCCCGCAAGAATCCTGACCTACAACTTCTATTTCTCTTTCGGGTTTGCCCTCCTTAACGTCTGCTCCGAGTTTTTCCCTCCTCAAACACGAAGTAAGCTTCTTCGGGTCTGATCCAAACCGAGCCCTTCTTCCTCTTACATGAAATTGACTTCCTCGGGGCTGATCAAAACAAAAGTTTTCACTCATTTCTTCTCCATTTGGTTTCAATTTGGTTTCAGCAAGCCATTTCTTCTTCAAAACTCGTCCAAAATGAAAAATGTGGGTACCACATCTCTCTTCTGCATGCTCTCCCGGTCACTATCAAGACATGCTTCTTTTGCCCCTGCCGTTTCTTGAAATGTACTTTCTTGCCACGTACCGAGGTTGTTAAATGGTCTTCATCATACCTGCGTTTTCCAACCCAAAGACGATGATCTTTGGCCTGCTTCCGGCGTCCTCCTCTTCCGAGTACCTCCATCATCGGATCCGATGTTAGCTTCTTCAGCTTTCCTCCAAAGTTACTTTCACCTCTTTGTTGTTTGCAATTCAACTTTTTTGTGCTTACTTTGTCTCTTAAACACTACTAACCATAAAAATAAAATAAAATGTGGGTACCACAATGTTGCTATAGAAATCTTGGAGCAACCTGAACCTTTTATGTTCCTTAGAGTGGATTATTCTCAGATGGTGTTAGTCATGTACACACTCTATTAGTTATGGAGTGAGAGAAAAAAAAAGAAAAAAAAATTGAGAGAAAAGAAAGATAGTGAGAGGTTAAGATGGGGAAACTTCCGGTTTTCTTTGGAAAGGATGGAGAAGATGTGGAGGCCTTTGTGAGAGACTTCAAGAGAGCTTGCATAGGAAAAAATGAGAGGAGGAAGAATGAGTGGGCCTCATTATTACCAGATTTCTTTGAGGATGCAACACTTACATGGTATGAGTCAGAATACCAAAAGAGAGAGAAGAGAGATGGGGAAAAGGAGTCTTGAGAGACTTTGACTTCAATACTCATTGAGAACTTTCTTCCTGATGAGAGTTATTAGAGATTGATGAGTGAAGTTACATTTCTCAAGCAAGGAGATGGAGAGCAAGTGAGAGTCTATGTGGAAAGATTGGAAAAGTTAGAGTCTAGATTTTGCATTGTGTTGAGGAAGGGTGGGGATGATGTGGAGACTACAATGATTGGCATAGGGGCCATGCTCACCAAGAATTTTGTGGGAGGATTGAGACCACAAATTAGAAGCAAGGTGAGATATGTATGAGAAACCTTCTTCCAAGGTTGAAGCTATCAAGATCGCAATTCGTATGGAGGAGAGTTTGGAAGGGGATGAGAGTGATTTGGTGGTGAAGGAGGTTGTCCATCCTCCTCAAGGCTACAAGTATGGTGAAACTTCTGATAATTTGGTGAAAAGGGTTGCACCACAAGTAGTAGTTGCTCCAATTCTTGCACCTCCACCAAAGGATCCACTTCAAACCATCATATAACAACTTGCGGATCTCAAGATCAATGTGGTGCAACTATGGGAGAAGAGAGAGGTGGATCAAAATGTAGGGAGAGGGCCTAGGAGTTATGGAAACTATCCATATAGAGGATTTCAACCAGCAAGCAATTTCAATGATAGAAATTGTTTTGGTTGTGGAGGAAGAGGCCATATCCAAAGGAATTGCCCAAATTCCATTTACCATAGAGGAAGGGGTTATGAGGGAGCCAATAGAAGGAAAGAGGGTGGCAATGAAACCCAAGTGGCTCCTAATCCAAACAAAGGTAAGGGGATAGCATCCATAGATGTGGTGGAGAGCAAGTATGAGAAGGGAGAGTGCTCAAACTCCAAGAGTCTTAATTTGGAGCTTTTGGCACAAGAGAAGAAGAGAGCTTGTTTTGCAGAGGATGTTCACTCTTCTCAAGGATTTACTCCAAGCAAGGATACTCCTATGTCTACTAGGAGCACTCGCACCTCAACACCATCAACAACAAAGACTCCAAGGAAGAAGTTGGGGATGGAGGATTTCTTGATTTCAAAGCAACAATGGAACTACAATGTGTTGGAGGATGTTGGTAGTCACAAGGATAACATCACAATGGGCCAATTGATTGCTTTGAACCCTACCTTGAGAAAGGAGCTTAGAGGTGGTTTCAGTTCTACAAGGAGCAAGAAGAAGAAGAAGGCAAAGGCTCCAATATCAATGGGAGTGGTGGATGCCAAGCTAGCACCATGGGAGGCTTGTGAATATGCCTCCAAGATTGATGTGAGAGTGAATGGTCACAACATCAAGGATGCATTGGTTGATGGAGGATCAGCAGTGAATGCCATGTCAGAAAGGTTGATGAAGAAGTTGGGTATGATACCCTCAAGACCTTCAACATTTGTAGTGAGCATGGCAAACAAGCAACAAGTTTGACCAGTAGGGGTGATGGATAAAGTGGTAGTTTCAGTTATGGGAGTTCAAAATCTCATGACTTTCCAAGTCTTGAAGGATTCAAGCTATGACTTACTTCTTGGGAGGCCATGGTGAGAGCAACCCGCACAATTGATAGATGGCACAAAGGGTACTTGAGGATTGGGCCATCAAACCATACTGTCATAGTTCATGTGACTAACACCACCAACGCTTCACATTCAGATACACCATCTTTTGATTATTGGGAATCAGATTCTGAAGAAGGAGCTTCAGGTGTGGACACAAGCATGGAAGAGGAGACCTCCACGGAGGAGGATGAATCTGAATCTGATTTTGATGTGTATCCCTTGTGTGCTATGGATTTTGCACCTAAGCCAGAGGTTTTGAAGGACCCGGACAAATCACCATTGACACTTGAGGAGGTAGAGAGAAGGTTAGCTACACTCAAGTATGGCCCAAATGTTACCAAGGAGGAGAAGGTGAGATTTGAGGAGATTTTCCGCAAGTTCATCCATGTGTTTGCTTTTAGTTATAAGGATTTGAAGGAAGTCACCTTGGAGGAGCACAAGATAAAGGTTGAATCACATGCAAGACCAATCCGCCAAAAGCAACGCCGCATAAGCCCACCAATATCTTTAGTTGTGAAGGAGGAGATTGATAAGCTCAAGGAGGCTAGATTTATCTTTGAGGTAGAGAATTCAGAATGAGTGTCTCCAGTTGTCATTGTGAAGAAAAAGAATGGCAAGCTTTGAGTATGTGTGGATTACAAGAAGCTCAATGCTATTACCAAGAAGGACTACTACCCATTGCCATTCATTGATGAGATCTTGGAGGAAGTTGCAGGTCATGAGAGGTACAGTTTTGGAGATGGTTATAGTGGATACAACCAAATCAAGATTGCACCAGAGCATCAACAACTCACCACGTTCACCACACCTTGGGGAACTTACGCTTTCAAGGTCATGCCCTTTGGGCTTTGCAATGCTCCAGCCACATTCCAACTGTTCATGAACAAGGTATTTGAACCTTTCATTGGGAAATTTGTGAGAGACTTCATTGATGACTTTTGTGTCTATGGGAGCAAGGAGGAGCACTTTGAACACCTAATCAAAGTCTTGCAATGCTTGGATGAGGCAAATGCATCACTCAACCCAGAGAAGTGCATTTTTGGATGTGAAGAAGGTCTACTTTTGGGGCACATCATCTCCAAGGATGGAATAGCAGTTGATCCTGAGAAGGTGAGGAAAATCTCAGACCTTCCATTCCCTTCAAGCTTGACAAAGTTACGCCAATTCTTGGGGATGGTTGGATACTATAGGAGGTTTATCTTCTCATTTTCCAACAAGGCTTATGCATTGACCATCTACATGAAGAAGGGTGTAGATAACATGGTGATTTTGGAGGACAAGGAGGCTCTCAAGCAATCCCTTATTGTAGCTCCAATTCTTGCTAAACTTGATTGGAGTAAGCCTTTCATCTTCTACACTGATGCTTCTAATGTAGCTATAACATGCACTCTTAGTCAATTAGACCAAGATGGGCATGATCATCCAATAGTTTATGCTAGTAGGCAGATGGTTTGAGCAGAGAAGAACTACTCTGTCATGGAGAGAGAAGGGTTGGTAGTGATCTTTGGTCTCAAGAAGTTTAGACACTACTTGATTGGAGGGAAAGCCACCATTGTCACGGATCACAAGGCTTTGAAGTACATCTTCAACAAGCCTAATGTTGAAGGGAGACTAGCAAGGTGGAAGATACTCTTGTCTTAGTATGACTACACCATTGAGGATAGGCTAGGAAAGAAACATGCAAATGCTGATTTGTTATCTAGAGCCTATGATCATGATGGAGATGAGCCAGTGGATGATTCCTTCCCGGATGAGGAGCTCATGACAATCTCAATCACTCAAGAGGCTCCAATGGAGTACAAGGAGATTGTGGATTTTGTGACAAGCGGTAACTATCCAGAAGGGATGCATGCTAGGGAGAGGAAGGCCCTTGCAGCAAGATCTAGACCTTACACAATGGTGGAGGATATTCTTTTTCACCAAGGAGCAGATGGTCTACTTCAAAGAGCAGTGGGTAAGGAAGAGTCTATCCTACTCATAAAGGAGTTTCATGAAGGTTTAGTATGTGGAGGACACTTTGCAGGAAAGGTGACTGCTTTCAAGATTCTAGATGCAGGTTACCATTGGAGAGGGATTTTCAAGGATTGTCTTGATTATTGGAAAACTTGCATGTTTGTCAAGCTTTGCTAGAAAGTCTACATCCACTCTACCACTTAGATCAATTCCATTGCTAGGACCTTTTGAGAAGTGGGGAATTGATTTTGTAGGTCCTCTCAATAGAACCCTAAGGAACAATCGGTACATTGTGGTAGTTATTGATTATCTTACCAAGTGGGTTGAGGCTAGACCATTGAGGGACAAGAATGAAGATGAAGTGGGTAGATTTCTTTATGAACGTATTATCACTAGGTTTGGATGCCCTTTGGAGTTGGTTTTTGATAGAGGAGTAGAGTTTGCAAGAAGCATTACTACAGCCATGCTACAACATTTCTCTATCATACATAGAGTAACTACATCCCATAAGGCAAATTCCAATGGCTTGGCAGAGAGAACCAATCAGACCTTGTGCATGATGTTGGCTAAAGATGCAGAAATGGAGGGGGCTAAACATCATTGGGACAAGAGGATTCATGCAGTTTTGTGGGAGTATGGGACAGCCATGAAGACGTCTATCGGATATTCTCCATTTCAATTGGTGTATGGTATTGAGTCTACCTTACCTATTCACTTTGATCTTCCTACCTTCCAAAGCGTTCATAGGGGATTGAAGAAAGCACAAGGAGGTGATGCAGAGAAGTCAAGAAAGGATCAACTCATGGAGTTGGAAGAGGCAAGAGCAGTTGCTATGGTTGGAGTGGAGCAAGCCCAAAGGAAACAAAAGGAGAGCTATGACAAGAGGCAAGGCAATAAGAAGGTGGAGACTTTCAAAGAAGGTGATTGGGTAATGTTGTTTGATTCCATTTGATTCAAGAGAGTGCAAAAGAAGTTTTTGCCTAAGTACTTGGGACCTTTCATAGGGGAGAAGGTGTGGGGCTATTACACCTATGATCTCAAGGAGTTGGGAGGAAGACACTTTGATCGGATTAACCATGATAAGTTGAAGATGTACCATAGAAGGTAGAGAGACCTTCACTTTGAGGACAAAGTGAAAACTTAGTCCGGGGGTAAATGTAACACCCATTTGTGCATGTGTATGGTATTGTGATATTTAGCTTGGTATTACAAGTACTTAAGAGATATTATTTATATAGAGATAAAGGATGGTTCTATATTAGTCATGGTTAGCTAAAGTTTGTCATAGCTAAGATAGAGGAGACTTTACTTTAGAGGAAGTAGAAAAGATGAGCACGACTATTTTGGATTTTAGTGTATTGACTTGGTATTATTCTTAGGTGTTTGGCTTTGAGGAAAGAGTTGAGAACTCTTGGGCCCGCAAGCCTTTTTGTTTTGAATTCTTGTTTAGTCCAAGGAGCCCATGTGAAGGAATCCTTGACTTAGTGGTTGGGTCAAGATAAGACCACATGCTTAGGAGAATATGCCCATGTGAATGGATATTCTTTTCTACTTTTTGACTTTACTTGACTTTTAGTCTAGTAACTTGAGTTACTACGGTAATTATTAACTTTGGTACTTTACTATTTTACAAGTATATAAACAAGGGGTGAGGAGGTACTCATCATCCTTTCATTTGCAAATATCTCTCTCTCATTGAGTTCTCTAGTGAGCAATGTCTTGAGTCTTGGAGTGTTAGACTTGGAGGAGTATGATGAAGTTGGGGTTCCTTGCCTTCTTAGTCCATGGTGCGCTACCATAATAGCCATCAGAGGTTCATCCTGAGTGAGAGACAGGCCGGCTCACAGTCACTCCTTTTCTATATACTTGTATAATACTTACAAACCAAAGTTACTAATTATTTTAGTAACTCAAGTTACTAAACTAAAAGTCAAGTAAAGTCAAAATGAAGAAATGAATATCCATTCACATGGTCATATTCCACTAGCATGTGATCTTATCTTGACCCAACTACTTAGTCAAGGATTCCTTCACATGGGCTATCCTTGGACTATAGAAGAATCAAAAACAAAAAGGCTTGTGGGCCCAAGAGTTCTCAATTCTTTCCTCAAAGCCAAACACCTATGAATAATACCAAGTCAACACACTAGAATCCAAAATAGTGGTGCTCATCTTTTCCACTTCCTCTAAAGTAAAGTCCCCTCTATCTTAGCTATGACTAACTCTAGCTAATCATGACTAATGTAGAACCATCCTTTATAACTCTATAAATAATATCTCTCAAGTACTTGTAATACCAAGCTAAATATCACAATACCACACACATGCACAAATGGGTGTACATTTACCCCTGACTAGGTTTTCACTTTGTCCTCAAAGTGAAGGTCTCTCTACCTTCTATGATACATCTTTAACTTATCATGGTAAATCCTATCAAAGTGTCTTCCTCCCAACTCCTTGAGATCATAGGTGTAATTGCCCCACACCTTTTCCACTATGAAAGGTCCAAAGTACTTAGGCAAAAACTTCTTTTGCACTCTCTTGAATCAAATAGAATCAAACAACATTACCCAATCACCTTCTTTGAAAGGCTCCGCCTTCTTCTTGCCTTGCCTTTTGTCATAGCTCTCCTTTTGTTTCCTTTGAGCTAGCTCCACTCAAACCATAACAACTGCTCTTGCATCTTATAACTCCATGAGTTGATCCTTGCTTGACTTCTCTGCATCACCTCCTTGTGCTTTCTTCAATCTCCTATGAATGCTTTGGAAGGTAGGAAGATCAAATTGAATACGTAAGGTAGACTCAATACCATATACCAATTGAAATGGAGAATATCCGGTGGAAGTCTTCATGGTTGTCCTATACTCCCATAAAAGTGCATGAATCCTCTTGTCCCAATGATGTTTAGCCCCCTCCATTTCTGCATCTTTGGCCAACATCATGCACAAGGTCTGATTGGTTCTCTCTGCCAAGCCATTGGAATTTGGCTTATAGGATGAAGTTACTCTATGTGTGATAGAGAAATGTTGTAGCATGGCTGTAGTGATGCTTCCTATAAACTCTCCTCCTCTATCAGAAACTAACCTCAAAGGGCATCCAAACCTAGTGATAATGAGTTCATAAAGAAATCTACCAACTTCATCTTCATTCTTGTACCTCAATGGTCTAGCCTCAACCCACTTGGTAAGATAATCAGTAACTACCACAATATACCAATTGTTTCTTGGGGTTCTATTGAGAGGACCTACAAAATCAATTTCTCACTTCTCAAAAGGTCCTAGAAATGGAATTGATCTAAGTGGTGGAATGGATGTAGACTTTTGAGCAATATTTTGACAAACATGACAAGTTTTCCAATAATCAAGACAATCCTTGAAAATCCCTCTCCAATGGTAACCTGCATCTAGAATCTTGAAAGCAATCACCTTTCCTACAAAGTGTCCTCCACACACTAAACCTTCATGAAACTCCTTTATAAGTAGGATAGACTCTTCCTTACCCACTGCTCTTTGAAGTAGACTATTTGCTCCTTGGTGAAAAAGAATATCCTCCACCATTGTGTAAGGTCTAGATCTTGCTGCAAGGGCCTTCCACCCTAGCATGCATCCCTTCTAGATAGTTACCTCTTGTCATAAAATCCACAATCTCCTTGTACTCCATTGGAACCTCTTGAGTGATTGAGATTGTCATGAGCTCCTTATCTGGGAAGGAATCATCTACTGGCTCATCTCCATCATGATCATAGGCTCTAGATAACAAATCAGCATTTGCATGTTTTGTTCTTGGCCTATCCTCAATGGTGTAGTCATACTCAGACAAGAGTATCATCCACCTTGCTAGTCTCTCTTCAACATTAGGCTTGTTGAAGATGTACTTGAAAACCTTGTGATCTATGCCAATGGTGGCTTTCTCTCCAATCAAGTAGTGTTTAAACTTCTTGAGACCAAAGATCGCTGCCAACCCTTCTCTCTCCGTGACAACATAGTTCTTTTCTGCTGAAACCATTTGCCTACTAGCATAAGCTATAGGATGATCATGCTCCTCTTGGTCTAATTGACTTAGTGTTCATCCTATAGCTACATTAGAAGCATCAATGTAGAGGATGAAAGGCTTACTCCAATCAGATTTAGCAAGAATTGGAGCTACAACAAGGGATTGCTTGAGCTCCTCAAAAGCTTTGAGAGCCTCCTTGTCTTCCAAAATCATCATGTAATCTACACCCTTCTTCAAGTAGATGGTCAATTGTGACAACCCGGCAAATATCACTTTTGCAGTAATCGGGTAAGTAAAGTTCATTCCCGTAGAGATACGAGTCAGAATTGGTCAAATACAAAGTCAAACAATAACAATGTAGTTCTTCTTGGTTGTGTCTTTAATCTCTTAGGTAGAAACCACACCCAAAAGAGAGTAACAAGCATTGATTTGCAGTCTTGTCATGAATTCACACTTCTTAATCACAACTCTATCAAATCTTTCCAAACAGTCTTGATTGTGATGATTCAGGCTCTTCCAAAAATGGCACTTCACTGCAAAACAACTTTGCCTCATAATTGTGTTCCACCCTTCCACTAAAGGCACAACTTCCTCGATCAAAATTGCTTCACATCAACTTTGCACTAAACTAACGAATGCAGAATACTACCAACACTGTAATTTCTCTCAGATCTGTCAAGGCATTGCTTCAATTGCACTTCACTTAGGATCAAACACAAAAAATGAAGATCAAGGTTACGGAATCCAACATCCAACAAGCACATTGACTTGCACTTTGAATTTCTTCACACACTCACAAACACAATTGCAAAGCTGATACTCGGAATCAAGCTCAAGCGACGAGCACTGCTTCACAACACTTTGCTTTATCTATTCTCAGAAATTATGAGCACTGAACAACATGTGACTACGAATGCCACTCTTAAATAGTGAAGCCATTGACAATTCTAACAACTTTACCGTTCTACAACAACTGTTCTAACTTGCAGATCCAAAATGACAATGCACCTCTTCATATCTGCCTCTTCAAATCTCAAAACTGTTACTAATCCAATCCGATGTCTACTTTGTCATCGGCTTTCAAACCCGAACCTGAAGTAATTTTACTTTCTACTACTTTTTCCTCGGGTTTCATATCTTCTACTTCTTCTACCAGATCCAACAATTCTCTTTCTTGATCTGAAATTCCTATCATAGTTAAGCCTTCTAAATCTCTTTCTCCCGATCCACTCTTCTCTAATGTGTCAAATAACAGATCTGATGACACCTGCCTTCCTATCTCTCTTACTTCGGGTCTAACTATTATCAATTCTTTTACTAATTCTACTGTGTCATCATCAAGAATTGTAATTGAAAGCATGAATACACTACATACACATTCAATTTGTAACCCACTTTCCCCTAATCACTCATGTTACTGACCCGAAGACACTTACAATCTGATCTTGCACTTTGGGTTTATTCACTATTGCTACTTCTCCTTCAATTCTTGTTCCATCTTCAATCAGAACTGAAATTGAAGTCATGGGTATCCTAACTATCTTCTTTCCCTACTCTAACTTCCTCTAATCCCTCTGCCAAAACTCTCGAACTCACCTTCATTGCACTTTGAGGTCCAACTACCTCAGATTTAGTAATGTTCATCTTGAGGCAAAGTCTTTAGACCCAAAGTCATGTAAACACGAAATCCGAAGTCACATTGACCCGAAAAACCTCAACTCGAAGTACATCTACTCCCAAAACTTCAAATGCTTGTAACTTCTTGTACAGACCTCCAAACTTTGCGATTTTGGTGGCAACGGAAAGCCCTGAATGAGACACCTCCAGCAAAATATAGCACGCTTGATTTGGAGTTGTTGTCACTGAGATATGGCCCCGCAAGAATCTCGACCTGTAACTTCCATTTCTCCTTCGGGTTTGCCCTCTTTCAACGTCTGATCTGAGTTTTTTTCCTCCACTGACATGAAGTAAACTTCTTCTGGTCTGATCTAGTCCAAATCCTTCTTCCTCTTACATGAAGTCGACTTCCTCGGGTCTGATCAAAATAGAGGTTTGCACTCATTTCTTCTCCATTTGGTTTCAATTTGGTTTCAGCAATACACTTTTTCTTCAAAACTTGTCCAAAATGAAAATGTGGGTACCACATCAATGCATAAGCCTTGTTGGAATATGAGAAGATGAACCCCCTACAATATCCAACCATCCCCAAGAATTGGCGTAACTTTGTCAAGCTTGAAAGGAATGGAAGGTCTCAGATTTTCCTCACCTTCTTAGGATCAATTGCTATTCTATCCTTGGAGATGATGTGCCCCAAAAGTAGACCTTCTTCACATCCAAAACTTCACTTCTCTAGGTTGAGTGATGCATTTGTCTCATCTAAGCATTGCAAGACCTTGATTAGGTGCTTAAAGTGCTTCTCCTTGCTCCCATAGACACAAAAGTCATCAATAAAATCTCTCACAAATTTCTTAATAAAAGGTTCAAATACCTTGTTTATGAACTATTGAAATGTGGTTGTAGCATTGCAAAGCCCAAGAAGCATGACCTTGAAAGCGTAAGTTCCCCAAGGTGTGGTGAATGTGGTGAGTTGTTGATGCTCTAGTGCAATCTTGATTTGGTTATATCTTCTATAACCATCTCCAAAACTATACCTCTCATGACCTGCAACCTCCTCCAAGATCTCATCAATGAATGGCAATGTGTAGTATTCCGTCTTGGTAACAACATTGAGCTTCTTGTAATCCTATGTTACCCACATTTTTTGTTTTTTTGTGTTTATTAAGTGTTTAAGAGAAGAAGTAAGCACTGGAAGTTGAATTGCGGACGAAGAATGGACGGAAGTACTTTGGAGCACATCCAAAGAAGACGACATCGGATCCGATGATGGAGGTACTCGGAAGAAGAGTACGATGGAAAAAGTCTGAAGAGCACCATCTTTGGGTTGGAAGGCGCAAAAGATACAAAGACCGTCTAACAACCTTGGTACGTGGCAAGAAAGTACATTTCAAGAAACAGCATAGGCAAAAGAAGCATGTCCTGACAGTGACCGGGATCAACACGCAGAAGAGAGAAGGTCGAATTTGAAATTGACTTAAGAATGACTGCAATTTGGGGTAATATAAGATTGCAACTGCGTAGGGACAAGTTGAATATGCCAAGTAAATTTCCAATCCCTTTGAGTAGTCATCTTGCAGTAATGCGTGTCCAAAAGCCCATCGAGAGTGAAATTTTTTGCGATCCCGAGGGAGTTAGAGTGTCTCATCCAAGAGAGGGCATCATCTTTCACCATCGTAGAATGAGAGAACATATTATGGCAAAGAAGGTGGCCAATGCGCAGGCGGTGCAAAGTTTTGCAATTCAAAGATTAGATGTAGTACCTAGAATTGAAGTCTTGACTAGACTTTGTATTACTTTCTTAGCATGGAATTGGAGTTTTAGTTTCCCGTGAGTGATGGCAAAAATAGCTGCCAGTAATTGAGGGGAGTGATGGCAAAAATAGCTGCCAGTAATTGTGAGGAGGGTCCCAAGGTGGAAGGGAAGAGAGGCAATCTGGCTTGATGGACTGAGTTGGAATGGAGGTTAGTATTGGGAAGTGAAGCAGGAGAGCCGATGGGGATCACCTTCTATTGGAAGTGTGATGTTGCAAAAGAGACGGCAGAAATTTGCAACTTGTTTTCCGTGCTAAGAACCACAAATAGATAAAGGTGGAGTCCTATCGGGACCCGATTTAGAGAAGCATCGTGGGGGCGATGATGGCCATGTTCAAGCCAGAATGAACCACATATGTGAACATGCAGCAAGCTGTCTTCTTCCACCAAATGTTTGCAGGAGTTCTGGTGAATTGGGCGAAGTGCTTTCACCACCGAACAAGGCAAATTGTGATCAATTGGTGAACAGGTTCTCCGCCGCATTATTTTGCACCATTCGTAGCACACTTCTACTTCGGGTTGAACCTCTTGACAATAGAGGAGCATCATTGCATGGTTTCTTATGTTCATCCTTACTTACAATGGGAAGCAGACGAGGAAGAGCAATAGTATATGCTACATCTACAAGCCAACGATGAGTATTTCTTGAAGACCGGATAGTGGAAGGTCAAAGAAGTCACCAGTCCAAAGACGAAGAAATGCGGCAAACCCGAAGAAGCAAAGTTGCCTCCCACTCAAAGAAAGACTCAAAGACTGACTATGAAGAATATGAAGATGGTGAGAGAAGCATCATCGGGATCAGAGTCTGAGGAAGAAATCGAGTCACAAGAGGAGGAATCCGAAGAAGAGGAGCTCACCTTAAAGAGTGAGGAGTTTGGAAGTGATAGCAAGGGGGAACCAGAAGTTCAGCAATCGGTGGTGGTCAGTGAAGCTTGTCAGGCGATGGTGGTGAACAAGCCAAGACCAGAGGAGAAGGAGGAGTATCCAGTGGGGCCAAGTTCAATAGGTAAAGACAAAGAAAGTACAGAAACGATGTCTCTGAAGATACAAAGATCGCGACTTTGGATGAAGAAGCTGATGAAGGAGGTGAAGACTGAAGACTGAAGACAAAGATGGCAATGAAGATGAAGAAAAATTTGGTGGAATATTGTATTTGACAAAAGTGGTCACACCATTGTTGGAGCTACTGAAGGAGCATCGGAAAGTAATTCCCCAAGATTGTGGGAAGGGGATGAACGAGTTGTAGGTGGTGATGCATTTGCTAAGTGAAATGAAGGGGTTGCAGGAGCAACAAGCCCAAAGAAGTGAAGAAATAGAAGAACTTCAAAGGGAGGAAGTCTTGAAGAAGAAGACTTTCACAATGTTACAAGAAAGTTGCGAGGTTAAAGAAAAAGAACTGCAGAGGCAAGCCGGAGAATTAACGGAACAAGTAATATGGCTGAGCAAGATGAAGGAGGAAGTGAGTGATGTGCGCATCAAAAATGTTCATTTGAAGGCAATGACCATCGTAATGGAGCATGAGTTGGATAGCTTGAAGAAGAGTGCAGCGGGGAAGGATCAAGCATGGCAGAGGGAGTTAGCAGCCAGGCAGGAGGAAAAGGAATGATTACGAGAGCTCGTCAGAAGTGTGGAATTGTAGAGCACACAGTATGCAGAAGAGAAGAAAATGCTTGCTGCGGAGTACAAAGACGAGCTGAAGATGTATCATGAAGAATTGAAGGTAGAGCGCTCTCGAGGATATGCATCGGAATCAATGGGAGAAGTTGCGGGGAAGTTGAGAGCAATTCTAAGCACAGAGGCTGAAGGGAGATTGGAAGAAGCCCGCCTACATGAGTTGAAGTTGCTTGTGCAGGAAATTCGGAAGAGAAAAGCCAAGGATGTAGACATGAACACGTTGCTGATTCGATTGAGAGAGCGTGTAGATCGGAAGATGTTAGAAGTAGAAAACAATGTTAGTCTTAGATTAGATTTAGTCAATTCGGAATAGTGTGACAGCAGAGACAAAACCCGATGTTGTAGAAGTAGGAGTACATGTGTCATCGGATCTATTATTGGACACATTAGAGAAGAGTGGGTCAGGAGATAAAGAAGTAGATGGAGTAACCCTGAGCTCAATTGTAGTTCCTAGTGTAGAAGTAGTAGAATTAGTGAAGGAATTAGTAGAATTAGCTATACCCGAAGAAGGAGAAATAGTAGGAAGATCATCGGGTTTGGAAGCCGATGATGAGGTAGACATCGGATCGGGATAAGTGTTAATTTTGAGATAGGAAGAGGCAAATATGAAGAGATAGATTGTCAATTGGGATCTATAGGTAGGAAGAGATGTTAGGAAGTGGTGCATAGGTAGGAAGAACTGCCATTTGCTTCAGTATTTAAGGGGAACATTCACAGTACAATATTGTTCAATATTCATATTTTTGAAGATAGATAAAGCAAAGTGTTGTTTTTAGTGCTTGTCACTTGAGCTTAATTCCGATTGTCAATTCTGTGTTTGTGTTTGTGCGTGTGTGGAGAATTCCAAAGAGCAAGTCAGTGTGTCTGTGGATGTTGAATTCTGCAGCCTTGATCTTCATTTTGTGTTTTTGATCCTGAGTGAAGTGCCTCGGAGCAATGCCTTGACATGTCTGAGAGGAATTGTAGTGTTGGTAGTATTCTGCATTTGTGAGTGCAGCACGAAATTGATGTGAAGCAATTTCAATCTAGGAAGTTGTGCCTTCAGTGGAGGGGTGGAACACAATTCTGAGGCAAAATCATTCTTTGCAGTGAAGTGCCGTCTTTGGGAGAATCTGAATGATCACAATCAAGAGTTGTTTGGACAGAATTTGCTATGTTGTGATTATGTGTGTGTGTATTCGTGACAAGTTGTCAAGATTGTGAGCTTGTTACTCTCTTCTAGGTGTAGTTTCTGCTTGAGAAATTAAAGAAGAAATCAAGAAGAATTGCATTATGACTTTTGACTTTTTATTTGACCAATTCTGAATTGTATCTCTGCGGGAACAAACTTTACTTACCTAATTACCACAAAAGTGATATTTGTTGGGTTATCACATGATTTTTGGCACTGCTGCCGGGGATACAAATCTCGGGAGTGGAATAATACGAAGCCAAATTTGAAACTGGGTATCAATGCAATATGAATGTCTGCATCGAGAGAACAACGGGAAGAGAGAGCTCAAAGACAAACGTTGCATCGTGAAGAAGAAGAACATCTGAAGATCCAATCTACGTTGGCCAAACGTGAGCCAGAAGCATTGGACGATCAACTCATTCACAAAGTTCAAGAAGCTTTATGAGAACTTGAACAAAATAGATGTGAAGGAGGGTGGCAAGGCTACTTTTCATCCCCCTCTTCCAAGAAGAAGAAAGACTAGAGCGGGCAGACATATGCATTACGACCCAATACACCGACTTCCCCTAAAGCGGTAAAGGAAGTCAAATTCATTAAGAAGTTCATTTGCAAAAAGACAGCACAAACACTTATGGAAGAAGAGTGTCAACATCTAGTACAAACAATTCCCCGATTATTCTGAAGAAAGTTCAAAGACCAGGTTGAAGTTGTGGAACCTCTTAATTCTGATTGGGTTGAAGTCGACACAACCAGAGAAGAAGAAATTGTCGAAGAAGACCCCAATTTGAACTTGACAAATTGGAACCCGTGGGCAGACAACACGATGTCCATACCAAGTAGCTCTTCGGTTCCCGTAAGTTCAAACTTACCACAGCCAAATCCGCCGCACTAAATGATGACTTCGTTACCTATGACCCGACATGCTTATCAGAAGTATAAAGGTACAAAACAAGACAAAGACCCATACGGCATTGCATCGGGTGAACAAGACTTGGAGGAAGGGGGTTTGACAGCTATACGTCTTGAATTAAGCCGAGTAAGTCACGTAGAGGTGTCATTAACCCCGATGATTGTCAAGATGTGGTCTTGACTGAAAAAAAGATTTTAAAAATTTCAAAAACAGTCACCACAGAGGAGTTGGCAGGATACACTGCCCTGTTTATAGAGTTCCAAGATGTATTTGCCTGGTCTATTGATCAAATGCCAGGAATTCCACAAGAATTTGGAGAGCACCGGATTGATCTGGTTGAAGGTGCAGTTTTGGTTTGGCAAAGACAATACCGCCTGAACCCAAAGTACTCCCTCTTGGTGAAAGACAAAATTGATAAGTACTTAGGGGCCGGAATAATTTTCCATGTTCTAAGCAATGAGTGGGTTTTCCTCATTGTCATCGTTCCAAAGAAGAAGACCGGGAAAATTTGAGTGTGCCAAGATTTTTGCAAATTGAATGCAGTCACCCGAAAGGTCATCATCCTTTACTGTTTACAAATACAATTCTGGACCAAGTAGCTGGTCATCCTTGTTATAGCTTTCTTGATGGATTTTTAGGGTACAATCAAGTATCCATTCAAGAAGAGGACAAGGATAAAACCACATTCACGACCAATTGGGGCAATTTCACTTACAATCAAATGCCTCTTGGGTTGTGTAATGCTCCCGCTACTTTCCAGTGGATGATGAATTCAATCTTCAAAGATTTTTTGTGCAAATTTGTGGAAGTCTTCATTGATGATTTTTGTGTGTTTGGGCAAAGAGATGTACATTTAGATTACCTTTGCCAAACTTTTGAAAGGTGTCGTTTTGCCGGCTTGTCATTACATCCGGAGAAATGCTTCTTCGCAATGAAGGAGGGAATTTTTTTGGGGCATCGGGTGTCAAGCCGAGGTATTGAAGTTGATGTCAAGAAGGTTAAAGTAATTGCAGCTTTGGAATCCCCAAAGAACATCCGGGAGCTGAGAGCCTTCTTGGGACACGTTGGATACTACAGATGCTTCGTGTCAAATTATGTGGTGCTTGCTGCACCACTTACCAAGCTTTTGAAGAAATCCGAAGACTATCTATGGGAAGCAAATCAAGAAGAAGCTTTGCAGGTGTTGAAGAAGAAATTGGTTGAAGCACCAGATATGAGGGCCCCAAATTGGGATGTCCCTTTTCATGTGTATGTGGATACTTCGTCCATGGCCATTGGTGTTGTCTTAAGTCAAAAGGACGAGAAGAAGAAGGACTACTCGGTATATTATGCCAACCGACAATTATCAATCTCAAAAAAGAACTATTCAACGACTGAATGAGAAGCACTTGGAATGGTGTATGCCTGCAAGAAATTTTGCCACTACCTATTGGGATACAAATTTGTCTTCTATGTGGACCATTATGCACTGCAACACTTGGTCAAGAAGGCAGATTTGTCCGGGAAAATTGCATGATGGATCTTGTTGTTACAAGAATTCACATACACTATACAAGTAAGGAAGGGAGCTTTGCATTCAAATGCGGACTTCTTATCCAGGGTAGAAACTCAAGACCAAGATTTGGAAATTGATGATTGGTTTCCTGATGAAGAGCTATATCATTTAATGGTTGTTCAAATTACATGGTATGCGGCAGAATATCACTATTTGCATATGTGCCATTGTCCTGAGGGGCTGGACCCGGAAAAAAGGGCAGTCTTCCTTTGGAAAATGGGACTGTACCAATTGAAACACAACATTTTGTTTAAAATGGGCAAAGATGAAGTACTTCGGAGATGTTTGGAAGCATTCAAAGTCGGAGGAGTCATTGAATCCTTACACTCGTAACCATTGGGAGGACACTATGCCCTGAAAAATACATTGAAGAAAATTCTTTTAGCAGGGTATTGGTGGCCTACAATGTATAAAGATACTGATGCCCATATTCAAAGTTGTGATGCATGTCAAAGAACAAGGAAACCGACGGTGACTTCCCAGTGGCCTTTGAAACCAATTTTGCCCCTGGCCCCATTTGAGAAATGGGGTATTGATTTTGTGGGTCCTATTCAACCAGTAACCCGTGTCACAAGAAAGAGGTACATCCTGGTATGTACCAATTATGCCACCAAAATGGTGGAAGCAAAGGCAACACAAAGAGAAGATGCAGAGATAGTGGCAGAATTTTTCTTCCGAAACATCATCTCACGTTATGGGTGTCCTCTGGAATTAGTCAGTGATAGGGGTACTCATTTTTTGAACTCAATGGTGGAAGCATTAACCAAGTACTTCCAAATTAAACATTGGAAGACCACGGCTTACAACCCAAAAGCGAATGGACTCATGGAGAAGGCCAATGGATTGCTGTGCAAAATTTTGAATAAAGTGACAATCAATTATACCTATGACTGGGATATGAAGTTACTTGCAGCATTGTGGGCATATCAAAAAACTGAAAAGATTACTACCAAGCAAACTCCTTACGTCCTGACATACGGATTGCATCCCATATTACCTGCTGAGTCTGAAGTACCAACATATAGAATACTTTGTGAAGAACGTTTGGCGGAGGAAGAAAGCCAAGATCTTAGGATCCATCAACTAATGTGGTTGGAAGAGAAAAGGGATGATGCAACGCAAACAACAAAGGAAATTCAAGAACAATGGAAGTTCAAGCACGATAAAAGAATCAAACCTATGGCTGTTCAGGAGGGAGACTTGGTATTGTTATATGATAATCGCCGCATATTTTTTCTAGGAAAATTACATCTGAGGTGGATGGGACCGTATCGTGTGATGCACATATATGTTAATCATTCTATTCAACTAGCAGACCTGGATGGCAATCCTTTTGCAACTTGCGTCAACGGTTGGAGGGTTAGAAAATATTGGACCCCAAACCCAACTTTGTATAAAAACCTGGTTGTTGGTGTTCATGGGGACGCTCACATTTGAGGGAGGAGGTATGTGGTACCCACATTTTTTGTTTTTCTGTGTTTATTAAGTGTTTAAGAGAAGAAGTAAGCACTGGAAGTCAAATTGCGGACAAAGAATGGATGGAAGTAACTTTGGAGGACATCCAAAGAAGACAACATCAGATCCGATGATGGAGGTACTCGGAAGAAGAGTACAATGAAAAAAGTCCAAAGAGCGCAGAAGATACAAAGACACAGAAGATACAAAGACTGTTTAATGTCTCTAGTAATAATTCTGATGACACCTATACTCCGATGTCTGCAACATTGGACTTCCTCTCCCTTGTCACACTACTCCTAATTTTCTCTAACTCTGAATTGACTAAATCTAATCTGAGACTAACATTGTCCTCTACTTCTAACATCTTCCGATCTACTCTCTCCTTCAATCGGATCAGCAAAATATTCATAGCTACATCTTTAACTCTCCTTTTCCGAGTTTCCTGTACAAGCAACTTGAGCTCATGCAAATGTGCCTCTTCTAATCTCCCTTCAGCCTCAATGCACAGCATAGCTCTCAATTTGCATGCTACGTCTCCCACCGATTCCGACTCATACCCTTGTGATCGCTCTGCCTTCAGCTCTTCACAATACATCTTCAGCTTGTCCTCGTACTCAGTAGCAAGCATCTTCTTCTCCTCCGTATACTATGAACTTTGTAGCTCTGCACTTTGCACCAGCTCATGCAATCTTTCTTCTTCTTCATGTCTGACTACTAACTCTCTCTGCCATGCTTGATCCTTCCTGGCTGCACTCTTCTTCAAGCTGTCCAACTCTTGCTCCATTATTGCTGCCGTCGCCTTCAAATGAATATTCTTGATGTGCACATCACTAACTTTCTCCTTCATTTTGCTTAGCGACATCGCCTATTGCTTGCTTCTGTAGTTCTTTCCCTCTTGACTTGCAGCTCTCTTGTAACATCTCGAAAGTCTTCTTCTTCAAGACTTCATCCCTCCAAAGTTCTTCAATTTCTTCATTTCTTTGGACTTCTTGCTCCTACAACCCCTTCACTTCACTCAATAGATGCTTCACCACCTGCAACCCATTCGTCACCTTTCTATGATCTTGGGGAATTACTTTCTGATGCCCCTTTAGCAGTTCCAACAATGGTGTGACAACCTTTGTTAGGTACAGTATCCCACCAAGGTTCTCTTCATCTTCATCATTGTCTTCTTCTTTGTACTTTGGCTCCTCCATCGGCTCCTTCTGCCAAAGTCGTGATCTTCGTATCTTTAGAGACACCACTTTTGAACTCTCTTCTCCTTTACCGATTGAACTTGGCCCCGTAGGATATTCCTTCTTTTCCTCTGGTCTCTGCTTGTCTACCACTAGGGCTACGCAATGACTTGTTGTTCTAGGTACTCTATCAATCATCGCATGACAAGCTTCATTGACTCCAACCGCTTGCTGAACCTCAGGTTCCCCCTCACTCTCACTTCTAGACTCCTCACTTTGTAAGGTGAGTTCATCCTCTTCTGATTCCTCTCCTTGCGACTCTCTTTCTTCTTTAGACTCCAATTCTGATGATGCTTCTCTCACCATCTTCTTACTCTGCACAACCAGTCTTCAAGTCTTCCTTTGAGCTGGAGGCGACTTTGCTTCTTTGGGTATACTTTGCTTCTTCTTTTTTGGACTTGTGACTTCTTCCATCTTCCATTGTCCTGTCTTCAAGAAGTGATCATCATCGGCTCGTAGGTGTGTCATATATTGTCACTCTTCTTCATCCGCTTCTCGTCCTAAATCAGGATGGAAATGTGACACCATACGATGCCTCTCCTCCACTATTAGCAAATTCAACCCAAAGTAGAAATGAGATGCAAACGGTGCGGAATAATGTGGAGGCAAACCTATCCTCCAATTGATCACCATATGCCTTGTTCGGTGGTGAAAACACTTTGCCAAATTTACCTTTACCCCTGTAAACATCTGGTGGAAGAAGACCGCTTGCTACATGTTCACATAAGTTGTTTGTTTTGGCTTGAACATGGCCATAATCGCCCTCACGATACTTCTTCTAATTGAATCCCAATAGGACTCCACCTTGTAGCCATTCATGGTTCTCGGAGCAAAGAAAGAATTTTGGATTTCCGCCATCTTTTTTGTAGCATCACACTTCCTATAGAAGGTGATCCCTGTTGGTTCTCCTGCTTCCTTCACCAACACTAACCTCCAATCCAACTCAGTCCATCGAGCCGGATTCCCTCTCTTCCCTTCGACTTTGGGGCCCTCCTCACAATTACTAGCAGCTATCTCTACCATCACTCCTGGGAAACTGAAATTCCAATTCCATGCTAAAAACATAATACAAAGTCTATTCAAGACCTCAATTCTGGCTACCAGATCTAACCTATGAATTGCAAAACTTTGCACCGCCTGAGCATTTGTGACCTTCTTTGCCATGATCTGCTCTCTCGTTCTTTAGCACTGAAAGACTATGCCTTCTCCTGGATGAGACACTCTAACCCCTTCTGGATATTGGAGAATTGCACTCTCAATTGGCTCCGTACACGCATTATTGTAGGATGACTACTCAAAGGAATTGGAAATTTACTTGGCATATTCAACTTGTCCTTGCGCAATTGCAATTTTATATTACCCTGAATTGCAGTCATTCTTCAGTCAATTTCAAATTCAACTTCCCTTCTTCTGCGTGTTACTGTCTTGTCACTGTCAAGACATCCTTCTTCTGCCTCCGTTGTTTCTTGAAGTGTACTTTCTTGCCACGTACTAAGGTTGTTAGACGGTCTTTGTATTGCTTGCACTTTCCAACCTAAAGACGATGCTCTTCAAAATTTTTCCATCATACTTCTCTTCTGAGTACCTCCATCATTGGATCCAATCTTGCCTTCTTTGGATTTCCTCCGAAGTCACTTCCGTCCATTACTTCTTATGCAATTTGCCTTTTTGTGCTTACTTCTTCCCTCAAATGCTAATAAACAAAAAAAAACAAAAAATGTGGGCACCACAGTCTCGTCAAGAGATTTCCAATGGTACCTTACCCATGTGATTTTGAGATTCCTACAAGAAGATTCCCTAAAAGATTCCCTCTAGACAAAGTTTGTTTGACCAACCAGATAGGACCAAGACCAACATGTCACCCATCCAAGTCCATAATCCAAGGGTGGAGCTTGCGGACATGTCACCTATCTTTGTGCCTAATCTTAGGGCGGAGCTTCCTTGGAGGAGATCCTCTTGTCTATATAATAAAGAGAAGGTGCTCCTTTGGGGCATCAAATGATTGAGTGTGAAATTTGTGTTTTCTCTCTTCTCTTGTCCTTGAAGTATTACAGATATTGATTTCCATGCATGAGAGAGCAAGATGATTAGGCGTGGTTGGTACCTTCACACACAATTTGGGCTTGTAGGGTGGGTAGCCCATCCTAGTGTTAACCATTTCATCCAATTCTGTTTGCTATGCTTTGATGTTATCTTGTGAATAGATCTTACTCTAGATGGAGTGGAGTGGTTGCTATAGAGCATGTGGCAATGGTCCTTTGGGAGTTCACACCGGATCTTGCCTCATGGTCTGTTTGTGTTATGTAGATATCTAGCGGGATTTTGAGTTCAGAGGACTTAGAGTTAGATCATATGAGCATTTTACTTCATGAGGTTTACCTCTTTGTGATCTTTTGATCATAGATAGTTATGCACTCTCTTATTATAGTAACCATCCACCCTACCTACTTCCATCCTTATAGGGTATAGAGATCATCATACACTTGGTCATTTGACCCTTTGATGAGTGCTTTGGACAAATTTGTCCATGACGATAGGCCTACTATTAGTTGGGTAGAAGAGGAGTGGACATCAGATCAACTGAGTTCTTATAGCCGTGACCTATATTCTCTTCTTGCTAGTAGTATCAAGCATCAAGACTTGGATGAGAGAAAGTGGCCCTTATGGTGGTCATTGCGTCCATTTAGGATTCAATATCACGTATACCGTCGTAGACTTGAGGAAGCAGTAGTAGCACTTAGAAACCATGGTGCATCTCCCTCTTCTTCTTCACCTTGTCCTCTACCATAGTCACAAGTTTAGGTTTTATTGGCTCCCCATTTATATACATCTTTTGTTCATTTATCCCCATGTATACATTTATCTTTTAGACTCACATATATTTTAGTTTACACTTGTGAAACTCTCATATTTTCATGTGCTATATACTCAATTGTGCCTTGTGCATCAAACAGGATATCACATGGCACCTATGTGCACCACCCTAGCACCTATATGTGCCACCTACATCACGAATCACCACACTTAACCCAATACGGGTGTCACTCAACACCAATGAGCATCTACGCATGTTGACGAGTGCCAACAAGCGCCACCAATTTAAATTGAGTGCTTACAAGCACCTATCACCATTTACAAGCACTTGCAAGCACCTATGAGTGCCTATGAGCACCCGTAAGCGCTTTTGAGCATTGAGGAGTGCCGATGAGCGCCAACTACCCTTAATTCAACAAAGTGGCATTGAGCGGTGACTAGTGGCAACAAAAAAGAGTTATGGGCAGCAGTGAGCGGCAACTCATGGCATCTTGGGCCGACTAGGTTCCATGAAGAAAAAAAATGGAGGAACAGAGTGGTAAAGAGGTAACAACTAACAACTAGCAGCATTTATCAAGTTTCTATAACTTATATTTATTATAGTCATAATAAAGGTTAGATGTTGGTATACTATATTTTATCACTATCAGTAGAGTATGATGGACGTTGAACCTGAGTGAGCACTTTGAAATAGTTTTTTATCTCCTTGGGAGTTTTCCCTGCTTGTATGAGACTCATTTTGGTTTCATGAGTGCATTTTGATTCCAAACTCTTCTCCTTAAATTTGTGTTTGTCTGCCCTAGCTTTCCTTTTATTTTTGCTCAATTTTTCCTCAATTTCAATTTTCATCTTCTCTATCTCTTATCTAACACGCTCTACTTCCATTCTCATCATTTCTTTCTCTCTTTTCCTCATGTTGGTGGCTTTTAGTTCAGCTAGTTGTAACCTCTCCTTGGATTCTATGGTATCTACCTTCAACATTGTAATTTTTGCTAAATCATGAGACAATGACATACTACTGGGTGACAACCTGGGAACCTTACTTGCTGATATTCCACCTTTCCTCCTCTTTGGGTCATGTTCTCCTTCTTGGTCGATGAAAGCACACTCGGATCCATTCCTTGTAGAAGTTAAAGGCGGTGGTGTAATGATATGCAAGTCCTTGATTGGTGGAACAAATGGAGACTCGTCCTCAAGTGATAGGATTCCATTGTCCATGCCACTTGGTATACTTTCAATCCCTTGGATGTTTGCAACCAATTGGAGGCCCAAGTCAAGGAGAACCACCTCTAGAGGAGATGGGAATTGCAAGCACTCCTATGCACCTTCATGGACCTCCTCCTTGCCACAAATCTCGCTTGAAGTGGGATTAAAATCTCCTAAACTTACCATTGCAGGTGGACTTATGTTTGCTATGGTCCCAAACATGGCTTCCATTCTTGCAAAATGTAGGCACATTCCATTCAATTTATCTTCTATAGTTCTCCACCCCTTGCCATATTCCTTCTCCGTGAAACCTTCTCCAGTAGACTTGTTCTTAAGCTCTCGAGTTTCTTTGTATTGTTTCATGTACTTCAACCATTTCTTGTAAAGCCTATCACCTATCATAGAAGTAGGAAATCCTTGTCCCTCTCTAATCAAAAAGGTTGCCATGGAACTAAATGTGGTCTATTTCTGATTTGGCTTTTTGCATTTCCTACCATGAATTTGTGCAAAATGCTTGGAGTCCTCCAAATAATACAATATTTGGCTATAATGGTGCGTTGCCATGCAAAATAGTTCATACTCCTTTGTTTTGCCAGTGCAGATGAAGCCATCCTCAACAGGTCTCCAAATTTCCCTAATGGTTGTTGAGGTTGCAAATCCAAAGATGACTCTATAGGTCTTGGATCATCATTGAAAAGCGAGTCTCTTGCACTAAAACAAGGTACTTGATATCTTGTTGCAAAAATTTTGTTGCACTCTCAATGTCAAATTCCTTGACCCCTAATCAATTTCTTGGTTGCTGCAAGAGGGTGCTGATCATTTCCCACACCAAAACTACAAAACCTTTAGTTGCCTAACAACATGAACATTTGCTTGGGAGGGTGGTGAATTTGAATTTAGAATTTAAAATTGTTGAGGTGAGGCATTTGGATCTTGAATACGCAAACCAAATCATAAATCATATTTGACTCATCTAACCACATGGACATCCTCTTGAGAGAATCACTTTTTCTGACAATCATTTATTTAGTTATGACATTCCGTAACATCAAGCTTGAATTTTATAAATGAATGCAATTTGGATAAAATATCCCACAACTTAATTTACAGAGCGTTCAATTATTACAATTAATCTTGTTACAGAGTTCACTAAAAACTATTTTGAAGTTTTTTAAGAATCCCTTAATCATCCATCAAATCTATTTTTGAAACTCACTCTTGCAATAAATCAACAAGAGAAGGAGGCAATGAAGGCTGTATTTGAGGATGAATTGCAGATGTATCACAATGAATTGGAAGAAGAAAGAAAGAAGGAGAAGCTCAAGACAATGGTGGAAGCCAATGATGTAGCAAGAGTGGTAAGCAAGATAAAGGTGATGCTTAGCACGGAAATTGAAAGGAGGTTGGAATAAGCTAGATTGCACGAGTTGAAGTTGTTGGTGCAGAAGACAAGGAAGAGGAAAGCGAAGGACACAGAGCTGAATAAATTATTAATTCATCTGCAAGAGCGGGTAGATAGGAAGATGTTAGAAGTAGGAGACAATGTGTGTCTCAAATTGGAACTTGTTAGGACATAGTTGGATAAACTTTGTAGTGAAGTGCAATTAGTTAGAAGGTCCAATGTAAGTGAAGTAGGAGTTCAGGTGTCTTTGGATCAGTTACTTGAGACATTAGAGAAGAATGGGTTAGGAAATACTAATGAAGATGGAATAAGTAGGAGTGCAATTATAGTTTGTAGTGAAGAAATAGTAGACATAGAAGAGTTAGGAGTGGAATTGAGTAGACCCAAAGAAGTGGAAAGACTTGAAGGAACATCTGGTTTGGAGGCCAAAGTCAAAGTTGACATTAGGTCGGGTTAGTAACAGTTTTGAGATTTGAAGAGGCAAATATGAAGAGGTGCATTGTCATTTTGGATTGCAGGTTAGAAAATTTGTTGTAGAACTGTATAGTTGTTAGCAATTATTAATTTCTCTACTACATAAAGGAGACATTCATAGTATGTTGTTGATCAGTGCTCATAATTCTGAGAATAGATAAAGCAAAGTGTTGTGATTTAGTGCTCATCACTTGAGCTTAATTCCAAGTCTCAACTTTGTGTGTGTGCTTGTGAGTGTTGAGAGAATTCTGAAGTGCAAGTCAATGTGTTTGTTGGATGTTGGATTACGTAGCCTTGGTCTTCATTCTGTGTGTTTGATCTTAAGTGAAGTGCAATCGTAGCAATGCCTTGATAGATCTAAGAGGAATTGTAGTGTTGGTAGTATTTTGCAGTTGTGAGTGTAGTGCAATGTTGATGTGAAGAAATTTCAATCAAGAAAAATGTGCCTTCAAGGGAGGGGTGGAACGCAATTATGAGGCAAAGTAATTTTGTAGTGAAGTGCCGTTTCTGAGAGAGACTAAATTATCACAATCAAAAATATTTTGGACAGTATTTGATGGAGTTGTGATTAGTGAGTATTCATTTGTGATGAGACTATGATCAATGCTTGTTACTCTCTTATGGGTGTGGTTTCTACCTAAGAGATTAAAGACACAATCAAGAAGAACTGAGATTGTTACTATTTGCTTTGTATTTGACCATTTCTAACTAGTATCTCTGCAGGAATGAACTTTACTTACCTGATTATCGCAAACGTGATATTTTTTGGGTTGTCACACATGCCTTAATCAAGAGTATGAATACAAAGGGATGTATCAAAATATACCCCCATGATATTCACTAAGCTATGGGAATGTTGCACAGGAAGGTAGTCCTAACGGATAAGGCAAAAGGAAGAATACATTTTCTTATGGGGCCTATATTGATGGTAGTTCTCAAAATTTTGGCCTTAGGTTCCATCCAAATGAGAAACTCACAAAGGAACTATTACCAATTTCCCAACTATAACTCTTCAAGAAGAGTTACTAGGAAGTGGTTAAAAAGGGTTAGAGGCCAAAATGTGAGTTCCCATGTGATAGTCCTACTGATAGCCAATTCTACAAAGTGGATTGATCAAGAGTGCTCAAACCTCTTGAAATTATAGATGGTTCCTGTCATTGTGGTACAGAGAGGAGTTGTAAGAACAGAGTAATCTTGCAAAAGAAGTTGCCTTCAACAAGAGAAAGAAGGCAACCAATCCCAACAAGGGTATGATGACTTGCCCTTCCTCATCAAAAGAGAAGAAGAAATTGAAGGTGAGGATAAGAACTCCTACCAAAGGGGAAGGAAGAGGTAGACCATCCCACATCAAAGAAGAGAACAACTCACAAAAAAGGAAAGGAGACCAAGGCAAGAAACCTTCCACCTCCACTTTGGAGAGAAGGATAGTTGCAAACCATTTGGAAATATAGATGTCATCCAATTGGAATATGATCACCAAGCATACTAATGGGTGGAGAGGGCTTCCTTGAAGCCACAAACCAATTGGGAAAATTATTAGGACTTGACAAAGTGCTTGGGGCAAGTCTCTTCTCTCAAGCCTTGGCTATGGTACCAGAGCCCCTCCCACATATGTCTACAAGACCATGTTCCATACCACTTACAAAAAGATTGTAAGAAGAAGACCTTGCAGAACAAGATAGGTTGGGGGCATCATCTCACATGATAGACACCCTTGTCAATAGTCTAGTAAGTGGATAACACTTTGATAGGTGGGTAGAACTCCTAGACCAAGCAAGGAAACTTAGGGCATTATCTATTCTAATGTACCTAAGATATGGCCAATTGGTCCGCTATAAAATTGTGGAACCATGGGACAGCCAAGAGAATTACCAAGGAAAAATCTCCCATAAGTTCCAAGAGGCAGAATTGGCAAGGGCTCAAAAGTGGCATGGGCTCAAAAGCAGCTTGAGTGGAAGGAGTCTGCTAAAATTACAAAATAGTTGGCAAAAATAGAGTTGCAAGTCCAACTCACCAAGGCAAAGAACTTTGCTTTGGACACCCAATTAGCACATGCACATTTGGAGAAGAAGAAAAATGATAGAAGATTCCAATTACTATGGGACTAGCCAAGTCACACTAAGAAGACTCCAAAGTTAGGGTAGAATTCCCACAAGGAGGTGGAGGGGTTGAAATTGCCCCAATTGGTAGTAAAAGCACTTGTCTTGACCTTGAAGAAGGACAAGAGTAGTTGGGAGGAAGGTAGAAAAATCCTTGAAGGAGAAGTACCTTGCCTTTGGTTGACTATAAACAAGCTAATTAGTGAGAAGGTCAATATCAAAAATATCTTCTCTATTATAAGGAAAAGGGTGGGAAGAGTAAGTGGAAGTAGAATCTCAACAAAAGTCCTGAAATGACCTTATGGTCTAGAGCCAAAAATTAGAGCAAAGAGTAAGCCAATTGCTTTGGTTCATCAACCATAACAAGTTGGAGACGCCCACAAAGAAATTGGATTCTGAAGTAGAGGAAGATGAGGATAACAAAAACAACAAACTTGAAGGGTCTATGTATGGGGGAATCTTGTAAACAAGGCCTTGGAGATAATGGGCTGGGTCACTAAGTAAAGGGAGCACCATAGGAGGCAAATACCCTACTTTTATTTCAACATTGCCAACCATTCCTTTAGTGCAAGAAACTAATCCAAGTCCTTTTGAGAAGAAGGCAACAAGTGACCCAACCCAAGAGAAGGATACATGAGGTAATCCCATACATAGGGAAGCTATGGGAAGATTATTCCAAGAGAGAAGTAATGACCCCATAAGAAGTGGAGTTACAAGAATATCAAGCTCATTGGCTAAAGGCCTTATTATCAACAAATATCAAAATATGAGAAGCACACTAGAAGCCACCTATATATTGGATGTTCTCAAACTAGTGGGGAGAGAAGGGCCTTAAAGTCTATAGAAGGCCACCATTTTGGACTTATTGGAAGAAGAGATGAGCCAAATAATTCCTTACAAAACTAAGAGGCAACATGTGATACCCACATTTTTTATTTTTTTAGTTTCTGAGCGATTTTGAAGAAGAAGTGTACAGATAAAGTCATATTGAACCCAAATGGCATTGGAAGGAGGAGAATGTTGTCTTCGGGTTGAAACCCAAAGTAACATGACTTTGAGTCCAAAGCAAAGTACTTGGGTCAGAACCGGCCAAGAGAGACCCAAAGTAAGGGGACGCCATCTTGGGGTGATCAACCCGATGTGAAGACGGCGTAACAACTTCCCTTTGGAGGGGCAACTCAAGAAAGTACAGGCAAAGAAACGGCAAACAAGGTGCAAACCACTAAACCTATATAACATCAAAAGGAAGTCATGCAAAAAGGGTGCATTTCAATGACTAGCAACAGAGGAAGGGTTGATCAACAAGGAACTATAAAATCAAGACTTTTTCAAAGGGATTTTGAAATGTCCCACAAGTATTCTAAGCCATTGAGCAGCCGATCCAAAGGAGTGCCTATAGAGAAGCCAATTGAGTATTTGATGTTTAACAAGTTTGAAGGAGTTAGGATCTCAAGACCAGGGAATGGTAAAATTATTTTTCAATTAATACACACTAAAGATTGCACAATGCCAAAGAAGGTGAGAAGAAGAGTCCTTTGCTTGCAATAAGAAATCCAGTGATTCAAAGTTTAGATATGATAGCTTGGATTGAAATCCTAAGTAGTAGACTTTGGATCACTTTTTTGGGATGGAATTGGAATTTGAGCTTTTTAGGGTTCATGGCTGAAGTAGCATCAAGTGATTGTGAGGAGAGACCTGAGGATGAAGGAAAGAGAGGCAATCCGGCTTGATGGACAGAATCAGATTGGAGATTGGTGTTGGGAAGAGAGGCTGGTGAGGAAACTAGGGCAACATTTCTTGGGAAAGGAGAGTCTACGGAGGAGACGGATGAGATCCAAAGTTCTTTTACAACGCCCTGCAAGAAGAATGGATACAAGGTAGATATCTATTAGGACCCAATCAGGCAAAGCATCATTGGAGTGATGATAGCACTCTTCAAGCCCAATTGCACGACTTATGTAATGAAGCATCAAGCGGTCTTCTTCCACCAAATGTTTGCAAGCAATCCAATAAACTAAGCAAAGTGCTTTCAACAAAGAACACGGCAGATGTAATGTTGGAAAAAGAAAGATGCACCTCACTATTTGGTGCCATTTGATGCCTATTTCTACTTTGGATTGGACTTGATGAAGGAGTCTGAGCGGAGAAAGATGGTGTCGTATTTCATCCAAACTTATGAAATATTGCAGATGGTGAGGAACAATAGTACATTTGAAAGATCCAAAGTAGTGATGAGCACTATGAGTGCACAATGCTCATCACTATGCACACACTCTCATGCACACAGTAGTATCTACAAGTAGTAGTGGCCATCCCAAAGAAGAGAAAGTGAAGTCATATGGAGGAGAGTGCGTTGCCAGTCAAGCCAAAGAAGGTGAGGAAGGTGAACCCAAGGCAAGAAGTTGTAGTAAGTCGTAGTGCTTGATGAGTTGTTTGGAGCAAAAGAGTTGGAAGGTGAGGCTAAGTACAAAACAAAAGACTTGGAAGAAGAAGAAGAACCGGAGTTGACATTGTGAAGTAATGAGTTGAGCAGTGGAAGTAAAGGGGAAGTAGAAGTTCAACAATGAGGAGGAGATGATGCGGATAAAGATGAACAAGAGTTCCATGCAGCAATTGATCAAATGGAAGGAGAAGGAAACCTATGTCATGAATTACCTATTGTGGAGATATATTAAACTCTAGAGGTTGAGCCGTAGGAGGAAGTTCAATAGGGAAGAAGAAGGAGAAGGAGTGTTGCTGCTAAGGGAGCAGAAGCAATGTAAGCAATGTAAGTCTCATAGAATGTAATGTAAGCAATGTAAGCAATGTAAGTCTCATAGAAGAAGAGGTGGAAAGTTCAGATAAAGAACCGTTGAGAGTGAGAATATTAAGACTTTGGAGTAAAGCTCTAGTAGAAGAGGTAAGAAGCAAGGAGCCTAAGCAAGTTAAAAGCTCCAGAGTCTTTGATGGAGTAGAGTACTTGTTGTGGGTATTTTGACCCTTGTTCGTACAATTGCAGAAGAAGAGAGAAGAGTTGAAGCAACATCACTCAAGAGTGAAAGATGAATTGGAAGTAGTGCGGTATATGAGTGATGAAAATTTGGAGTTGAGAAGGAAGCTGAGTTGGGAGGAGCGTGAGCTAGTAAAGCTTCAGACTGACATAGAGTTGAGGAGGAAGGAAATTGAGAGTTTAACAAAAGACTTTGTGAATAGAGGCAAAGCTATGGCAACGCAAGAAGAAGATTCAAAGGAGCAGTTGGTGAAGTTTGAAGCCTTGCGGGCAGAAGTGCACGATTCATGAGTAGAAGTGATACACTTGAAAGCAATGGCTGTTGTCATGAGACAAGAGTTGGAAAGTTTGAAGGCGAGTGCAGTACAGAAAGATTGGGCTAGGCAACAAGAGTTGGCTATGCAAGATAGAGAAGAAGAGCAATCACGTGGGTTGGTCAAGGGATTGGAAGAATAGATCAGGCAGAGTGTGAAGGAGAAAGAAGCGCCGAAGGCCGAGTTGGAAGATGAGGTGAAGAGGTATCATGAGGAGTTGTTATCAAAGAGTGAGAAGCTACAAACGCCAAGGCGGGAGGCAAGCAGAGATGTTGTTGTAAGAATGAAGGCAATGCTAGGACCAATGTCTAAAGTTCAGTTGGAGGAAGCAAGACTGCAAAAATTGAAGTTAGTGCAAGAAATGAGAAAGAAGAAAGCAAAGGACATTGAATTAAACAAATTGTTGATTCGTGTGGTACCCGCATTTTTCATTTTGGACGAGTTTTGAAGAAGAAGTGCCTTGTTAAAACCAAATTGAAACCAAATGGAGAAGAAATGAGAGGAAATGTATTTTGATCAAGCCCAAGAAGTAGACTTTGTGTCAAATGAAGAATGACTCAACCAGGATTGAAAGAGGGCAGACCCAAAGGAGGAATAGAAGTTATAGGTCGAGATTCTTGCGGGGGCTATATCTCAATGTTCACAAGTTCAAATCAAGCGTGCTGTATCTCATTAGAAGCGTCTCGTTTAGGGCTTTCAGTTGCCACCAAAATCGCAAAGTTTGGAGGTCTGTAGAAGAAGTTACAAGTATTTAAAGTTTCATGAGTAGTTGTACAAAGTAGTTTAGTGTCTTCGGGTTGGCATCTTCAGACTTTGGACTTTGGATGTCAGGTTTACACAACTTCGGGTTAGAAGCTTCTTCGACTCAAGACGAAGATGACTGTATCTGAGATAGTCTGACCTCGGAGTGCAATGAAGATGAATTCGAGAATCTTGCCAGAGCCATTAGAGAGAGTTAGGATAGAGAAGGAATAGATAGTTAGGATACCCTTGACTTCAATTTCAGTTCCGATTGAAGATGGAATAGGAATTGAAGGAGAAGTAGCAGTAGTGAATAAACCCGAAGTGCAAGATCAGATTGTAAGTGTCTTCAGGTCAATAATATGAGTGATTAGGGGAAAGTGGGTTACAAATTGAAGGCGTAGATAGTATACCCATGCTTTCAATTACAATTTGTGAGGAGGATATAGTTGAATTAGCAAAGGAATTGATTGTAATTAGACCCGATGTTGTAGAAGTAGGAGTACAAGTGTCATCGGACTTGTTATTTGATACATTAGAGAAGAGTGGGTCAGGAGATAAGGATGTAGATGGATACCCATGAGCTCAATTGTAGATTGTAGTGTAGAAGTAGTAGAAATAGTGAAGGAATTGGTAGAATAAGCTATACTCGAAGAAGGAGAAGTAGTAGGAAGATCATCGGGTTTAAAAGCCGATGATGAGGTAGACATTGGATTGGGATAAGTGTCAATTTTGAGATAGGAAGAGGCAGATATGAAGAGATAGATTGTCAATTAGAATTTGCAGGTAGGAAGAGATGTTAGGAAGCGGTGCCTAGGTAGGCAAGTCTGCCATTTGCTTTAGTATTTAAATGGAGCATTCACAATACAATGTTGTTCAGTATTCAAATTTCTGAAGATAGATAAAGCAAAGTGCTGTTCTCAGTACTCGTTGCTTAAGCTTAATTCTGATTTTCAATTTTGTGTTTGTAGTTGTGAGTGTGTGGAGAATTCCGAAGAGCAAGTCAGTGTGCCTGTGGATGTTGGAATCTACAGCCTTGATCTTCATTTTGTGTGTTTGATCTTGAGTGAAGTGCATCGGAGCAATGCCTTGACAGATCTGAGAGGAATTGTAGTGTTGGTAGTATTCTGCATCAGTGAGTGCAACACGAAGTTGATGTGAAACAATTTTGATTGAGGAAGTTGTGCTTTCAGTGGAGGAGCGGTGGAACACAATTTTGAGGCAAAATCAATCTTTGCAGTGAAGTGCAGTCTCCGAGAGAATCTAAATCATCACACTCAATAGTTGTTTGGAAAAAATTTGCTATGATGTGATTATGTGTGTGTATTCATGACAAGTTGTCAAGATTGTGAGCTTGTTACTCTCTTCTGGGTGTAGTTTCTACCTGAGAGATTAAAGAAGAAATCAAGAAGAACTGCAATTGTGACTTTTGACTTCGTATTTGACCAATTCTGGATAGTATCTCTACGAGAACAAACTTTACTTACCCGATTACCGCAAAAGTGATATTTTCCAGGTTGTCACAATTTGCTCAAGAGATCAAGTAGATAGGAAGATATTGGAGATAGGAGATGATGTGTGTCTTAGGTTGGACTTAGTACATTCAGACTACTAGAGAGAGAGGGCTTTGTAGTACCATGAAGTTAGAGACAAAGTCCAAAGTGAGAGAAGTAGGAGTACAAGTGTCTTTGGGTGAGTTACCTAAGACAATAAAAAAGAATGGGTTGGCAGATACTAATGCAGATAGCATACCCATGAACTCAATTATAGTGCGGAGTGAAGTAGTGGAATTGGTAGAAGATTTAGTGATAGTGCAGAAATCTGAAGATAGAGAAGTGCAAAAAATTACTTTGGGTTTAGAAGCCAAAGTCAAAGTAGACATTGGATTGGATTAGGACAGTTTTGAGATAGGAAGAGGTAGATATGAAGAGATCTATTGTCATTTTGGATATGCAGGTTGGTAAAGTTGTTAGGAGGTAGTTTAGGAAGTTAGATAATTGTCAAGAGCTTAGCCTATTTAAAGGAGGCCTTTGTAGTAAAATGTTGTTCAGTACTTATAATCCTAAGAGTAGATAAAACAAAGTGCTATGAAGTAGTGCTCGTCGCTTGAGCTTAATTCCAAGTATCAATTTTGTGTGTGTGCTTGTGAGTGGTGAGAGAAATTCAAAGTGAAAGTTAGTGTGCTTGTTGGATGTTGGATTCCACAGCGTTGGTCTTCATTTTGTGTGTTTGATCTTGAGTGAACTGCAGTTGGAGCAATGCCTTGACAAAACAATCACTTGGGAAAAGGAATTCTTGTACTTCATGATTGCATCTAAGGTCCTAAAACCTTGAGACCCCATAGAAAAGGTAATAATTGCTTTGCGTATGAGAAATATAAAGAGGCTAGAAAGCTCTAGCTTGCATATGACAACAATTGGAGCACTATAGTAAGAAGATGTCCTTTCTCTTCCCTCCTTCCTCCCACCAAAGCTTGTGAAGCAAGGGATGTAGGATTCCTATTACTTCCAAGAGTGGTTACAATTGGTGATTCCACCAACCCATGGGTCTTATTATAACCCGATTGTCATCACCACCCTCTTGTTGTTCATAGAGTTTCATGCCCCAAGGATAATAAATATAGATCAAGTTAAAGTGGTGGCCACAACATTCTATGAAGTAGACAAAGAGTGCTCGGCTTGGTATCTCTTTCTTCCTTGGCCAAATTTGACATAGGGTATGCAAAGGGAGCAAAAGGAGCAACCAAATGGTATGTATGATGCTCACAATGCCACCATCAATAGTGGTCTTGGATCAAAAAAATAATTCAAATTGGCATAGTGATCTAGGAATTGAAGACTGCCCTTGAGTAGTTGGGAGAAAGAACAAACCAACTTTTCTTAGTTGGTATGTCAAGCTCTCACAATCTTGGAAAAATAGGTACAAAGCAGCCAAAATTGTGCCTTCAAGTACTCTTTGACATACAATTCACTTAGCTCATGTATAATCAAGTGCTAGGACAAGGTGCAAGATGCAGACCTTAGTGAGGAGGAAGCTGATTTGAGTGGTTCTGATTTTCTTAGAACTATCTCATATATACCTTAATCAAGCAAGCCCATAGTAAAAGAACTTCTTGTAGCTTATAATCCAAACTAGTAGATTCAAGTAAGAAGTCTTGTAATGAGGATTTTAGTTATGTACTTAAGCATGAACAAATCCCCCATGTATATGTTTGTTTCCAAGACCATGCATGACTAATGGTACCAAATGGTACTTTGTGCTAGTTGTCCCTTAGCTTCTAAGATCTCACACCAGTCAATGTTATGCTCTCTGAATAAGAGGCAACCAAATTACCCACACCTCTAGATGTCCTTCCTCAAGGCCTTACATGGAAACTCAAGGAAAGATTGGACTTAGAGGTACCCTATTCTAGAGGAATTCATCATTTTCTTGTATGGGAAGAAGCCATATTGCTAGTCCATGGTGCAAATCCACCCTGTAGGAGTGCATGAAACCATGAACATGTTGGAGAATTACTAGAACCAATGGTATGCTACTAAGGATCCCGTAGTCTTCCAAGCCATGGTATGCTACAAAACCTTGGCTCAACTATATTATTGACTTGGTCAACATGATATTAAAGAAGATAGTGCATTTAATTCCTTTTGATAGGATATCAAGAATACCCAATTCATGTACCTCATATAGCAGGCCAACATGTGGGGTTGTTGCTTAGGTAGGACCTTGGAGTTTGCACATATAGATGGGTTTATCAAAGTGCAAGATACCATCTTCAAGGATTATCAAGAGATGGACTTTGATAACTCATAAAGTATTAAATTGCAATAATATTTAAGTAATCATTTTTTCCCATAGAAATATGTGTCAAGAATGGTTGAATATGAAGTAAAAGTAACACACTAGTCATGATGGACTTCGTGTAGCATCTTTTTTTGTACACCAAACTGGGATGAATATTAGTAGATTAGGAGTTCATTTGATTATGTCTTTAACCTCTTGGGTAGAAACAATTGCCATAAGAGAATAGCAAACACCAACTAGATGTCTTGTAGTAGTTAAAATGTCACTTGAAATCACAATTCTTCAATACTCTTCATTTAAATTTGATTGTGATGATTCAATTAATATGAAGACGTCTACTTTATCATGAAATCACTCCTTCTTGAAGTTGCATTCCACCCTTCTACAAGGTATAAGTTATGAATGGAAGTAATTCTGCATCAACGTCGGGTTCTTGCTACAAAGTCTGAGTATTGACAACCCTATAGTTCAAAAAGATCTATCAAGATATTGCTCTGCAAGTATTTCACTTAGGATCAAATGCACATAAAGAAATTTAGATTTCAAAATCCAACATCTAACTACAACTTCACTTGCATCCAAATATCCTCAAACACCCATAAACAACCACATTCACACTCAAAATTAAGAAAGCAACAAGTATTGCAAAAGTACTTCACTTTATTCATCTTCTACTCATACTAAATGCATAACACTTTGAATGTATACACTAAGTAGCCAAATCACTCAAAAGTTACTAAAACTACCAAAACTAATTAATTGTCACTACTTATTCTTCTAATGTTGCAGATACAAAGTCACTCTACTTACAAAACCGTTACTTCGGGTCTATAACTACTATTGACTTAGATTGGATTTGAGTGATCCTACTTTGCCCAATGAAACTTTGGCTTCTACATCCAAAGTAACGACTACAATCTCCTGCACCTTGGGTTCCACTACTCCAACTATCCTCACATCATCAGAATGTATTGCCACCAAAATTTTATCCATATGTACTAGATCTTGCACTCTGTTTGTAATTCTCTTAGGCACCTTGGATAACTCCACCAAATCCACCTGCTTTTAATGTTTGCTGTCTTGGATTGGGTCACCTTCAACTTGAGGTGAAGTAGCTTTTTACCCAAAATAGCTTCAATTTCAAACCCAAAGTATTTTGCATTGATTCCAAAAACTTCACGTGCTTGTTAATTTGGCTACATACCTTTAAAATCTGCAATTTTGGTGGTAATGGAAAGCCTTGAAAGACATGCTTCCAACAAGATATAGATTGCAAAATTTGAACATGTAGTCATTGAGATACAAGCTCCAAATTAATTCACCTTCCAACTTCCACTCCTATGCAAAGTATCTTCGGATCGGATTCTTTCTCCTTGGATTGGATGGTGGATCCTCCAAAGTTGAAGTGACATGGATAGGATTGGGATCAGTTTACCATCCTTGGATCCAATTCTACATGAGCAGATCTGATTCCTTCTTCTACTCTTCCAATTTAGGCTTATATGGACTTAACTTACATAGTAGCTCTCTTTCTAACTTTTTCCACTTCTAATATTTACTTTTGCTCTCAATTCTACCAAAAACAAAAAATGAGAGGACCAAAGGAACTGTACAAAGATCTTCTACCAGATGAGGGTTCAATTCTTCCCCCATGTGCATAAAACAAGACAAAGAGGTAAACCCTTTTAGGCTTGCATGGAGGACAAGGACTTAAGAGGATTGTGGGATTTAATGTACAGGGTTGCAAGATAAGACCTTTGCAGACCAACTAAGCGCAAGTAAAAAAGAAAGGAAGAAGTGTTGTGGGACCTTCCTCTATGTGCTTTCTAGTTAAGGAAGTATGGGCAAATTCTTATATAGTTTTTTGTATTATAGAAAATAAGTATGTAGTAATTAGCCAATGCTTTAAAAATATTCAAAGTAGGTGCATCTAAGCTAGGAGAGCCAATTGGCATTTATGGTGCAAACATGCAAGGAGGCGGCAACTGCAAGAAGAGAAGTGATTAGGGTAGATAGAAATTATTTGTAGGGTTAAAGTAGCTATTTAAGTGAGTTGTTCCCTATTAGAGTGTAATCTTCCAACCAGCATATGTGATAGTTGAAGATTTCACAAAGAGGAGAGACTAAATGGATTTATGATATTTTTACCTATGGGAGAGGTTGATTAGTGTAATTATGGGAATTGGTCACCCTTTTCCCAATGCCACTCTATGCTTTGAGTTTGTTATAGCCAGACCTAATATAAAAACCATACAAGTCTTATTGTATCTATATGTGATGTGTGTGAATGTGTGATGTGAATGAATAAGTGCACTCTCTTATGTTATGGAGAAGTTATGGTTTTTGTGTTGTGAATTAGTGCTCCTTTGTTACTCATCACAATGTTACATCGGGTAAGCAAGAGGTTGTATTGGGAACCTACTTTCAGAATGTGTTACCTAAGTACTAAGTGACATACTATGGAGGCTGAAGGGTTTGTGGGGTGATAGATCCTCGAGTCATCCTTGAGAGTAAGTGTCTATGAGAGACTCATGTCCTTTAGTGGAAAAATGACAAGCTAATGGAATCCCGCTATAATTCCTCTCCATGCCAAGTAAATGGCCTGCCATGTAAGGACTACACCATTGCTCCCTCTCTCTTATAGCATACCTTATTCACCATAATAGAATTGGACTAACCCACCAACAACAACCACAATCATTAACCTCATCATAGGTGCCCATTATAATGAAATTGGGTGTCAAAAATGAGGCAAGTTGACAAAGTTCAAACAAAGGGAGAGAGCCACAGTAATGAAGAGTGTTATCCAGGTACTAAACCCACAAAGGAAAAAATTCCTCAAAATGAAGGAGGAGGAGGCTATGAGAGGACAACAACATGAAAAGAATCTGGTAAATGTGGCCAATGATATGGCCACAACTCACAAAGAGGTGAAAGAGGATCATAGGGACCAACTTGCGGATCAATGATAGACAGATGATGAATGAGCAAAGGATGATAGTGCCACAAAAGAAATTCTACACTAACTAAGGACAAAGGTAACTCTCTCTTGTGGCCAATGATTGTAAACACCATGAAGATGGTGACACCAATGATGGAAGCCTTAGGAGAACTCATGCCGTTTTACCAAGAACTTTACAATAACGTGAAAGACCCAATAACATTGGTAAGACAACTTCACCAATTGGAAAAACTAGGTAGCAAGAAAAATGCCCTACTTTGTAGTGAACTTACCCAAGTCAAGAAAAAGCTCATGATAGAAGAAGAGTATTCTCAAGAGAAAGATTGGCTGTTGGAGAAATATCAAAAGGAAGAGCTTGCACATTGAGTGCAAAACAAGGGAGTGTTACAATGTTTGAAAGCAAATATCATCACTCTCAAAAACAAAGTTGTCCAACAACAAATTAGGCATGACGATCAATTGCAAGCACAAGATGAGGAAGTAGTGACATTAGAGGAGTTGGACAAGATCCGGTCAAGACTACTATGTTCAAATGTTGTTACAAGAATCTCAAGGAGATTACTACTCTTCATAACTTGGAATTCACTATGAGCATGAAGCATTAATGATAGAAGGAAGAAAAGATATTGACAAAGATTGAAACAAGATGACCATGGAGCTCCAAAACAAACAAATAAACAAACAAACTTGGAGAATGAACAAACAAGGTTACTTGCTATGATTGTTTTTCAAATCTGATAAATTATTTGAAAACTTCTTGCAATGTCATTAGGCTTATTGATTTGATATTAGCACATTCTGCTCTTTTAAAAATTTATTGACATGTACATTCCATAATGTTTAAGTAATGTCCACTTATATGCTCAAAAATAACTTTATTTCCTTCACAAGCAAGGTCATAACCTTCATTATGTTGTCATACTTTGCTTTTCTCTCTATGGGAACAAACAGGCTGCCTAGCTGTGGAATCTATAGATCAAAGGTTGGAGCTAAACCTGTCCCTACTAGTTTGAGCGCCCATAGATATGGACTAGTAGAACTCTTCACTCTAGGTTTTGGTATTCTTGTTATCGAGTAGGGTAGTAATGGGCAACCTAACTTGTCATCATAACACACACTCCTGGTTTGCTGGTCATCAATTCCAGCATTAGGAGAATACATAACACTTCTAGAAGGAAAGAACCTAAGTGCAATGCCCGCACACCAATCCAAACCAATTGGGCGTACAAATAGGCATGCAAGTATATAGAGGATTCAATCACAAGAATTCAGCAACAACCCTTTGTGATTCTTTTTAAGAATTGAGCTTCAAAGCCCAATTGCTTTTTCATCAAGCTAATTTCAACTTGTACTCCAAGCTTCCTCCAATATATACTTCAGTCTTCAAGCAATTTGTACTCCAAGTGGGGTAATCTTATGTCTTTTTGATGAAGAAAATTCTATCAAACTCAAATGTGCATAACTTTCTCTATGTGACTTTTATTCTAATGTTATAAAATTATATGGAAAGCTTGTGAGATAAGCTTTCCAATGATATGAAGTAAGCTAGAATCTATTACTATAGCTCCTTTGACAAGCTTTCAAACTTGGTAGATTTTCTACAATTTTTACTGTAATTTTGAAACCTCTAATTTAGGGTTTGCTCCTGATTTTGGGTAACTTTCTCCAAATTTCTGGATCAGAGATGCACCTTATCCTCAAAAACACTCAAGAAACCTAAAATCCTCAATCATAGACACACAAATAGGAGAATCAACACTCAATCATGATAAAAGATAGAAATGCTTTACCGAGCTTACAACAATATTTTCAATAGAGTTTGTTGCATAAGCTCTCACTCTCCATGGATCTAGAGTCAACCAAAAAATTTACTGTAGTTGATTGTGTCCATTTCTAAAGTTTTGTAAGGTTCAGTACTCTAATCCAATGCCAAACTCTAGATATGGATCAATTCCTGAGTTGGGCTAACTTGTGAGCTTTGTAGACCCATGTATGCTTGATCCAAGACTCTGAATATTTTATTTGAGGAAGTCACATGAAACCTTTGTATAAAAAAGCAAAATCTAGCCACCAACAATATTGGAAATTTTCACAAGGTGATTTGGACCACAACTTCAAGAGTGACCAAATCTTCAAACCTGATCAGCATCTCATCTCCAACTCCTCACTTTCAAAAGCTACAAATTTAATTGGCTAGATCTAATCTGAGATTGATCAACACCTAAAATTTCTTGAGTTTAGCAATATATGCATTTTTTCAACTCACCAACCCCACTGACAGATCATGAAGATGTCTCATGAAACTCTCTTAATCACATATTTCGTGCTCATGGGTATAAATTTTACCCCCATGATTCAATTAATCATATCTTGCAAAGAATTGACTCAAATCACTCAATTCTAGTCTTCAAATTATAGACTGTTAGCTCCTCTCTCCAACCATCGTCGTCACTCTTCAAATGTTCTCCCCAAACTCACTTGATGATCAAAAAACTCCTAACTTTTTCCTTGGAACCCAATCTCTTGCAATTTTGTCATTTAGCCTCTTCAGTTTTTGACAAGTGTACCTCACAACTCCACCTTGAAGCTCATGAGCAAAATTGAGTCACTCTTTAACTACAAGAGCACATAGATTGTCAAGCCCTAGACTTGCTCGTAAGTAGGCACTAGAAGGACAATATGATTTGGGTTTTCCATCACAACTTTGTGAATACCGCCCCAAAATGTGCCACCATCCAATCCCGTAAACCATCATGGTGTGGAATTTGAAGCCTAATGAGAAAAGGATTTGGGAGGGGCAGATTGGGAGCATGGGACATCTCATACTCAATTGCTCTCCCTACCACCTAGCTTCCATGCTCTACTACAACTCTCACTCTCACGTCCTCCTCCAACCAAAACACACATTCCTTTCAACTCTCCACCACCTATATATATAAGAGCCCTCAAACAAGACAAGACCATAATCCATGTGGCCAATTGTATACATCTTCATAGATTGCTCACATGACAATAGCTTAACTGTGAGATCTGTCATACAACCTACTCCATCTTTATGGAGATGAACCGCACTAATTTACTTCTTCATGGGCTACACAAACCATAACACGACAACATGCTTGGACACAAGCTTCTAAAGAAACACAATTAGCAATTATGGGTTAATGCACCAGGTGCATTACCCCAAAATTATTTAGTTAAAGCAGGCATATGCTAAATATGAATTCCCCCATATGCTATAGGGAATACACCTGGCATAGAAACCCAATCTTTTGGGAATTAAATACCACACAACAACACAACTCCTTGAACAATTGGAATATATAGCAGCATAACACCCTCAATATACAAAGTTGAAGGATCTCAGGATGCAGATTGACACATTGGGAAGAATAACCTACATGAATGAACAACTGAAGGCACTACCCATCAAACTTCATGGTCACACCAACTCCAAGTTCCAGGACATACAAACAAGTCTTCTCTGTGGAATTGGCACTTATAGAAAGGAGCTCATAGAAATCATCCGGCTTTGTAAAGGAGAACAAAATTTTTCATAGGAGCTGACATAATGCCTAACAAATAGGTAAGGAACCTTATACAACATCATTGTCAGCCAAGCATCATGACTACACCCCATCTTGTAGTTAGGAAAGAATACTTCAAAGTTTACCCACTTCATAGTTGTGACCCAAGCTAAAATTCATGTAAGGTTGAAGGGACAAATTTGGACTCAAACAATTTCAGATCATTGTTGGCATGAGGACAAATTTGAATTACTACAATAGGAGAGTCAAACTGCAAGATGACTGAAGTATGTACGTGGAGAACAAATATAATATCCAATGGCAGATAAGGCCAATCATAGTAAAGGGCACTGATGCTATATTGAGTGAAATGCATGGATAGCCTGTGAATATTAGATCAAATGTAGAAGTTATAGGAGTGCCATGAACCAAGTGAGCACTTGGGAAGGAGTGAGGAGAGAAGGGGAACTCAGTTCAAACCAATTACTTCCATGAAGGATTACCTCTATGGGGACGGCGATGAAGGTAGATTCAAGGCGTTATGGATACAAGATGGATGCATGATATAATGTCTATGTGTAATATTGTTTTGTGATATTGTAATATTGCATGATAGTTTTTTTCTTCACAATTGCAAGGGTGGTATATGAAATGCTGAGTCAATAGCTTGCAAGCATAGAAAAAAATACTCACAGATAGAACCCTTAATAAAAAACATACCTTGTACATGTAATAAGTTCTATGTATACCCAAAAAAGTGTACTTCTTGTGGTGGTAAATAGTGATTTTGTCCCACTTACAATGCAGTGACATCATGTTCTTACAGTAAGTTCAGTATAGAAGCCTTCTAAAGAGTGGCAGATAAGGCAGGTCATTCCGACCTCCAAAGTTCTGCACCTATAGCAATCTGCCAGAATCCAGGCTGATGAGTGACAGGCGTGTGCGTAGTACGATATTTAGACAGACAGATTGGCGATGCGAGGTCGCCAACCAATCTGTTTCGGCAAATGTAAATATGCTTAAAACCAGCTATCTGACGCTATTCTGGTGAAGTTTTTGAGTTCTTCCAAGAATGTAATGTTTAAAGCTGAATTCACGGTCCGAAATTCAATTCAGAATATCCTTCATAGTTGGAGCTAGCATATCAGGCAGACGCCTCAGGCCCGCCTCCTGATCACAATTCAGGCTAGCGCTGATTGCATGTTGTTTATTGAGATGTAAAGAGTTTCTTGAAAAACGCTATAGCTAAGAAGCTGTGCTACGGTCTATTCAATTTTGTGACATCTTGTGTCAATAAGTCTCGAAGCTACTTCGCTTGAAATACAACGGCCATCACCGACATTTATCTTAACACTCGTACCAGAAGACCGCTCCAACAGATCAAGACCACCGGATTTGTGTCATCATCAGAGCATAAGCTGACCTGTTATAGAAAAGATAGAGGTTGCCCCTAAGATTCAACGACAAAATTAAGAATTAAACGAAGGAAGAGGGACGATCTCGGAGAGGATTCTAGTTAATTAAGATTCCAGCCTAGTCTCCACATTATACAAGACTTTGCATTTTATCCTGTAAATGATGACCGTAGACATTAGGAGTTCATGACGAGTTAAATTAAATATAGTACTCCAATACATGTGGATATATAGAAAATCAGTCTGGCTAAGGTGGAACATGGACCGGGTTATGTATATCTGACATGTTAAGTTTATATTGTTTAGTATGAGTCATCTATTGGAAGCAAATGAGGCGTGCTTATGGGTAAATTTGAAACAGAAGAGCAACCAGAATCATGGTAGTGGTGAAGGTTCTTTTACTGTTCATGTCTAGATCCACGATTAGAGGGAGAATCAGAATGTTTGACAGTAGGTGTTCATCAGCTGATGGAGCGGAGCAAATTGAGGAGCATCCTATTATTCTCTAAAGTCAGGAAGTATATATCCTAGCTGGTAAACTATGTTCGTTAGCAAGTAGGGTGGAGACGCTGCAAAGAAACCGAGATATTTCCTTTGCTTGACCGTTACGGCTCCTAATCATGAAACGGTCTTTGGAATCATCGTCCGTGTTAGAACTGGTAGCCTCATCTCATCATACAGTACATGATTCTACTGCAGAAACTGGCTAATCATGACTTGTATCGCTGTTCCGGAAAATGTTTGTCGAGAAAGCTTCTATCTCGCAGGACCCATTGTCCAGAATGATCAGTTTAAAAGAAGATTGAGAAGGTGGATAGATCAAGGCAGATCCGTAAAGAACCTTCAGAGTTAAGAGTTTACCTTTAAACTCTTAAACGGACATTCTGACCAGAGCTCAGTTTTCTAATCAGAACAATAGTTGTAATCGAACCTGTGTCAGGTAAATCGATCATTGCTAGCTAGGTTTCAAAGCAGGTGCTTAATTTGATCCTAAAGAGTGTTCATTCAAGTTCAAGTGCTTTACCGTGTCCCCTGCCCTGTGATAGTCGGTTTGAAGGTCCTGTAATATCAGTTTGAAGTCTGCATAATCTTTTCTACTTTGCTAGGAGTGTGGAGTTCTTCAACATACAACAGAACTTGCTGCAGATAGGTCAGAGGACTCCCGCAGGAGTAAAATGAGGATGGGTACCGGTAATGAGCAGGTCCTGCTACTAAATCACCGACTGGCATTGTGTGGCTATCCGATCGCCACTGGTATGCTGTTTGGCATGTTGTGTGTTGCTTGGATGTGGCCATGGGTGGCAGGCATAAGCGGTTTGGCAGTGGCCACGCTTGGATTTTCGGTCCTTACGTCAGATGCTTTTTTCCCAAATACGTTCTCCCCCTGAGTACCTATGTCCCGCGCAGAAAGGAAATTTGGATATGGCCGGGTGTTGTGGGTTCAAAGAACAACAAACTTTACTCGTCGACATTAGAACATGGAGGGGTGTTCGAAGTCTTGCGGGGGACTTGTTCAAAGTACTTGTAGAAGGATTTGTGGCGTTTGGTGGCTCAAACGCTGGCTACGGAGGAAGCAAGTTTCTTGAGAGAAGTTTCTTCAGAAGAAATTCAAGATAAATTTTGCAGTCCTGCGAGCTGATGTATATGACAGCTCTCTTCAAGCTTACAGTGTATCTGATTTGAGATTAAGGGGAAGTGCTAGCAATCCTATACAGAAGGAATTTCTTTCCTGCCTATCTACTCCGGCTCTTCAACAGAGTCCGAAGGTTTGACAGGTTAAAGGACCAAAACACAGTGGTTAGAAAGTTGACATTGATGTCGGTAACTCTTAGATATTTTATGCATGTTAAAATTTTGGTGTAATTTAATTGCTATACTTTCATAGAGTTTGGAAGTTAACGTTGACAGATGTCGAGTCAAGTTGATGATCTGCTTGAGATACATTTGTTCGCATTTGAATTGACTACACAGGCCAGGAGACCAGGTCGATGACATGAATATTAATACTTCTAATCGATATCATGGACAACAAAGTATACGTGCATAATTGTAATTTTTTTACTTTGTATGTATACAACTAACTATCAAAAAGTGAAACCTTTTCAATGATTTTTGGAAATAAATCATGTGTTTAAGTAAGTAGATTATATGTACTTATATTTTTCTATAATTACTAATATTCATATTTACATCCATGATTAATTGATATATTCAAAAAAAATAGATCAAAGGTATACCACTTTTAAAAAGATTACTAAAAAAAAGTATATTTTAAATGTGTAACATAAGAAATTTAATTCTGTACTGAAGATTCTTTTGAGATCCAATCTATTATGTAAAATGATGAATCATATCTGTTATTAATGACTTTTTGAGAGTTTCTTCCAGATAAGATAAGAGTAAAATAATTTTTTAACAAGATGTCAAATTATTAAAACAGTAAAATTCACCAAAATAGTTCAAAATTAAATTTCAGAAATAATATTAAATTAGAAAAATAAAATAGATCATCAAGTAATAATTTATTTTATTGCTAGAGTCATAAGTTATAATTTCAAAGAATTCCAAAAGTAAACTATTTTTGTATGAGACCTCTTTTATTGTTTTAATGTAGACATCTTTTCCTATGTTGTACTAACCTTAACACTTTAATTGTATATATATCACTTAAACCTTTATAACATCTAAGAAAATATACGTTACAAGTATGTGGTGACCTACCTTTGCAATGCGAGTATATTTATTCATTTTTATCTCAATTTCTGTATATCAGCGAAAGGTTAGGCAAGTTGGTAAGGCTAGAATACAAGGTTGTGCTACTTACCATTGGCCTAGAAAGTAACCTCAAAGGAGGATAAGAAGATGACTCTGCAAAAGCACCAGGCTCTTCCATGTCCAAAGGGTCATGAGGATAAGACCTCACAAATTGTGATACTTGTGATCTTTGTGATTGTGAGTTTTTAATTTTGAACCCTTAGTTCAAAGTTCATAAATGAAGAATTTCATCCCAAATGTTATCAGCCTAGAACATCATTGGCATGATAGTCAATCAATCTTGGAGATTTCAAATGCATTGAATGCATCACGATCAGACAAATAATAGAGATCGATGACAATTTGAATTGGCCAAAGTGCTCACATGTTCAAGTAGCAATGGTTCACCAAGGATGCACCCACCAAATTGCAAAATGGTTTTCTCTGAGATATAAATTCAAGGCCCTTGTGGTGACACCTTCACACTATTAGTACATTTTTTGTTATCTATGAAAGGTTAGGAAAGTTGTTGAGGCTAGAACATGAGGTTGTGCTACTCATCATTGGCATAGAAAGTACCCACAAAGGAGGACAAGAAGATGGAAACACCATGGCTCCTTCATGTCTAAGGATCATGAGGACAAAGACCCTTGTGATCATTGTGATTGTGAGTCCTCAACACTGATGACCCTTAGGTCAAAGTTTGTAGTTGAAGAACTGAAGCAGCCCACCTGATGTTCTCTTAGGAGGATTTTATGTTTTTTTTGGTTGTTTTCTCCAAATAGCTTATCATGTTGAGTAGGATGGTATTCAAAGATATAAATTATGGCTTATACTTCAGTTGCCATGAAATTACTAAAGAGTCATCTGGAGAGTGGAGCGGATGTTCAAGTTCAAGAACCACAAACACGAGTGTAGGATGACATGTTGGAGGCTGGAGTCAGGTAAAAATTTTTTTGGTTACTGGAAGAATGAGAGTGGGCCACCTCATATCTGGCAACATGCTTGAGTACTTTGTCAAGGGAAGTTACATTCCTCTCCCTTGCTAAGATCCAGAGTTTTGGTGACAATCCGCCGAGGAACCAGGTAATGGCTTGGGCATCAGAGTAATTCACCACACTAGATTGCTTTGGCACTCAATTCAATATGGCCATGAACAGTTTAGAGTAGTCTCTCAACTTCTCATTCTTTCCCTGGTCTAAATCATTGAGTGATGTGAAGACACTCATATCATAGTCAACTTCTCGAAATTGTTCCAGTAAGTTATCTTGCAAGTTTGTCCATTTGGCTGCTTTGAACCCCTTTTGGGTGTACCATGGGTGTACCAACTCTTGGCTTTCTTACGGAGCTGTGAGCCATCCTCATAGCTCCAAATGAACCTCTCACTCAAAATGAACCGCTGATGGCTATTATGGTAGTGCACCATGGACTAAGAAGGCAAGGAACCCCAACTCCATCATACTCCTCCAAGGCTAACATTCCAAGACTCAAGACATTGCTCACTAAAGAACTCAATGAGAGAGAGATAGTTGCAAATGAAAGGATGATGAGTACCTCCTCACTCCTTGTTTATATACTTGTGAAATAGTTACACACCAAAGTTACTAATTACCGTAGTAACTCAAGTTATTAGACTAAAAGTCAAGTAAAGTCAAAAAGTAGAAAAGAATATCCATTCACATGGGCATATTCCACTAGTATGTGATCTTATCTTGACCTAACCACTAAGTCAAGGATTCCTTCACATGGGCTATCTTTGGACTATAGAAGAATCCAAAACAAAAAGGCTTGCGAGCCCAGGAGTTCTCAACTCTTTCCTCAAAGCCAAACACCTAGGAATAATACCAAGTCAACACACTAGAACCCAAAATAGTAGTGCTCATCTTTTCTACTTCCTCTAAAGTAAGGTTTCCTCTATCTTAGCTATGACTAACTTTAGCTAATCATGACTAATGTAAGACCATCCTTAATCTCTATACAAATAATATCTCTCAAGTACTTGTAATACCAAGCTAAATATCACAATACCACACACATGCACAAATGGGTGTTACATTTACCCCCTGACTAAGTTTCACTTTGTCCTCAAAGTGAAGATCTCCTACCTTCTACGATATATCTCCAACTTATCATGGTTAATCCTATCAAAGTGTCTTCCTCCTAACTCCTTGAGATCATAGGTGTAATTGCCCCACACCTTCTTGAAAGGTCCAAAGTACTTAGGCAAAAACTTCTTTTGCACTCTCTTGAATCAAATAGAATCAAAAAATATTACCCAATCACCTTCTTTGAAAGGCTCCACCTCTCAACCATGGCCTCCCAAGAAGTAAGTCATAGCTTTAATTCTTCAAGACTTGGAAAGTCATGAGATTTTGAACTCCCATAACTGAAACTACCACTTTATCCATCACCTCTATTGGTCGAACTTGTTGCTTGTTTGCCATGCTCACCACAAATGTTGAAGGTCTTGAGGGTAGTATAACCAACTTCTTCATCAGTCTTTCTGACATAGCATTCACTGCTTATCCTCCATCAACAAGTGCATCCTTGATGTTGTGACCATTCACTCTCACATCAATTTTGGAGGCATATTCACAAGCCTCTCATGGTGCTGGCTTGGCATCCACCACCCCCATTGATATTGGAGCTTTTGCCTTCTTCTTCCTCTTACTCCTTGTAGAAATCAAACCACCTCTAAGCTCCTTTCTCATGGTAGGGTTCAAAGCAATCAATTGGCCCACTGTGATGTTAGCCTTGTGACTACCAACATCCTCCAACACATTGTAGTTCCATTGTTGCTTTGAAATCAAGAAATCCTCCATCTCCAACTTCTTCCTTGGAATCTTTGTTGTCAATGGTGTTGAGGTGCGAGTGCTCCTAGAAGACATAGTAGTATCCTTGCTTGGAGTAAATCTTTGAGAAGAGTGAACATCCTCTGCAAAACGAGCTCTCTTCTTCTCTTGTGCCAAAAGCTCCAAATTAAGACCACTTGGGTTTCACTACCTCCCTCTTTCCCTCTATTGGCTCCCTCATAACCCCTTCCTCCATGGTAAGTGGAATTTGGGCAATTCCTTTGGATATGGCCTCTTCCTCCACAACCAAAACAATTTCTATCATTGAAATTGTTGGCTGGTTGACCTCCTCTATATGGATAGTTTCCATAACTCCTAGGCCCTCTCCCTACATTTTGATCCACCTCTCTCTTCTCCCATAGTTGCACCATATTGATCTTGACAATGTAACAAATTTCCTTTGGGGTTGGACATTCAAGAAGGTACCATGCACAAAAGTGGCTGGCCTATAAACGGGAGGAAATTGACAGTGACAGGAGCATGAAGAAGGTGTGATTTCTCGGTAGAAATTTGAAGTAAAGAGAGACGGAGGAAGCATGCCACTATAAAATTTGGGCTAGAGACAAAGCAATGACAAGTAATTTTCCATTGCCATTAAGAAGTTGTCCTATGGGAGATTGTGGGAAGGGAAGTGTAGTTGAAGACGTGTTGGTGTGTAGAGAGGAGGTCAAGAGAGTTAGTCGAGAATCAGTAGGAAGAATAGCCCCCAACCCATAGTGGAAGAGAGAAAGATAGGAGGTGGGAAGAAGAACTCTGAATTTGCAGTGAGAAATCATGCAATTTGGAAGTTAGATGTGATTGTGAGAATCAAAGTCTTGAGCAGGCTTTGGATCACATTCTTGGCATGGAACTGGAATGTTAGCTTTCTAGGTTTCATGACTAAGATCATCGAGAGTAAGTGTCTTGATGGCCCCGAGGGAGAAGGAAAGAGAGGAAATCCGGCTCAATGGATAGAGTTGGATTGGAGGTTAATACTCAGAAGAGAGGCGGGTGATGAGCAGGGATCCATGTTCTTGGGGAAGGGAGAAGTAGCTGAAGAAACCCAAGAGGTGAGAGATGCCTTGTCTTCAACACGCACAAAGAATGGTTACAAGGTCAAGAGCTATAAAGACCCAATGAAAAGAGGCATCTGAGCAACAATGATGGCTATCTTGAAGCTAGAGCAAACCACTTATGTGATGAAGCATCAAGCGGTATTCTTCCACAAGATGTTTGTAGGAGATCCAATCAATTGGGCAAAGTGTTTTCATCAACATGCAAGACAGATGGTGTGGAACTTGCGAGACAAGTTGCCTCCACACTACATTGTGCCGTTTGCAACCATTTCTATTTGGGACTGAACTTATTGAACACGGCGGAGAGACACAAGATGGTGTTGCCCTTCCACCTTGATTTGAGAAGAGATGCTAATGCGGAGGAGCAGTAGTACATCTTGCAGATAAGGAGCAATGATGAGTACTACTCGCAGATGGGGTAGAGTGTGCAATTGAAGGTAAATACTCCAAAGTCAAAGAAGAGGAGTCAACAAGGCAAAGAAGAAGAAGCGTTAACTAGACCTCACAAGATGAGGAAAGTAAAACCCGAGAAGAGGATTGGTGGTAATTGTGTCATCAGAAGAGGAGTCAGAAGGGGAGGCCGAGTGCAAGGAAGAAGACTTGGACAAGGAGGAAGAACCTGAATTCACATTGCAGAGTGGGGAAACAAGTAGCAAGAGTGCAAATGGAAGAACGATGCAATTGATACCCAAGGAGGACAAAGGAAAGATGGAAATAGAAGACGAATGTAACATGCACGCAGAAGAAGAAGTTCCAGATTAGGAGGAGAAGCAGGTGACCATTCAACAAGGAGTTTGCTCCAAAAGGAAGGTGAAGTATGAAGCAAGACCAAGTAAGGTAAGACAAGTAGAGAGTGGAAGTTTGGGGAGCAAAGAATCCATCCCAATAAGGCAATTGCGGCTGGGAAGGCGAGTGTCGAGTGAAGAAGAGGCAAAGAAGGAGAAAAGTCCGCAAGTCAAGATAAGCTCAAGTGGAGGAGTAGAGTATCTACCAGGGATTGTGTGCCCGTTGTTAGTAAAGTTGGAGCACAAGAAGAAGGAAACGCAGTCAAAGTGTCTAGAGGTGAAGATTGTGTTGCATGTGTAAACACAAGTAGAGGAAGAGAACTTGGAGTTGAAGAAAAGTATAACCCAAGGTGAGGAAGAGATGGAAGTACTACAAGTAGATGTATTAGTACAAAATCAAGTAATTGAAAACTTGAAGAGAGAAGTGGGGATAGAGAAAGAATCATAGAACACAATGTCATAGCAAGGGAAAGGCAAGTAGTGGAGTATGAAATCTTGAAATAGCAGTTTGTTGATTCTCTATTAGAAATTATTCATGTTATGGCAAGGATAGTTGAGAAGGAGCAAGAGCTTGATAGAGTGATGGAAAGTGTAGAAGAAAAGAAGCAGCTCTGGCAAAGGAAGTTGACCGTGAGGTATAGAGAAAAAGAAAGACTGAGAGAGTTACTCTGTAATCTAGAAGAGAAGATTTTGTAGAAGGAGAAGGAAAAGGAGACAGTGAAAGCCGAGTTTGAGGCAAAACTAGCAATGTATAGGGAAGATTGGCTTGCAGACCAAGAATGAGAGAGAAGATGAGACTTGAGCCATTGAAGAAGATTGTAACAAAGATGAATGCGATGCTGAGTACAACAGCCAATGTCTGGATCAAAGAAACAAGATTGCACGAGTCGAAGCTATTGGTGCAAGAGACAAGGAGGAGAAATGCAAAGGATAAAGATTTGAATGCCTTGCTGATTAGTCTCAGAAATCATATAGATATGAAGATATTAGAAGTAGAATTTAATATCACAATTAGATTAGACTTGGTAAAATTAGAGATAGATAAACTTTGGAAGGATGTAAGAGCAAAACCTGAAGTAGATGACATAGGAGTACAAATATCTTTGGAGTTACTAGTGGAGATGTTAGAGAAGAGTGGGTTGGGAGATAGAGATTTAAAAGGATTGATAGGAATTGTAGATCAAGAAGGAGAAATGTTAGAATTGGTAGAGGATTTAGTAGTTGTGAAACCCGAGGATAGAGTAGTGAAAGAGGTTACTTTGGGATTGGAAGCCGGGGAAGAGGTAGACAGCGATCGGAGTAGTAACAATTTTGAGATTTGAAGAGGCAGATATGAAGCGATGCATTGTCCTTTTCGATCTACAAGTAGGAAAAGTTGTTAGGAAATGGTATTTTTGTTAGTAATTGTCATTTGCTTCACTATTTTAAAGTGGCATTCACAGTCATATGTTGTTCAGTACTCATAATTTCTAGGAATAGATAAAGCAAAGTGTTGTGATTTCAGTGCTCATCGCTTGAGCTTAATTCTAAGTATCAACATTGTGTCTATGTTTGTGAGTGTGTGGAGAATTTTGAAGTGCAAGTCAGTGTGTTTTTTGGATGTTGTATTCCGTAGCCTTGATCTTCATTCTGTGTGTTTAATCCTGAGTGAAGTGCAATTGGAGCAATGTCTTGTGTGACAACCTGGCAAATATCACTTTTGCGGTAATCAGGTAAGTAAAGTTCGTTCCCGCAAAGATACTAGTCAGAAATGTCCAAATACAAAGTCAAACAATAACAATTTCAGTTCTTCTTGAGTTCTTCTTTAGTCTCTCTTCAATTCAAGTTTCTACCAAGAAATCACACCTCTTACATGCTCTTGTCATTGTCAAGTGTCCTTCACGCATATGACCGCCATTTTTTGAATGGTCCCTTCTTGAATTTCTTGCCCCAAAGGAAAGTTGTTACACTGTACTTGCCTTGGGTTGAGCACCCCCCGATACGAAGACTTCTTACTTTGGGTTTTATGCTGACAGGGCAATTCCAAGTACTGTGCCTTATGACCCAAAGCCACGTTACCTCAGGCTTCATCCCAAAGACTCTTTTCCCCGAAGCCACATTACCTTAGGCTTCATCCCAAAGACTCTTTTCTTTGCCTTCCTCGGCCATACAGGCACAATCCAACTTGTCTATACACTTCTTCTTCTCTATTTCAAAAAAACAAAAGATGTGGGTACCACACCTTGACAGATTTGAGAGGAATTGTAGTGTTGGTAGTATTTTGTATTTGTGAGTGTAGCGTAGAGTTGATGTGAAGCAATTTTGATCAAGGAAGTTGTGCCTTTTGTGCCCAATGGAGGGGTGGAACATAATTCTTAGGTGAAGTAGTTTTTCAATGAAGTGCCATTTTTGGGAGACACTAAATCATCACAATCAAGATTGCTTGGAAAGATTTGCTAGAGTTGTGATTAAGGAGTGTTAATTTGTAATGAGACTATGAATTAGTGCTTGTTACTCTCTTCTGGGTGTGGTTTCTACTTGAGAGACTAAAGACACAACCAAGAAGAACTACTTGTTACTATTTGACTTTGTATTTGACCAATTTTGAATTGTATCTCTACGGGAACAAACTTTACTTACCTGATTACCGCAAAAGTGATATTTGTTGGGTTGTCACAACCTTTACCATTGACTTTGAGACATCATTGGGATGTTTTGGTGATGGTGGAGCACTTCTCCAAGTGGATTGAGTTGGTGGCACTTCTTGACAAGTCTAGTGAAGGGACAACTTGCTAGTTCTTGGATCAAGTTCTTAGTCATTTTGGTGCACTAGCTGATGTTTTGACTGATCAGGGTACATAGTTCTTGGGGGAATTTCAGGTCTTGTGTGACTAGGCTTTGATTGATCATTGTACTACATCCCAAGATCACCTCGAGGCAGATGGCTTAGTAGAGAGAGTGGTTCAAACGATGAAGAGAGGATTGCAAAAGTATGGTTTGCAGAGAGGCCACTTGGGAGATTGGGATCTCCAATTACCTTGGTTGGCCATAGGCTATTGGTTTTGCTGGCAAGCCTCCTTAGCATCCTTCTCTCCTTGCTTCCTACTCTACGGATGAGATTCAGATTTACCTACAGCCATTCGTCGATATGCTACTACAATCTTTGACTTGAGTGATCTAGATGTATGGGTGAGTGCATGTTCTCAACTGGCAGAGATCTTTTGGAAAGTGATAGTGATGGCCTTTGAGAACTTGGCAATTGCTTAGCATAGGGATACCTTACATTATGCTACTATTCAAGGAGGAAGTTAAAGACCCTCAATCCGTCAATTTCATCCAAGTGACTATGTATATCTACAACACCAATGACACTTGATGTTATGATAGGCCGCACTATCTTGAGAGTGCATGAGGTTTTGCCATCTAGAGTCCTTGTGTGAGAAGGACGTGATGGTGTTTTTTAGAAGGATAATGTGCACAATTGTGCATCATGCCACCTCCCAAATATTGATGGTACTATGGACCCAAGCTTGGCACTTGTACGTGCAAGCTTGAGGTGTATGTTATGTGGCTCTTCTGGTGGAGCTGCTACTATGTTAGTGTGTGATAGCTGTTCGAGAGGATGGCATATGGCATGTATGACTCCTCTCATCGTGGTTCTTCAAGAACAATGGTTATGTCCTAGATGTACTTGACCTATAGCTAGTTCATTCTTTATATGGTATAGATTGCAAACAAGCAACTAACAATAGGGCTCCATAGCACCTGGTCTCCTGCTTTTTGCCCCATCATAAGGTATACCATATACTTGGAGTAGATGGCTACCTGGAGTTAGAGGGACCTACCGCCAGCCAGGGGGGCAATTGTGACACTTTAGAGTTTATGTATGACTTATGTGTGAGTTGTGCTTTTATAGTGTATGATGTTGATAGCAATATATGTTGTGTAGCAATGTATATACGCACAAAAAATATCATGCCATTTGTAGTGTCACATCTAGATTGCTTGCACACTAGAGTTCCAATGATAGTAGTTAGAGACATTTTGGTAGTAGACATAGATAACTTTCCGATGGTCAGATTTTGTGTTTAGGGTACTGACTTCATGGTGGGGCCCACTGTCACTTGCACCATCCACACTATTGGGTATGCCACCAGCAGGACCGTTGGGATGAGACCTAGGTTGATATTAGGAGTATACCCTGGAAGTGCAGCTCTAGAGAGCTCACTTCTTTGATGTTGAGCCTTTGAGTTCTTGGCTATAGTGGAAAGAAAGCTGGCAACTGTCACTTGGAGTCTCTTAGCTAGAGTGGCTGTGGCTTGAATATAATCAATGCCTTGTTGTTGGCAAGTTGTTGCGGATTAGATCAAATATTGATCTGAGTTCAGTTGATTTGAGTTGTAAATGATCTGATTACTGTGGCACTTTAGAGTTTATGTATGACTTATGTGTAAGTTGTGCTTCTATAGTGTATGCTGTTGACAACAATGTTTGTCGTGTAGTGATGTATATACGCACAACACAAAGTCTGGTAAGAAGTGTAGAGCGCTAAATTGCTCTATATGCAAAGGTGAAGAAGATGCTGGTGGTTGAGTACAAAGACAAATTGAAGATGTATCATGAAGAGTTGAAGGTGAAGAGAACTCATGAGTATACATCAGAATTATTAGGAGAGATTGTTGGGAGGATGAAGGTGATGTTGAGTGCAAAAGCAAAAGTAAGAATGGACTGCACAAGTTGAAGTTGCTAGTGGAGATGAGGGAGAAAAAGGTGAAGGACATTGAACTGAATAATTTGTTAATTTGTTTGAGAGAGAGGGTGGATAGCAAGATGTTAGAAGTAGGATACAATGTGAGTCTAAGATTAGATTTAGTGAGATCTAAATTAGATAAAATCAAGAGTAGTGTGAAGGAGGAGCCTAAGTATATAGTAGTAGAGGTAGGAGTGCAAGTATATTTGGGAGAGATATCCAAAGAATTGGAAGAAGTTAGAATGGAGAAGGAGAATGTAGATAGCATAATAGTTGCAATTTAGATTGAAGATAGGATAAAAATAGAAGAGAAAATCATAGTTGAATTTGAATCCAAAGTAAAGGAATCAATTGAAGGTAATTCAATTGTAGAAGCCAAGTTGACGTAGACATTGGATCGGATTAGTAACAAATTCAAGATATGAAGAGGTAGATTTGGATTTGTAGGTTTGTAAAGTTGTAGTTAGAATGGTGTCTAATTAGATAACTATCAAGTGCTATGCCTATTTAAAGGAGGCATTTGTAGTGTTTTGTTGTTTAGTATTCATATTTCTAAAGTTGAGTAACACAAAGTGCTCTAACTAAGTGCTTGTCATTTCAACTTAATTTTGAGTATCAATCTTGTTTGTGTGTTTATGAGTGTTTGGAGAAATTTGAACTGCAAGTTAGTGAGTGTGTTAGATGTTGGATTCTACAGCTCTGATTTCATTTTATGTGTTTGATCTTTAGTGAAGTGCAATTTGAGGCAATGCCTTGACAAATCCGTGAGGAATTGTAGTGTTGGTAGTATTTTGCAATTGTAAGTGTAGAGTTGGATTGATGCAAAGCAATTTTGATTGAGAAAGTAATGCCTTTAGTAGAAGGGTGGAATACAATTCCAAGGAGAAGTTGTTTTGTGGTGAAGTAGGCTTCTTTGGGAAAATTAAATGATCACAATCAAAATTGTTTTGGAAAGATTTGAAGTATTGTGATTATGGGTGTTGTTAGTTTGTGATGAGACTACAAATTTAGTGCTTACTACTCTCTTTTGAGTGTGGTTTCTACTCAAAGGATTAAAGAAGCACTCAAGAAGGATGGTTTGTGACTTATTTTTTTGTATTTGACCATTTCTGACTTGTATCTTTATGGGAATGAATTGTTACTTGCTGATTACCTCAAAAGTGATAATTATGGGGTTGTCACATGATTTTTGGCATTGCTGCCGGAGATACAAGTCTTGAGAGTGGAAGAATACAAAGCTAAATCTTAAGTTGATAGTCCAACCAATATAAATGTATGCATCAAGAGAACAACAAGAATAGAAGGCTCAAAGACAAACGTTGCATTGAGAAGAAGAAGAACGCCAAAAGATCAAACTCACTTGTGAAGAATCTGAGAAGGAGGTGTTGGATCTACAACTTCTTCACAAAGTTCAATAAGCTTTGAAAGACCTTGAACAAAAGAAATGTGAAATTGGGTGATGAGGCTACTTTTCATCCCCTCATTCCAAGAAGCAAAAAGATTCAAGTGGGCAAACATATTTGTTGCGACACAATGCATCAACTTCCTTCAAAGCTATCAAGGGAGCTAGTTACTTCCAAAGTTTTATTCATGAGAAGACAACATGAGTTTTGACAAAAGAAGAGTGTCAATACATCTTGCATGTGATTCCTCAACTAGTTCAAAGGGATCTTAATAAGCAATTTGACCATATTGGCTCTTGTTCTCCACTTTAAGTCAAAGTTGACATACCCTCAATAGGAGAACCTATCAAAGAAGATCCATTGTCAAATTTGGTACCTTGGAACGCTTGGGCTGATCTTGATGCACAATCACCAAAGAGTACCTCGGGCAAAATCAGTTTGGCACCACCACAGCCTATTCATCAGACTTACAAAATGACTTTGCTACCTATTACCAAGCACACATACCAAAAGTATAAGGGGATGGAATGTGATGAAGACCCTCATGAATTTATCAAAGAGTTTGAAGTCATCTCTTTTGCTCACAAGGAGCATGACTCTGCTGATTGGTTGTGGATTGTCCCAAGTCTACTCTGTAACACCCATTTGTGCATGTGTGTGGTATTGTGATATTTAGCTTGGTATTACAAGTACTTGAGAGATATTATTTATATAGAGATAAAGGATGGTTCTACATTAGTAATGATTAGCTAAAGTTATTCAAAGCTAAGATAGAGGAGACCTTACTTTAGAGGAAGTGGAAAAGATGAGCACCACTATTTTGGAATCTAGTGTGTTGACTTGGTATTATTCCTAGGTGTTTGGCTCTGAGGAAAGAGTTGAGAACTCTTGGACCCGCAAGCCTTTTTGTTTTGGATTCTTCTATAGTCCAAGGATAGCCCATGTGAAAGAATCCTTGACTTAGTGGTTAGGTCAAGATAAGATCATATGCTAGTGGAATATGCCCATGTGAATGGATATTTCTTTCTACTTTTTGACTTTACTTGAATTTTAGTCTAGTAACTTGAGTTACTATGGTAATTAGTAACTTTAGTGTGTAACTATTTCACAAGTATATAAACAAGGGGTGAAGAGGTACTCATCATCCTTTCATTTGCAACTATCTTTCTCTCATTGAGTTTTATAGAGAGCAATGCCTTGAGTCTTGGAGTGTTAGCCTTGGAAGAGTATGATGGAGTTGGGGGTTCCTTGCCTTCTTAGTCCATGGTGTGCTACAATAATAACCATCAGAGGTTCATACTGAGTGAGAGACAGACCGGCTTTCATTTTTGGTTCCATTGCTAGGACCTCTCTAGAAGGCAAGATAATGTTCCGCATACAATTCTATATTAGACAGAAGGAGGCTATGAGAGCTCACTTGGAGAGAACTTTAGGGGAGGAGAGGGCTGAACTTATGTGAGAGAATTTAGACCCAATTTTTTTTCCTGTAGTTCATTATGATGTCTTTGAGGTGATTTTGTACATCTTGTACACTTGAGAGGATTTGGAGAGAGTGTGTGAGGTGGATTGCAGATTTTGGGGATTAAGGTGATTTTGGGCAAAATCTCAAGTTTAGGGTCTGGACTTGAAATTTCTTAACATGCTAGCTTGGGTTATCTTTCAGTTAGCATACTTGAACTTATTGTGAGAGCTGCTATGCGCACTAGGCTATAATTTTTGAAAGTTGATAGGGTAAATTGCTCTCGCAACTACATGCTCTCTAGAAAATTGTACGTAGTCTACCATTTCTTCAGTGTTAAGTGGATTGTGGTGAAACTTTCCACAAAAATTTAGTGCATTTTATTCTAGCTGTTGACACTAAAATTAGACATAGATCATTATTGAGCAGAGAGTTATAAGTTTCTAAATTGAGGGAGGTGGTTTTCATGCCAAATCTGAAATATGTATGCTGAATAGAAAGGTGCCTACGCCAAATGGCTCGATCAAAAGATCTGAAATTTTGCAAGGAGGGATTTCATGGAGTTATGATTACATGTGAAAAATTTCAGAGGACTGTGAGATACCAATTGCAAGATTTGATTGACATTGTGAGGAAGTGTCAATTCTGCAGAGTTTACATGTCATGCATGAGAAGTGTGAGGGCAACAAAAAGCATATTTGAGTGTTTAGACTCATCTTGTGAACATGGAGGGTCACCAAGAGTGGAAATTGAGGCTATGCCAGGTCCCCCAAGGGTTTGAGGTGATTGTAGGGGTGGATTTGAGGAGAAGAGAGTTTAAAATAGAATTTGAAGAGAGTGTTGAGAGGATCCAAAAACCTACACCATTTGGAGGAAAGAGTGAGTCTACATGCTTTCTATGTGGAGAGAAGGGACATAAGGCAATTTCATGTCCATTGACATTTGAGAGCAAGAGATTTAGGGAAAGGAGAGGATGACTTAATTTGGGTTTGCATGTTGGACCTTCTTCACCAAGATTGGGAGGGAGAAGATCTAAGACCAAGGAGTTGTGTGAGGTTTGTGGAATGGAAGGACTTCCAAAAGGACACAAGTGTAGTGGAGTAAAAGCACTTTTGGAGACTTTGATGAAGGATCTTGGAGAGAGTCATAGTAAAACTTCAAAAATACTACCACCTTCATCAGCTAGTTCTCAAGATTAGTGATGGAAATAATATTTCAACTTATGGATAAACTATCCATGAGAGTTTGATTAATATGCACTTTAGGATTTGATGTTGCTATAGAAATCCCGAAGCAACCTGAGCCTTTTGTGTTCCCTAGGGTGGATAATTCTCAAATGTTGTTAGTCATGTATATAATCGATTAGTTATAGAGTGAGAGAAAGAAAAAAAATATTGAAAGAAAAGAAAGATAGTGAGGGGTTAAGATGGGGAAACTTCTGGTTTTCTTTGGCAAGGATGGAGAAGATGTGGAGGCCTTTATGAGAGACTTCAAGAGAGCTTACAAAGGAAACAATGGTTTAGGAAGATTTAGTGGGCCTCATTATTACCAGATTTCTTTGAGGATGCAGCACTTACATGGTATGAGTCAGAATACCAAGAGAGAGAGGAGAGATGGGGAAGGATAGTCTTGGAAGAGTTTGAATTCAGCGCTCATTGAGTAATATCTTCCTGATGAGAGTTATGAGAGATTGATGAGTGAGGTTACCTTTCTCAAACAAGGAGATAGAGAGAAAATGAGAGTCTATATGGAAAGAGTGGAAAAGTTAGAGTCCAGATTTTGCATAGTGTTGAGGAAGGGTGGGGATGATATGGAGACTACAATGATTGGCATAGGAGCCATGCTCACCAAGAATTTTTTGGGAGGATTGAGACCAAAAATTAGAAGTAAGGTGAGATATGAGAAACCTTCTTCCAAGGTTGAAGCTATCAAGATTGCAATTTGTATGGAGGAGAGTTTGGAAGAGGATGAGGGTGATTTAGTGGTGAAGGAGGTTGTGCATCCTCCTCAAGGCTACAAGTATGGTGGAACTTTTGATACTTTGGTGGCAAAGGTTGCACCACAAGTAGTAGTTGCTCCAATTCTTGCACTTCCACCAAAGGATCCACTTCATACCATCACATAACAACTTCAAGATCTCAAGATCAATGTGGTGCAACTGTGGGAGAAGAGAGAGGTGGATCAAAATATTGGGAGAGGGCCTAGGAGTTATGGAAAAAATCCATATAGAGAAGGTCAACCAACCAACAATTTCAATGATAGAAATTGTTTTGGTTGTGGAGGAAGAGGCCATATTCAAAGGAATTGCCCAAATTCCACTTACCATAGAGGAAGGGGTTATGATAGAGCCAATAGAGGGAAAGAGGGAGGAAGTGAAACCCAAGTGGCTCCTAATCCAAAAAAGGTAAGGAGATAGCATCCATAGATGTGGTTGAGAGCAAGTATGAGAAGGAAGAGTGCTCAAACTCCAAGGGTCTTAATTTGGAGCTTTTGGCACAAGAGAAGAAGAGAGCTCATTTTGCAGAAGATGTTCACTCTTCTCAAGGATTTACTCCAAGCAAGGATACTCCTATGTCTACTAGGAGCACTCACACCTCAACAACATCAACAACAAAGACTCCAAGGAAGAAGTTGGAGATGGAGGATTTCTTGATTTCAAAGCAACAATGGAACTACAATTTGTTAGAGGATGTTGGTAGTCACAAGGCTAACATCAAAGTGGGCCAATTGATTGCTTTGAACCCTACCTTGAGAAAGGAGCTTTGAGGTGGTTTGAGTTATACAAGGAGCAAGAGGGAGAAGAAGGCAAAAGCTCCATTATCCATGGGGATGGTGGATGCCAAGCTAGAAGTACAAGAGGCTTGTGAATATGCCTCCAAGATTGATGTGAGAGTGAATGGTCACAACATCAAGGATGCACTTGTTGATGGAGGATCAGCAATGAATGCCATGTCAGAAAGGTTGTGAAGAAGTTGGATATGATACCCTCAAGACCTTCAACATTTGTGGTGAGCATGGCAAACAAGCAACAAGTTAGACCAGTAGGGGTGATGGATAAGGTGATAGTTTCAGTTATGGGAGTTCAAAATCTTATGACTTTCTAAGTCTTGAAGGATTCAAGTTATGACTTATGTCTTGGGAGGCCATGGTTGAGAGCAGCACCCACAATTGATAGATAGCACACAGGGTACTTGAGGATTGGGCCATCAAACCATAGAGTCACATTTCATGTGACTAACACCACCAACACTTCACATTCATATACACCATCTTCTAATTATTGGGAATCAGATTCTGAAGAAGGAGCTTCAGGTGTGGACACAGGCATGGAGGAGGAGACTTCCACCAAGGAGGATAAATCTAAATCGGATTTAGATGTGTATCCCTTGTGTGCTATGGATTTTTCATCTAAGCCAGGGTTTTGAAGGACCCAGATAAATCACCATTGACACTTGAAGAGGTAGATAGAAGATTAGCTACACTGAAGTATGGTCCAAATGTTACAAAGGAGAAGAAAGTGAGATTTGAGGAGATTTTTTGCAAGTTCATCCATGTGTTTGCTTTCAATTACAAGAATTTGAAAAAATTCACCTTGAAGTGGCACAAGATACAGGTGGAGTCACATGCAAGACCAATCCGCCAAAAGCAACATTGCATTAGCCCACCAATATCTTTGGTTGTGAAGGAGGAGATTGATAAGCTCAAGGAGGCTAGATTTATCTTTGAGGTGGAGAATACAGAATGGGTGTCTCCAATTGTCATTGTGAAGAAAAACAATGGTATTTGTGGCTTTGGGTATGTGTGGATTACAAGAAGCTCATTGCTGTTACGAAGAAAGACTACTACCCATTGCCATTCATTGATGAGATCTTGGAGGAGGTTGCAGGTCATGAGAGGTACCGTTTTGGAGATGGTTAAAGTGGATATAACCAAATCAAGATTGCACCAGAGCATTAACAACTCACCACATTCACCACACCTTGGGGAACTTACGCTTTCAAGGTCATGCCTTTTGGGCTTTGCAATGCTCCAGCCACATTCCAATGGTTCATGAACGAGGTATTTGAACCTTTCATTGGGAAATTTGTGAGAGACTTCATTGATGACTTTTGTGTCTATGGGAGCAAGGAGTAGCACTTTGAGCACCTAATCAAGGTCTTGCAACGCTTGGATGAGGAAAATGCATCACTCAACCTAGAGAAGTGAATTTTTGGATGTGAAGAAGGTCTACTTTTGGGGCACATCATCTCTAAAGATGGAATAGCGATTGACCTTGAGAAGGTGAGGAAAATCTCAGACCTTTCATTCCCTTCAAGCTTGACAAAGTAACGCTAATTCTTGGGGATGGTTGGATACTATAAGAGGTTCATCTTCTCATTTTCCAACAAGGCTTATGCATTGACCAGCTACATGAAGAAGGGTGTAGATAGCATGGTGATTTTGGAAGACAAGGAGGCTCTCAAAGCTTTTGAGGAGCTCAAACAATCCTTTGTTGTAGCTCCAATTCTTGCTAAACCTGATTGGAGTAAGCCTTTCATCCTCTATACTGATGCTTCTAATGTAGCTATAGAATGCACTCTTAGTCAATTAGACCAAGATGGGCATGATCATCCAATAGCTTATGCTAGTAGGCAGATGGTTTCAGCAGAAAAGAACTACTCTGTCACAAAGAGAGAAGGGTTGGCAGTGATCTTTGGTCTCAAGAAGTTTAGACACTACTTGCATGGAGGGAAAACCACCATATTCATAGATCACAAGGCTTTGAAGTGCATCTTCAACAAGCCTAATGTTGAAGGGAGACTAGCAAGGTGGATGATACTCTTGTTTGAGTATGATTACACCATTGAGGATAGGCTAGGAAAGAAACATGCAAATGATGATTTGTTATCTAGAGCCTATGATCATGATGGAGATGAGCTAGTGGATGATTCCTTCCCGGATAAGGAGCTCATGACAATCTCAATCACTCAAGAGGTTCCAATGGAGTACAAGGAGATTGTGGATTTTGTGACAAGAGGTAATTATCCAAAAGGGATGCATGCTAGGGAGAGGAGGCCCTTGCAGCACGATCTAGACCTTACACAATGGTGGAGGATATTCTTTTTCACCAAGGAGCAGATGGTCTATTTCAAAGAGTAGTGGGTAAGGAAGAGTCTATTCTACTTATAAAGGAGTTTCATGAAGGTTTAGTGTGTGGAGGACACTTTTCAGGAAAGGTGACTGCTTTCAAGATTCTAAATGCAAGTTACTATTGGAGAGGGATTTTCAAGGATTGTCTTGATTATTGCAAAACTTGTCATATTTGTCAAGCTTTTGCTAGAAAGTCTACATCTACTCCACCACTTAGATCAATTCCATTGCTAGGACCTTTTGAGAAGTGGGGAATTGATTTTGTAGGTCCTCTCAATAGAACCCCAAGGAACAATTGGAATATTGTGGTAGTTATTGATTATCTTACCAAGTGGGTTGAGGCTAGACCATTGAAGGACAAGAATGAAGATGAAGTTGGGAGATTTCTTTATGAACGCATTATCACTATGTTTGGATGCCCTTTGGAGTTGGTTTTTGATAGAGGAGGAGAGTTTACAGGAAGCATTATTACAGCCACGCTTTGACATTTCTCTATCACACATAGAGTAACTACGTCATATAAGCCAAATTCTAATGGCTTGGCAGAGAGAACCAATCAGACCTTGTGCATGATGTTGGCCAAAGATGCAGAAATGGAGGGAGCTAAACATCATTGGGACAAGAGGATTCATGCAGTTTTGTGGGAGTATAGGACAACCATGAAGACTTTCTTTCGGTATTCTCCATTTCAATTGGTATATGGTATTGAGTCTACCTTTCCTATTCACTTTGATCTTCCTACATTCCAAAGCATTCATAGGAGATTGAAGAAAACACAAGGAGGTGATGTAGAGAAGTCAAGGAAGGATCAACTCATGGAGTTGGAAAAGGCAAGAGCAATTGCTATAGTTCGAGTGGAGCAAGCCCAAAGGAAACAAAAGGAGAGTGTGACAACCCGGCAAATAATTCTTTTGCTATAATCAGGTAAGTAAAGTTTGTTCCCATATAGATACAAGTCAGAAGTGTCCAAATACAAAATCAAACAGTAACAATGTAGTTCTTCTTGGTTGCGTCTTTAATCTCTCAGGTAGAAACCACATCCAGAAGAGAGTAACAAGCACTGATTTGCAGTCTTATCACAAATTCACACTCCTTAATCACAACTTCTTCAACTCTTTCCAAACAATCTTGATTCTGATGATTCAGGCTCTCTTGAAAACAACACTTCACTGCAAAATGACTTTGCCTCAGAATTGTGTTCCACCCCTCCACAGAAGGCACAACTTCCTTGATTGAAATTGCTTCACATCAACACTACGTTGCACTCACAAATGCAAAATACTACCAACACTACAATTCCTCTCAGATCTGTCAAGGCATTGCTCCAATTGCACTTCACTCAGGATCAAACACACAGAGTAAAGATCAAGGTTGTGGAAATTAACGTCCAACAAGCACACTGACTTGCACTTTGAATTTCTCCACACACTTACAAACATAGACACAAAGTTGATACTCGGAATCAAGCTCAAGCGACAAGCACTACTTCACAGCAGTTCGCTTTATCTATTCTCAGAATTATGAGCACTAAACAACATAAGACTACGAATGCCACTCTTAAATCATGAAAAAATTGACAGTTATCTTCCTAATGCACCTCTTCCTAACAACTCTACAAACCTGCAGATCTGAAATGACAATGCACCTCTTCATATTTGCCTATTCAAATCTCAAATCGGTTACTAATCCAATCCGATGTCTAGTTCTTCTTTGTCTTTCAAACCCAAACCCAAAGTAACTTTACTTCCTACTGCTCTGTCCTTGGGTTTCATAATTCCTACCTCTTCTACAAGATCTAACAGTTCTCTTTCCTGATCTGACATTTCACTAGTGAGTAATCTATCTAACTCCTTATCTCCTAACCCACTCTTCTCTAATTTCTCCAATGGTAACTCCAAAGACATTTGCGCTCCTACTTCATCTACTTCGGGTTTTGCTCTAACATCTTTCCAAAGTTTATCTATCTCCAACTTTACCAAATCTAATCTTATCATGATATTATCTTCTACTTCTAATATTTTCCTATCTACACAAGTTCTGAGACTAATTAACAAAGCATTCAAGTCTATGTCCTTTGCATGTCTCCTCCTTGTCTCCTGTACCAACAACTTCAACTCGTGCAGCATTGTCTCTTCAATACAAACACTGGCCTCTATACTTAGCATCGCATTCATCCTAATTATAATCTCCTTCAATGGCTCCAATCTCATCTTCCTTTTCCGCTCCGGATCTGCAAGCCAATCTTCCCTGTACATTGTCAATTCTGCCTCGAACTCAGCTTTCACCATTTCCTTCTCCTTCTCCTTTTGTACAACCTTCTCTTTCTGATTACGAAGTAACTCTCTTAATCTCTCTTCTTCCCTATATCTCACTGTCAACTCCCGTTGCCACAGTTGCTTCTTCTCTTCTACACTCTCCATCACTCTATCGAGCTCTTGTTTCTTCTTTGCTACCCTCGCCATAGCATGGATAATTTCTAGTCTTGAATCAGCAAATTGTTGCTTTAAGATTTCAAACTCAGCTACTTGTCTTTCCCTTGCTATGTCACTCTTCTTCACAAGTTCCTCTCCATACCTCGCTTCTCTCTTCACATTCTCAATCACTTGACTCTGCCTTACTGCATCCACTCGCAGTACTTCCCTTTCCTCCTCACCTCGGATTATACTCTTCTTCAACTCCGAGTTCTCTTCTTCTAGTCTTGCTAAAACCTGCAACACAGTCTTCACCTCCGGACACTTCAACTGCATCTCCCTCTTCTTGTGCTCTAGCTTTACTAACAACGGGCACACAACTTCTCACAGGTACTCCACTCCATCACTTGCAACTACTTCAACCTATGGAGTGATCTCCTTCTTTACCTCTTCTTCTCCCGATACTCACCTTCTTCTCTGTAGTCGTCATATCGGAATAGATGCTTCACTTCCCAAACTAGCATTCTCCTCTTCCCTTGCCTTGCTTGTACCCGCTTCACACTTCACCTTGCACCTTGACCAAACTCCCCTCTGAATCATAATCTTCTTCTCCTCCGGCTCGGGTACCTCATCCTCCAACTTTGTGTTATTCTCTTCCTAGATCTCCACCCAAACTTCTTCTTCTTTTGCAAGTACCAATGTCATCTCCCCACCTTCATTGCTATCACTACTTGTATCCCTACTTTGTAACGTGAGCTCAGGTTCTTCCTCATGTTCCGAGTCTTTGGACTTGCACTCGACTTCACCCTCCGAGTCTTCTTCCAATGACACGATCACCACCATACCTTTCCTTGGGTTTCCTCTCTTGGTCTTCCGAGGTCTCTTCTTCTCTACGTCTTTGCCTTTGCCTTCTCCTGTCGACTCCGCTTCTTCAACTTTGGAGTACTTACTTGTACCTATGCACTCTTCCCCGTTTGCGCGTAGTACTTGTCATTGCTTCGGATTTGAAGAATATACTATTGCTCCTCCGTGTTGACTTCTTTTCTCAAGTCGAGATGAAAGTGAGACACCATTCTGTTGTGCTCTACCGCATTGAGCAAATTCAACCCGAGGTAAAAATGTGCTGCAAATGGCACAATCTAGTGTGGAGGTAACTTATCCCGCAAATTCCACACCATCTGCCTTGTTCTTCCATGGAAGCACCTTGCCCAATTGATCGGTTCTCTTGCAAACATCTTATGGAAGAACACCGCTTGGTGTTTCATCACATATGTCGTTCTCTCCGGCTTCAGGATTGCCATGAGAGCACTCACGATCCCTCTCTTCACCGGATCTTTGTAACTCTTGACCTTATACCCATTCTTCATCCTCTTCAAAGAGAAGGCATCCCTCACTTCTTGGGTTTCTTCGGCTACCTCTCCCTTCCCCACGAACATGGCACCCTGCTCCGTGCGTGCCTCTCTTTTGAGTACCTATCTCCAATCCGACTTTGTCCAACAAGCCGGATTTCCTCTCTTCCCATCTTCCTCAGGGCCATAAAGACACTTACTCTCAATTATCTCGGTCATGAATCTTGGAAAACTCACGTTCTAATTCCAGGCCAAGAATGTGATCCGCAGTCGGCTCAAGACTTTGATTCTTGAGATCACATCTAACCTCCAAATTGCATGATTTCTCACTATGAATTTGGTGTTCTTCTTTCCTCCTCCCATCTTTCTTGCTTCCTCACTGTCTCCCGAGTTAACTTTCTCAAATTCTCCTCTACACACTAGCGCATCTTCAACTCTATTCCCTTCCCCCGATCTCTTGCAGGACAACTCCTCAATGGCAAAGGGAAATTGCTCGACATTGCTTCGTCATTAGCCCAATTTTTATAGAGTTGTGCCTTCTTCATCTCTCTTCAATTTGAGTTTCTACTGAGAAATCCCACCTCTTGCATGCGCCTGTCACTATCAAGTGTACTTCACGCGTATGACCGCCGGTTTTTGAATAGTCCCTTCTTGAATTTCTCGCCCCAAAGAAAAGTTGTTACACTATCTTCACCTTGGGTTGAGCTCACCCCAATACAAAGAATTCTTACTTTGGGTTGTATGCTGACAAGGCAAGTTTGAGTACTTCGCCTTATGACCCAAAGCCACGTTACCTCGGGTTTCATCCCGAAGACTCTTTTCTTTGCCTTCTTTGGCCATATAGGCACAATCTGACTTCTCTTCACACTCCTTCTTCTCCATTTCAAAAAAAACAAAAAATGTGGGTACCACATACTTCCTCCCTCAAATGCGAGCATCCTTGCAAACATAGACCTCGGGTGTCTCAGAGACTTCCGCGTCTATGGACCAATATCTCCAAACTCTCCACCCATTCACTCGAGTGGCAAAAGGATTGCCCTCCAGGTCTACAAGCTGCATGGACCCATTTTCATAAAGATGAAGAACTCGATAAGGCCCCATCCATCTCAAATGCAACTTGCTTGGAAAAAATATTCGGCGATTGTCGTATAACAAAACCAAATCTCCTTTGCATACAGCCACAGGCTTGATATGCTTATTATGCCTGAATTTCCTCTATGCTTGTACTTCCTTTGTGGTTTGCATTGCATCGTCTCTTTTCTCTTATAACCACATTAGTTGATGGATCCAAAGATCCTGGCTTTCTTCCTCCGACAGTCGTTCTTTGCAAAGAATCCAATATGTTGGTACTTCAAATTCAACTAGTAGTATGGGATGCAAGCCATATGTCAAGAAGTATGGAGTTTGTTTGGTTGTAATCTTTTCTGTCGTTTGATATGCCCACAACACGACTAGTAATTTTGTATCCCAATCATAAGCATAATTGACAGTCACCTTATTCAAAATTTTGCAAAGTAACCCATTTGCCTTTTCTGTTAAGCCATTTGCTTTTGGGTTATAAGGAGTCATCTTCCGATGTTTAATCTGAAAGTACTTGGTTAATGCCTCCATTACAGAGTTCAAAAAATGTGTCCCTCGGTCACTGACCAATTCCAGAGGACACCCATATTGGGAGATGATGTTTCAAAAGAAGAATTCTGCCATAGTTTTGGCATCATCTCTACGAGGTGCTTCAGCTTTGACCATCTTGGTAGCATAGTCAGTGCAAACCAAAATGTATCACTTTCTTGTGACTCGGATCACTGGTTGAATGGGACCCACAAAATCAATTCCTCATTTTAAAATGGAGCCAAAGGCAAAATTGGTCTCAAAGGCCATTGAGAAGTAGCCATCGGCTTCCCCGTTCTTTGACAAGCATCACAACTTTGGATATGAGCATGCGTGTCTTTGTACATCGTAGGCCACCAATACCCCATCAAAAGAATCTTCTTTACAATATTCTTTAGAGCATAGTGTCCTCCCAATGCTTCGGAGTATAAAGATTTCGCAACACAATGTAATTCAACTTGAAGTGCACCCCTTCCATGATCGTGGTTATGTTTGACAGCATGCCCAAAGGCCATCTCTTGGTTTGGTCTGCAAATTTCAAAACTTGGGGTGTTGGCTCAAATGTATGATACCCAGTCGATTTGCAGTATCCTTGGTCATGACATTCACACCGGAACCCAAATCAATGGGTATCGATGTGATCATGCACCCTGCAATGTCCATGTCAGCCTCAAGAGATCCCAGATCTTCTTGTTCAATATGATAGATAGCGGGCAGGTCCTTCTTTGACATTGACCTCACCTTCTGAAGGGCCGATTTCAGCTGCTTCTTGTATAGCTTATTGTCTTCCTACAATTGCTTGAATGTAATGTTGGCATTTGTGGTTGCCAAATCCGCTACAATATTGTATTGGGGTACTCCTCCCAGTTTGACCGTCTTTGCCTTCGACTTTGGGTTCAAAGACTCTCCATGTTCCATTTTGACTTTAGGATGTTTTAAAATGATGACGGGATTGCTAGTGACCTTAACCCGAGGTTCCTCGGGTTGGCCCACCTCGGGTTGGATCAGACCCTATACTTTGGATCGGATGTCCGCCAGAAAAACTGGGGGCTTTGTCTTTGTCTCCTCCTCCAAACTCAGTTCCCGAGTACTTAGTAGTCCCTCCTTAAGTTATTTCTGCAAGGCTTTAGCTTTGGCTTTTGAGAGGATCTTTTTCTCCTTGGCAGAAAGAATTGCCTTTGGGCATAGTCTCTTCGCCTTTCTGGAAGACAATGAGGTCGTACTCAGTTCTTCAGGATCATGCTTCTTCTTACTTGTGCGTGTCTCAACCTTCAAAATTTCAAGGTCCGGCCATACCCCTTCCGAGGCCAGACTCCCTTCCTGAGGTCTCTCCTCCTCAAGCATGATGCAATTTACATAAGTTTCTCCCTTTGCTTGAATTGCTGCACGCTCAGCAGTGGTCAGTACATATTTTACAGGCGGCTTCGAGTTTGGTGGGTGAGGGCATTGGTTGCCCGTATGGCCCAATCCTTTGCAATTTCTGCACAGGGGAATGTACCCAATTTGCCTTCTTGGCTCCGGACAGTTTGGAGACCAATGTTCCATCGAGCCACAATTGTAATAGGCTCCGGGTGCAACATTCTAAGGTTGATTTTGGTTGCTCATCGGTGGTCTTCATGGAGGAGCATTGGGGTTATACTCCCTTGGTCCAAACCTCGGACCTTGATATGATGTGCTCGCCTGAGGCTGTACCTCTTGCGTTTGGTACACAACCTCTTCTTCCTCATCTTGGTTCCATCTCGGAACCCAATCAATCTACTGCACCGGGAATGCACTACAAGTATTGCATTCCGTGTTTGCATGGCCCAACTTGCCACATGCGGTGCACCATACATTTGATCTGCCAAATGTTGGGGCCTTCCTTCTGTCTTTAGCCCCAATCATCTGGATCTTCAAATCCAAAAACTTCTTGATAAGAGCATATAGCTTGGTATCCGCCTTATGTACACTCTTTGCTGGAGGAGTCACTAGTTTCTTACCCCCACGTCTTCTTACTCGTCTTGGCTTTGATTCTTCTTTGGATTCCAAAGAAGAGCTCAAAGACGTGGAGGATTCCTCCAAAGAAGGGGATGTATTGTGCAAAGCTCTCCTCCTGGGCTTCTTGCCTTTCTTCTCCTGATTTCTTTGGTTTCCGGCAGAGTGAGAGTGGGCCGCCTCGTAACGGGCGACATGTTTGAGTACCTTGTCAAGGGAAGTTACATTCCTCTCCCTCGCAAAGATTTGAATCTTTGGTGAAAGTCCTCCCAGGAACCAGGTAATGGCTTGGGCATCGGAGTAACCCACCACCCCCAATTGCTTTGGAACTCGGTTCAAGAGTGCCATGAACCGCTCAGAGTAGTCTCTCAACTTCTTCTTCTTGCCTTGGTCTAAATTGTTGAGTGCCACGAAGACACTTGTGTCATAGTCAACCTCCCGGAATCGTTCAAAGAAGTTGTTTCTCAAGTCCGCCCAATCTGTTGATACGAACCCCTTTTGGGTTACATGGGTGTACCAGCTCCAAGCTTTCTTTCAGAGCAGACTTGGGAAAATTTGCAGTCAATCCGCCGAGTCATGCTTCTTGTTAGCAAAGGAGATGACTTTGAATTCTTTGATGAATTCATCGGGGTCTTTGTTTTATTTTGTCCCCTTATACTTTTGATAGGCGTGTCGGGTGACAGGCAACGAAGTCATCATTTGATGCCCTGGGATCGGCTAGGGTAGAGTTGAACTTGACGGAACCAAGGAGTTGGCTGGAATTGACGCCGTATTGTCAACCTAGGGATTCCAATTTGTCAAATTCAAGGTAGGGTCTTCTTTGAAAATTTCTGCTATGAGGGTGTCAACTTCAACCCAATTGGAAGATTCAAGATCAACACCTTTGATGTGCTCTTCAAAATTCCTTTGGGACAACCAAGGAATCGTTTGTAGAAGATGCTGACACTCTTCTTCCATGAGTGTCTGTGTTGTCTTTTCCCAAATAAAGTTCTTTAAGGACGCGACTTCCTTTACAGCTCTAGGGGAAGTTGGTGTACTGGGCCGTAATGCATATGTTTGGCCACTCGAGTCTTTCTTCTTTTTGGACAAAGACGGGGATGCAAAGTAGCCTTGCCAACCACCTTCACGTTTCTTGTGGTCAAGTTCTTGTAGGGCTTCTTGCACTTTGTGAAGGAGTTGAAAGTCCAACGCCTCTTGTTTGTTTCATCAAAAGTGGATGGGACTTACAGACGTTCGTCTTCTTCACAATGCTTGTCTTTGAACTCTCTCTTCCCATTGTTCTCTTGATGCAGACATTCATATTGCTTTGATACCTAGTTTCAAATTTGGCTTCATATTCTTCCATTTCCAAGATTTGTATCCCCGGCAGCGGCACCAAAAATCAGGTGACAATCCGGCAAATATCACTTTTGCGGTAATCAGGTAAGTAAAGTTTGTTCCCACAGAGATACGAGTCAGAAATGTCCAAATACAAAGTCAAACAGTAACAATGTAGTTCTTCTTGGTTGCGTCTTTAATCTCTCAAGTAGAAACCACATCCAGAAGAGAGTAACAAGCACTGATTTGCAGTCTTGTCACGAATTCACACTCCTTAATCACAACTTCTTCAACTCTTTCCAAACAATCTTGATTGTGATGATTCAGGCTCTCCCAAAAATGGCACCTCACTGCAAAACGACTTTGCCTCAGAATTCTGTTCCACCCCTCCACAAAAGGCACAACTTCCTCAATTGAAATTGCTTCACATCAACACTGCACAGCACTCACAAATGCAGAATACTACCAACACTACAATTCCTCTCAAATCTGTCAAGGCATTGCTCCAATTGCACTTCATTCAGGATCAAACACACAGAGTAAAGATCAAGGCTGTGGAATCCAACGTCCAACAAGCACACTGACTTGCACTTTGAATTTCTCCACACACTCACAAACATAGACACAAAGTTGATACTTGTAATCAAGCTCAAGCAATGAGCACTACTTCACAGCACTTCGCTTTATCTATTCTCAGAATTATGAGCACTGAACTATGAGCCGGCCTGTCTTTCACTCAGGATGAACCTCTGATGGCTATTTTGGTAGCGCACCATGGACTAAGAAGGCAAGGAACCCCAACTCCATCATACTCCTCCAAGGCTAACACTCCAAGACTCAAGGCATTGCTCACTAGAGAACTCAATGAGAGAGAGATTGTTGCAAATGAAAGGATGATGAGTACCTCCTCACCCCTTGTTTATATACTTGTGAAATAGTTACGTACCAAAGTTACTAATTACCGTCGTAACTCAAGTTACTAGACTAAAAGTCAAGTAAAGTCAAAAAGTAGAAAGGAATATCCATTCACATGGGCATATTCCCCTAAGCATGTGGTCTTATCTTGACCCAACCACTAAGTCAAGGATTCCTTCACATGGGCTATCCTTGGATTAAAGAATAATCCAAAACAAAAAGGCTTGCAGGCCCAAGAGTTCTCAACTCTTTCCTCAAAGCCAAACACCTAGGAATAATACCAAGTCAACACACTAAAATCCAAAATAGTGGTGCTCATCTTTTCTACTTCCTCTAAAGTAAAGTCCCCTCTATCTTAGCTATGAATAACTTTAGCTAACCATGACTAATATAGAACCATCCTTTATCTTTATATAAATAATATCTCTTAAGTACTTGTAATACCAAGCTAAATATCACAATACCACACACATGCACAAATGAGTGTTACATTTACCCCCGGACTAAGTTTTCACTTTGTCCTCAAAGTGAAGGCCTCTCTACCTTCTATGGTACATCTTCAACTTATCATGGTTAATCCTATCAAAGTGTCTTCCTCCCAACTCCTTGAGATCATAGGTGTAATTGCCCCACACCTTCTCTACTATGAAAGGTCCAGAGTACTTAGGCAAAAACTTCTTTTGCACTCTCTTGAATCAAATGGAATCAAACAACACTACCCAATCACCTGCTTTGAAAGGTTCCACCTTCTTCTTGCCTTGCCTCTTGTCATAACTCTCCTTTTGTTTCCTTTGGGCTTGCTCCACTCCATGAGTTGATCCTTCCTTGACTTCTCTGCATCACCTCCTTATGCTTTCTTCAATCTCCTATGAATGCTTTGGAAGGTAGGAAGATCAAAGTGAATAGGTAAGGTAGACTTAATACCATACATCAATTGAAATAGAGAATATCCGGTGGAAGTCTTCATGGTTGTCCTATACTCCCACAAAACTGCATGAATCCTCTTGTCCCAATGATGTTTAGCCCCCTCCATTTCTGCATCTTTGGCCAACATCATGCACAAGGTCTGATTGGTTCTCTTGCCAAGCCATTGGAATTTGGCTTATAGGATGTAGTTACTCTATGTGTGATAGAGAAATGTCGTAGCATGGCTGTAGTAATGCTTCCTGTAAACTCTCCTCCTCTATTGGAAACCAACTCCAAAGGGCATCCAAACCTAGTGATAATGTGTTCATAAAGAAATCTACCCACTTCATCTTCATTCTTGTCCCTCAATGGTCTAGCCTCAACCCACTTGGTAAGGTTATCAGTAACTACCACAATGTACCAATTGTTCCTTGGGTTCTATTGAGAAAACCTACAAAATCAATTCCCCACTTCTCAAAAGGTCCTAGCAATGGAATTGATCTAAGTGGTGGAGTGGATGTAGACTTCCTAGCAAAAGCTTGACAAACATGACAAGTTTTGCAATAATCAAGACAATCCTTGAAAATCCCTCTCCAATGGTAACCTACATCTAGAATCTTGAAAGCAGTCACCTTTCCTGCAAAGTGTCCTCCACATACTAAACCTTCATGAAACTCCTTTATGAGTAGGATAGACTCTTCCTTACCCACTGCTCTTTGAAGTAGACCATCTGCTCCTTGGTGAAAAAGAGTATCCTCCACCATTGTGTAAGGTCTAGATCTTGTTGCAAGGGCCTTCCTCTCCCTAGCATGCATCCCTTCTGGATAGTTACCTCTTGTCACAAAATCTACAATCTCCTTGTACTCCATTGGAACCTCTTGAGTGACTGAGATTGTCATGACTTCCTCATCCGAGAAGGAATCATCCACTGGCTCATCTCCATCATGATCATAGGCTCTAGATAACAAATCAGCATTTGCATGTTTCTTTCTTGGCCTATCCTCAATGGTGTAGTCATACTTAGACAAGAGTATCATCCACCTTGCTAGTCTCCCTTCAACATTAGGCTTGTTGAAGATGTACTTCAAAGCCTTGTGATCCATGACAATGGTGGCTTTCCCTCCAATCAAGTAGTGTCTAAACTTCTTGAGACCAAAGATCACTGCCAACCCTTCTCTCTCCGTGACAGAGTAGTTCTTCTCTGCTGAAACCATCTGCCTACTAGCATAAGCTATTGGATGATCATGCCCATCTTTGTCTAATTGACTAAGAGTGCATCCTATAGCTACATTAGAAGCATCAGTGTAGAGGATGAAAGGCTTACTCCAATCAGGTTTAGCAAGAATTGGAGCTACAACAAGGGATTGCTTGAGCTCCTCAAAAGCTTTGAGAGCCTCCTTGTCCTCCAAATCACCATGTAATCTACACCCTTCTTCATGTAGATGGTCAATGCATAAGCCTTGTTGGAAAATGAGAAGATGAACCTCCTATAGTATCCAACCATCCCCAAGAATTGGCATAACTTTGTCAAGCTTGAAGGGAATAGAAGGTCTGAGATTTTTCTCACCTTCTCAAGATCAACTGCTATTCCATCATTGTGCCCCAAAAGTAGACCTTCTTCACATCCAAAAATGAACTTCTTTGGGTTGAGTGATGCATTTGCCTCATCCAAGCATTGCAAGACTTTGATTAGGTGCTCAAAGTGCTCCTCCTTGCTTCCATAGACACAAAAGTCATCAATGAAGTCTCTCACAAATTTCCCAATGAAAGGTTCAAATACCTTGTTCATGAACCGTTGGAATGTGGCTGGAGCTGTGCAAAGCCCAAAAGGTATGACCTTGAAAGCGTAAGTTCCCCAAGGTGTGGTGAATGTGGTGAGTTGTTGATGCTCTGGTGCAATCTTGATTTGGTTATATCCACTATAACCATCTCCAAAACTGTACCTCTCATGACCTACAACCTCCTCCAAGATCTCATCAATGAATGGCAATGGGTAGTAGTCCTTCTTGGTAATAGCATTGAGCTTCTTGTAATCCACACATACCCGAATCTTGCCATTCTTTTTCTTCACAATGAAAATTGGAGACACCCATTCTGAATTCTCTACCTCAAAGATAAATCTAGCCTCCTTGAGCTTATCAATCTCCTCCTTCACAACCAAAGATATTGGTGGGCTAATGCGACGTTGTTTTTGGCGGATTGGTCTTGCATGTGACTCCACCTCTATCTTGTGCTCCTCCAAGGTGACTTCCTTCAAATCCTTGTAACTAAAAGCAAACACATGGATGAACTTGCAGAAAATCTCCTCAAATTTCACCTTCTCCTCCTTGGTAACATTTGGGCCATACTTGAGGGTAGATAACCTTCTCTCTACCTCCTCAAGTGTCAATGGTGATTTGTTTGGGTCCTTCAAAACCTCTGGCTTAGGTGCAAAATCCATAGCACACAAAGGATACCCATTTGAATCAGATTCAAATTCATCCTTCTCCGTGGAAGTCTCCTCTTCCATGCTTGTGTCCACACTTGAAGCTCCTTCTTCAGAATCTGATTCCCAATAATCAGAAGATGGTGTATCTGAATGTGAAGTGTTGGTGGTGTTAGTCATAGGAACTGTGACTCTATGGTTTGATGGCCCAATCCTCAAGTACCCTTTGTGCCATCAATCAGTTGTGTGTGTTGCTCTCAACCATGGCCTCCTAAGAAGTAAGTCATAGCTTGATTCCTTCAAGACTTGGAAAGTCATGAGATTTTGAACTCCCATAACTGAAACTACCACTTTATCCATCACCCCTACTGGTCAAACTTGTTGCTTGTTTGCCATGCTCACCACAAATGTTGAAGGTCTTGAGGGTATCATACCCAACTTCTTCATCAACCTTTCTAACATGGCATTTACTGTTGATCCTCCATCAACCAATGCATCCTTGATGTTGTGACCGTTCACTCTCACATCAATCTTGGAGGCATATTCACAAGCCTCCCATGGTGCTGGCTTGGCATCCACCACCCCCATTGATACTAGAACTTTTGCCTTCTTCTTCCTCTTGCTCCTTGTAGAACTCAAACCACCTCTAAGCTCCTTTCTCAAGGTAGGGTTCAAAGCAATTAATTGGCCCACTGTGATGTTAGCCTTGTGACTACCAACATCCTCCAACACATTGTAGTTCCATTGTTGCTTTGAGATCAAGAAGTCCTCCATCCCCAACTTCTTCCTTAGTGTCTTTGTTGTTGATGGTGTTGAGGTGCGAGTGCTCCTAGTAGACATAGGAGTATCCTTGCTTGGAGTGAATCCTTGAGAAGAGTGAACATCCTCTACAAAACGAGCTCTCTTCTTCTCTTGTGCCAAAAGCTCCAAATTAAGACCCTTGGAGTTTGAGCACTCTCCCTTCTCATACTTGCTCTCAACTACATCTATGGATGCTATCCCCTTACCTTTGTTGGGATTAGGAGCCACTTGGGTTTCACTACCTCCCTCTTTCCCTCTATTGGCTCCCTCATAACCCCTTCCTCCATGGTAAATGGAATTTGGGCAATTCCTTTGGATATGGCCTCTTCCTCCACAACCAAAACAATTTCTACCATTGAAATTGTTGGCTGGTTGGCCTCCTCTATATGGATTGTTTCCATAACTCCTAGGCCCTCTCCCTACATTGTGATCCACCTCTCTCTTCTCCCATAGTTGCACCACATTGATCTTGAGATCAGCAAGTTGTTCTATGATGGTTTGAAGTGGATCTTTTGGTGGAGGTGCAAGAACTGGAGCAACCACTACTTGTGGTGCAACCCTTGCCACCAAAGTATTAGAAATTCCACCATACTTGTAGCCTTGACAAGGATGCACAACCTCCTTCACCACCAAATCACTCTCATCCCCTTCCAAACTCTCCTCCATACAAATTGCAATCTTGATAGCTTCAACCTTGGAAGAAGGTTTCTCATATCTCACCTTGCTTCTAATTTGTGGTCTCAACCCTCCCACAAAATTCTTGGTGAGCATGGCCCCTATGCCAATCATAGTAGTCTCCACATCATCCCCACCCTTCCTCAACACTATGCAAAATCTGGACTCTAACTTTTCCACTCTTTCCACATAGACTCTCACTTTCTGTCCTTCTCCTTGCTTGAGAAATGTAACCTCACTCATCAATCTTTCATAACTCTCATCAGGAAGAAAGTTCTCAATGAGTGCTAAAGTCAAAGTCTCCCAAGACTCCTGTTCCCCATCTCTCCTCTCTCTCTTTTGGTATTTTGACTCATACCATGTAAGTGCTGCATCCTCAAAGAAATCTGGTAATAATACGGCCCACTCATTCTTCCTCCTCTCATTGTTTCTTATGCAAGATCTCTTGAAGTCTCTCACAAAGGCCTCCACATCTTCTCCATCCTTGCCAAAGAAAACCGGAAGTTTCCCCATCTTAACTTCTCACTATCTTTCTTTCTCTCAAATTTTTTCTCTTTTCTTTTCTCTCACTCTATTACTAATAGAGTATGTACATGACTAACAACATTTGAGAATAATCCACTCTAGGGAACAAAAAAGGTTCAGGTTACTCCAAGATTTCTATAGCAACATCAAATCCTAGAGTGCATATTAATCTAACTCTCATGGATAGTTTATCCATAAGTTGAAAGATTATCTCCATCACTAATCTTGAGAACTAGCTGATGGAAGTGGTAGTATTTTTGTAACTGTACTAAGACTCTCTCCAAGATCCTTCACCAAAGTCTCCAAAATTGCTTTGACTCCACTACACTCATGTCCTTTTGGAAGTCCTTCCACTCCACAAACCTCACACAACTCCTTGGTCTTAGATCTTCTCCCTCCTAATCTTGGTGAAGAAGGTCCAACATGCAAACCCAAGTCAAGTAAGCCTCTCCTTTCCCTCAATCTCTTGCTCTCAAAGGTCAATGGACATGAACTTGCCTTATGTCCCTTCTCTCCACATAGAAACCACTTAGACTCACTCTTTCCTCCAAGTGGTGTAGGTTTTTGGATCCTCTCAACACTCTCTTCAAATTCTATTGTAAACTCTCTTTTCCTCAAATCCTTTCCTACAATCACCTCAAACCCTTGGGGAACCTTTCATAATCTCAATTTCCACTCTTGATGACCCTCCATGTTCCCAAGATGAATCTTAACACTCAAACATGCTTTTTGTTGATCTCAAACTCCTCATGCATGAGATCTCCACTCTACAGAATTGACCCTTCCTCACAATGTCACTCAAATCTCTCAACCAGTATGTTACAGTCCCCTAAAATTTATCACACTTAATCACAACTTTAGGGCATCCCTTCCTGCAAAATTTCAGATCTTTTCATTGAGCAATTTGGCCTAGACACCTTTCTATTAAGCACACATATTTCAGATTTGGTCTCAAAACCACCCCCCTCACTTCAAAAACTCATAACTCCCTGAAAAACAATGATCTCTCTCCATTTTTTGTAGCAGCAGGTAGAATACAATGCACTGAATTTTCTTACAAATTTTCAGGAGAATTCACTGTAAATTGAAGAAATCGCAGACTCTGTACGATTTTCCAAAGAGCATGCAGTTGCGAGAGCACTTAACCCTATCAACTTTCAAAAATTGTAGCACGATGCGCATAGTAGCTCTCACAATAATTTAAAGTGTGATAACTAAAAGATAACCCAAGCTATCATGTGTAGAAATTTCAAGTCCAGATCTCAAACTTGAGATTTTGCCCAAAATCACCTTAATCCCCAAAATCTGCAATCCACCTCACACAATCTCTCCAATTCCTCTCATGTGTACAAGATGTACAAAATCACCTCAAAGACATCATAATGAACTACAAGGTATACAAATGGATCTTGGTTCTCTAACATAAGTTCAGCCCTCCCCTCTCCTCTCCTAATGTCCTCTCCAAGTGAGCTCTCATAGCCTCCTTCTGCCTAATGTAGAATTGAATGCGGAACATTATCTTGCCTTCTAGAGAGGTCCTGGCAACGGAACCAAAAATGTGAGCCAGCCTGTCTCTCACTCAGGATGGACCTCTGATGGCTAGTATGGTAGCGCACCATGGACTAAGAAGGCAAGGAACCCCAAATCCATCATACTCCTCCAAGGCTAACACTCCAAGACTCAAGACATTGCTCACTAGAGAACTCAATGAGAGAGAGATTGTTACAAATGCAAGGATGATGAGTACCTCCTCACCCCTTGTTTATATACTTATGAAATAGTTACATACCAAAGTTACTAATTACCATCGTAACTCAAGTTACTAGACTAAAAGTCAAGTAAAGTCAAAAAGTAGAAAGGAATATCCATTCACATGGGTATATTCCCCTAAGCATGTGGTTTTATCTTGACCCAACCACTAAGTCAAGGATTCTTTCACATGGGCTATCCTTGGACTAAAGAAGAATCCAAAACAAAAAGGCTTGCGGGCTCAAGAGTTCTCAACTCTTTCCTCAAAGCCAAACACCTAGGAATAATACCAAGTCAACACACTAAAATCCAAAATAGTGGTACTCATCTTTTCTACTTCCTCTAAATTAAAGTCTCCTCTATCTTAGCTATGACTAACTTTAGCTAACCATGACTAATATAGAACCATCCTTTATCTCTATAGAAAAAATATCCCTTAAGTACTTGTAATACCAAGCTAAATATCACAATACCACACACATGCACAAATGGGTGTTATAGTACATATTCTTTATATGGTTTGAGGTGAACAAATTTTTGATTTCTTTGGTTTTTTTTGCAACTTCTCCTTTCGCCAAGAATGTAGCTCCATGCTCTTCCCCTCTCTCTCTCTCTCTCTCTTTCTCTCTCTCTCTCTCTCTCTCTCTCTCTCTCTCTCTCTCTCTCTCTCTCTCTCTCTTTATGCCTAACACCAATCTCCAATCCAACTCTGTCCATTGAGCTGGATTGCCTCTCTTCCCTACCATTGCCAGCCCATGTACACACTTACTGGCCGTGATCTCTACCATGAAATTGGGAAAGCTCAAGTTCCATGCAAGGAAAGTAATACAAAGTTTACTAAACTTTATATTACTGAGAAATATAAAGTAACAATGCGGGCCATAATGTCTAACCACCTTATCATTGGGTTCCTCACTGCCAATGTAAGGCACTTCTTGATTCCTTTCATTCTACTCTCCTTTGTGCTACGCTTTTGAGAGACAATTCTCCCGTCCCCTGGGTGTGCAACTCTAAATCCCTCAAGATTCACCAAAACTTCAGTCACTACCACTCCTTTCCCCTAGTCTCCCTTAGGATGACTTTGCAAAGCAAAGGAAATTCACTTGTTATTTGTCTCCTTCTTGGTTTCAAACTTGACTTTATAGTCTGATGTTTCTTAGTCATTCTTTGAATGCTTGTCTACCAAGAAATCACACCTTTTGCATGCACTTCTTCTATCACTATCAATTTCTCCCACTTGTGCCTTAGCCATTTTATGTGCAGTGCAATCTTGAATTTCCAATCCCGAAGGAAAGTTGTTACATTGTCCTTGTATCAAATTGATCATCCCGAGGCAAAGTATCCTTACTTTGGGTTGAACTTTGACAAATCCAATCTGAGAATTGACAATTATTAACCCAAGGTAACTTTCTTTGGGTTGGTACAAAAATGTGAATCGTCTTCTTTCTTCCATCCATCATGCTCAATTCCCCTTCAACTGTACACTTCTTCTTTGAAAAACCCCTTAAACCAACTCAAAAAAAATGTGGGCACCATAGTTGTACCTCTTGGGTTTGGTACACTACCTCCTCTGTCTCATTTAAGTTCCATCCTAGAAACTAATCAACTTTTTGCACTAGAAATGAATTTTAGGTCTAACACTTTGTGTTGGCATGGCCTGATTTACCACACGTAGTGCACTATACATTTGGTTGGCCAAATGAAGGAGGCTTTCCTTGGCTCCAATCATCTAGATCTTGAAATCCACAAACTCTTTAATAAGAAGAGTCTCCAGCTTATAGTTGATCTTATTTACAATTTTTGTTGGGGGTGTCAATGGTTTCTTTCCTCTATGTTTTTGGATTCTTCTTGGCTTTGAATCTTCTTTGGATTCTAAAGAAGAACTAGAAGACATGGGGGATTCTTCCAAAGAAGGGGATGTACTACAAGAAGGTCTTTGTCTTGGCTTCTTGCCTTTCTTCTCTTGATTTCTCAATTACTAGAAGAAAAAGTGAGCCTCATATTCGATGACATGTTTGAGTACTATCTAGGGAAGTTACATTCCTCTCCTTGGCAAGGATCCAAATCATTGGTGACAAATCTCCAAGGAACCATGTGATACTTGGGCATCGGAGTAACCTACCACATTGGATTGCTTAGGTACTTGATTCAACAGTGCCATGAACCACTTAGAGTAGTCTCTCAAGTTCTCCTTCTTCCCTCAGTCCAAATCATTGAGTGCCTTAAAGACACTTGTATTGTAATCAACTTCTCAGAATTGTTCCAAGAAATTGTTTCTCAAGTTTGCCTACTTTGTTGGTCTGAATTCCTTTTGGGTTACATGAGTGTACCAACTCCAAGCTTTCTTTTGGAGCAAACTTGGAAAAACACGCAACCGGTCAACAAAGTCATGCTCCTTACTAGCAAAGGAAATGATGTGGTACCCACATTTTTCATTTGGACGAGTTTTGAAGAAGAAGTGCCTTGCTGAAACCAAATGGGGAAGAAATGAGAGGAAATTTGTATTTTGATCAAGCCCAAGGAAATCTACTTTGTGTCAAATGAAGACGTACTCAGCCAGGATTGAAAGAGGGTAGACCCGAAGGAGGAATGGAAGTTACAGGTCGAGATTCTTGCAAGGGCTATATCTCAATGATCACAAGTCCAAATCAAGCGTGCTATATTTTGTTAGAAGCATCTCGTTCAGGGCTTTCAGTTGCCACCAAAAATCACAAAGTTTGGAGGTTTTTAAAAGAAGTAACAATTATTTGAAGTTTTGGGAGTAATTGTACAAAGTAGTTTAGTGTCTTCAGGTTGGCGTCTTCAGACTTCGGACTTGAGACTTCGAACTTCAGACTTCGGACTTCAGGTTTAGACAACTTCGGGTTAAAAGCTTTTTCACCTCAAGACAAAGATGACTGTATCTGAGATAGTCGGACCTTGGAGTGCAACAAAGATGACTTCGGGAATCTTGCAAGAGGCATTAGAGAGAGTTAGGATAGAGAAATAATAGATAGTTAGGATACCCATGACTTCAATTTCAGTTCTGATTGAAGATAGAATAGGAATTGAGGGAGAAGTAGCAGTAGTGAATAAACCCAAAGTGCAAGATCAGATTGTAAGTGTCTTTGGGTCAATAACATGAGTGATTAGCGGAAAGTGGGTTACAAATTGAAGGCGTAGATAGTGTACCCATGCTTTCAATTACAATTTTTGATGAGGATATAGTAGAATTAGCAAAGGAATTGATTGTGTAATTAGACCCGATGTTGCAAAAGTAGGAGTGCAGGTGTCATTGGATTTGTTATTTGACACATTAGAGAAGAGTAGGTTAGGAGATAGAGAGTTAGATAAGTCACTCCTTAGTGCAATTGTAGTTCCTAGTGTAGAAGTAGTAGAATTAGCAAAGGAATTGATTGTGTAATTAGACCCGATGTTGCAGAAGTAGGAGTGCAGGTGTCATCAGATTTGTTATTTGACACATTAGAGAGGAGTGGGTTAGGAGATAGAGAGTTAGATAAGTCACTCCTTAGTGCAATTGTAGTTCCTAGTGTAGAAGTAGTAGAATTAGTGAAGGAATTGGTAGAATTAGCTATACTTGAAGAAGGAGAAGTAGTAGGAAGATCATCGGGTTTGGAAGCCAATGATGAGGTAGACATCGGATCAGGATAAGTGTCAATTTTGAGATAAGAAGAGGTAGATATGAAGAGATAGATTGTCAGTTGGGATCTGCAGGTAGGAAAAGATGTTAGGAAGTGGTGCATAGGTAGGGAGGACTACCGTTTGCTTCAGTATTTAAGGGGAGCATTCACAGTACTATGTTGTTTAGTATTCATATTTCTGAAGATAGATAAAGCGAAGTGTTGTGTTTAGTGCTCGTCGCTTGAGCTTAATTCCGATTGTCAATTTTGTGTTTGTGTTTGTGAGTGTGTGGAGAATTCCAAAGTGCAAGTTAGTGTGTTTGTGGATGTTGGATTCTACAGCCTTGATCTTCATTCTATGTGTTTGATCTTGAGTGAAGTGCATCGGAGCAATGCATTGACAAATCTGAGAGGAATTGTAGTGTTGGTAGTATTCTGCATTTGTGAGTGTAGCATGAGGTTGATGTGAAGCAATTTTGATCGAGGAAGTTGTGCCTTCAGTGGAGGGGTGGAACACAATACTGAGGCAAAATTGTTCTTTGTAGTGAAGTGATGTCTTCGGGAGAATTTGAATCATCACAATCAAGAGTTGTTTGGACAGAATTTGCTATGTTGTGATTATGTGTGTATATTTGTGACAAGTTATCAAGATTCTGAGCTTGTTACTCTCTTCTAGGTGTATTTTCTACCTAAGAGATTAAAGATGAAACCAAGAAGAATTGCAATTGTGACTTTTGACTTTATATTTGGACATTTCTGAAGAGTATCTCTGCGGGAACGAACTTTACTTACCCGATTATTGCAAAAGTGATATTTGTCGGGTTGTCACAAATGACTTTGAATTCTTTGATGAATTCATCAAGGTCTTCATCTTGCTCCATCCTCTTATACTTTTGATAGGCATGTCATGTGACAGGTAGCAAAGTCATTATGTAACTATGAGGAACATGTTATGGTAATGTGGGGCTTAATGGACCTAAGGTACTAGCTGGTGATTGATCATCAAATTCAGCCCAAGGGTTCACAAAGTTCAAATGAAATATGGTCTTTGTCAATAGATTGCTCTTTTGCTAGTATATCAACTTCAACCCAAGACAAAGACAAAGGCTCAATATCTTCATTTGGCACTTTCAAATCCCTTTGAACAAGTCAAGAAATAGGATGAAGAAGGTATTAACACTCTTCTTCCATCAAGATTTTTGTTGTACTCTCACAAATGAATTCTTTTATGAAATCAGTTCCCTTCACAACTCTTGAGGAAGTCAGTTTGTTGGGTCCTAGCAAACATGTTTGTCCACTTGTATCTTTGTTCTTCTCTGGATTTGAAGACACAAAGTAGCCTCAGCACTCAATCTCTTGTTTCTTTTGCTTGAGGTCTTTCAAAGCTTCTTGAAATTTGTGAAGAAGTTGCAAATCCAATACCTCCTTCTCAACTTCATCAAAAGTGAATTGCTCTTTCAGTGTTCTTCTTCTTCATGGTGCAAAGTTTGTTTACAAACTCTTTCTTCTCGTTGTTCTCTTGATGTAGACATTCATATTGGTTAGACACCCAATTTCAGATTTTGCTTTGTATTCTTCCACTCTTGAGATTTTTATCCTTGGCAGCAGTGCCAAAAATCATGTGACAATCAAGCAAATATCACTTTTGTGGTAATCAGTAAGTAAATTTTGTTCCCATAGAGATACAAGTAAAAAATGGTCAAAATACAAAGTCAAACAATAATAATTAATTCTTCTTGATTTCTTCTTTAATCTCTCAGGTAGAAACCACACCAAAAAGAGAGTAACAAGCATTGATTCATAGTCTCGTCACAAATTAACACTCATAATCACAAGTCTATCAAATCTTTCCAAACAATCTTGATTGTGATGATTCATATTCTTCCAAAGAAGGCTACAACAAAGAAGGCCTCAGAATTGTGGTCCACCTCTCTATTAAAGGCCCAACTTCCTTGATCAAAATTGCTTTGCATTAACCCTGTATTGCACTCACAAATGCAGAATACCAACAACACTATAATTCCTCTTAGATATATGAAGACATTGCTCCTATTGCTATTCACTCAAGATTAAACACACAGAATGAAATCAGAGTTTTGGAATCCAACATCCAATGAACTCATTGACTTGCACTTTGAAATTCTCCAAACACTCACAAACACACACACATTGGATTGATACTCAAAATTAAGCTAAAGTGACTAGCATTGACATATAGAAATTCACTTTACTAAACTTCAAAAATATAAATATTGAACAATAACACCCTACAAATGCTTCCCTTAAATAGGCAGAGCACTTTGATAGTTACTTAACTAAAATACCATTCTATGACAACTTTACTAACTTGCAGATCAAAAATGACAAATTGTTTCTTCATATCTGCCTCTTCAAATCTCAAAATCTATTTCTAGTCTAATGTGATGTCAACCTCAACTTTGGCTTCCAAACCCGATGCTCCTTTAATCACTTCTCCTTCTTTGGGTCTATCTAATACTACTACTACATCTTTTATTTCTACTATCTCTTCACTCTACACTACAATCGCAGACATAGGTAATCTATCTACTTCTTTATCAACTAACCCACTCTTCTCTAATGTCTCAGGCAACTCACCTGAAGACACTTGCACTCCTACTTCTACGTCTTTGGACTTAACACTCATCTTCATCTCACTTCAAAGTCAATCTAAATCCAATCTAACAAAATCTAATCTGAGATAGACATTGTGTCCTACCTCTAGCATCATCCTATCTACTCCATCTCTTAAGCAATTTAGAAGATTATTCAATTTTGCATCCGTTGCTTTCCTCCTTCTTGTTTCTTGCAATCAACAACTTGTGCAGCCTCACCTCTTCTAATTTACCCTCAACTTCAATACTTAGCATCACTTTCAAATCCTTCACAATAGCTCCTACTTCATCTAAATCCACACTCAAAACTACCTTCTCCTTACTTCTCTTCACTTCCAATCCCCTCTAATACACAGTCAACTCATCCTTAAATTCAGCCTTCAATGCCTCCTTATCTTGCACATATTGGACTAATTGATCTTCAACTCCTTGGAGCAAAAGCAATGCAATTCTTCCTCCTTCTGCTTATGTTCTGTCATTTTATGTCAAGCTTGGTCCTTCTCTGGTGCACTTTTCTTCAAGCTCTCTAGCTCTTGCTCCATTCTTGCTGCACTTGCCTTTGAGTGTATGACCTCTACTCAAATGTCAACAACTTCACATTTCATTTTCTCTACCAATTCCTTCTTCTCCTTCACTTCTTTACTACACCTCAAAAAAATCTCTTGCAACTCAAGTTACTAGGCTAAAATTCAAGTAAAGTCAAAAAGTATAAAGGAATATCCATCTACATGGGCATATTCCACTGAGCATGTGATTTTATCTTGACCCAACCACCAAGTCAAGAATTCCTTCACATGGGCTATCCTTGGACTATAGAAGAATCCAAAACAAAAAGGCTTGCTTGCCCAAGAGTTCTCAACTCTTTCCTCAAAGCCAAACACCTAGGAATAATACTAAGTCAACACACTAGCATCCAAAATAGTGGTGCTCATCTTCTCCTTTCCACTCTTCAGGTAATAATCATTGCCTTCACAAACTCGCTTGATGTAATATCATTCATCCCCATCTGCTTCTCTTTGTAAATTGGGGTGAAAATAGGACACCATCTGTCCTCTCTCCTTGGAAGTAAGTAGGTTTAGCCCAGACTAGAAGTGGGTTGCAAAGGGTACAAAGTAGTGGAGTGGCATATCCATTCTCCAATTGGTGATCATCTATCCAACCAGTTGGTGCAAACACCTCATCTAGTCAACCGTCTCTCCTACAAACATTTGGTGAAGGAAGACTACTTGCTGCATCATTACATAGGTGGTTTGTTGTAGCTTGAACATAGCCATCATAACACTCACAACCCCTCTTTGTATTGGATCCTTGTAGCTATCCACCTTGTACCCATTCTTGGTGCAAGGCCTATTGAAAGAATTCCTCACCTCGGCAGTTTCTTCCAAAGCATCACACTTTCAATAGAAGGTGATGCATCTTACTTGTCTTGCTTCTCTCCCAGGACTAGTCTCCAATCCAACTCAATCCATCAAGCCGGATTTCCTCTCTTCCCTTCATGCGTGAGCTTGCCATTGCAATTAGTGGCAGCAATTTCTACCATGAACCCTAGAAAGCTCAAATCCCAATTCTAGGCTAGAAAAGTCTAGACAAGACTTCTATTCTTGCCACTACATCTATACAAAAAATTGCAAGACTCCTCACTGCACTCTGCTTATTTCCCTTTAGGGTCATCATGTGTTTCTTCACTCTTTACTTATGAAAGATCAAACCCAAGACCTAACCTACTCCTCTTGCGTACTCATAGTTTGCATTTGTTTAGGTTGACTCTGAATAAGAATAGGATATCTAGACATTGCAGTGCTTCCTCATCAAAATCTCAATTTTATAGTCTTTTGCTGATTAGTCATTCTTTTGTTGCTTCTCCATTTACCCACCAATCCTATAGGTTGGTTTTCTATCACTTTCAATGTCATCTTGGTCCCGAGGTAGTCAGTTTCTTCCCACATACTTTCTTGATTGGCTGAACCCAAGGAAAAGCTTTTTTAGAGGTTCTTTGGATTGGGTTGCGTATCTCAATACAAAGTCCTCTATCTTTGGCTTCATAATTTTTTTGGCCTGACCAAGTCCTTCTAACTTTGACCCAAGGTCAACTTTGGTTTATGCCAAGCACATGATTCTTTGTGTTTCTTTCCCGTTTAGCCCTCCTTTGGCTTTACCAACACACTTCTTCTTTAAAACTCATAAAAAACAAAAGATACAGGTACCACAAGCAAGTTCAACCCCAAATAAAGGTGCAACATGAATGGTACAAAGAAGTGTGGAAGCATATTCATCCTCCAATTTACAATCATCTACCTTGTCCAATGGTGAAAACACTTTGCCTATTTCATCTTCTCTCATGTGAACATTTGATGGAAGAAGACCGCTTGCTGCTTCATCACATAGGTGGTCCACTCTGGCTTTAACATAGCCATCAAAGCCTTGATGATACTTTGCCTTATTGGATCTCTATAGGTATCCTTCTTGTACATATTCTTGGTGCAAGGTGCATTGAAGGTATTCTTCACCTCTTCAATCTACTCCAAAGAATCACACTTTTGATAGAAGGCGACTCTTGTTGCATCTCTTGCTTCCCTAGCCAAGACAAGTCTTCAATCCAACTCAGTCCATCAAGCCAGATTTCCTCTCTTCCGTTCCACCTCAAGACCATATATACAATTATTGGCAATGATTTTTTCTATGAATTCTAGGAAAATCAAGTTCCAATTCCAAGCCAAGAAGGTGATACAAAGTTTGCTTAAGACATCAATCCTAACTACCATATCCAATCTCCAAATTGCAAGATTCTACACTACAAGTGATGGAACCTTTCTGTTACCCTTTGTTAGCATCATATGCTCTCTACTTTGCAGTCTCTCACAAAGTAATCCCGCTACTCAACTCATAAGTATAACTTCTTTGGGATAACTCTTCAAAGGAATAGGATAACAATTCACCATTGAAAAATTCACAAAGTCTTGATTTTATACCTTCTTGGTCATTCTTCAATCAAACATCAATTGAAACTCACAAGTTTTGTGTGACTTGTTCTTGTCACTCTCAACTTTATCCTACTCCCAAAGTAACCATTTTGGATGAATGTACCTTCTTGATTGGTTTGGCCCAAAGAAAAGTTGTTATGGTTTCTTTGGATCAAGTTGATCATTCCAATGCAAAGTATCCTTACTTTGGGTCTACCATCCTTCAAGTCCAATATGAGTCCTTCTTCCTCTAATACAAAGTTGACTTCCTTGGATCAAATTCAAACACATAATTGTTCTCTTCTTTTCTGTATTTGGCTTCAATTTGGCTTCAACAATACACTTCTTCTTTAAAACTCATCAAAACCAAAAAATGTGGGTATTGCAAGGCCCAATAAAATGAGGTTTGAGCTTATGAGGGCCACTTAACATAAGTTTTGTTATAGAGAACCAAACTTGATCCCCAACATCAAACTCATGTGCTGACGAGTGCATTTTCATACTATTTTTGTCAATTTTGGGCAGTTTGCAACTTGTGCTTGGCGCTCCACACCTTATTGGATTCTAGAAACAAAAGTGCTGGCCACATCAACCTTGGTAGCCACTAGGTAGATCTTCATCAAGCTTGAAGGTGTGAAAGGATGCTCTTCATACATGAAGAGGAATGGTGTGATTTGTGTGGATGCATTCACTAAATTGTTATAGGAAAATTCTACCAATGGAATTTAAGGTGTCCTACCTCTCTTGCTCATCCAAGGTAAATCTCCAAAGCATTTCCTCAATTGTAAAATTAGCCCACTCTATTTTCCATTGGTTTGTAGATGGTAAGCCGTAGACATGGTCAATTTGGTTTTGAAGATGCCAAAAAGTGTTCTCCAAAACAAACTAGTGAATTGAGTGCCTCTATCCATGATGAGCACTCAAGACATGCCATGGTAAGGAAAGACTACATCTAAGTACAATTGAGCTAACTGTGGAGCTATCATATCCTTGGTGGTAGGACACTCATGAATCATTTTGCTAAGTTGGTCAACAAATACTACAATGGAGCCAAACACTAAGGTAGTCTTGGGCAATTCATAAACCAGATCTATGCTTAGTTGTTCCCAATTTATGTAGGAGTAGGGAGGTTGAATATGTCCTACAAGAGCTAGATTAGAAGCTTTATTTTGTTGAAATAATAGGCAGCTTTGAATGTATTCCATCACATTATTGCTCATCTTGGGCCAATAGTAATGACGTTGCATTGCATCTAAGGTCTTGTCTGCTCCAATAGAACCTATAGTGGCAGAATGATGACATTCCACTAGGATGGTGGTTCTTATGCCTATGGCCTTTGGGATCCTTAACTTGCCATCACAAAAGGTGAGCCTTTGGGTATTGGTGATACCTTTGGATGAACAAGCTCCAACAATCTATGGGTCAGTTTTTGTAGTAGCAAGAATCCTTGGCTAGAATTTTTGATTCATCTAGACCTATACCACCAGATTGTTTGCCATAGGTATTTGGGTGAATGCATTTGCCAAGTTGCTTCTTGCCTTCCATATATGTGATTGTCATATTGAATCGTTGTTTCCACTTTGCTCACCAAATCTATCAACAAGATAGATCTTTTTGTGTCTTGAGGTAGACTAGAGGTTTATGGTCTATCTCTACTACAAATGCCTTCTTGCTAAGATAGTGCTTCTAATGCTTGGTTGCAAGGACAATGGCTAATTCATCTCATTTGGTGGTATGGTAGTTGTATTTTGCCAATAATAGCTTTTGAGAGAAATATGCAATTGGATACCATATGTCATGCCACTTTTGTTGTAGAATTGCTCCAATTGCTACGCTTGATGCATCTATAGCCAACTTGATTGGACATTTTGGGTTGTACCATTTCAAGATTGGTGCATGCAGTAATGCATCTTTGAATTCTTGAAAGACCAATTCTTGTGTATTTCTCCGCATCTACTCCTTCTTGTTGCCGAGTAGTGCCATTAAAGATTGTGTAACTTTAGAGAAGTCCTTGAAGAATTGACAATAGAACCTTGACAAACCCAAGAAACTCTAGAGTTAAGTCTGATCTTTTAGAGCATCCTATTTTTGAATGATCTCTATTTTATTTTTTAACACTTGGATACCTTTTTCACTTACTCTATGCCCCAAGTAGTCTACTTCATCTTTGCCCAACTCACATTTTGAGATCTTTTCATATAATTTATTTTTCATAGAATTTGGAGAACTTCTTGCAGATGTTATTTGTGATCCAACATTGTTCTACTGTAGACTAAGATGTCATCTAGGAAAATGAATAGATTCATCTAAGTATGGACAAAATATATCACTCATCAAAATCATGAAAGTGGCTGGATTTTAGTGAGGAGAAATGGCATCACCAAGTACTCAAAGTAACCATACTTTGTTTGAAAGGCTTTTTGTGTTTGTCTTCCTCTACAATCCTAATTTGGTTGTAACCAATTTGCAAATGAAGGTTGGTGAAATGTTTTGCCCCATTGAGTTGATTGAATAGATCATCCATGTGGAGTAAGGGATATATGTTCTTCAACATTTTTTGATTTATGCCATGGTAGTCAGTGCATATACACATTGTGAAGAACAAGACAAGAGCCCCATATGGTGATACACTGAGTTGGATAAACCATTTTTGCAGCATATTCTTGATTTGAGCCTTACACTCCTCCAACTCATGAGGTAATAATTGATATAAAACCTTACAAGGAGTGTTTTCCTAACAAGTATCTCTATTTTATGATCTGCTTTCCTTTTTGGTGGTAATCCTAAGGGTATATCATCTGGAAAGATATCTTGAAACTCATTGACCCCATCTTTCAATTTCTCAAGAATTTTTCCATCAAGTTGTGTACTTTGTACTTCTCTTATTAGGCCCATGAAACATCTATCTATCTTATAGTAGTTGATGTCCCTATAACATACAAAGGCATTTCTTGCCTATATGATCTTTCTTTAATCCCAATAATATTCCATTTGCAAGTTCTCACTACTTTCTTTCTCCAATTGATCATAGGATTATAGTGTTCCATCTATGGTATGACTAAGATTGCATTGTAACAAGCTAACAATATTACTTCCATTCAATCTCTTCTTGAACTCTCCTATAAAGAGTGTTACCTTTATAGGTAATGACTCAATCCTCTATGTTTGACCATTAGGTAACTCTACTTCTTCATTCTCATCCTTCTTGAGATCCATCTCCAACCTTATTGAGATAGAGTGAGATAAAAAATTCTCTATCACTCCAAGGTTTATCAATACTCTCACCGAATTGCCTTTTAGGACTCTATTCATAAAAGTCAATTTGATTTTGTTTGCCTCAACATTTGTGCATTTGTCCTCTTCTTCCTCTCACTTTTTCTCTTCTTTATTGAGCCAATAAGGCCGTGAGGTACATTTTTTGGCAATATTTGTTTTCCAATGTGATTTTTGAATCCTCCTCTTCAATCCACCTCTTCATGTTGTTCAAAGGTTGTCTATATAGAAGACAAGTATGACAATTGATGGCTATGTGTCCAACTTGGTTGTAGTTGTAGCAACAATGTTGTTTTGCTTGAGTCCCTTCTCCTTGTGAGACTCTATCTCTCCTTTCTTTGACCCGTCCTTGTTCTCCTTGGATAGGTCATGCTTCTTGATCTTGGAACCAAATATTGCCCAATTTTATAGGTGTCTACCAAAGTGTGGTGTTTCAACCCGATAATGTTGAGGCAAGATTACCCCTTCAACTCCTCCAAGCACCTTTGCTATTCTTCGAGCACAAGCATTGGCTTCAAAAATAGTGTGAGGGTTTTATATCATTACTTCCTTGCAAATTTTCTTTTTTGACCCTTGTTTTAAATTATCTAGAGCTTCTACTAGACTCATATCAATTGTTGCAGCCTATAGATCAAGAAATGCCTCTATATACTCTTTTATGTTATTCTTTTTCTTCAACCTCCATAGTTGAGTTTAGGCCATCTACACAAAATCCATGGATTGAAATTTTTTTAACAGCCCTTCTTGCATTGCAGTCCAAGTGATCTCTCTTCCTTCTACCAACATTGATTGCTCCCAAGTGTCATACCATGTGAGAGCTTTATTGGTCAAGTACCCACATGCAAACATGCTTGCAGAATGATTGGTGATTTCAGTTGTGAATAATCAAAAGTATCAATTCATTCTTGAAATCTAATTTTCCACTATTTCATTGGAATGTTGTCCTTTTTAAGGCTTGATGTTGTATTTCTTCTTCACCTATAGTAACAATGTGGCTTCATTATTGATCGGGGTTGATGGCATTGGCATGAGTGACTCTCTTGGTTCTCCTTCTTGCATTGCCTAATCATTCTTGAATAAATGTACTTGACTTTGCAATACCTCCATAGTCATCTTGATCTCCCAAAACTCATTCAATGTTCCTTGGATTCCTTGCGTTAGATTCTACAACTATAGATCCGTGATTCTTACATATGGAAAATGCTCAATTGCTACTTCATACTTCAATACAAAGTTAATTTGATCATTTGGGAGGAAGAATGGACTATTGGAACTACCATTGGGACTTCAAAGGTTGTCACTCATTAATAATATTCCTCACCAAAATTGCATACTACAAAATCCTTAGACATCACATTTGGTCTAACCACATAACGGATTTTTACTTGAGTGTTGTAAGGGAGAGGATTGGGTATATTTAGATCCATTGCATCATAAGAGGATGTAGATTGTGAAATACTACTCTCTATTATGTATCACCATGAGTAGAATCATTAGATTGGTGAATTCATCACTATATCCATGAACTTTGCTCCAAATTGGTAAACAAGATATACTCTCACTTGCTCACATTGTATATACATAGTCTTGATATAGAAAAAATTCAAGACCAGAAAGCAATATGCAAAATATGCTCCTTTAGAACTCTCCATCCCATCCTCTATCTAAAACACTCCTAATCTATCAATTGCACTATAGGTTCTCCTCTCAAAATTACTCAATCTCCATAGTCTATGTTCTTCCAAGAGGAGTGATTTACTCTCTTGGATTGAATTCCAAGCTACAATACCATTGTAATGTTCCAAAGATAGGAGAACTTTCAAGAGAAACATATGAGAAGAAATACAAAGCTTCACACTTAATACTCCAATGCCTCAAAGGAGCACCTTGTCTTTATTACACAGCAAAGAGGATGTCCTCAAAGGAAGCTCCACCCTTGGATTAGATACAAGGATTGGTGATATGTCAACAAGCTCCATCCTTGGATTAGTTGTATGGATTGGTGACATGTTGGAGCTTGTCTTATCTGGTTGGTCAAACAAGTTTGATCAAAGGGAATCTTTAAGGAATCTTCTTGTAGAGAGCTCAAAATTGTATGGGTGAGGTACCATTGGAAAGCTCTTGGTGAGACAAATAATGGGGAGGAGAAGGCAAAAATTTTCCCAAATAGGATGAATCTTTTTATTTTCAAGGTCTAATTCCTCTATTTAGGCTCCAAAATCATAGGGTGTTTTCAACTCTTGCCCTATTAGTGGAAGTACTATTTTTGTGATACATCTATTTAATCTACTTAGTCCATCATATATAACATCCTTCTAGATGTTACCCAACCAAATTTCACCTCTAGATAATATATCTAGCTAATGGCATTATAGGCTCCAATCATAAGAAGTCTAAAAAAACCTTTCATCTCATAAATCAATAGCGGTTTGACTTTGCCACCATTTAGCATTTGAAATAATAGGAGTATATATTTACTTCTAAGCTGAAAAGATCACCAAGGATGGGATCAAATTGCCTCTTCTAGCCAAAGCTACATGTATATAGATATTAGTCAACCAGTCATCAGGTGAACAAGTGAGGGTGGACCAATTGGCTAAGGCACCAATCCAAGAGCCAAAGATCTAGGGTTCAAATCCTACTATGCATAATCTAGATAGATGGCAGATTTTGCCAAAAAATGACCAACAACTACTAAAAACTCATCTAAACTAGCTAGCAAGTTGGCTCTCTTGTAGCCTCTTTAGCTCGTAGCTTTATGCCTTGAAGACAATTGCCATTGCCATTGTAACTCCCCTTGGACTTTGGGATAAGTTGTAGCTCTAGGGCTGTTGAGTCATTGGAGTCTTCTTCCTCATTGTTGAGATCTACATCTCACTTCTTGTAAAATCATTTGATCATGCAATTGCTCAATGCACCATAAGACAATGAATACTTGAAGGGCTGAGTTTGGAAGTGTCTTACTTGTTACTCCAAGACTGCTAGAGAAATCTCCATGGTGGAAATAAAATTAGTATAGGTTCTTTGTCCCAACTGCTTGAACATGGTCCTTCACTCCTAGACTATGGTGCTTGTTTGTGTGGTCTAGGACATGGGGTCTATATTGATAGTGGTGTTATGTGCAGCCTACAACCTCATGACCTTGTGGATCTAGGTGATCTTGGCATCCATGACCCGGTTCAATTTCACACACTCACATCCAAGATAGATGTGTAGTTTCAATGCTAGACCTTGGTTTACTAGTTTCAAATAGTCCTCTAAGTACCTTAGGGAAAATTATGGGAGATTTATTGGTAGGTCAACTCATTGGGGTACTCTAATCAAACGTCCCTCCTTAGTAGTCCTTCTACTGATACATAATAGGTTTTGAAGAGATCCCAAAACTTGATTTCCCACCATAACATGGAGGATTGCTCTATACCAATGATCACCCATAGCAAGATATGTTGGTTTATTGCCACTCCCATAATGAGGAAGGCCAAATCAATATGGTTAACTTGTTCTGCCAAGGTGAAAATTAAGGTTTCTTGCTGCAATTGACTAAAAGTGGCTAGAACATCTACTTGTAGGTCTTGCATCAAGATAGGTCATGGTAGGAAGGTATACCATGCAGACCAATCCTTGTCTTTTGACCATAGGGCTTGGGCAGCTTCCTCCACTTTATGGACATTGATAATGACCGGAGCTCAAAATGATACAAACAACAATTGGGTGGTGACAACAATGGGATTAAAACTTGACCCATGGTACTATAGAATTACCAACTTGTGCCATTCTTGGAACTCCCAAGATTCCTATAGGACTCTCTTGATAACTTTTGGGAGAAAAGTGTTATCCCATTTGGTTGCCCATATACTTGTCACATCCCAAGTGCAATATTCAGGTCTTGGAATCTCCTACATTCTTGGTACTACCCTAATGGGCCTAAAGGGCACTAGGAACTCCAAGGCTTGGAAGACGCTAATGAAGAATAGAAAGTCTTTAGTGATTACCATTGTATTCTTTGCTAATTGGCATACCAAGTCTGATTCTTGAGTGTTAATTGGTCTTGCCCGGAAAGCCTTTAACTTCTTCCTAGTAGGATGCCCATAGAAGATCCAACTACCTCTATCAATTTAGGATGTTGCACTATTTTTCTTGTAGTATCTTCCTCATCAATATAGGAGCTCTGCTGGTTCATTTCTTCTTCTATGATAGCCAACATGGTATCCTCTCTATTTGTCCTTGGAGGCCTTCATTTGCAATTGGCACTAGAAGGTCCACTATATGGATCACTTCTACCAAGCTTCCCATATTTTTATGTTCATCAATTACTCACTCTCCATGAGTTGGTGTGCCAACTTCCATGGTACTTTGAGAATGGGGTTGGACCATGTCTGCAATGGTGATTGTCTCTTTGATCACCAACTTCCCTTCCTCAAGTCCCCTATCTTTGGGATTGCTCTCTAGATGTTGATTACTTTCTATGGCCTACTTTGCTCCATTGGCGGTACTCTTAGCCAACCCTTGTTGATTTCCTACAATTTCTTTGGGAGTATTAGGTCTAGAAGAAGTTGATGTCTGATAACCATTGCCTATGAGATCACCCTCAAGCACTCCACTTGAGGGACCCCCTTATCATTGTCAGGTCCATTCATCTTGGATCTTGTGGTGCCCACATTTTTTGTTTTTTTCTGCTTATTAGCATTTTAGGGAAGAAGTAAGCACAAAAAGCCAAATTGCAAAAGAAGTAATAGACGGAAGTGACTTTGGAGGAAATCCAAAGAAGGCGAGATCAGATCCGATGATGGAGGTACTCAAAAGAGGGGTACAACAGAAAAAGTCCAAAGAGCATTGTCTTTGGGTCGGAAAGCACAGGCAATACAAAGACCATCTAACAACCTTGGTACATGGCAAGAAAGTACACTTCAAGAAACGGTGGAGGCAAAAGAAGCATGTCTTGACAGTGATAGGACAACAAAAAGCAAAAGAGGGGAAGTCAAATTTGAAATCAACTGAAGAATGACTGAAATTCAGGGTAATATAAAATTGCGATTGCGCAGGGACAAGTTGAATATGCAAAGTAAATTTCCAATTCCTTTGAGTAGTTGTCTTGCAGTAATGCGTGTTTGGAAGCCAATTGAGAGTGCAATTTTCTGAAATCCAAAAGGGCTTAGAGTGTCTCATCCAGAAGAAGGCATAGTCTTTTAGTGCCAAAGAACGAGAGAGCAGATCATGGCAAAGAAGGTCACAAATGCTCTGGCGGTGTGAAGTTTCACAATTTGTAGGTTAGATGTGGTAGCTAGAATTGAGGTCTTGAATAGACTTCATATTACGTTTTTAGCATGGAACTAGAATTTCTAGTTTCCCAGGAGTGATGGCAAAGATAGCTGCCAGTAATTGTGAGGAGAGCCCCGAAGTTGAAGGGAAGAGAGGGAATTTGGCTCGATGGACTGAGTCGGATTGGAGGTTATTGTTGGAGAAGGAAGCAAGAGAACCGACGGGGATCACCTTCTATTGGAAGTGTGATGCTGCAGAAGAGACGGCGGAAATCCAAAACTCTTTCTTTGCTCCAAGAACCACGAATGGCTACAAGGTGGAGTCCTATCGGGATCCGATTAGAAGAAGTATTGCGGGGGCGATTATGGCCATGTTCAAGCCAAAACGAAAAACTTACATGAACATGCAACAAGCAGTCTTCTTCCACCAGATGTTTGCAGGGGTAAAGGTAAATTGGGCAAAGTGTTTTCATCACCGAACGAGGCAGATGGTGATCAATTGGAGGACAGGTTTGCCTCCACATTATTTCACACCATTTGCAACACATTTCTACTTCAGGTTGAATTTGCTTACAATGGAGGAGAGGCATCGCATGGTGTCAAATTTCCATCCTGATTTAAGACAGGAAGCGGATGAAGAAGAGCGACAATATATGACACACCTACAAGCCAATGATGATCACTTCTTGAAGACGAGACAATGGAAGATGGAAGAAGTCATAAGTCCAAAGAAGAAGAAGCGCAATAAACCCAAAGAAGCAAAGTCACCTCCAGCTCAAAGAAAGACTTGAAGACTGGTTGTGTAGAGTAAGAAGGTGGTGAGAGAAGCATCATCGGAATCAGAGTCTGAAGAAGAAATAGAGTCGCAAGGAGAGGAATCAGAAGAGGATGAACTCACCTTACAAAGTGAGGAGTCTGGAAGTGAGAGTGAGGAGGAACCTGAGGTTCAGCAAGCAGTTGGAGTCAATGAAGCTTGTCATGCGATGATTGACAAAGTACCTGGAACAACAAGTCATTGCGTAGCCCTGGTGGTAGACAAGCAAAGACCAGAGGAAATGAAGGAATATCCGGCGGGGCCAAGTTCAATCGGTAAAGGAGAAGAGAGTTCAGAAGCGGTGTCTTTAAAGATACAAAGATTGCAACTTTGGCAAAAGGAGCCGATGGAGGAGCTGAAGTACAAAGACAAAGACGGCGACAAAGATGAAGAGAACTTTGGCGGATACTATATCTAACAAAGGTTGTCACCCCATTGCTTGAACTACTAAAGGAGCATCAGAAAGTAATTCCCCAAGATCATAGAAAGGTAACAAATGAGTTGCAGGTAGTGAAGCATCTGTTGAGTGAAGTGAAGTGGTTGCAGGAGCAAGAAGTCTGAAGAAATGAAGAAATTGAAGAACTTTGGAGGGATGAAGTCTTGAAGAAGAAGACTTTTGAGATGTTACAAGAGAGTTGCGAGTGAAGAGGGAAAGAACTGCAAAAGCAAGCAGGGGAATTGAAGGAGCAGGCGATGTTGCTAAGCAAAATGAAGGAGGAAGTTAGTGATGTGTGCATCAAGAATATTCATTTGAAGGTGACTGCAGCAATAATGGAGCAGGATTTGGACAGCTTGAAGAAGAGTGCAGCCAAGAAGGATCAAGCATGGCACAGAGAATTAGCAGTCAGACATGAAGAAGAAGACAGATTGCATGAGCAAGTATGACGTGCGGAGCTACAAAGTTCACAATATGCGGAGGAGAAGAAGATGCTCACTATTGAGTACAAAGACGAGTTGAAGATATATCGTGAAGAGCTGAAGGCAGAGGGATTGCAAGGGTATGAGTCAAAATCAGTGGGAGACGTAGTAGGCATGTGGTGCCCACATTTTTTGTTTTTTTCAAAATAAAGAAGAAGAAGTGTATAGAGAAGTCGGATTGCGCCTGTATGGCCAAAGAAGGCATAGAAAAGAGTCTTCGGGATGAAACCCAAAGTAAAGTGACTTTGGGTCATAAGGCGAAGTACTCGGAAATGCCCTGTCAGCACACAACCCAAAGTAAGGAGTCTTCATATCGGGGGAGCTCAACCCGAGGCAAAGTTAGTCTAACAACCTTTTGTCGGGGTGAGAAATTCAAGAAGGAACCATTTAAAAACCGGTGGCCCATACGCGCAAAGTTTAATTGACAGTGACAGGTGCATGCAAGAGGTGTGATTTCTTGGTAGAAACTCAAAGTGAAGAAAGACAAAGAAAGCGCAACTCTATAAAAATCAAACTCGCAATGACAAAATGTTGAGTAATTTTCCTTTGCTATTGAGAAGTCGTCTTGCATGTGATTGTGGGAAGGGAAATAGAGTTGGAAATGCATTAGTGTGTAAGGGAGAAGTCGCAAGAGTGAAATCGAGAGATAGTGAGAAAGTAGGAGAGATGGGAGGAGGAAAGAAGAACTCCAAATTTCCAGTGAGAAATCATGCAATTCGGAGGTTAGATGTGATTGCTAGGATCCAAGTCTTGAGCCAACTTTGGATCACCTTCTTGGCGTGGAACTGGAACGTGAGTTTTCCAGGTTTCATGATAGAGATCATCGAGAGCAAGTGTCTCGATAGACCCGAGGAAGAAGGGAAGAGAGGAAATCCGGCTCGCTGGATAGAGTCGGATTGGAGACTAGTACTGGAGAAGGAAGCAGGCTTGGAGCAGGGGGCCATGTTCTTGGGGAAGGGAGAGATAGCCCAAGAAACCCAAGAGATGAGAGATGCATTCTTGTCAAAGCGGACAAAGAATGGGTACAAAGTCAAGAGCTACAAAGACCCTGTCAAGAGAGGAATTGTGAGTGCTTTGATGGCAATCCTGAAGCCGGAGAGAACAACCTATGTGATGAAACACCAAGCGGTGTTCTTTCACAAGTTGTTTGCAAGAGAACCAATCAATTGGGTGAGGTGTTTCCATGGGAGAACGCAACAAACGGTGTGGAATCTGCGGGATAAATCGCCTCCACACTACATCATGCCGTTTGCAGCGCATTTCTACCTTGGGTTGAATTTGCTAAACTTGGCAGAGCAAACTCGGATGGTGTTGCATTTCCATCCCGATTTGAGAAAGGAGGTCGATGTAGAGGAGAAGCAGTACATTTTGCAAATCAGAAGCACCAACGAGTACTACAAGAAGACATGGAAGAACATGGAGATTGAAGTGAGTACTTTGAACTCGAAGAAGAGAAGTTGGCAGGGCAAAGCCAAAGATACAAAGAAACCTTGGAAGACCAAGAGAGGAAACCCAAGGCGAGGAATGGTGGTGATCAAGTCGGAAGATGAAGACTCAGAAGATGATGCCGAGCTCAAGACCAAAGACTTGGAGCACGAGGAGGAGCCCAAGCTAACGCTACAGAGTGGAGATACAAGTAGCGACAACAATGAGGGTGGAGAAATGACATCGGCACCAGCTGCTACAAAAGAAGAAGAAGAAGTTCAGGCAGAGATCGAGGCCAAGGACAACACAAAGTTAGAAGACGAAGTACTTGAGGCAGAAGAAAAGATTGCAGTTTAGAGAGGAGTCCGCTTGAGATGAAAGGAAAAGTACAATGCAGGTCCGAGTAATGTGCAAGAAGAAGCAAATGCAAGCTCGGGAAACAAGGCGTCCATTCCGATACAAAGACTACAGAGAAGAAGGTGAGTATTGGATGAACAAGAAGTGCAAAGAAAAGTGGCTATGCAAGAAGAAGTGACCCCGAGCGATGGAGTTGAGTACGTGTGGGAGCTGGTGTGTCCTTTGCTGGTGAAGTTAGAGTACAAGAAGAAGGAGATGCAGTCGACTTGTCTAAAGGTAAAGATTGTCTTGCAGGTGTTGTCCAGTTTAGAAGAAGAGAACTCGTAGTTGAAGAAGAGTATAACCCGAGGTGAGGAGGAAAGGAAAGTGCTGTGAGCGGAGGCGGTAGTGAGAACTTAGGTAATTGAAGACCTAAAGAGAGAAGTGAGATATCAAGAAGATCTTGTTAAGAAGAGTGACATAGCAAGGGAGAGACAAGTAGCTGAATACGAGATCTTGAAGCAGCAATTTGCTAATTCAAGAGTAGAAGTTATCCATGCTATGGTGAGAGTAGCAACGAAGGATCAAGAGCTCAATAGGGTGATGGAGAGTGTTGAGGAGAAGAAGCAACTCGGGCAAAAAGAGTTGGCAGCACAATATAAGGAAGAAGAGAGATTACGAGAGTTACTTCGTAATCAGGAGGAGAAGGTTGTACAGAAGGAGAAGGAGACAGTGAAAGCCAAGATCAAAGCAGAATTGGCAATGTACAGGGAGGACTGGCTTGCAGATTGAGAGCAAGCGATGAAAATGCGATTGGAGCAATTGAAAGAGACTGTCCTCAAGATGAACGCAATGTTGAGTACAGAGGCCAGCGTTTGGATTGAAGAGACGAGGCTGCACAAGTTGAAATTGTTGGTGCAGGAGGCAAGGCAAAGACAAGCGAAAGATACAGATTTGCACGTGTTGTTGATAAGTCTCCGGACTCGTGTAGACAGGAAGATCTTAGAAGTAGAAGACAATATTGCGATAAGATTAGACTTAGTGAAAATAGAGGTAGAAAAACTTCAGAAAGACGTTAGAGCCAAACCCAAAGTAGATAACATAGGAGTGCAGATGTCTTTAGAGTTAGAGATGGAGACATTGGAGAAGAGTGGGTCGAGAGATGAAGAGTTAGAAAGATTACCCACTAGTGCAATTTCAGATCAGGAAAGAGAATTGTTGGATCTAGTAGAAGAAGTAGAAGATATGAACTATTTTCATATCTCAGAGTAGTAGGAAGTAAAATTACTTCGGGTTTGGGTTTGAAAGCCGATGACGAAGTAGACATCAGATTGGATTAGTAACAATTTTGAGATTTGAAGAGGCAGATATGAAGAGGTGCATTGTCATTTTGGATCTGCAGGTTAGAAAAGTCATCTCCTTTGCTAACAAGGAGCATGACTCGGCGGATCGCCTGAGAATTTTCCCAAGTCTGCTCTGAAAGAAAGCTCAAAGCTGGTACACCCATGTGACCCAGAAGGGGTTCATACCAGCAGACTGGGCAGACTTGAGAAACAACTTCCTGGAACGATTCCGGGAGGTTGATTACGATACAAGTGTCTTCACGGCACTCAATGATTTAGACCGAGGCAAGAAGGAGAAGTTGAGAGACTACTCTGAGCGGTTCATAGCACTATTGAACCGAGTTCCCAAGCAATCGGGGGTGGTGGGTTACTCCGATGCCCAAGCCATTACCTGGTTCCTTGGGGGACTTTCACCAGAGATACGAATCTTTGCAAGGGAGAGGAATGTATCTTCCCTTGAAAAAGTACTCAAACATATTGCTTGTTATGAGGCGGCCCACTCTCACTTTGCCAGCAACCAGAGAAATTGGGTGAAGAAAGGCAAGAAGCCCAAAAGGAGAGCTTCGTGCAGCACATCCCCTTCTTTGAACGAGTCCTCCATGTCTTTAAGCTCTTCTTCGGAATCCAAAGAAGAATCAAACCCAAGACGAGTCAAAAGACGTGGGGGTAAGAAACCAGTGAGTCCTCCAGCAAAGAGTGTACATAAGGCGGATACCAAGCTGGATACCCTCATCAAGGAGTTTTTGGATTTCAAGATCCAGATGATTGGGGCTAAGGACATAAGGAAGGCCCTAGCATTTGTGAAGTCAAATGTATGGTGCACCGCATGTGGCAAATCAGGCCATGCAAACACAAAATGCAATACTCGTAATGCATTCCCGGTGCAGCAAATTGATTGGGTTCTGGGATGGAACCAAGATGAGGACAAAGAGGCTGTGTACCAAACACAAGACGTACAGCCTCAAGCTAGCACATCGTACCAAGGTCCGAGGTTTGGACCAAGGGAGTATAACCCCAATGCTCGTCCACAAAGACCATCGATGAGCAACCAGAATTGTCCTCAGAATCTTGCACCTAGAGCCTATTATAATTGTGGCTTGATGGACATTGGTCTCCAAATTGTCCGAAGCCAAGAAGGCAAATCAGGTATGTTCCCTTGTGCGGAAATTGTAAAGGATTGGGGCATACAGGCAACCAATGTCCTCACCCACCGAACCCGAAGCCGCCTGTAAAGTATGTATAGACCCCCGCTGAGCATGGAGCAATTCAGCCAAAGGGGGATACGAATGTAAATTGTATCACTCTTGAGGAAGAGAGACCTCAAGAAGGAAGTCCGGCCTCGGAAGGAGAATGGCCGGACCTTGAAATTTTGAAAGTTGAGACACGCTCCAGCAAAAAGAAGCGTGATCCCAAAGAACTGAGTACGACCTTGTCGTCTTCTAGAATGGTGAAGAGACTGCGCCCAAAGGCAATTCTTTCTGCCAAGGAGGAAAAGATCCTTGCAAAAGCCAAAGCTAAATCCTTGCATAAAGAACTAAAGGAGGCACTACTCAGGACTCGGGAACTGAGTTTGGAAGAGGAGACAAAGACGAAGTCTCCAATTTTTCCGGCGGACATCCGATCCAAAGTAAAGGGTCTGATCCAAGCCGAGGTAGGCCAACCCAAGGAACCTCGGGTTAAGGCCATTAGCAAGCCCGTTACCATTTTGAAGCGTCCCAAAGTCAAGAGGGAACATGGAGAGACTTCGGACCCAAAGCCGAAGGCGACGACGGTCAAATTGGGAGGAGTTCCCTAATATGATATTGTAGCAGATTTGGCAGCCACAAATGCCAATGTTACATTCAAGCAATTGTGGGAAGATACCAAGCTGTACAAGAGGCAGCTGAATTCGGCACTCAAGAAGGTAAGGTCGATGTCAAAGAAGGACATGTCTGCTATTTATCATATTGAACAAGAAGATTTGGGATCTCCCGAGGTAGACTCGGAGATTGCAGGGTGCATGATCATATCGATACCCATTGATTTGGGGTCTGGTGTGAATGTAATGATCAAAGATACTACAAATCGACTCGAGTATCACACGTTTGAACCAACACCCCGAGTGTTGAAGTTTGCAGACCAAACTAGGAGACGGCCTTTGGGCATGCTGTCAAATATAACCACGATCATTGGAGGGTTCCCTTCAAATTGAACTACATCGTGTTGCGACCAATGACAAAGACTTGTTACCCTCTATTGATCGGAAGACCTTGGTTGTACAGTGCCCAAGTTGTGGTGGATTGGCATCAGCAAAAGTTAAGATTCAAGGACATTTTGTCCAAAGATCAGAAGTTGGTGACTATGAGTTGGACGAAGGTTCCCCACCTTGGGAAAACAAGTTCATTGGAAGAGGAGGACGAATCCAAAGACTCATCGTCTTCGTCCTCAGATGAATCCGAAGACAAAGTCCAAGTTAACTCTTTGGAATGCTACGAGGTGGATGTCAAAGACGAAGATCCATATGACCTCGCCTTGGGTGAACCTGACTTAGAGGAAGGGGGTTTGATGGCAGCTCGCTTTGGGTTAAGCCAAGTAAGCCCCGTTGAAGGAGTCATCAACCCCAATGACTGTCAAGATGTTTTATTGACTAAAGGAAAAATTTTGAAAATTTCAAAGATAGTCACTTCGGAGGAGTTGGCAGGATACACTGCCTTGTTCATAGAATTGCAAGATGTATTCACCTGGTCTATTGATCAAATGCCGGGTGTTCCACGAGAATTTAGAGAACACCAGATTGATCTAGTTGAAGGTGCAGTTTTGGTTTGGCAGCGACAATACCGTCTGAACCCGAAGTACTCACTTTTGGTGAAAGATGAAATTGATAAGTACTTAGGGGCCGGAATCATCTTCCCTGTCTTAAGCAGTGAATGGGTTTCTCCCATTGTCATTGTCCCAAAGAAGAAAACAGGGAAGATCTGAGTGTGCCAAGACTTCCGGAAGTTGAATGCAATCACAAGGAAAGATCATCATCCCTTGCCTTTTACCGATACAATTTTAGATTAGGTTGCGGGTCATCCTTGTTATAGCTTTCTTGATGGATTTTCAAGGTACAATCAAGTATCCATTCAAGAAGAGGACAAGGATAAAACCACCTTCATGACCAATTGGGGCACTTTTGCTTACAATCAAATGCCCTTTGGGTTGTGTAATGCTCCCGCTACTTTCCAGCGGATGATGAATTCAATCTTCAAAGATTTCCTATGCAAATTTGTGGAAGTTTTCATCAATGACTTTTGTGTTTTTGGGCAAAGAGATGTACATTTAGATAACCTTTGCCAAACTTTTGAAAGGTGTCGTTTTGCCGGCTTGTCATTACACTCGGAGAAATGCTTCTTTGCAATGAAGGAGGGAATTCTTCTGGGGCATTGGGTGTCAAGCTGAGGTATTGAAGTTGATGTTGAGAAGGTTAAGATAATCACAGCTTTGGAATCACTGAAGAACCTTCAGGAGCTAAGAACCTTCAGGAGCTAAGAGCCTTCTTGGGACATGTCGAATACTACAAATGCTTTGTGTCAAATTATGCAGTGCTTGCTGCACCACTTACCAAGCTTCTGAAGAAATCCAAAGACTATCTGTGGGAAGCAAATCAAGAAGAAGCTTTCCAGGTGTTGAAGAAGAAGCTGGTTGAAGCACCAATTATGAGGGCTCCAAATAGGGACGTCGCTTTTCATGTATATGTGGACACTTTGTCCATGGCCATCGGAGTTGTCTTAAGTCAGAAGGACAAAAAGAAGAAGGACTACCCGGTGTATTATGCCAACCACCAACTTTCAGTTTTTGAAAAGAACTATTTGACGATTGAAAGAGAAGCACTTGGAATGGTGTATGCGTGCAAGAAATTTTGCCATTATCTATTGGGGTACAAATTTGTCTTCTATGTTGACCATTACGCATTGCAACATTTGGTCAAGAAGGCAGATTTATCCGGGCAAATTGCAAGATGGATCTTGTTGTTACAAGAATTCATGTATACTGTACAAGTAAGGAAGGGAGCTTTGCATTCAAATGCAGACATCCTGTCAAGGTTAGAAACTCAAGACCAGGAGTGGGAAATTGACAATTGGTTCCCTGACGAAGAGTTGTATCACTTATCAGCAATGCAAAGTACGAGGTATGCATCTGAATATCATTACCTGCATAATCTCCATTGTCCTGAAGGGATGGATCCGGAACAGAGGGCAGTCTTTCTCAGGAAAATGGGGCCGTACCAACTCAAACATAGCATTTTGTTTAAGATGGGTGAAGACGAAGTACTTTGGTGATGCTTGGAGTCATACGAAGTAGGAGGAGTGATTGAATCTTTACACTCCAAAGTATTGGGAGGACACTATGCTCTGAAGAATACTGTAAAGAAAATTCTTTCAAAAGGGTATTGGTGGCCTACAATGTACAAAGACGTGCATGCTCATATCCAAAGCTGTGATGCTTGTCAAAGAATGGGGAAGCTGACGGCTACTTCCCAATGGCCTTTGAGACCAATTTTGCCTTTGGCCCCATTTGAGAAATGGGGGATTGATTTTGTGAGTCCCATTCAACCAGTGACCCAAGTCACAAGAAAGCGATACATTTTGGTTTGCATTGACTATGCTACCAAGATGGTCAAAGCTGAGGCAACTCGCAGAGATGATGCTGAAACTGTGGCGGAATTTTTCTTTCGTAACATCATCTCCAGATATGGATGTCCTCTGGAATTGGTCAATGATTGAGGAACACATTTTTTGAACTCTGTAATGGAGGCATTAACCAAGTACTTTCAGATTAAACATTGGAAGATGACTCCTTATAACCCAAAAGCAAATGGCTTAACGGAAAAAGCGAATGGGTTACTTTGCAAAATTTTGAATAAGGTGACTGTCAATTATGTCTATGACTGGGATACAAAATTACCAGCCGTGTTGTGGGCATATCATACAACAGAAAAGATTACAACCAAACAAACTCCATACTTCTTGACATATGGCTTGCATCCCATACTGCCAGTTAAATTTGAAGTACCGACATATCGGGTTCTTTGCAAAGAACAAATGTTGGAAGAGGAAAGTCAGGATCTTCGGATTCATCAACTGATGTGGTTAGAAGAGAAAAGAGACGGTGCAATGCAAACCACAAAAGAAGTACAAGCATAGAGGAAAGTCAGGCACAATAAGAGAATCAAGCTTGTAGCTGTACGTGAAGGGGATTTGGTTTTGTTATATGACAATCGCCAGATATTTTTTCTAGGCAAGTTGCATTTGAGATGGATGGGTCCCTATCCAGTTCTTCATCTTTACAAAAATGGGTCCATGCAGCTTGTAGACTTGGAAGGTAATCCTTTTGCCACTTGAGTAAATGGGTGGAGAGTTCGGAGATATTAGACCATAGACTTGGAAGTCTCTAAGACACCCGAGGTCTTTGTTTGCGGGGACGCTCACATTTGAGGGAGGGGGTATGTGGTGCCCACATTTTTTGTTTTTTTCAAAATAAAGAAGAAGAAGTGTATAGAGAAGTCGGATTGTGCCTGTATGGCCAAAGAAGGCAAAGAAAAGAGTCATCGGGATGAAACCCAAAGTAAAGTGACTTTGGGTCATAAGGCAAAGTACTCGGAAATGCCCTATCAACACACAACCCAAAGTAAGGATTCTTCGTATTGGGGGGAGCTCAACCCAAGGCAAAGTCAGTCTAGCAACCTTTTGTTGGAGAGAGAAATTCAAGAAGGGACCGTTCAAAAACCGGCGGCCCATACGCGCAAAGTTTGATTGACAGTGATAGGTGCATGCAGGAGGTGTGATTTCTCGATAGAAACTTGAAGTGAAGAAAGACGAAGAAAGCGCAACTCTATAAAAATTGAACTTGCAGCAACAAAATGTCGAGTAATTTTCCTTTGCTGTTGAGTAGTCATCTTGCAGGTGATCGTGGGAAGGGAAATAGAGTTGGAAACGCGTAAGTGTGTAAGGGAGAAGTCGCAAGAGTGAAATCAAGAGATAGTGAGAAAGCAGGAGAGATGGGAGGAGGAAAGAAGAACTCCAAATTTGAAATGAGAAATCATGCGATTTGGAGGTTAGATGTGATTGCTAGGATCAAAGTCTTGAGCCGACTTTGGATCACCTTCTTGGCGTGGAACTAGAACGTGAGTTTTCCAGGTTTCATGACAGAGATCATCAAGAGCAAGTGTCTTGATGGACCCGGGGAAGAAGGGAAGAGAGGAAATCCGGCTCGCTGGACAGAGTTGACTAGTATTGGGGAAGGAAGCAGGGGGCTAGGTTCTTGGGGAAGGGAGAGATAGCCCAAGAAACCCAAGAGGTGAGAGATGCATTCCCATCAAAGTGGACGAAGAATGGGTACAAAGTCAAGAGCTACAAAGACCCTATCAAGAGAGGAATTGTGAGTGCTCTGATGGCAATTTTGAAGCCAGAGATAACAACCTATGTGATGAAACACCAAGTGGTGTTCTTTCACAACTTGTTTGAAGGAGAACCGATCAATTGAGCAAGGTGTTTCGATGGGAGAATGCGACAAATGGTGTGGAATCTGCGGGATAAATTGCCTCCACACTACATCGTGCCGTTTGCAGCGCATTTCTACCTCGGGTTGAATTTGCTGAACTCAGCGGAGTGAACTCGGATGGTGTCGCATTTCCATCCCGATTTGAGAAAGGAGGTCAATGTAGAGGAGCAGTAGTACATTTTGCAAATCAGAAGCACCGACGAGTACTACAAGAAGAGAGGGAAGAATGTGGAGATCAAAGTGAGTACTCCAAACTCAAAGAAGAGAAGTCGGCAGGGCAAAGCCAAAGACACAAAGAAACCTCGGAAGACCAGGAGAGGAAACCCGAGGCAAGGAATGGTTGTGATCGAGTTGGAAGATGAAGACTCGGAAGGTGACGCCGAGCTCAAGACCAAAGACTCAGAGCACAAGGAGGAGCCCGAGCTAACGCTACAGAGTGGAGATACAAGTAGCGACAGCAATGAGGGTGGAGAAATGACATCGGCACCAGCTGCTGCAAAAGAAGAAGAAGAAGTTCAGGCAGAGATCGAGGCCAAGGACAACACAAAGTTGGAAGACAAAGTACCTGAGGCAAAAGAAAAGATCACAGTTTCAGAGAGGAGTCCGCTCGAGACGAAAGGCGAAGTACAATGTAGGTCCAAGTAATGTGCAAGAAGAAGCAAATGCAAGCTCGGGAAGCGAGGCGTCCATTCCGATACAAAGACTGCAGAGAAGAAGGTGAGTATCGGATGAACAAGAAGTGCAAAGAGAAGTGGCTATGCAAGAAGAAGTAACCCCGAGCGATAGAGTTGAGTACCTGTGGGAGGTGGTGTGTCCACTGCTGGTGAAGTTAGTGTACAAGAAGAAGGAAATGCAATCGACTTGTCCAGAGGTAAAGACTGTCTTGCAGGTGTTGTCCAGATTAGAAGAAGAGAACTTGAAGTTGAAGAAGAGTATAACCCGAGGTGAGGAGGAAAGGGACGTGCTGCGAGCAGAGGCAGTAGTGAGGACTCAGGTAATTGAAGACTTGAAGAGAGAAGTGAGATATCTAGAAGATCTTGTTAAGAAGCGTGACATAGCAAGGGAGAGACAAGTGGCTGAATACGAGATCTTGAAGCAACAGTTTGCTGATTCAAGAGTATAAGTTATCCATGCTATGGCGAGAGTAGCAGCAAAGGATCAAGAGCTCGATAGGGTGATGGAGAGTGTCGAGGAGAAGAAGCAACTCTGGCAAAGAGAGTTGGCAGCACAGTATAGGGAAGAAGAGAGATTACAAGAGTTACTTCGTAATCAGGAGGAGAAGGTTGTACAGAAGGAGAAGGAGAAGGAGACGATGAAAGCCAAGATCAAAGTGGAATTGGCAATGTACAGGGAGGACTGGCTTGCAGATCAAGAGTGAGAGAGGAAAATGCGATTGGAGCCATTGAAGGAGATTGTCCTCAGGATGAATGCAATGTTGAGTACAGAGGCCAACGTTCGGATTGAAGAGACGAGGCTGCACGAGTTGAAATTGTTGGTGCAAGAGACAAGGCGAAGATAGGCAAAAGATACAGATTTGAACGCGTTGTTGAAAGTCTCCGGACTCGTGTAGACAGGAAGATCTTAGAAGTAGAAGACAATATTGCGATTAGATTAGACTTAGTGAAAATAGAGGTAGAAAAACTTCAGAAAGACGTTAGAGCCAAACCCAAAGTAGATAACATAGGAGTGCAGATGTCTTTAGAGTTAGAGATGGAGACATTGGAGAAGAGTGGGTCGAGAGATGAAGAGTTAGAAAGATTACCCACTAGTGCAATTTCAGATCAGGAAAGAGAATTGTTGGATCTAGTAGAAGAAGTAGAAGATATGAACTATTTTCATATCTCAGAGTAGTAGGAAGTAAAATTACTTTGGGTTTGGGTTTGAAAGCCGATGACGAAGTAGACATCAGATTGGATTAGTAACAATTTTGAGATTTGAAGAGGCAGATATGAAGAGGTGCATTGTCATTTTGGATCTGCAGGTTAGAAAAGTTGTTGTAGAATAGTATAGTTGTTAGAACTGTCAATTTGTTCACTACTTAAGAGTGGCATTCGTAGAGAATTGTTGTTTAGTGCTCATAATTTCTAAGAATAGATAAAGCAAAGTGCTGTGAAGCAGTGCTCATTGCTTGAGCTTGATTCCGAGTATCAACTTTGCAATTGTGTTTGTGAGTGTTTGGAGAAATTTGAAGTGCAAGTCAGTGTGCTTGTTGGATGTTGGATTCCGCAGCCTTGATCTTCATAGTGTGTGTTTGATCCTGAGTGAAGTGCAATCGGAGCAATGCCTTGACAGATCTGAGAGGAATTGTAGTGTTGGTAGTATTCTGCATTTGTGAGTGCAATGCGAGGTTGATGTGAAGCAATTTTGATCGAGGAAGTTGTGCCTTCAGGGGAGGGGTGGAACACAATTATAAGGCAAAGTTGTTTTGCAATGAAGTGCCGTTTTTGGGAGAGCCTGACTCATCACAGTCAAGATTGTTTGGAAAGATTTGATGGAGTTGTGATTAAGAAGTGTGAATTTTGTGACAAGACTGCGAGTCAGTGCTTGTTACTCTCTTCTGGGTGTGGTTTCTACTTGAGAGATTAAAGACGCAACCAAGAAGAACTACATGTTACTGTTTGACTTTGTATTTGACCAATTCTGAATTGTATCTCTGCGGGAACAAACTTTACTTATCTGATTACCGCAAAAGTGATATTTGTCGGGTTGTCACAAGGCAAATTGAGAGCTATGCTATGCATTGAGGCTGAAGGTAGATTAGAAGATGCACGTTTGCACAAGCTCAAGCTGCTTGTATAGGAAATCTGAAGAGGAGAGTTAAAGATGTAGATATGAATATTTTGCTGATCTAATTGAGGGAGAGAGTAGATTGGAAGATGTTAGAAGTAGAGGACAACGTTAGTCTCAGATTAGATTTAGTCAATTCAGAGTTAGAGAAAATTAGGAGTGTGACAAGGGAGAGGAAGTCTGATGTTGCAAACATCGGAGTACATGTGTCATCAGAATTCTTACTAGACACATTAGAGAAGAGTAGGTCAAGAGATAAAGAGTTAGATAAATCACTCCTTAGTGCAATTGTAGTTCCTAGTGTAGAAGTAGTAGAAGTAGTGAAGGAATTAGTAGTTGTGGATAAACCCAAAGAAGGAGAAGTACTAGGAAGATCATTGGGTTTGGAAGCCGATGATGAGGTAGACATCAGATCGGGGTAAGTAACAATTTTGAGATAGGAAGAGGCAGATATGAAGAGATCGATTGTCAGTTTGGATTTGTAGGTAGGAAGAGATGTTAGGAAGCGGTACATAAGTAGGAAGAACTATCATTTGCTTCAGTATTTAAGGGGAGCATTTGCAATATTATGTTGTTCAGTATTCAATTTTATGAAGATAGATAAACCGAATTGTTGTTTCTAGTGCTCGTCGCTTGAGCTTAATTCCGATTGTCAATTCTGTGTTTGTGTTTGTGTTTGTGAGTGTGTGTAGAATTTCAAAGTGCAATTCTGTGTGTCTGTGGATGTTGGATTCTACAGCCTTGATCTTCATTTTGTGTGTTTGATTGTGAGTGAAGTACATTGGAGCAATGCCTTGACTGATTTGAGAGGAATTGTAGTGTTGGTAGTATTCTGCATTGGTGAGTGCAGCACGAAGTTGATGTGAAGCAATTTTGATCAAGGAAGTTGTGCCTTTAGTGGAGGGTGGAACACAATTCTAAGGTGAAATCGCTCTTTGTAGTGAAGTGCCGTCTTTGAGAGAATTTGAATCATCACATCAAGAGTTGTTTGGACAAAATTTGCTATGTTTTGATTATGTGTGTGTGTATTCGTGACAAGTTGTCAAGATTGTGAACTTGTTACTTTCTTCTAGGTTTAGTTTCTACCTGAGAGACTAAAGATGCAATCAAGAAAATCTAATTTTTACTTTGCTTTGTAATTGACCAATTCTGAATTGTATCTTTGTGGGAACAAACTTTACTTACTCGATTACCGCAAAAGTGATATTTGTCGGGTTGTCACATGATTTTTGGCACCGCTGCCAGGGATACAAAACTCGGAAGTAGAAGAATACAAAGCCAAATTTGAAACTGGGTGTCAAAGTAATAGGAATGTCGGCATCGAGAGAACAATGGGAAGAGAGAGTTCGAAGACACACGTTGCATCGTGAAGAAGAAGAACGTCTGAAGATCCAATCTACTTTGGCTGGAATTGAGCAAGAAGCATTGGACTTTCAACTTCTTCAAGAAGCTTTGCAAGAACTCAAACAAAAGAAACATGTAGGAGGGTGGCAAGGCTACTTTTCGTCCCCATCTTCCAAGAAGAAGAAAGACTCTAGCAAGCAGACATATGCATTACGACCTTGGACACCGACTTCCCCTAAAGCTGTAAAGGAAGTCAAATTCATTAAGAAATTTGTTTCCAAAAAGATAGCACAAACACTTACGGAAGAAGAGTGTCAACATCGTGTATGAATGATCCCTCGATTGTCCCAAAGGAATTTTGAAGACCATTTGGAAGGGTGGAACCTCTTACTTCTAATTGGGTTGAAGTCGACACAACCAGAGAAGAAGAAATTGTCAAACAAGACCCCACTTTGAACTTGACTAATTGGAACCCTTGGGCAGCCAAGACAATGTCCATACCAAGCAGCTCTTTGGTTCTCTCAAGTTCAAACTTACCACAGCCAATTTTGCCGCATCGAACAATGACTTTGTTACCTGTGACCCGACATGCCTATCTGAAGTATAAGGGGATAGAACCAGACAAAGACCCTGACAAATTTATTGAGGAGTTCAGAGTCATCTCCTTTGCCAACAAGGAACATGACTCTACGGATCAACTACGGATTTTTCCAAGTCTGCTCCAAAAGAAAGCTCGGAGTTGGTACATCCATGTAACTCAAAAGGGGTTCACACCAGCAGACTGTGCACACTTACGAAATGGCTTCTTGGAACAATTTCAGGAAGTGGATTATGATACAAGTGTCTTTGCGGCACTTAATGATTTGGACCAAGGGAAGAAGGAAAAATTGAGAGATTACTCTGAGCCGTTCATGGCCTTATTGAATCGAGTTCCAAAACAATCCGGTGTGGTGGGTTATCCCGATGCCCAAGCCATTACCTGGTTTCTTGGAGAGCTTTCACCAAAGATTTGAATCTTTGCCAAGGAGAGGAATGTAACTTCCCTGGACAAAGTCCTCAAACATGTCACCCGATATGAGGCGGCTCACTCTCACTAGTCCAACAACCAAAGAAATAGGGAGAAGAAGGGCAAGAAGCCTAGACAAAGAGCTTCCCGCAACACCTCCCCTTTTTCAGAGGAATCCTCCACATCTTTGAGTTCTTCAGAATCCAACAAAGAAACCAAGCTGCAAAGAATACGAAGACGCGGAGGAAAGAAGTCAATAATGCCGACATCAAAGAATGTACTGTAACACCCATTTGTGCATGTGTGTGGTATTGTGATATTTAGCTTGGTATTACAAGTACTTAAGAGATATTATTTATATAGAGATAAAGGATGGTTCTATATTAGTCATGATTAGCTAAAGTTAGTCATAGCTAAGATAGATGGGACCTTACTTTAGAGGAAGTAGAAAAGATGAGCACCACTATTTTGGATTTTAGTGTGTTGACTTGGTATTATTCCTAGGTGTTTGGCTTTGAGGAAAGAGTTGAGAACTCTTGGGCCCGCAAGCCTTTTTGTTTTGGATTCTTGTTTAGTCCAAGGATAGCCGATGTGAAGGAATCCTTGACTTAGTGGTTGGGTCAAGATAAGACCACATGCTTAGGGGAATATGCCCATGTGAATAGATATTCCTTTCTACTTTTTGACTTTACTTGACTTTTAGTCTAGTAACTTGAGTTACTATGGTAATTAGTAACTTTGGTACGTAACTATCTCACAAGTATATAAACAAGGGGTGAGGAGGTACTCATCATCCTTTCATTTGCAACTATCTCTCTCATTGAGTTCTCTAGTGAGCAATGTCTTGAGTCTTGGAGTGTTAGCCTTGGAGGAGTATGATGGAGTTCAGGTTCCTTGCCTTTTTAGTCCATGGTGCGCTACCATAATAGCCATCAGAGGTTCATCCTGAGTGAGAGACAGGCCGGCTCACATTTTTGGTTCCGTTGCCGGGACCTCTCTAGAAGGCAAGATAATGTTCCGTGTCCAATTCTACATTAGGCAGAAGAAGGCTATGAGAGCTCACTTGGAGAGAACATTAGGAGAGGAGAGGGCTGAACTTATGTTAGAGAACCAAGATCCATTTGTATACCCTATAGTTCATTATGATGTCTTTGAGGTGATTTTGTACATCTTGTACACATGAGAGGAATTGGAGAGATTGTGTGAGGTGGATTGCAGATTTTGGGGATTAAGGTGATTTTGGGAAAAATCTCAAGTTTGAGATCTGGACTTGAGATTTTGACACATGATAGCTTGGGTTATCTTACAGTTAGCACACTTGAAATTATTGTGAGAACTTCTATGCGCACTGGGCTAGAATTTTTGAAAGTTGATAGGGTAAAGTGCTCCCGCAACTGCATGCTCTCTGGAAAATTGTACAGAGTCTGCCATTTCTTCAATTTTCAGTAAATTCTCCTGAAAATTTCCAAGAAAATTCAGTGCATTGTATCCTACCTGTTGCCACAAAAATTAGAGAGAGATCGTTCTTGCGCAGGGAGAAATGAGTTTTTGAAAAGAGGGGGTGGTTTTTAGACCAAATCTGAAATATGGGTTCTGAATAGGAAGGTGTCTAGGCCAAACGGCTCAATGAAAAGATCTGAAATTTTGCAAGGAGGGACGCCCTGGAGTTTTCATCAAGTGTGCAAAATTTCAGAGGACTGAGTCATATTGGTTGGGAGATTTGAGTGACATTGTGAGGAAGGGTCAATTCTGCATAGTGGAGATCTCATGCATGAGAAGTTTGAGATCAACAAAAAGCATGTTTGAGTGTTTAGATTCATCTTGGGAACATGGAGGGTCATCAAGAGTGGAAATTGAGATTATGCAAGGTTCCCCAAGGGTTTGAGGTGATTGTAGGGGTTGATTTGAGGAAAAGAGAGTTTACAATAGAATTTGAAGAGAGTATTGAGAGGATCCAAAAACCTACACCACTTGGAGGAAAGAGTGAGTCTAAGTGCTTTCTATGTAGAGAGAAGGGACATAAGGCAAGTTCATGTCCATTGACCTTTGAGAGCAAGAGGTTGAGGGAAAGGAGAGGCTTACTTGACTTGGGTTTGCATGTTGGACCTTCTTCACCAAGATTGGGAGGGAGAAGATCTAAGACCAAGGAGTTGTGTGAGGTTTGTGGAGTTGAAGGACTTCCAAAAGGACATGAGTGTAGTGGAGTAAAAGCACTTTTGGAAAATTTGGTGAAGGATCTTGGAGAGAGTCTTAGTATAGCTACAGAAATACTACCACCTTCATCGGCTAGTTCTCAAGATTAGTGATGGAGATAATCTTTCAACTTATGGATAAACTATCCATGAGAGTTAGATTAATATGCACTCTAGGATTTGATGTTGCTATAGAAATCTTGGAGCAACCTGAACCTTTTGTGTTCTCTAGAGTGGATTATTCTCAGATGGTGTTAGTCATGTATATACTCTATTAGTAATAGAGTGAAAGAAAAGAAAAGAGAAAAAAAAAATTGAGAGAAAAGAAAGATAGTGAGGGGTTAAGATGGGGAAACTTCGGGTTTTCTTTGGCAAGGATGGAGAAGATGTGGAGGCCTTTGTGAGAGACTTCAAGAGAGCTTGCATAGGAAACAATGAGAGGAGGAAGAATGAGTGGGCCTCATTATTACCAGATTTCTTTGAGGATGCAGCACTTACATGGTATGAGTCAGAATACCAAAAGAGAGAGAGGAGAGAGGGGGAAGATGAGAGAGGGGGAAGAGGAGTCTTGGGAGACTTTGACTTCAGCACTCATTGAGAAATTTCTTCCTGATGAGAGTTATGAGAGATTGATGGGTGAGGTTACATTTCTCAAGCAAGGAGATGGAGAGAAAGTGAGAGTCTATGTGGAAAGAGTGGAAAAGTTGGAGTCCAGATTTTGCATAGTGTTGAGGAAGGGTGGGGATGATGTGGAGACTACAATGATTGGCATAGGAGCCATGCTCACCAAGAATTTTGTGGGAGGATTGAGACCACAAATAAGAAGCAAGGTGAGATATGAGAAACCTTCTTCCAAGGTTAAAGCTATCAAGATCACAATTCGTATGGAGGAGAGTTTGGAAGGGGATGAGAGTGATTTGGTGGTGAAGGAGGTTGTGCATCCTCCTCAAGGCTACAAGTATGGTGGAACTTCTGATACTTTGGTGACAAGGGTTGCACCACAAGTAGTAATTGCTCCAGTTCTTGCACCTCCACCAAAAGTTCCACTCCAAACCATCACAGAACAACTTGCGGATCTCAAGATCAATGTGGTGCAACTATGGGAGAAGAGAGAGGTGGATCAGAATGTAGGGAGAGGGCCTAGGAGTTATGGAAACTATCCATATAGAGGAGGCCAAACAGCCAACAATTTCAATGATAGAAATTGTTTTGGTTGTGGAGGAAGAGGCCATATCCGAAGGAATTGCCCAAATTCCACTTACCATGGAGGAAGGGGTTATGAGGGAGCCAATAGAGGGAAAGAGGGAGGTAGTGAAACCCAAGTGGCTCCTAATCCCAACAAAGGTAAGGGGATAGCATCCATAGATGTGGTTGAGAGCAAGTATGAGAAGGGAGAGTGCTCAAACTCCAAGGATCTTAATTTGGAGCTTTTGGCACAAGAGAAGAAGAGAGCTCATTTTGCAGAGGATGTTCACTCTTCTCAAGGATTTACTTCAAGCAAGGATACTCCTATGTCTACTAGGAGCACTCGCACCTCAACACCATCAACAACAAAGACTCCAAGGAAGAAGTTGGGGATGGAGGACTTCTTGATCTCAAAGCAACAATGGAACTACAATGTGTTGGAGGATGTTGGTAGTCACAAGGCTAACATCACAGTGGGCCAATTAATTGCTTTGAACCCTACCTTGAGAAAGGAGCTTAGAGGTGGTTTGAGTTCTACAAGGAGCAAGAAGAAGAAGAAGGAAAAAGGTCTAGTATCAATGGGGGTGGTGGATGCCAAGCCAGCACCATGGGAGGCTTGTGAATATGCCTCCAAGATTGACGTGAGAGTGAATGGTCACAACATCAAGGATGCATTGGTTGATGGAGGATCAGCAGTGAATGCCATGTCAGAAAGGTTGATGAAGAAGTTGGGTATGATACCCTCAAGACCTTCAACATTTGTGGTGAGCATGGCAAACAAGCAACAAGTTAGACCAGTAGGGGTGATGGATAAGGTGGTAGTTTCAGTTATGGGAGTTCAAAATCTCATGACTTTCCAAGTCTTGAAGGATTCAAGCTATGACTTACTTCTTGGGAGGCCATGGTTGAGAGCAGCACGCACAACTGATCGATGGCACAAAGGGTACTTGAGGATTGGGCCATCAAACCATAGAGTCATTGTTCCTATGACTAACACCACCAACACTTCACATTCAGATACCCCATCTTCTGATTATTGGGAATCAGATTTTGAAGAAGGAGTTTCAGGTGTGGACACAAGCATGGAAGAGGAGACTTCCACGGAGGAGGATGAATCTGAATCTGATTCATATGTGTATCCCTTGTGTGCTATGGATTTTGCACCTAAGCCAGAGGTTTTGAAGGACCCAAACAAATCACCATTGACACTTGAGGAGGTAGAGAGAAGGTTAGCTACCCTCAAGTATGGCCCAAATGTTACCAAGGAGGAGAAGGTGAGATTTGAGGAGATTTTCCGCAAGTTCATCCATGTGTTTGCTTTTAGTTACAAGGATTTGAAGGAAGTCACCTTGGAGGAGCACAAGATAGAGGTGGAGTCACATGCAAGACCAGTCCACCAAAAGCAACGTCGCATTAGCCCACCAATATTTTTGGTTCTGAAGGAGGAGATTGATAAGCTCAAGGAGGCTGGATTTATCTTTGAGGTGGAGAATTCAGAATGGGTGTCTCCAATTGTCATTGTGAAGAAAAAGAATGGCAAGCTTCGGGTATGTGTGGATTACAAGAAGCTCAATGCTGTTACCAAGAAGGACTACTACCCATTGCCATTCATTGATGAGATCTTGGAGGAGGTTGCAGGTCATGAGAGGTACAGTTTTGGAGATGGTTATAGTGGATACAACCAAATCAAGATTGCACCAGAGCATCAACAACTCACCACGTTCACCACACCTTGGGGAACTTATGCTTTCAAGGTCATGCCTTTTGGGCTTTGCAATGCTCCTGCCACATTCCAACGGTTCATGAACAAGGTATTTGAACCTTTCATTGGGAAATTTGTGAGAGACTTCATTGATGACTTTTGTGTCTATGGGAGCAAGGAGGAGCACTTTGAACACCTAATCAAAGTCTTGCAACGCTTAGATGAGGCAAATGCATCACTCAACCCAGAGAAGTGCATTTTTGGATGTGAAGAAGGTCTACTTTTGGGGCACATCATCTCCAAGGATGGAATAGCAGTTGATCCTGAGAAGGTGAGGAAAATCTCAGACCTTCCATTCCCTTCAAGCTTGACAAAGTTACGCCAATTCTTGGGGATGGTTGGATACTATAGGAGGTTCATCTTCTCATTTTCCAACAAGGCTTATGCATTGACCATCTACATGAAGAAGGGTGTAGATTACCTGGTGATTTTGGAGGACAAGGAGGCTCTCAAAGCTTTTGAGGAGCTCAAACAATCCCTTGTTGTAGCTCCAATTCTTGCTAAACCTGATTGGAGTAAGCCTTTCATCCTCTACACTGATGCTTCTAATGTAGCTATAGGATGCACTCTTAGTCAATTAGACCAAGATGGGCATGATCATCCAATAGCTTATGCTAGTAGGCAGATGGTTTCAGCAGAGAAGAACTACTCTATCACGGAGAGAGAAGGGTTGGCAGTGATCTTTGGTCTCAAGAATTTTAGACACTACTTGATTGGAGGGAAAGCCACCATTGTCACGGATCACAAGGCTTTGAAGTACATCTTCAACAAGCCTAATGTTGAAGGGAGACTAGCAAGGTGGATGATACTCTTGTCTGAGTATGACTACACCATTGAAGATAGGCCAGGAAAGAAACATGCAAATGCTGATTTATTATCTAGAGCATATGATCATGATGGAGATGAGCCAGTGGATGATTCCTTCCCGGATGAGGAGCTCATGACAATCTCAGTCACTCAAGAGGTTCCAATGGAGTACAAGGAGATTGTGGATTTTGTGACAAAAGGTAATTATCCAGAAGGGATGCATGCTAGGGAGAGGAAGGCCCTTGCAGCAAGATCTAGACCTAACATAATGGTGGAGGATATTCTTTTTCACCAAGGAGCAGATGGTCTACTTCGAAGAGCAGTGGGTAAGGAAGAGTCTATCCTACTCATAAAGGAGTTTCATGAAGGTTTAGTATGTGGAGGACACTTTGCAGGAAAGGTGACTGCTTTCAAGATTCTAGATGCAGGGTTACCATTGGAGAGGGATTTTCAAGGATTATCTTGATTATTGCAAAACTTGTCATGTTTGTCAAGCTTTTGCTAGAAAGTCTACATCCACTCCACCACTGAGATCAATTCCATTGCTAGGACCTTTTGAGAAGTGGGGAATTGATTTTGTAGGTCCTCTCAATAGAACCCCAAGGAACCATCGGTACATTGTGGTAGTTACTGATTACCTTACTAAGTGGGTTGAGGCTAGACCATTGAGGAACAAGAATGAAGATGAAGTGGGTAGATTTCTTTATGAACGCATTATCACTAGGTTTGGATGCCCTTTGGAGTTGGTTTCTGATAGAGGAGGAGAGTTTACAGGAAGCATTACTACAGCCATGCTACGACATTTCTCTATCACACATAGAGTAACTACATCCTATAAGCCAAATTCCAATGGCTTGGCAGAGAGAACCAATCAGACCTTGTGCATGATGTTGGCCAAAGATGCAGAAATGGAGGGGGCTAAACATCATTGGGACAAGAGGATTCATGCAGTTTTGTGGGAGTATAGGACAACCATGAAAACTTCCACCGGATATTCTCCATTTCAATTGGTGTATGGTATTGAGTCTACCTTACCTATTCACTTTGATCTTCCTACCTTCCAAAGCATTCATAGGAGATTGAAGAAAGCACAAGGAAGTGATAGAGAGAAGTCAAGGAAGGATCAACTCATGGAGTTGGAAGAGGCAAGAGCAGTTGCTATGGTTCAAGTGGAGCAAGCCCAAAGGAAACAAAAGGAGAGCTATGACAAGAGGCAAGGCAAGAAGAAGGTGGAGCCTTTCAAAGAAGGTGATTGGGTAATGTTGTTTGATTCCATTCGATTCAAGAGAGTGCAAAAGAAGTTTTTGCCTAAGTACTTTGGACCTTTTATAGTAGAGAAGGTGTGGGGCAATTACACCTATGATCTCAAGGAGTTGGGAGGAAGACACTTTGATAGGATTAACCATGATAAGTTGAAGATGTACCATAGAAGGTAGAGAGACCTTCACTTTGAGGACAAAGTGAAAACTTAGTCCGGGGTAAATGTAACACCCATTTGTGCATGTGTGTGGTATTGTGATATTTAGCTTGGTATTACAAGTACTAAAGAGATATTATTTATATAGAAATAAAGGATGGTTCTATATTAGTCATGGTTAGCTAAAGTTAGTCATAGCTAAGATAGAGGGGACTTTACTTTAGAGGAACTAGAAAAGATGAGCACCACTATTTTGGATTTTAGTTTATTGACTTGGTATTATTCTTAGGTGTTTGGCTTTGAGGAAAGAGTTGAGAACTCTTGGGCCCGCAAGCCTTTTTGTTTTGGATTCTTGGTTAGTCCAAGGATAGCCCATGTGAAGGAATCCTTGCCTTAGTGGTTGGGTCAAGATAAGACCACATGCTTAGAGGAATATGCCCATGTGAATGGATATTCTTTTCTACTTTTTGACTTTACTTGACTTTTAGTCTAGTAACTTGAGTTACTACGGTAATTAGTAACTTTGGTACGTAACTATTTTACAAGTATATAAACAAGGGGTGAGGAGGTACTCATCATCCTTTCATTTGCAACTATCTCTCACTCATTGAGTTCTCTAGTGAGCAATGTCTTGAGTCTTGGAGTGTTAGACTTGGAGTAGTATGATGAAGTTGGGGTTCCTTGCCTTCTTAGTCCATGATGCGCTACCATAATAGCCATCAGAGGTTCATCCTGAGTGAGAGACAGGCCAGCTCACAGTCACTCCTTTTTTATATACTTGTATAATACTTACAAACCAAAGTTACTAATCATTTTAGTAACTCAAGTTACTAGACTAAAAGTCAAATAAAGTCAAAAAGTAGAAAGGAATATCCATTCACATGGGCATATTCCACTAGCATGTGACTATGAACTTGACTAATTGGAACCCTTGGGCAGCCAACACAATGTCCATACCAAGCAGCTCTTTGGTTCTCTCAAGTTCAAACTTACCACAGCCGATTTTGCCGCATCGAACGATGACTTTGTTACCTGTGACCCGACATGCCTATCAGAAGCATAAGGGGATAGAACCAGACAAAGACCCTGACAAATTTATTGAGGAGTTCAGAGTCATTTCCTTTGCCAACAAGGAACATGACTCTACGGATCGACTACGGATTTTTCCAAGTCTGCTCCAAAAGAAAGCTCGGAGTTGGTACATCCATGTAACTCAAAAGGGGTTCACACCAGCAGACTGTGCACACTTACAAAATGGCTTCTTGGAACAATTTCAGGAAGTGGATTATGATACAAGTGTCTTTGCGGCACTTAATGATTTGGACCAAGGGAAGAAGGAAAAATTGAGAGATTACTCTGAGCCGTTCATGGCCTTATTGAATCGAGTTCCAAAACAATCCGGTGTGGTGGGTTCTCCCGATGCCCAAGCCATTACCTGGTTTCTTGGAGAGCTTTCACCAAAGATTTGAATCTTTGCCAAGGAGAGGAATGTAACTTCCCTGGACAAAGTCCTCAAACATGTCACCCAATATGAGGCGGCTCACTCTCACTAGTCCAACAACCAAAGAAATAGGGAGAAGAAGGGCAAGAAGCCTAGACAAAGAGCTTCCCGCAACACCTCCCCTTTTTCGGAGGAATCCTCCACATCTTTGAGTTCTTCTTCAGAATCCAACAAAGAAACCAAGCTGCAAAGAATACAAAGACGCGGAGGAAAGAAGTCAATAATGCCATCATCAAAGAATGTACTGTAACACCCATTTGTGCATGTGTGTGGTATTGTGATATTTAGCTTGGTATTACAAGTACTTAAGAGATATTATTTATATAGAGATAAAGGATGCTTCTATATTAGTCATGATTAGCTAAAGTTAGTCATAGCTAAGATAGATGGGACCTTACTTTAGAGGAAGTAGAAAAGATGAGCACCACTATTTTGGATTTTAGTGTGTTGACTTGGTATTATTCCTAGGTGTTTGGCTTTGAGGAAAGAGTTGAGAACTCTTGGGCCCGCAAGCCTTTTTGTTTTGGATTCTTGTTTAGTCCAAGGATAGCCCATGTGAAGGAATCCTTGACTTAGTGGTTGGGTCAAGATAAGACCACATGCTTAGGGGAATATGGCCATGTGAATGGATATTCCTTTCTACTTTTTGACTTTACTTTACTTTTAGTCTAGTAACTTGAGTTACTATGGTAATTAGTAACTTTGGTACGTAACTATCTCACAAGTATATAAACAAGGGGTGAGGAGGTACTCATCATCCTTTCATTTGCAACTATCTCTCTCATTGAGTTCTCTAGTGAGCAATGTCTTGAGTCTTGGAGTGTTAGCCTTGGAGGAGTATGATGGAGTTCAGGTTCCTTGCCTTCTTAGTCCATGGTGCGCTACCATAATAGCCATCAGAGGTTCATCTTGAGTGAGAGACAGGCCGGCTCACAGTACCTAAAGTGGATCAGAAGCTGGAGACTTTTATTAAAGATTTTGCAAATTTCAAGATCCAGATGATTGGGGCTAAGGACCAAAGAAAGCCCCCATCATTTGGTTGACCAAATGTATGGTGCACTGCGTGTGGTAAATCCGGCCACACTAATACAGAGTGTTTGACCCGCACTGCATTTCCAGTGCAACAAATTGATTAGGTCCCCAGTTGGGACCAAAGTCAGGAAGAAGAGGCTGTATACCAAACCCAAGAGATATAGTCTCCGGCGAGCACATCATATCAAGGTCCTAGGTATGGACCAAGAGAGTACAATAATAATGCTCCCCCACAAAGACCACCAATGGGCGGCCAAAAAATACCTCAAAATGTTGCATCGTGTGCTTGTTACAATTGTGGCTCGATGGGACATTGGTCTCCAAATTGTCTAGAGCCAAGACGGCAAATTGGGTACGTGCAACTTTGTGGAAATTGTAAAGGATTGGGGCACACAGGAAATCAGTGCCTGCAACCACCCAAGCCAAAGCCCCCTATAAAGTGTGTATAGACTCCCGCTGAGCAAGTTGCGCTTCAAGCAAAGGGGGATACAAATGTAAATTGTATCACACTTGAGGAGGAGAGACCTCAAGAAAGGAGTCCCACTTCAGAAGAAGAATGGCCGGACCTCAAAATTTTGAAGGTAGAAACCCGCATGGGGAGGAAGAATCAAGCTCCCAAAGAAGTGAGTACTACATCTTCGTCTTCACAAAGACCGAAGAGACTACGACCAAAAGCTATCCTTTTTGTTAAGGAGGAAAAGACCCTAGCAAAAGCTAAAGCAAAAGCCTTGCAGAAAGAAATTAAGGAAGCAATACTCCGCACACGGGATAGTAGTTTGGAGGAGAATACAAAGACACAACTCTAGTTTTTCTGGCGGATAATAGGTCCAAAGTAAAAGACTTGATCCAAGCCAAAGTCAGTCAAACCGATGATCATCGGGTCAAGGACATATGTACTCCAATTACCATCCTTAAGCACCCCAAAGTCTGATTTGAACAAGCACAAACTTTGAATGCAAAGACAAAGGCAAAGAAGGTGACATTGGGAGGAGTTCCATAGTATGATATTGTGGTAGATATGGTGTCTACAAGTGCTAATGTCACATTAAACAATTGTGGGAGGACAACAAGCTATACAAAAAGCAACTAAGTTCAGCCCTCAAGAAAGTAAGAGCAATGACCAAGAAAGACTTGCCCGCAATTTATCGTATCAAACAAGAAGATTTGGGATCTCCCAAGGTGGATGTGGAGATAGCAGGCTGTATGATCACATCCATACCCATTGATTCGGCATCGGGTGTGAATGTCATGATAGAAGACACTGCACATTGACTGGGGTATACAACATTTGAACCAACACCTTGAATTCTGAAATTTGCGGATCAAACCAGGAGACGGCCCATGGGCATGCTGTCAAATATCACCACGATCATTGGAGGGGTGCCCTTCAAATTGAATTACATTCTATTGCGAGTAGTAACCAAAACTGGTTATCCTCTCTTGATCGGAAGACCTTGGTTGTACAATGCCCAGGTCATGGTGGATTGGCACCAACAAAAATTAAGATTTAAAGACATTTTGTCCAAAGAGCAAAACCTGGTGACCGTAAGTTGGACGAAGGTTCCTCACCTTGGGGAAATTACTTTGTCAGAAGACAAAGACGAAGATGAATCCAAAGATTCATTGTCTTCATCTTTCAAAGACTCCAAAGACAAAGTCCAAGTTAATTACCTGGAATGCTATGAGGTAGAGGTTGAAGACAAAGACCCATACAACATCGCCTTGGGTGAACAAGACTTGGAGGAAGGGGGTTTGATGGCAGTATGTCTTGGATTGAGCCGAGTGAGCCAAGTGGAAGGCGTCATCAACCCCGATCACTGTCAAGATGTGGTCTTGACTGAAGGAAAATTTTTGAAGATTTCAAAGATAGTCACTGTAGAGGAGTTGGCAGGATATACTGCCCTATTTATAGAATTCCAGGATGTATTCGCCTAGTCTATTGATCAAATGTCGGGAATTCCACAAGAATTTGTAGAACACCAGATCAATTTGGTTGAAAGTGCAGTTCTGGTTTGGCAAAGACAATACCACTGTCGTGGGGAACCTTCGGTCTTGAGAGTGCACCGAGCACATGGCTGCTTGTGCTTAGTTTTCTTGAGGTTGACTCACCCTGAAGGTTTTGTTTTATCCTTGACTTTCGTTAAACCAATCTTGTCATGCAAGGCTGGTGTTATGGTTTCTACTTCTGCTTGGTCTCATATCCTATTTTCTCGTCAGGTTCAAGCTATGGTTCGGGATCTGGCAGTTCATAGACCTAGGTCCGGTGGCCCTTTGATAAAATAAAATAAACAACAACTGAGTGATCTAACTGAACATAAATCCGGCACTCATATCATTTAATTATGCTTTCCACCTGGACCAGACTGAGAGATCCTAGAATGGAGTTTCTTCAACTTTAGTCACAATTCATAACACAAATCTGCTTCCAAGACTCATTTCACATTTTGAAGATTCCTATCCAGGTCCAAAACACAGTCCTAAGGCATCTCCAAAAGCCTTCAGCCCTTTAAGACTCCTTTCACATTTCAAAAATTCCTATCTTGGTCCAAAACACAGTCCTAAGGCATCTCCAAAAGCTTTCAGCCCTTCAAAACTCCCTTCACATTTCGAAATTTCTGTCCTGGTCCAAAACACAGCCCTCATGCATCTCCAAAACCTTCAGCCTTCAGGACTCCTTTCACATTTCGAAAATTCCTATCCTGGTCCAAAACACAGTCCTAAGGCATCTCCAAAAGCCTTCAGCCCTTCAAGACTCCCTTCACATTTCATAATTTCTGTCCTGGTCCAAAACAGCCCTGCACTCTCACATTTTGAAATTTCTCTCCTGGTCCAAGCACAGCTCTGCACTCTCACATTTCGAAATTCCTCTCCTGGTCCAAGCACAGCCTGCACTCTCACATTTCAGAATTCCTCCCCTGGTCCAAACACAGCCTGCACTCTCACATTTTGAAATTGCTCTCCTGGTCCAAGCACAGCCCTGCACTCTCACATTTCAAAATTGCTCTCCTGGTCCAAGCACAGCCCTGCACTCTCACATTTTGAAATTCCTCTCCTGGTCCAAACACAGCCTGCACTCTCACATTTTGAACTTGCTCTCCTGGTCCAAGCACAGCCCTGCACTCTCACATTTCGAAATTCCTCTCCTGGTCCAAGCACAGCCCTAAACCCTAAAATCCTGGCCCTGATTGTTCCTCTCTTCCACCCTTCAGTTCTCGAGAAATTTTCTCCCCTGCACTCTCAAGCCCTCCTGTCCAACTCCAAAATCCTGGCCCTGATTGTTCCTCTCTTCCACCCTTCAGTTCTCGAGAAATTTTCTCCCCTGCACTCTCAAGCCCTCCTGTACAACTCAAAAATTTCTCTCCTATGTGTGTTCCTCTGTCCAAACCCTCCAGCTTCTCAAGAGTTTCTCCTCCTGCCAAACCCTCTCCTGTCCAACTCAAAATTTTCTCTCCTGTGTGTGTTCCTCTGTCCAAACCCTCCAGCTTCTTGAGAATTTCTCCTCTTGCCAAACCCTCTCCTGTCCAACTCGAAATTTTATCTCCTGTGTGTGTTCCTCTGTCCAAACCCTCCAGCTTCTCAAGAATTTCTCCTCCTGCCAAACCCTCTCCTGTCCAACTCGAAATTTTCTCTCCTATGTGTGTTCCTCTGTCCCTAAAAAGCCTTCCTGACTCCTCCTTCATGATCATTCCAATTCCCCTCGATTCACTTTCTTCCTGCCCACCTTCTGTCCTCTGCCCCCAAACTCCTCCTGTCATTCCCGAAAAAAAAACCCCTTGCTCTCTCGAAACTCCTCTGTCCCTTTTCAAAAAAAACCCTACTCCTTTCTTCTCCCAAAAATTTCTACCACTCCTCTCGAAATCTTTTGGCATTTTGTGAAAACCCTCAGCCCTTCTCTGTCTCCTCACTTTCTCCCAAAACCAGGTAGCAAAACCACACCCGAGACATATTATCATAAATCCCTGTTCCTTACAACAAATAAAAGAGAAAAGAAAATTTATCAAACCAAAAGCCACAAGGGTACACGTGGGCTATTTTCCCGACGACACTGCATGAACCCAAAGTACTCCCTCTTGGTGAAAGACAAAATTGACAAGTACTTAGAGGCCGGAATAATCTTTCCTGTCTTGAGCAGTGAGTGGGTTTCCCCCATCATCATTGTTCCAAAGAAGAAGACGGGAAAGATTTGAGTGTGCCAAGATTTTTGCAAATTAAATGCAGTCATAAGAAAGGATCATCATCCTTTGCCTTTTACTGATACAATTTTGGACCAAGTAGCTGGTCCTTGCTATAGTTTTCTTGATGGATTTTCAGGATATAATCAAGTATCCATCCAAGAAGAAGACAAGGATAAAACTACATTCACCACCAATTGGGGCAGCTTTGCTTACAATCAAATGCCCTTTGGGTTGTGCAATGCTCCCGCTACTTTCCAACAGATGATGAATGTGATCTTCAAAGATTTTCTACGTAAATTTGTGGAAGTCTTCATTGATGAATTTTGTGTGTTTAGACAAAGAGATGTACATTTGGATTACCTTCGCCAAACTTTTGAAAGGTGTTGTTTTGCCGGATTGTCATTACACCCCAGAGAAATGCTTCTTTGCAATGAAAGAGGGAATTCTTCTGGGGCATCAGGTGTCAAGCCAAGGAATTGAAGTTGATGTCGAGAAGGTCAAAGTAATCTCAGCTTTGGAATCCCCGAAGAATATCCAGGAACTGAGAGCCTTCTTAAGACATGTTGGATACTACAGACGCTTTGTGTCAAATTATGCGGTGCTGGCTGCACTCCTTACAAAGCTATTGAAGAAGTCCGAAGACTACTTGTGGGAAGCTGTGCAAGAAGATGCTTTCCAAGTATTGAAGCAGAAACTGGTTGAAGCACCAATTATGAGGGCCCCAAATTAGGACACCCCTTTTCATGTGTATGTGGACACTTTGTCCATGGCAATCAGAGTTGTCTTAAGTCAAAAGGACAAGAAGAAGAAGGACTACCCTGTCTATTACGCCAGCCGACAATTATCAGTCTCAAAAAAGAACTATTGGACAACTGAATGAGAAGCACTCGGAATGGTGTATGCCTGCAAGAAATTTTGCCACTACCTGCTGGGATACGAGTTCGTATTCTATGTTGACCATTATGCATTGCAACACTTGGTCAAGAAGGCAGATTTGTCCGAGCAAGTTGCACGATGGATCTTGTTGTTACAAGAATTCACATACACTGTACAAGTAAGGAAGAGAGCTTCGCATTCCAATGCGGACTATGAGCCGGCCTGTCTCTCACTCAGGATGAACCTCTTATGGCTCTTATGGTAGCACACCATGGACTAAGAAGGCAAGGAACCCCAACTCCATCATACTCCTCCAAGGCTAACACTCCAAGACTCAAGACATTGCTCACTAAAGAACTCAATGAGAGAGAGATAGTTGCAAATGAAAGGATGATGAGTACCTCCTCACCCCTTGTTTATATACTTGTGAAATAGTTACATACCAAATTTACTAATTACCGTAGTAACTCAAGTTACTAGACTAAAAGTCAAGTAAAGTCAAAAAGTAGAAAGGAATATCCATTCACATGGGCATATTCCCCCGAGCATATGGTCTTATCTTGACCCAACCACTAAGTCAAGGATTCCTTCACATGAGCTATCCTTGGACTAAACAAGAATCCAAAACAAAAAGGCTTCCGAGCCCAAGAGTTCTCAACTCTTTCCTCAAAGCCAAACACCTAGGAATAATACCAAGTCAACACACTAAAATCCAAAATAGTGGTGCTCATCTTTTCTACTTCCTCTAAAGTAAAGTCCCTTCTATCTTAGCTATGGCTTACTTTAGCTAACCATGACTAATATAGAACCATCCTTTATCTCTATATAAATAATATCTCTTAAGTACTGGTAATACCAAGCTAAATATCACAATACCACACACATGCACAAATGGGTGTTACACTTACCCCCGGACTAAGTTTTCACTTTGTCCTCAAAGTGAAGGCCTCTCTACCCTCTATGGTACATCTTCAACTTATCATGGTTAATCCTATCAAAGTGTCTTCCTCCCAACTCCTTGAGATCAAAGGTGTAATTGCCCCACATCTTCTCTTCTATGAAAGGTCCAAAGTACTTAGGCAAAAACTTCTTTTGCACTCTCTTGAATCGAATGGAATCAAACAACATTACCCAATCACCTTCTTTGAAAGGCTCCACCTTCTTCTTGCCTTGCCTCTTGTCATAGCTCTCCTTTTGTTTCCTTTGGGCTTGCTCTACTCCAACCATAGCAACTGCTCTTGCCTCTTCCAACTCCATGAGTTGATCCTTCCTTGACTTCTCTACATCACCTCCTTGTGCTTTCTTCAATCTCCTATGAATGCTTTCGAAGGTAGGAAGATCAAAGTGAATAGGTAAGGTAGACTCAATATCATACACCAATTGAAATGGAGAATATCCGGTGGAAGTCTTCATGGTTGTCCTATACTCCCACAAAACTGCATAAATCCTCTTGTCCCAATGATGTTTAGCCTCCTCCATTTTTGCATCTTTGGCCAACATCATGCACAAGGTCTGATTGGTTCTCTTTGCTAAGCCATTGGAATTTGGCTTATAGGATGTAGTTACTCTATGTGTGATAGAGAAATGTCATAGCATGGCTGTAGTAATGCTTCTTGTAAACTCTCCTCCTCTATCAGAAACCAACTCCAAAGGGCATCCAAACCTAGTGATAATGCATTCATAAAGAAATCTACCCACTTCATCTTCATTCTTGTCCCTCAATGATCTAGCCTCAACCCACTTGGTAAGGTAATCAGTAACTACCACAATGTACTGATTGTTCCTTGGGGTTCTATTGAGAAAACCTACAAAATCAATTCCCCACTTCTCAAAAGGTCCTAGCAATGGAATTGATCTAAGTGGTGGAGTGGATGTAGACTTCCTAGCAAAAGCTTGACAAACATGACAAGTTTTGCAATAATCAAGACAATCCTTGAAAATCCCTCTCCAATGGTAACCTGCATCTAGAATCTTGAAAGCAGTCACCTTTCTTGCAAAGTGTCCTCCACATACTAAACCTTCATGAAACTCCTTTATGAGTAAGATAGACTCTTCCTTACCCACTGCTCTTCAAAGTAGACCATCTGCTCCTTGGTGAAAAAGAATATCCTCCACCATTGTGTAGGTCTAGATCTTGCTGCAAGGGCCTTCCTCTCCCTAGCATGCATCCCTGCTGGATAGTTACCTCTTGTCACAAAATCCACAATCTCCTTGTACTCCATTGGAACCTCTTGAGTGACTAAGATTGTCATGAGCTCCTCATCTGGGAAGGAATCATCCACTCGCTCATCTCCATCATGATCATAGGCTCTAGATAACAAATCAGCATTTGCATGTTTCTTTCCTGGCCTATCCTCAATAGTGTAGTCATACTCAGACAAGAGTATCATCCACCTTGCTAGTCTCCCTTCAACATTAGGCTTGTTGAAGATGTACTTCAAAGCCTTGTGATCCGTGACAATGGTGGCTTTCCCTCCAATCAAGTAGTGTCTAAACTTCTTGAGACCAAAGATCACTGCCAACCCTTCTCTCTTCGTGACAGAGTAGTTCTTCTCTGCTGAAACCATCTGCCTACTAGCATAAGCTATTGGATGATCATGCCCATCTTGGTCTAATTGACTAAGAGTGCATCCTATAGCTATATTAGAAGCATCAGTGTAGAGGATGAAAGGCTTACTCCAATCAGGTTTAGCAAGAATTGGAGCTACAACAAGGGATTGCTTGAGCTCCTCAAAAGCTTTGAGAGCCTCCTTGTCCTCCAAAATCACCATGTAATCTACACCCTTCTTCATGTAGATGGTCAATGCATTAGCCTTGTTGGAAAATGAGACAATGAACCTCCTATAGTATCCAACAATCCCCAAGAATTGGCGTAACTTTGTCAAGCTTGAAGGGAATGGAAGGTCTGAGATTTTCCTCACCTTCTTAGGATCAACTGCTATTCCATCCTTGGAGATGATGTGCCCCAAAAGTAGACCTTCTTCACATCCAAAAATGCACTTCTTTGGGTTGAGTGATGCATTTGCCTCATCCAAGCGTTGCAAGACTTTGATTAGGTGCTCAAAGTGCTCCTCCTTGCTTCCATAGACACAAAAGTCATCAATGAAGTCTCTCACAAATTTCCCAATGAAAGGTTCAAATACCTTGTTCATGAACCATTAGAATGTGGCTGGAGCATTGCAAAGCCCAAAAGGCATGACTTTGAAAGCGTAAGTTCCCCAAGGTGTGTTGAATGTGGTGAGTTGTTGATGCTCTGGTGCAATCTTGATTTGGTTATATCCACTATAACCATCTCCAAAATTGTACCTCTCATGACCTGCAACCTCCTCCAAGATCCCATCAATGAATGGCAATGGGTAGTAGTCCTTCTTGGTAACAGCATTGAGCTTCTTGTAATCCACACATACCCAAAGCTTGCCATTCTTTTTCTTCATAATGACAATTGGAGACACCCATTCTGAATTCTCTACCTCAAAGATAAATCCAGCCTCCTTGAGCTAATCAATCTCCTCCTTCACAACGAAAGATATTGGTGGGCTAATGCACCGTTGTTTTTGGCCGATTGGTCTTGCATGTGACTCCACCTCTACCTTGTGCTCCTCCAAGGTGACTTCCTTCAAATCCTTGTAACTAAAAGCAAACACATGGATGAACTTGGAGAAAATCTCCTCCTTGGTAACATTTGGGCCATACTTGAGGGTAGATAACCTTCTCTCTACCTCCTCAAGTGTCAATGGTGATTTGTCTGGGTCCTTCAAAACCTCTGGCTTAGGTGAAAAATCCATAGCACACAAAGGATACACATCTGAATTAGATTCAGATTCATCCTCCTTGGTGGAAGTCTCCTCTTCCATGCTTGTGTCCACACCTGAAGCTCCTTCTTCAGAATCTGATTCCCAATAATCAGAAGATGGTGTATCTGAATGTGAAGTGTTGGTGGTGTTAGTCACAGGAACTATGACTCTATGGTTTGATGGCCCAATCCTCAAGTACCCTTTGTGCCATCAATCAGTTGTGCGTGCTGCTCTCAACCATGGCCTCCCAAGAAGTAAGTCATAGCTTGAATCCTTCAAGACTTGGAAAGTAATGAGATTTTGAACTCCCATAACTGAAACTACCACTTTATCCATCACCCCTACTGGTCAAACTTGTTGCTTGTTTGCCATGCTCACCACAAATGTTGAAGGTCTTGAGGGTATCATACCCAACTTCTTCATCAACCTTTCTGACATGGCATTCACTGCTGATCCTCCATCAACCAATGCATCCTTGATGTTGTGACCATTCACTCTCACATCAATCTTGGAGGCATATTCACAAGCCTCCCATGGTGCTGGCTTGGCATCCACCACCCCCATTGATACTGGAACTTTTGCCTTCTTCTTCCTCTTGCTCCTTGTAGAACTCAAACCACCTCTAAGCTCCTTTCTTAAGGTAGGGTTCAAAGCAATTAATTGGCCCACTGTGATGTTAGCCTTGTGACTACCAACATCCTCCAACACATTGTAGTTCCATTGTTGCTTTGAGATCAAGAAGTCCTCCATCCCCAACTTCTTCCTTGGAGTCTTTGTTGTTGATGGTGTTGAAGTGCGAGTGCTTCTAGTAGACATAGAAGTATCCTTGCTTGGAGTGAATCCTTGAGAAGAGTGAACATCCTCTGCAAAACAAACTCTCTTCTTCTCTTGTGCCAAAAGCTCCAAATTAAGACCCTTGGAGTTTGAGCACTCTCCCTTCTCATACTTGCTCTCAACCACATCTATGGATGCTATCCCCTTACCTTTGTTGGGATTAGGAGCCACTTGGGCTTCACTACCTCCCTCTTTCCCTCTATTGGCTCCCTCATAACCCCTTCCTCCATGGTAAGTGGAATTTGGGCAATTCCTTTGGATATGACCTCTTCCTCCACAACCAAAACAATTTCTATCATTGAAATTGTTGGCTGGTTGGCCTCCTCTATATGGATAGTTTCCATAACTCCTAGGCCCTCTCCCTACATTCTGATCTACCTCTCTCTTCTCCCATAGTTGCACCACATTGATCTTGAGATCCGTAAGTTGTTCTGTGATGGTTTGAAGTGGATCTTTTGGTGGAGGTGCAAGAACTGGAGCAACCACTACTTGTGGTGCAACCCTTGCCACCAAAGTATCAGAAATTCCACCATACTTGTAGCCTTGAGGAGGATGCACAACCTCCTTCACCACCAAATCACTCTCATCCCCTTCCAAACTCTCCTCCATATGAATTGCGATCTTGATAGCTTCAACCTTGGAAGAAGGTTTCTCATATCTCACCTTGCTTCTTATTTGTGGTCTCAACCCTCCCACAAAATTCTTGGTGAGCATGGCCCCTATGCCAATCATTGTAGTCTCCACATCATCCCCACCCTTCCTCAACACTATGCAAAATCTGGACTCTAACTTTTCCACTCTTTTCACATAGACCTTCACTTTCTATCCTTCTCCTTGCTTGAGAAATGTAACCTCACTCATCAATCTCTCATAACTCTCATCAGGAAGAAATTTCTCAATGAGTGCTGAAGTCAAAGTCTCCCAAGACTCCTCTTCCCCATCTCTCTTCTCTCTCTTTTGTTATTCTGACTCATACCATGTAAGTGCTGCATCCTCAAAGAAATCTGGTAATAATGAGGCCCACTCATTCTTCCTCCTCTCATTGTTTCCTATGCAAGCTCTCTTGAAGTCTCTCACAAAGGCCTCCACATCTTCTCTATCCTTGCCAAAGAAAACCCGAAGTTTCCCCATCTTAACCTCTCACTATCTTTCTTTCTCTCAAAATTATTTTTTCTCTTTTCTTTTCTCTCACTCGATTACTAATAGAGTATATACATGACTAACACCATCTGAGAATAATCCACTCTAGAGAACACAAAAGGTTCAGGTTGCTCCAATATTTCTATAGCAACATCAAATCCTAGAGTGCATATTAATCGAACCCTCATGGATAGTTTATCCATAAGTTAAAAGATTATCTCCATCACTAATCTTGAGAACTAGCTGATGAAGGTGGTAGTATTTCAATAGTTGTACTAAGACTCTCTCCAAGATCCTTCACCAAAGTCTCCAAAAGTGATTTTACTCCACTACACTCATGTCCTTTTGGAAGTCCTTCAACTCCACAAACCTCACACAACTCCTTGGTCTTAGATCTTCTCCCTCCCAATCTTGGTGAAGAAGGTCCAACATGCAAACCCAAGTCAAGTAAACCTCTCCTTTCCCTCAATCTCTTGCTCTCAAAGGTCAAAGGTCAATGGAAATGAACTTGCCTTATGTCCCTTCTTTCCACATAGAAAGCACTTAGACTCACTCTTTCCTCCAAGTGGTGTAGGTTTTTGGATCCTCTCAACACTCTCTTCAAATTCTATTGTAAACTCTCTCTTCCTCAAATCCACCCCTACAATCACCTCAAACCCTTGGCAAACCTTGCATTATCTCAATTTCCACTCTTGATGACCCTCCATGTTCCCAAGATGAATCTAAACACTCAAACATGCTTTTTGTTGATCTCAAACTCCTCATGCATGACATCTCCACTCTGCAGAATTGACCCTTCCTCACAATGTCACTCAAATCTCCCAACTAGTATGGTATAGTCCTTTGAAATTTTGCGCACTTGATCACAACTTTAGGGCGTCTCTCCCTGAAAAATTTCAGATCTTTTCATTGAGCCATTTGGCCTAGACACCTTTCTATTTAGCACACATATTTTAGATTTGGTCTCAAAACCACCCCTCTCACTTCAAAAACTTGTAACTCCCTTCGCAAGAACGATCTCTCTCTAATTTTTGTGGCAGCATGTAGAATACAATGCACTGAATTTTCTTGGAAAGTTTCAAAAGAATTCATTGAAAATTGAAGAAATGGCAGACTCTGTACAATTTTCCAGAGAGCATGCAGTTACGGGAGCACTTTACCCTATCAACTTTCAGAAATTAAAGCCCAGTGCGCATAGTAGCTCTCACAATAATTTCAAGTGTGCTAACTGAAAGATAACCCAAGCTATTATGTGTCAAAATCTCAAGTCCAGATCTCAAACTTGAGATTTTGCCCAAAATCACCTTAATCCCCAAAATCTTCAATCCACCTCACACAATCTCTCCAATTCCTCTCATGTGTACAAGATGTACAAAATCACTTCAAACACATCATAATGAACTATAGGGTATACAAATGGATCTTGGTTCTCTAACATAAGTTCAGCCCTCTCCTCTCCTAATGTCCTCTCCGAGTGAGCTCTCATAGCCTCCTTCTGCCTAATGTAGAATTGAACGCGGAACATTATCTTGCCTTCTAGAGAGGTCCCGGCAACGGAACCAAAAATGTGAGCCGGCCTGTCTCTCACTCAAGATGAACCTCTGATGCCTATTATGGGAGCGCACCATGGACTAAGAAGGCAAGGAACACAAACTCCATCATACTCCTCCAAGGCTAACACTCCAAGACTCAAGACATTGCTCACTAGAGAACTCAATGAGAGAGAGATAGTTGCAAATGAAAGGATGATGAGTACCTCCTCACCCCTTGTTTATATACTTGTGAAATAGTTATGTACCAAAGTTACTAATTACCATATTAACTCAAGTTACTAGACTAAAAGTCAAGTAAAGTCAAAAAGTAGAAAGGAATATCCATTCACATGGGCATATTCCCCCGAGCATGTGGTCTTATCTTGACCCAACCACTTAGTCAAGGATTCCTTCACATGGGCTATCCTTGGACTAAACAAGAATCCAAAACAAAAAGGCTTGCGGGCCCAAGAGTTCTCAACTCTTTCCTCAAAGCCAAACACCTAAGAATAATACCAAGTCAACACACTAAAATCCAAAATAGTGGTGCTCATCTTTTCTACTTCCTCTAAAGTAAAGTCCCCTCTATCTTAGCTATGACTAACTTTAGCTAACCATGACTAATATAGAAGCATCCTTTATCTCTATATAAATAATATCTCTTAAGTACTTGTAATACCAAGCTAAATATCACAATACCACGCACATGCACAAATGGATGTTATAGGACTTCTTATCTAGGTTACAAACTCAAGACCAAGACTTGGAAATCAATGATCGGTTTCCTGATGAAGAGCTATATCATTTGATGGTTGTTCAAAGTACAAGGTATGAGGCCGAATATCACTATTTTCATACGTGTCATTGTCTTGAGGAGCTGGACATGGAGCAAAGTGCAGTCTTCCTCCGGAAAATGGGACCGTACCAATTAAAACACAACATTTTTTTAAAGATGGGCAAAGGTGAAGTACTTCGGAGATGTTTGGAAGCATACAAAGTCGGAGGAGTCATTGAATCCTTACACTTGGAAGCATCGGGAGGACACTATGCCCTAAAAAATACGGTGAAGAAAATTCTTTCAGTAGGGTATTGGTGGCCTATGATGTATAAAGATACTCATGCCCATATTCAAAGTTGTGATGCCTGTCAAAGAACAGGGAAACCAACGGTGACTTCCTAGTGGTCTTGAAACCAATTTTGCCCCTGGCCCCATTTGAAAAATGGGGTATTGATTTTGTGGGCCCTATTCAACCAATGACCCGTGTCACGAGGAAGAGGTACATCTTGGTATGCACCAAAGCAAAGGCAACACAAAGAGATGATGCAGAAATAGTTGCAGAATTTTTCTTCCAAAACATCATTTCCCGTTACGGGTGTCCTCTGGAATTGGTCAGAGATTGGGGAACCCATTTTTGAACTCAATGGTGGAAGTGTTAAACAAGTAGTTCCAAATTAAACATTGGAAGACCACGCCTTACAACCCAAAAGTGAATGGACTCAAGGAGAAGGCCAACGGATTGTTGTGCAAAATTTTGAACAAGGTGACAATCAATTATGCCTACGACTGGGACACAAAGTTACCTGCAGCTTTGTGGGCATATCAAACAATAGAAAAGATTACTACCAAGCAAACTCCTTACTTCCTGACATTTGGATTGCATCCCATATTACCAGTTGAATTTGAAGTACCGACATATCAAATTCTTTGTGAAGAACGCTTGTCAGAGGAAGAAAGCCAAGATCTCAGATCCATCAACTAATGTGGTTAGAAGAGAAAAGGGACGATGCAATCTAACCATCTAACAACCTTGGTACGTGGCAAGAAATTACACTTCAAGAAATGGTGGAGGCAGAAGAAGCATGTCTTGAAAGTGACAGGACAACAACACGCAGAAGAGGGGAAGTCAAATTTGAAATCAAATGAAGAATGACTGCAATTCGGGGTAATATAAAATTGCAATTGCGCATGGACAAGTTGAATATGCCAAGTAAATTTCCAATTCCTTTGAGTAGTTGGCCTGCAATAATGCGTGTTCAAAAGCCAATTGAGAGTGCAATTTTCCAAAATCTAGAAGGGGTTAGAGTGTCTCATCCAAGAGAAGGCATAGTCTTTCAGTGCCAAAGAACAAGAGAGCAGATCATGGCAAAGAAGGTCACAAATGCTATGGCGGTGCAAAGTTTTGCAATTTGTAGGTTAGATGTGGTAGCCAGAATTGAGGTCTTGAATAGACTTTGTATTACATTTTTAGCATGGAACTGGAATTTCAGTTTCCGAGGAGTGATGGCAGAGATAGCTGCTAGTAATTGTGAGGAGTGCCCCAAAGTTGAAGGGAAGAGAGGGAATCTGGCTCGATGGACTGAGTCGGATTGGAGGTTAGTGTTGGGGAAGGAAGCAAGAGAACCAATGGGGATCACCTTCTATTGGAAGTGTGATGCTACAAAAGAGACGGCGGAAATCCGAAACTCTTTCTTTGCTCCAAGAACCACAAATGGCTACAAGGTGGAGTACTATTGGGATCTAATTAGAAGAAGTATCGTAGGGGCGATTATGTCTATGTTCAAGCCAAAACAAACAACTTACGTGAACATGCAGCAAGCGGTCTTCTTCCACCAGATGTTTGCAAGGGTAAAGGTAAATTGGGCAAAGTGTTTTCACCACCGAATGAGGCAGATGGTGATCAATTGGAGGACAAGTTTACCTCCACATTATTTTGCACCATTTGCAGCACATTTCTACTTTGGGTTGAATTTGCTAACAGTGGAGGAGAGGCATTGCATGGTGTTACATTTCCATCCTGATTTAAGATAGGAAGCGGATGAAGACGAGCAACAATATATGACACACCTGCAAGCCAATGATGATCACTTCTTGAAGATGGGACAATGGAAGATGGAAGAAGTCACAAGTCCAAAGAAGAAGAAGCGCAGTAAACCCAAAGAAGCAAAGTCACCTCCAGCTCAAAGAAAGACTCGAAGATTGGTTGTGCAGAGTAAGAAGATGGTGAGAGAAGCATCATTGAAATCAGAGTCTGAAGAAGAAATAGAGTCCCAAGGAGAGGATGAACACACCTTACAAAGTGAGGAGTCTGGAAGTGAGAGTGAGGGGGAACCTGAGGTTCAGCAAGTAGTTGGAGTCAGTGAAGCTTTTCATGCGATGATTGACAGAGTACCTGGAACAACGAGTCATTGCGTAGCCCTGGTGGTAGACAAGTAGAGACCTGAGGAAACAAAGGAATATCCTACGGGGCCGAGTTCAATCTAAAGGAGAGGAGAGTTCAGAAGTGGTATCTCTAAAGATACAAAGATTGCAACTTTGGCAGAAGGAGCCGATGGAGGAGCCAAAGTACGAAGATGAAGAGAACTTTGGCTGGATACTATATCTAAGAAAGGTTGTCACCCCATTGCTGGAACTGCTGAAGGAGCATCAAAAAGTAAATCCCCAAGATTGTAGAAAGGTAACAAATGAGTTGTAGGTGGTGAAGCATGTGTTGAGTGAAGTGAAGGGGTTGCAAGAGCAAGAAGTCCAAAGAAATGAAGAAATTGAAGAACTTTGGAGGGATGAAGTCTTGAAGAAGAAGACTTTTGAGATGTTATAAGAGAGCTGTGAGTCAAGAGAGAAAGAACTGCAGAAGCAAGCAGGGGTATTGAAGGAGCAAGCAATGTTGCTAAGCAAAATGAAGGAGGAAGTTAGTGATGTGCATATTGAGAATATTCATTTGAAGGCGACTGCAGCAATAATGGAGCATGAGTTGGACAGCTTGAAGAAGAGTGCAGCCGGGAAGGATCAAGCATGGCATAGAGAATTAGCAGTCAAACATGAAGAAGAAGAAAGATTGCATGAGCTGATGCGACGTGCGGAGCTACGAAGTTCACAGTATGTAGAGGAGAAGAAGATGCTTGCTGTTGAGTACAAAGACAAGCTGAAGATGTATCGTGAAGAGTTGAAGGCAGAGCAATCACAAGGGTATGAGTCAAAATCGGTGGGAGATGTAGCAAGCAAATTGAGAGCTATGCTATGCACTGAGGCTGAAGGGAGATTAGAAGAGGCACGTTTGCATGAGCTCAAGCTGCTTGTATAGGAAACTCGGAAGAGGAGAGTTAAAGATGTAGATATGAATATTTTGCTGATCTGATTGAGGGAGGGAGTAGATTGGAAGATGTTAGAAGTAAAGGACAACGTTAGTCTCAAATAAGATTTAGTCAATTCAGAGTTAGAGAAAATTAGGAGTAGTGTGACAAGGGAGAGGAAGACCGATGTTGCAAACATCAGAGTATAGGTGTCATCAGAATTCTTACTAGACACATTAGAGAAGAGTGGGTCAAGAGATAAAGAGTTAGATAAGTCACTCCTTAGTGCAATTGTAGTTCCTAGTGTAGAAGTAGTAGAAGTAGTGAAGGAATTAGTAGTTGTGGATATACCCAAAGAAGGAGAAGTACTAGGAAGATCATCGGGTTTGGAAGCCGATGATGAGGTAGACATCGGATCGGGGTAAGTAACAATTTTGAGATAGGAAGAGGCAAATATGAAGAGATCAATTGTTAGTTTGGATTTGCAGGTAGGAAGAGATGTTAAGAAGCGGTACATAAGTAGGAAGAACTACCGTTTGCTTCAGTATTTAAGGGGAGCATTTGCAGTAATATGTTGTTGAGTATTCAAATTTCTGAAGATAGATAGAGCAAAGTGTTGTTTCCAGTGCTCCTCGCTTGAGCTTAATTCCAATTGTCAATTCTGTGTTTGTGTTTGTGAGTGTGTGGAGAATTTTGAAGTGCAATTTAGTGTGTCTGTAGATGTTGGATTCTTCAGCCTTGGTCTTCATTCTATGTGTTTGATTGTGAGTGAAGTGCATCGGAGCAATGCCTTGACAGATCTGAGAGGAATTGTAGTGTTGGTAGTATTATGCATTGGTGAGTGCAGCACGAAGTTGATGTGAAGCAATTTTGATTGAGGAAGTTGTGCCTTCAGTGGAGGGATGGAACACAATTCTGAGGTGAAATTGTTCTTTGCAGTGAAGTGCCGTCTTTGGGAGAATCTGAATCATCACAATCAAGAGTTGTTGGGTAATTTGCTATGTTGTGATTTGTGTGTGTGTATTGTGACAAGTTGTCAAGATTTTGAGCTTGTTACTCTCTTCTAGGTGTAGTTTCTACCTGAGAGACTAAAGACGCAACCAAGAAGAACTAAATTGTTCCTTTGCTTTGTATTTGACCAATTCTGAATCGTATCTCTATGGGAACAAACTTTACTTACCCAATTACCGCAAAAGTGATATTTGCCGGGTTGTCACAGATCCTCCTCATGTTGAGCCTTCCAGTCATTGTCCTCAAGGTTCTCCTCCTTATCCTCTACTTCAGAGTCTTTGGCCTTGTCAACCCTTCTAGCTTTTATTGCTTGATAAATTGGAGGAGTTGGTTGACCTTTAGCCCCAACTTCCAATTTTGAATGGTGAGGTCATTTTGAGATTTTTGTAGTGCCATAACCTCAACCTGCCCCTCCTTCCTCTTCTCCTTGTAGTAAAGAAGGTCCTTCTCATACTGGGTTTTCTCTACAAACAGACCATTTATGGTCAAACACAAAGAAGAGAGCTCTCCCTTTTGTGCATCCTTGACCTCTTGTGCAAAGATCTTCTCCTTCTCTAGAGTTGCGACCTTTTTTCTAATGTATAGTAGACTACTTTCAACTCTACTATTTCCTTATGGAAAGCATTAACAACTTCACCTAGATCCAATCTCTTGATGTTGGAGCACTCCTTTTCATGGGATATCTAAGATCAAAGCTCATTGAATTCTCTCTCCTTCTTTTGGCTCTTGATGTTGGAGCACTCTTTTTCATGGGATATCTAAGCTCAAAGCTCATTGAATTCTCTCTCCTTCTTTTGGCTTTCCATTAACTGCTGGTCAATGGTAGTCTTATCTTTCCAAGCAGTTTGGAGTTGGTGATTAACCTCTAATAAAAAAAAATTAGGAGATCAAATTGTGACTATAGAATCATTGCCTTCTCATTCCAAGCAATCTCTATTTCTTGCATCATATGGTCATGTTTCTTGGTTCCTTGGTTCCATGGCCTTGGTAATCTCTCCTAGCTCTTCTCATAGTGCAACCATCCAAGCTAATGTCCCACATCTAATCTATACCAAGATAGAGGTTAGGCCTTGCTTATTCCTCACTAGGGTTCTCTACCCACTATGAGAATTCTTCCTTAAACAACAGGTTGTCCATCAAGGTGTCTAACATGATGGTGAATCATCCCAACTTGTGACAATCTGTGGGACTGGCTTCTTGCAATCCCCTAACCAATATAGTGGCTTTTGTTAGCACATGGTATGCCATCTACCCTATGGTCCTAAACAATGAGGCATTTCCCATCATAGGAAATATCCTTTTCCTTGACAATGTTATGACATAGGTTCTATTTAAACAAAGTTTGGGTGGTCTTGCATTATCAGCATCAGACTTGCCTCCTAATTTCCTTCCTTTGAAGGAGATTTGATAAATGTCTTGATTGGTTCCAATAGGAGCAATAGGTTGTCTTGGAGGTCCAGAGGAGTCATCATCAATGTTGATGATATTTGTATCTTTGGATGTTTCTTTGGGTTTTTCTTACTGCTTGTGGTCTTAGTCATTATAGGGTCTTATAGTTCAATCTCTTGGGATCCCAAAATTACTTTATTCATAATCTCAAGATATGTTCCTACTCTTTCTTGGTCCACTTGGTGAAGTGTGAGACCAATTGTGTTGTTACATGTGGGCTCACATATTGCTAGCCAATCCACTTGGTCATTTCTTGGGAGCCCTTATTGAAAATTGGCATTTGTGTATTTGGAGCTACCTCTCTAACCAAATTCTCTTTAGCTCAAAGGCTACTAGAGACAAAATTTCTGTAATGGCCATAAGGACAAGACCTATTGTGAAAGGCTTTCACCCTTTCATTTTCTCTATGGGGCTTGCTTTCTTAAAAAACATAAAAAACATTCCCATAGTTTTGTAAAGATTATAGGAGCATAATTGGACTCCTTCCCATGGACTATGCTTTTGATAATGGAATTTACTAGAGACAGGTTTTAAGTATAATGCATTTCCTTGGCCTTCAATCAGCTAGTGGAAGTTCTTTATTGCAAAATACAATGGTGTGTATGTTACTACCACAATGGACAACCATTCTTGTGCATGGTTCCCAACATATTCTTGGATAGGTTTTAGAAGGAAAGCCCTAGCAGGAGGTCTAGGCTAAGTTAAAATTCCTTCCAAGCTAGAGGAATATATACTTCTTGGGCAAGGAGAACACCCTACAAATTGTTTCCTTTGTTAGACGAAAGGGTTTTTGCTTTGGATTGGCTATGGAATTGGCAAGTGAATAATTGCCAAATCTACTTGGATCTCCTCCACCATCTTGTGTACTTTTCTGAGCTCCTTGTTAGATCAAAGGTAGAATTTGTGGGCCACTATGTTCCATATCCTACCTACTTCTATATTTCTCCAAATTTTTAAGTCCACATTGCTAAAATCACATAATTGGTGTGCTTGCATATAGATGGGTGCAATGGCTCTTTCTTTTAGTAGGAGTTCTTGGCTTATTGTGGTACCCACATTTTTCATTTTGGACGAGTTTAGAAGAAGAAATGCCTTGCTGAAACCAAATTGAAACCAAATGGAGAAGAAATGAGTGCAAACTTGTGTTTTGATCAGACCCGAGGAAGTCAATTTTGTGTAAGAGGAAGAAAGGCTTGGTTTGGATCAGACCCGAAGAAGCTTACTTTGTGTTAGAGGAGGGAAAAACTCGGATCAGATGTTGAAGGAGGGCAAACCCGAAGAAGAAATAGAAGTTGCACGTCAGGATTCTTGCGGGGGCCATATCTCAATGAAGACAAGTTGAAATCAAGTGTGTTATATCGTGTTCAAAGCATCTCGTTCAGGGCTTTCCATTGCCACCAAATTGCAGAGTTTGGAGGTCTGTACAAGAAGTTACAAGCATTTGAAGTTTTGGGAGTAGATGTACTTCGGGTTGAGGTTCTTCGGGTCAATGTGACTTTGGACTTTGGACTTCGTACTTCGGACTTCGGATTTACATGACTTTGGGTCTAAAGACTTTGCCTCAAGATGAAGATGACTAAATCCGAGGTAGTTGGACCTTGGAGTGCAGTGAAGGTGACTTTGGGAGTCTTGCTACAGGGATCAGAGGAAGTTAGAGTAGGGAAAGAAGATAGTTAGGATACCCATGACTTCAATTTCAATTCAAATTGAAGATTGAATAGAAATTGAATGAGAAATAACAATAGTGAATAAACCCAAAGTGCAGGATCAGATAGTAAGTGTCTTCGGGTCAATTACATGAGTGATTAGGGGAAAATGGGTTACAAATTGAAGGTGTAGATAGTGTATTCATACTTTCAATTACAATTCTTGATGATGACACAGTAGAATTAGTAAAAGAATTGATAGTAGTTAGACCCAAAGTAGATAACATAGGAGTATAAATGTCTTCGGAGTTACCATTTGAGACATTAGAGAAGAGTGGGTCGGGAGATAAGGAGTTAGATAGATTACCCACTAGTGGAATTTCAGATCAGGAAAGAGAATTGTTGGATCTGGTGAAAGCATTAGACGTTGTGAAACCTGAGGAAAGAGTAGCAAGAAGTAAAAATACTTCGGGTTTGGGTTTGAAAGTCGATGACGAAGTAGACATCGGATCGGATTAGTAACATTTTTAGAGATTTGAAGAGGCAGATATGAAGAGGTGCATTGTCATTGTGGATCTACAGGTTAGAAGAGTTGTTGTAGAACGGTGTAGTTGTTAGAACTATCGATTGCTTCACTATTTTAGAGTGGCATTCGCAGTCAAATGTTGTTCAGTGCTCATTATTTCTGAGAATAGATAAAGCAAAGTGTTGTGAAGTAGTGCTCGTCGCTTGAGCTTGATTCCGAGTATCAACTTTGTGTTTATGTTTGTGAGTGTTTGGAGAAATTCAAAGTGCAAGTCAGTGTGCTTGTTGGATGTTGGATTCCACAGCCTTGATCTTCATTCTGTGTGTTTGATCCTGAGTGAAGTGCAATCAAAGCAATGCCTTGACAGATCTTAGAGGAATTGTAGTGTTGGTAGTATTTTGCATTTGTGAGTGCAGTGTGAGGTTGATGTGAAGCACTTTCAATTGAGGAAGTTGTGCCTTCAGTGGAGGGGTGGAACATAACTCTGAGGTGAATTCGTTTTGCAATGAAGTGCCATTTTTGGGAGAGCCTGAATCATCACAATCAAGATTGTTTGGAAAGATTTGATGGATTTGTGATTATGGAGTGTTAATTTGTGACAAGACTGCGAGTCAGTGCTTGTTACTCTCTTTTGGGTGTGGTTTCTACCTGAGAGACTAAAGAAGAACTCAAGAAGAACTAAAATTGTTACTTTGCTTCGTATTTGACCAATTCTGACTCGTATCTCTGCAGGAACAAACTTTACTTACCCGATTACCGCAAAAGTGATATTTGCCGGGTTGTCACACTTATTGTGGAGATTACCATGCAATGAGTTTTGCTAATTTTCCCAACTCATTGAAGACTTCTTCAAAGATTCTTTGCAAAAGTGGTATTGGTAGAAGCTTGTCAACTTGGTAGTCCTTTGCTTCTCAATGAAATTTGCGTCTAGATGGGACATCTCGTTGACTTGTTCAATCTAGCAAGATTACTCTACAATCACTTTGGTAGTCAGGTAATGTTTGTCTTGCATAACAAACTGATTTTCTTGTTGATCTCTTAAAATTCTTGGCACAATCAGGTCTATTTACTTGTAATTACTCCTCAATACTGAAGTGTCACAACTCTTGTCAAAGTTCCTTCCATTAGTGTCAAGGCTTTCGGTTCATAAATAAAAAAGAGTGCAACAAATCTTGAAAGTTATTTATAGGAGCAAGCTTGCCTCTTGGGAAATTTGTACTTTCTTGCAAGGAATTCAATTTTCTACTCTTGGATTTGAAGTGTTTTGATGATTTTGGCATTTTTTTGTAGATGGATGGTAATAGTCATGAATTTTGTGCTATTTAGGGATTAGGGAAAAAATTTCCTTTGTGTGGTGCTATTTTGCCCTTGAATGTAAATTGGTGTGTCCCTTAAATGCTATGGGGCTTTGAAGATTCTTGTAGCTTAGTGTCAGTCCATTTTCCTAGGTTGTGAGTTTGTGCAGGAGTATCCCACCATAGAAGTTGCCTACAATCAATCCCAAAATAGTGTTGAGAGTCCTACAAATCTTGGAGATGAGATTTCCTACAATAGAAGTCCCTCACCATAATGGTGGTTTGGCAATTATTGTCCCATGTTGTTCTCTTTTATGATAAGAAAACAATAGGTTCCTCATGGGATCTTTTCTCACTTGCCCCACAATGGAATGAAGTGTAGGTTGTAAGGTTTACACTTTGCACTATTAGTATGGGATTCCATCATTTCTCTATTTTTTATCTCCAACTATAATTGTCTATTGTCAAAACTTTCATGTATTTTGTAAGAGCCCAACCACTTTGTGCAAATTTGCTAGGAAATCCACACACTTTGTCATTGAATTTTAAAATCAGATCTTTTTGGTGTACCAAAACACCTTTGGCTTTGGAGTCAAAGTAGGTTTTATGCCTAGCTTGGATGGTATATTGCATGTATAAGGTCCAAAGATGTTTTCTTTATTAGGTTGTGTAGTGCAAAAACTCATTCTTTTGTTATCTTCTCCTCTTTGAATTGAGATGTCCTAGTCTAATTTCTTGTTAGGACTCAAAGTGATGGGATCAAGAATTCAATGGGAAAAATTGCCTCTTTCATATGGAGAATTTGGAATGGAGTAAAGCCTATTGTGAGCTTGGGTATGGTACAAGAAGCCCATAACACACCTATGAGTTTTTGGTCCCTGTTGGTTTGGTTTAAACTCACAATCTTCTTGAAGATTGTTAGCAAAATACCATTGACTCATTTGACTTGACCATTTTCTTATGGGTGATAAGGAGTAGAGTGGTGGTGATGAATCATGTAGGTGGTTGTTGTGGTACCTATATTTTTCATTTTGGACGAGTTTTGAAGAAGAAGTGCCTTGCTGAACCCAAATTGAAATCAAATGGAGAAGAAAAGAAAGGAAATTTGTATTTTGATCAAGCCCAAAGAAGTCGACTTTGTGTCCGATGAAGATGGACTCAGCCAGGATTGAAAGAGGGCAAACCCGAAGGAGGAATGGAAGTTACAGGTCTAGATTCTTGTGGGGGCTATATCTCAATGTTCACAATTCCAAATCAAGCATGCTATATCTCGTTGGAAGCGTCTCGTTCAGGGCTTTCAGTTGCCACCAAAATCGCAAAGTTTAGAGGTTTGTAGAAGAAGTTACAAGTATTTGAAGTTTTGGGAATAATTGTACAAAGAAATTTAGGGTCTTCGGGTTGGATCTTCGGACTTTGGACTTGAGACTTCAGACTTTGGTCTTCAGACTTCAGACTTCGGACTTCAGACTTTGGATGTTGGACTTTAGGTTTACACAACTTCAAGTTAGAGGCTTCTTCGACTCAAGACGAAGATGATTGTATCTGAGATAGTTGGAACTTGGAGTGCAATGAAGATGACTTCGGGAATCTTGCCAGAGGCATTAGAGAGAGTTAGGATAGAGAAAGAATAGATAGTTAGGATACCCGTGACTTCAATTTCAGTTCAGATTGAAGATGGAACAAGAATTGAAAGAGAAGTAGCAGTAATAAATAAACCCGAAGTGCAAGACCAGATTGTAAGTGTCTTCAGGTCAGTAACATGAGTGATTAGGGGAAAGTGGGTTACAAATTGAAGGCGTAGATAGTGTACCCATGCTTTCAATTACAATTTGTGATGAGAATATAGTAGAATTAGCAAAAGAATTGATTGTAATTAGACCCGATGTTATAGATGTAGGAACTTAAGTGTCATCGGACTTGAGAATTGACACATTAGAGAAGAGTGGGTCGGGAAATAAGAGTGTAGATGGAGTAACCCGGAGTTCAATTACAGATTGTAGTGAAGAAGTTGTAGAATTAGTAAAGAAATTAGTAGAATCAGTCATACCCGAAGAAGGTGAAATAGCAAGAAGATCATTGGGTTTGGAAGCCGATGATAAGGTCGACATCGGATCGGGATAGAAGTCAATTCTAAGATAGGAAAGGGCAGATATGAAGAGATAGACTGTCACTTAGGATCTGCAAGTAGGAAGAGATGTTAGGAAGCGGTGCCTATGTAGGAAAATCTGCCGTTTGCTTCAGTATTTAAGTGGAGCATTCGCAGTACAATGTTATTCAATATTCACAGTTCTGAAGATATATAAAGCGAAGTGCTGGTTTCAGTACTCGTCGCTTAAGCTTAATTCCAATTGTCAATTTTGTATTTGTGTTTGTGAGTGTGTGGAGAATTCCGAAGAGCAAGTCAGTGTGTCTGTGGATTTTGGGGTCTACAACCTTGATCTTCATTCTGTGTGTTTGATCATGAGTGAAGTGCATCGGAGCAATGCCTTGACAGGTCTGAGAGGAATTGTAGTGTTGTTAGTATTTTGCATTTGTGATTGCAGCACGAAGTTGGTGTGAAGCAATTTTGATCAAGGAAGTTGTGCCTTCAGTGGAGAGGTGGAACACAATTCTGAGGCAAAATTGGTCTTCACAGTGAAGTGTCGTCTTCGGGAGAATCTGAATCATCACAATCAAGAGTTGTTTGGACAGAATTTACTATGATGTGATTATATGTGCGTATTCGTGACAAGTTGTCAAGATTGTGAGCTTGTTACTCTCTTCTGGGTGTAGTTTCTACCTGAGAGATTAAAGAAGTCATCAAGAAGAATTACAATTCTGACTTTTGACTTTTGACTTCATATTTGACCAATTCTGGATCGTATCTCTGCGGGAACAAACTTTACTTACCCGATTACCACAAAAGTGATATTTGCCGAGTTGTCACAGTTGTCAAGTCCAATACACCTTTGTTGATGAAGTGTGACCCATTAACAACCCAACAAATATCACTTTCACGGTAATCAAGTAAGTAAAGTTTGTTCACGTAGAGATACAATTCAAAAATGTTCAAATACAAAGCAAAGTAACCAAATCAGTTCTTCTTGAGTTCTTCTTTAATCTCTTAGGTAGAAACCACACCCAAAAGAGAGCAACAAGCACTAGATTGTAGTCTTGTCACAACAATTTGTAACCCATAATCACAAATCTTTCATTTTTGTCCAACCAAACTTGATTGTGAAGATTTAGTCTCTCCTAAAATGGTTACTTCATTGTAAAACAACTTTGCAACCAAATTGTGTTCCACCCCTCCATCAAAGGCACAAATTCTTGATCAAAATTCTTCCATCAACTCAGCGATGCACTCACAAATGCAGAATACTACAAACACTACAATTCCTCTCAGATCTGTCAAGACATTGCCTCAATTGCACTTCACTTAAGATCACACACATAGAATGAAGACCAAGGCTACAGAATTCAACATCCAACAAGCACATTGACTTGCACTTTGAATTTCCACCACTCACAAACACAATCACAGGGTTGATACTCAAAATTAAGCTCAAGCAACGAGCATTAAAATCCACACTTTGCTTTATCTATTCTCAAGAATATGAACATTGAACAACAACACACTACAAATGCTTCCTTTAAATAGTAGAGCAATCAACAATCACTAGCAATTATACCGTTCAACAACAACTTTACCAACCTGTAGATCCAAAATGACAATGCACCTCTTCATATCTACCACTTCATATCTCAAATCTGTTTTTAATCTGATCCAATATCAACCTTGACTTTGGTCTCCAAACCCAATGATCCTCCTATTACTTCTCCTTCTTTGGGTCTATCTAATTCTACTACATCTTCCAATATTTCTATCACTTCTTCACCTTGAACTACAATTTCACTAGTGAGTAACCTATCTACCTCTTTATCTCTCAACCCACTCTTCTCTAATGTCTCAAGTAATTGATCCAAAGACTATTGCACTCCTCCTGCTACTTCATACTTCCTTTCTAATTTTATCTCACTACAAAGTCTATCCAAGTCTGTTCTATCAAGATCTAATCTGAGACAAACATTACTCCCTACCTTTAACATCTTCCTATCTACACAATCTTGCAAAAAAATCAACAGATTTTTCAACTTCAATACTAAGCAACGCCTTCAACTTGTTCACCACTACTCCCACTACATTTGATTCCGCAACCGGCTCTACTTTCTGTTTCTTTCTCTCCTCTTCCAACTCAATACAACACATCATGAACTCATCCTCAAATTCAGCCTCCATTGCCTCCTTCTCTTGTTGATTCAGCACAAGTTGATCTTCCGCTACTCTCAACAATCCTTGCAATTGTTCTTTCTCCTGATTATGCTCTATTAACTCCCTCTACCATGCTTGGTCTTTATCGGCCACTTTTATCCTAATGCTCTCCAACTCCTGCTCCATCACTATTGCACTTGCCTTTGAATGTATCATCTCCACTTGTGCATCAAAACTTTCATTCTTTAGCACTTCAACCAATGCCGTCTTTTCCTTTACGTCCTCCTTACATTTCAATAAGTCCTCCCTCATTGCTTCTGAGTTTTTATCCCAAAGAGTGGCCTCCACCTGAAGTTCTAGGCTTCCATTTCTACTTGCATTAGCTTACTTCTCAACAGCAAGGTCTCCGCACTCCACTTCATCACGACCGCTAACTCATCCCTCACATCCAAATTAGCACTTGCCATCTCTACCTTCTTTTTGCTATAGAAACACCAACAAGGGATACACTACCTTTGATAGATACTCCACTCCATCACACTAACCTGTCATTTGCTTTGCCATCTTCTTCCTTGGTAGGTAACTCCTCCATTGGCGCCTTACTCCAAAGATGCAATTTTTGTATCTTCAAAGTTTCTTCATCCGAGCTCTCCTCCATCTAAGTGGTAACCTTACTTGTCCAATAATGACTACTTGAACACTTCTCTTCCCATTGGTACCTCTTGGACACACCAAGACACCTTCTCCTTCCTTCTCACACCCCCGCTTGATTGTGGACACCTTCGGACTTGTCTTCTCTACTTCCACAACTCTTCTTGTTGTTTGTTGAACTTCAGCTTCTCCTTCACTACCACTGCTTGAATCCTCACTTTATAGTGTGAATCTTCTTCTCCTCCCGAGGCTTCTTCTTTTGACTTGGTTTCTCCTTCTGATTACTCCTTCGGAGTTGATTCCTTCACTTTCACTGACTTTGGGTTAGGCTTTTGCATCTTTTGCAGTTGTATTGCACAATTCATCCTTTGGGTCTACTTTTGCTTTCTAGGCATGGGAATGTTGATTGCTACTATCCTCTCCCTTCCACTCTTCATGTAATACTCATCCCCTTCAGGAACCCACTTCATGTAATATTGTTCATCCGCATTTGCTTCCTTACATAGATCCAGATGAAAGTGAGATTGCATTCTACCTCTCTCCTCCAAAGTCAATACATTCAGCCCAAAGTAGAAGTGAGCTACAAAGGGTAGGAAGTAGTGGGGTTTTATATCCATTTTCCAACCCAAATCATCTACCCCACCCACTGGTGCACACACTTTGCCCAATCCACTACTTCTCTTGCAAATATCTATCAAAAGAACATTGCTTGTTGCATCGTGACATAGGTGGTTTGCTCTGGCTTGAACATTGCCATCATTGCACTCATGATCCCTCTTTGCATTAGGTCTCTATAACTATCCATTAATGGAATTCCTAACCTTGGTAGTTTCTTTTGACGCATCACACTTTTGATAGAAGGTGGTACCCTTTACCTCTCTTGCTTCTCCACCCAAGACTAATCTCAAATTTGACTCAGTCCATTGCCGGATTTCCTCTCTTTCCTTTGTGCTTTAGCCCATCTTTACAGTCACTTACGGAAAATTCTACCATTCCAGTTCCAGGCCACAAAAGTGATACAAAGTCTCAATAAGACCTCAATCCTTGCCACTACATCCAATCTACGCATTGCAGACCCCTCACCGCACTCTACTTACTCACTTTTGGGGCCATCATGTGCTTCTTCACTCTTTGCCTATGAAAGATTGTACCCCAAATTCTAACCCACTCCTCTTGCATATTCAAAATTTGCATTCCCTTGGGTCGACTTGGAATAGGAACAGGATAGTGTCTAGACATTGCACTGCTCCCTCACAGAAATCTGAATTTTATAGTCCTTTGCTGATCAGTCATTCTTCAGTCACAGCTTTGCATCACTCACCGATTTTGTGAAGTTGTTTCTTGTTACTTTCAAGAACATCTTGGTCCTAAGGTAGTCTTTTTCTTACTGCGTACTTTCTTCATTGGCAAAACCCAAAGAAGTTTGTTATAGGGTCTTTGGATCAGGTCATGCTACTTGATACAAAGTCCTCATCTTTGTATTTTAACTTGTCCAACCCGGGTCCTTTGGACTTGACCCAAGGTCAACTTAGGGTTTATGCAAACACACGATTCTGCACATTTCTTCCCCATTTAGCCCTCCTTTGGCTTTACCAACTCGCTTCTTATCTAAAACTTAAAAAAAACTAAAATTGTGGGTACCACACACCCATTGTCCATGACAATGAACAAGGGAAATATAACACCCATTTGTGCATGTACGTAATATTGTGATATTTAGTTTGGTATTACTAGTACTTGAGAGATATTATATATAGAGAGATAAAGAACTGTTCTACATTAGTCTTGATTAGCTAAAGTTAGTCATAGCTAAGATAGAAGGGACCTTACTTTAGAGAAAGTAGAAAAGATGAACACCACTATTTTGGATTTTAGTGTGTTCACTTGGTATTATTTCTAAGTGTTTGGCTTTGAGGAAAAATTTAAGAACTCTTAGGCCCACAAGCCTTTATTTTTTGGATTCTTCTATAGTCCAAGGATAGCCCATGTGAAGGAATCATTGACTTAGTGGTTGGGTCAAGATAAGATCACATGCTTAGTGGAATATGCCCATGTGGATGGATATTCCTTTATACTTTTTTACTTTACTTGAGTTACTCTAGTAATTAGTAACTTTGGTGCATAAATATTTCACAAGTATATAAACTAGTGGTTAGGAGGTACTTATCATCCTTTTATTTGCAACTATCTCTCTCATTGAGTTCTCTAGTGAGCAATGTCTTGAGTCTTGGAGTGTTAGCCTTGGAGGAGTATGATGGAGTTGGAGTTCCTTGCCTTCTTAGTCCATAGTGTGCTACCATAATAGCCATGAGAGGTTCATCCTGAGTGAGAGACAGGCTGGCTCACGGAACACAAAATCTGACCGTCAAAAAGTAGTCTTTGGGAAATTACTGAAATACCTCTAACAACTATCACTACAATTCCAGTGTTCAAGAAATCTAGATGCGACACTCAAAATGGCACAACAGCTATCATGCATATATACATCACTACACAACATACATTGTTGTCAACATCATACACTACAAAAGCACAACTCACACATAAGTCATACATAGACTCTAAAGTGCCACAATCTAAAGTGAGATTGTGGCACTTTAGAGTCTCTGTATGACTAGCTGGTGGTTAGGCCTCTCTAACTCTTGATAGCCATCTACTCCAAGTGTATGGTATACCTTATGATGGGCAAAGATCAGAAGACCAGGTGCTATGGAGCCCCATACTTAGTTGCCTATATGCAATTTATACCATATAAGGAATGAACTAGCTATAGGTCAAGTACATCTAGGACATAAGTATTGTCCTTGAGGAACCACCATGAAGAAAGGAGTCATACATGCCATATGCCATCCTCTCAAATAGCTATCACACACTACCATAGTAGTAGCTCCACCAAAAGAGCCACATAACATACACCGCAAGCCTGCACATACTCAGCTTGGGTCCATAGTACCATCAATGTTTGGGAGGTAGCATGGCACACAATTGCGCACATGATCCTTCCAAACAACACCATCACATCCTTCCAACACAAGGACTCCAGATGGAAAAACCTCATGCACTCTCAAGATAGTGCGGCCTATCAAAACATCAAGTGTCATCGGTGTTATCTATTGTAGATATACATAGTCACCTGGATGAAATTGACAAATCAAGGATCTATAACCTTCTCCTCAAGTGGTAGCATAGCGTAAGGTATCTCTATGTTGAGTAATTGCCAAATTCTCAAAGGCCATCGGTATTACTCTTTGAAAGATCTCTACTTGTTGAGAACATGTTCATCCATACATCTGGACCTGTTAAGTCCAAAACTATAGAAGCATCTTGACAAATGACTGTAGGTTAATTTGGATCTTGTCCATAGAGTAGAAAGTAAGGAGAGAATGATGCTAAGGAGGCTTGCCGGCTGAACCAATAGCCCATGGCCAACCAAGGTAATTGGAGATCCTAATCTCCCAAGTGGCCTCTCTGCAAACCATACTTTTGCAATCCTCTCTTCACCATTTGAACCACTCTCTCTTTTAAGCCATTTGCCTCAAGGTGGTCTTGTGAGGTAGTATGATGATCAATCAAAGCCTTGTCATACAAGGCCTGAAACTCCCCCAAGAACTCTATACCTTGATCAGTCAACACCTCAATTGGTGCACAAAAATGACTCAGAACCTGATCCAAGAACTAATGAGCCGTCCCTTCATTGGACTTGTTAGGAAGTGCCACCAACTCAATCCGCATAGAGAAGTGCTCCACCATCACCAAAACATACCAATGATGTCTCACAATCAACGGCAAATGTTTGACAAAGTCCAAACTCCAATGGTAACCTGTAATACCAAGGGTTAGCCATATGATCTAGATGTGAAATTTGGTTTGGTAACATCTAGAATGATGTTATACATGATGGTCAAAATAGATCAGATAGAAGTATCACCAAAAGAGTACTTCTACTAATAGGGCAGAAACTGAAATAGACTTGAGAACCTTAGAACCAATAGCTAGACATATGATTTAAAGGTGAGAATTGGTTTGGTAACATCTGGAAGGATGTTACACATGATGGACTAAACAGATCAGAAAGAGGTATCACCAAAAGGGGACTTCTACTAATAAAGTAGGAACCAAAATATGCCTGAAATCTTTGAAGGCAATTTTGGAGGCCTGAACGGATGAATTAGGCCTCGAAAATGTGCAGATTCCCCCCCCCCCAAATGGAGGAAAGGCTGGCCTTCCCTCCCCCTGCTTTGTCTTGTCGAGAGCTTTCCAACGGTACCTTACGTGATTCTGAGATTCCTACAGGAAGATTACCTAAAAGATTCCCTCCGGTCAAAGCTTGTTTGACCAACCAGATAGGACCTAGACCAGACAGGTCACCCATCCAAGTAAGTAATCCAAGGGTGGAGCTTGCTGACATGTCACCTATCTGTGTCCCTAATCCTATGGTGGAGCTTCCTTGGAGGAGATCCTCTTTGCCTATATAATAAAGAGAAGGTGCTCCCTTGGGGCATCGAATGTTTGAGTGTGCAATCTGTGTTTTCTCTCTTCTCTTGTCCTTGGAGTATTACAATGTTATCAGAGCGAGTGTTCTAGCCAAGAGAGTGGATCACCCCTCTTGGAATAGCACAAACTACTGAAACTGAGTAATGTGAGGTGGAGAACATAGAGTAATCGCTAGACTCAAGAAGGACTTTAGAGAGCGGAGGGGATGGATACGCCGGGGGGACAATTTCCCGCACCTAGCTTTCCATTCTCAAACCCATTCTCAAACCCAGGTTATGTACATCTAGTGTGAGCAGATGAGGGTATCGCTAGTTTATCACTTTGGTGTGGAATTCATGGACAGAGTGATGAACTCACCAAACCCGGTGATTCTACCTGTGGTGATATATGACAGAGAGTGGGATTTGACGATCTACATTCTATTATGATAAAATGGATATGAATGTCCCAAATCCTCTCCCTTTCAACACTCAAGTAGAAATCCGTTATGTAGTGAGGCCAAAAGTGATGTTTAGAGATTTTGTGGTTAGGAATTTTGGTGAGGAGTAATATCAACAAGTGATAGCTTCTGAGGTCCCAATGGTAGTTCCGATAGTTCATGTGCCTTCCAGAGTGATTATATTGACTTTGTATTGAAGAAGACATTAGCAATTGGATGTTGCAGGAACCATGGATCCGCAGTTGCAAGAGCTGGTGCAAGGAATGCAAGGGATGTTGAATGAATTTTGAGAGATTAAGATGACCATGGAGACATTACAAAGTCAAGTGCAGAACCTGAGGAATGATCAAGCCATGCAAGAAGAAGAGCCACCTCAAAACCCTATACCTACGACTGAAGTGCTTGGAGAGGCACCTGTGCCTACGAACCCTATCAACGGTGAAGCCACATTGCTACTCCGGATGAAGAAGACCTGCAACATCAAGCCTTACAAGGAGCAGCGTACGATGGGAGTAGTGGAAAATTGGATCTCGAGAATGAATTGATATTTCCAATTGTTCTCAACAAAGATCACTGAGCATGCTGCAGGCGTGTTTGCATATGGGTACTTGACGGATAAAGCCCTCACATGGTATGATGCTTGGGAACGATCCATGCTGGTAGAGAGAAGGGAGGTCACATGGACAGCAATGCAAGAAGGATTGCTAAAGAATTTCCAATTGGTGATTCTGTGCAGATGGTTCAAACCCGACTATGGGGATTGAGATAGAAGAATAGCGTACAAGAGTATGTGGAGGCGTTTCTAGATCTACAAGTTGCAATTACCGACATGAGTCCAGCAGAGGCTCTTGACAATTTCAAACGAGGGTTGAAAGAGCGGATTCGCCAAGAAGTCATGGTGCAAAACCCTCGCACGGTATTTGAAGCCATTGCTTGTGCGCAGAGAATAGCAGGAGCATTAGGTGGAAATGAAGGAGTAGTTCCACCTCAACATTATCGCGCAGAAATTCCACACATGGGTGGACTAGTACCAATGGAATTGGGCAACCTTTGATTCCGGGATCAAGGAGCACGACCACTTCAAGGAGAGCGGGGACAGGTAGAAGAACGAAGAGATGGAGCCCCACGAGGAGAAGAGACTCAAGGAGAACAATGCCATTGTTACAATTGTGGCCATATTGGGCACATATCTACCAATTGTCGCACTCGTTTCCCTAGAGGCCCTCGGCCTTCATACAGGCGAGCTTTGAACAACATGGAGAGGCACATTGAAGAGGAGGTGGAAACCACTTTGGAAAACAAAGATCGCCAGTAAATGTACCTCGCGGCCTTACTGGCTCAATAAGGAAGCAGAAAAGCAAGGGAAGGAAGACAAATAATGCGCAAAGAGCCCGAAAGGCAACCTCTCAACTGATTGTTGTGAATGGAATCCTAGAAGGTAATCAAGTGAGAGTATTAATAGATCCAAGAGCAACAGAGAATTTCTTGTCTTGCTCTATCACAATAAGATTGGGAATGGGTCTAGAGAGAGATGGAAGTGAAGAAGTAGAGTTACCAAATGGGCAAATAGAGAGGATTGAATCATTACCTAGACGGGTAACCCTCTCTGTAGGAGAATATCAGGAAGCAATTAGTGGCGAGTGATACAGTTAGCCCGTTATGATGCAATTTTAGGCATGCCATGGATGGAGCAATACAACCTAATGGTGGATTGGAGGAAGAAAGTAGTGAGAACCCACCAATGGTCAATCATTGGGGTTAAAGAAAAATCACATAGGCAGAAACTGCCTCTATATGTCGTAGGGACAACAACTGTCTATAAGACTGATAGATGTTTTATGGGTCTAATAAGAGAAGTCCAGAGTGCACAACTCGCTGGACAAATTCTGGAGAAATTGTGGATGTGGTGTTTCAAGATGTCTTTCCCGATGATCTACCCTCAGGATTACCACCTAAAAGGCGAGTAGATCACAAAATAGAGACACTCTCGTGGAAAACACCTCCTTGTAAGGCCCCATATCGCCTATCACCTCATGAGTTGGAGGAGTGTAAGACTCAAATTGAGGAGATGCTACAAAAAGGGTTCATCCAACCTAGCGTATCACCATATGGGGCCCATGTCTTGTTTGTGAAGAAGAAGGATGGTACAATGCGCATGAGCATTGACTATCGGGGTCTCAATCAGCAAACAGTGAAGAACAAATACCCCTTACCTCGCATGGATGACTTGTTTGATCAACTCCATGGAGCGAGATACTTCACCAAACTGGACTTGCGGAGCGGTTACAATCAAATCCAAATTGCAGAGGAGGATGTGTACAAAACTGCCTTTCGAACCAGGTATGGCCACTTTGAGTATCTTGTGATGCCTTTTGGCCTCACCAATGCGCCTGCCACTTTCATGAGTCTAATGAATAACATATTTTGTCCATACTTGGATAAGTCTGTTATCGTTTTCTTGGATGATATCTTAGTATATAGTAGCACGACAGAACACAACGACGATGACAGAACACAAACAACATCTACGAGAGGTCCTCCAGATTCTAAGACAAAATCAATTGTACGCCAAAATCTCAAAGTGTGAGTTTGGCAAGTCTGAAGTAGACTACTTAGGGCATAGAGTAAGTGCAGAGGGCATTCAAGTATTGATAGATAAAAAAGAGGTCATTCAAAAATGGAGTGCCCTAGAAGATCAGACTCAACTTAAGAGCTTCTTGGGGTTGACGGGATTCTATCATAGATTTGTCAAGGACTTCTCCAAGGTTGCAAAACCTTTAACGGCACTACTTGGCAAGGGGAAGAAGTGGACATGTGGAACTGCACAAGAGTTGGCCTTTCAAGAATTGAAGGCCGCCTTGCTACATGCACCAATCTTGAAGTAGTATGACCCAAAACGTCCAATCAAGTTGGCAACAGATGCATCAGGCGTAGCCATAGGAGCAGTCCTACAACAAGAGTGGCATGACGGATGGCATCCAATTGCATATTTCTCTCAACAGTTGTTACCGGCAGAGCGCAACTACCACACCACAGAATGAGAAGAGCTGGCCATTGTTCTAGCAACCAAGCATTGGAAGCACTACCTGGGCAAGAAGGCATTTGTAGTAGAGATAGGCCACAAACCTCTAGTCTACCTCGAGACGCAAAAGGATCTATCTCATCGCCAAATTCGGTGGGCAGAGTAGCGACAACGCTTCAACATGACAATCACCTATGTGGAAGGTAAGAAGCAACTTGCAGATGCATTCACCCGCATGCCAATGGCCAACAACTTGGTGGTAGAGGTTAAGATTAACCCTAAATTCTAGCAAGAGATTCTAGCTGCTACAAAAACTGATCCACAGATTGTCGAAGCACAATCGTCCAAAGGTGTCACCAGCACCCAAGGACTCACCTTTCAGGATGGCAGATTATGGATCCCAAATGTCCCAGAATTACACACCACCATTCTAGCGGAATGTCATGATTCGGCCATTGCAGCTCATGCCAGAGTGGACAAGACCTTGGATGCAATCAAGCGCCATTACTATTGGCCCAAGATGAGCAACAACGTGATGGACTATGTGCGTAGCTGCCTACTTTGTCAACAGAACAAAGCTTCTAATCAAGCTCCTGTAGGGCTCCTTCAACCTCTCCCCACTCCTACCCAACGTTGGGAACAAGTGAGTATGGATCTCGTTTGTGAATTACCCAAGACCACCTCAGGGTTTGACTCCATTGTGGTCTTTGTGGACCGGCTCAGCAAAATGATTCATGTACGCCCTACCACCAAGGAGGTGACCGCTCCACAACTAGCTCAACTATACTTAGATGCAGTCTTTGCTCACCATGGCTTATCTAGAGTACTCATCACCGATAGAGGTACCCAATTCACCAATTTGTTTTGACGAACACGCTTTGGTTTCTTCAAAACCAAGTTGGCTATGTCCACAACTTACCACCCACAAACAGATGGCCAAACAGAGCGGACAAATCGCACAATTGAAGACATGTTACACGGCTTCACCTTAGAAGAGCAAGAGAGGTGGGACACCCTATTACCGTTGGTGGAATTCGCTTACAACAATTCAGTGAATGCGTCCACTCAGGTCACTCCGTTCTTCCTCATGTATGGTGAGCATCCCTTCACACCTTCTAGCTTGATGAAGATCCATCCAGTGACTACCAAGGTTGATGCAGTCAACACATTTGTTTCTAGAATCCAACAAGGTGTGGAGAGCGCTAAGCACAGGTTACAGATTGCATAAAATTGACAAAAGCAGTATGTTGATGCACACCGGAGGCACATGGAGTTCAATGTTGGGGATCAAGTGTGGCTATCAACAACCAACCTCACATTAGTTGGATCTCTTAAGCTCAGACCTCGTTTTATTGGGCCTTTCTTGATTCTTCGTCGCATCGGTGCTGTGGCCTATCACCTTGAGCTACCACCACACATGAAGATCCATCCAGTGTTCCATGTCTCCCTACTACACAGATTTGCTCCCCGATCAGGCCAAGGTCCTTCCACATAGGACATTCGACCTTGTCCAACACTCATTGATGGCACAGAGGAATATGGAGTGGAGCGGAGCGGATTCTCCAAAACCGCATGCGTGGTACTCGCCATCCGCGGGTGAAATATCTAGAACAATGGAAAGGTTACCCCCTCTATGAAGCAACTTGGGAACCCGCTGCCAATTTGGCACATGCAACGGTGTTGGTGCAAGCATTTGAGCAACAATTGCACAACGAGGACGTTGCATCTTAAAAGGAGGGAGGTTTGTAATACCAAGGGTTAGCCATATGATCTAGATGTGAAATTTGGTTTGGTAACATCTAGAATGATGTTATACATGATGGTCAAAATAGATCAGATAGAAGTATCACCAAAAGAGTACTTCTACTAATAGGGCAGAAACCAAAATAGACTTGAGAACCTTAGAACCAATAGCTAGACATATGATTTAAGGTGAGAATTGGTTTGGTAACATCTGGAAGGATGTTACACATGATGGACTAAACAGATCAGAAAGAGGTATCACCAAAAGGGGACTTCTACTAATAGAGTAGGAACCAAAATATGCCTGAAATCTTTGAAGGCAATTTCGAAGGCCTAAACGGATGAGTTAGGCCTCAAAAATGTGCAGATTCCACCCCCAACGGAAGAAAGGTTGGCCTTCCCTCCCCCCTGCTTTGTCTCGTTGAGAGCTTTCCAATGGTACCTTACGTGATTCTGAGATTCCTACAGGAAGATTCCCTAAAAGATTCCCTCCGGTCAAAGCTTGTTTGACCAACCAGATAGGACCTAGACCATACAGGTCACCCATCCAGGTAAGTAATCCAAGGGTGGAGCTTGCTGACATGTCACCTATCTGTGTCCCTAATCCTATGGTGGAGCTTCCTTGGAGGAGATCCTCTTTGCCTATATAATAAAGAGAAGGTGCTCCCTTGGGGCATCGAATGTTTGAGTGTGCAATCTGTGTTTTCTCTCTTCTCTTGTCCTTGGAGTATTACATAACCCATCCCATGATAGGTAATGGGTGCAATTGTGGCATAGGAGTATTGAATGATGCTCTAACTTGGTCAAAAACCACACATCTGGCAATAAAAAATTGTACATTGGTCTGCATACCGTGCCACCAATAATGACTCTAGAGTAAGCTATATGTATGCTTTACTCCAAAATGTTTTAGCTCCTCATGCGCATGATGGATCAACTGTAGTCTCTGAGATGGAAGTGACACTACTCACACTCTACCATCCTCCCATACACGCAAAAGGTGTTTGCCCTCCAATTTGAATCAACTGGCTTGCTAAAGGACACAATCTCTCTCCTTAGCCCCAATTATGTCACCCACAAGACTAGTGCAAAGATAGTCCATCACTAAGACATCACCATGAATGTCTCTTTGAATTGTACCAATATCTTTACTCTTTAGATCTGTGACCTCAATAACTCCTCCTGTATGCATTGAGAGAGTTACCACCAAAGCCTCAAAAAATATACACAAAAGGCTAATGCATACCAACCTAGCACCATCTCCTCATCTATCTCACCATGCCAACATGCTCTAGTCTAATCTTGCTGGCTGGGACATGGATTTCTACTCAACCCATTTGCATCACAATTCACCACTCCAAGTACGTGAACAAATATGAAATCATACTCCTATAAAATCAGAGCCCATCATGCAAGCTTCTTGAAAGCTTGTCAAACTCTATCAACCACTTCAGCGGCTAATGACCAATGATGAGAGTGAAGGGGTTACCAAATAGGTAACATCAGAAATGTGCTACTGCCCAAACAGCTGCCAAGCACTCTCCCTCATATGAAATATACTTTGCCTCCATTGAATTGTTGGAGTGACTAGCATAGGCCACCATGAACTCTTTCCCCTCATCATCATGTTGGGTGAGCACTACTCCAAGCCTCAACATACTCCAATCAGTGTGAACCTAAAATGGTCATCCATTGATCGGTCTCCTCAAAATAGGAGCAAATGTCAACCTCTCCTTGAGCTCTACAAAATCTCTCTCCTACTCATCTCCCCAACACCACTCTTGTGTAATCTTGGTCAGCTTTGTCAAGGCCTTGGCAATGGTACTAAATACTCTAACGTAGTGGCGATAGAAGTTTGCCAACCCAATGAATGCTCGCACTCTACTCACATCCATAGGACAAGGAAAACATGCAATAGCCTCCACCTTGGTCTGCTGAACACCAAGTCTTCTAGGGTAGATTGTGTGAACCAAATACTCAACCTGCTCATGGAAGAACCTACACTTCCCAAGATGTAATTTGAGTCCATGTGATCTCAACCTCTCAAAAACCTCCAACAATTGTCTCTCATGCTCCTCCATAGTAGTGCTATAGACCAAAATGTCATCAATATAGCACCAAGCAAAATCCAATCCAACTAGGATCCTATCCATGATCCTCGGGAACTCAACATGAACATTTTTCAACCCAAATGCTAAGAATCTCCACTAATATAACACATCCTTGCCGTGAGGATCAATAGCCCAAAATGATGTCTTGGACTTATCTTCCTCCCTAATCGGCAACTGATGATATCTTCCTCTAAGATCCAAAGTACTAAAGATCTTTGCATGCCCAATTGTATCAAAAGATCTCCTCTAGTGTAGTCATGGCATACCAATCAGCCCTAGTCTGTTGGTTGATAAGACGGTAATCTCCACACATCCACCTATCTGTGTAGTTTCCATGCATATCCTTCTTGGTTGGCATCACTATCGTTGATGCATACTCTCCATGTGAAATCTCCACCAAACCAACCTCAAAAAGGTCTCTACTTTGGCTCTGAATCAATGTCCTCTCCATGTCACTATAACGATAAGGACATCAAAAAACTAGTGTATTGCTAGTCAGCTCAATTTGTATACCAAGTCCTTTCAAAGCACCTAAATCATTCATACTGGCAAAACAACTCGTGTAGCTCCTCAAGAACCTCCAAACTCTCCATCTTTCTTCTCTAGTAACCTTGGGTCCAAGATCTGGCTCCAAAGTACCCTCTATAACTGTCACAAGAGTGGAAGACATACTAATTGGCTACTACATTGGGCCCTTGGGAGCAGTAGTGTCATGCCCCTAACCACTAGAGGTCCCAACCTCTGTGTGAAAAACTCCCTCCACTCTAGCTTCAAGCTCCACACGTCCTCTAGCTGCATCCCAAGTGGACCAAGGGTCCAAGTTGCCAAGTAGCCCATGGTCACCTAGATGGAGTCCAAGTAGACCACTCTCTCTAGTAGCTATTGGTTGTGTCCCAAGAATACCATGTCCACTCAGTCCATCGCTCCCAGCATGTGCCTAAATCATCTTGATAGGCACAGGGCTGACAAGTATCCGAGTGGTTATGCCTATCAAGCACATCCTACAATGCTATGCCAAGCCAAGGCTCACAATCTAGGTCAAACACTTTAGGTCCATAGCCTGACGTAACACTTGACACCAAGATGCCTCTAACATGCTGGAACAACAGTAATATTGGTGCAAAAACCCATTGCCCGCTCTCTCATCAGCATTAGGCTCCGCCAATTGCCGTAACTATGAGTCCAAAACCAGTCCAGGTCCTCCTTCTCAAAAAGCATGAGAGCTTGGGAAACTCATGAGTGTGGGAAATGTGGCTATAGGCTATCCAACTAGGTTCACCACTACTATAGGTGACCCATCAGCCACTACCACCGTCTGAGATTGACACCCAATATTCAAGATGTCATCAACAAGGATGTGGTCATGTCGTTTAATCCCATCATAATCATGCTCTAAAACCTCTTTAGGTAAGAGGTTTGTCCACCAAAGACAAAGACGATCAGCCTGTGATCCTACTCTGGTTGCATCTAACAATATAGCAGGTCTCATCCAAGAATGGACTTAATGTGTACTCTCCACCACTGGGGTACAAGAATCACCCATCAAAGGAATGTTCTCCAAAATGTAAGCTGAAGAAATGGACTGATGAACCTAGAGATGTCATAGTATCTGTAACATCTTCCAAAACACACTAGTTCAAGGATCTTGAAGACCCAAACCTTGGCCAACACGTGTATGTCCCTAACATGGTCATCCAAAAATCACCAAGTGAACAAGCCAATGTCTCTCAGATCATGCAACCCAGTAAGGAAATGTCTATTGGCAGGGCCTTCTAGTAACCTTTAATTGCCTACATCAATAATAACTCAAGATACTGATAGGCCAAGTGTGTCACATGATGTAGAGAGACTCACCTAACAGTCTCATCTCTCTCCATATACAAGTACCTTTGTACTTGTATACTCGCCTGTAATACTGCAGCTAGGCGTAGCTACTGGTAGGCAACATACCTGTCCCTCACCAGACTGCCAACCTAGTCTATAAGAGGCTATCTCCTCCCAATAATCAATGTTGAAACCCATGGGGTATAACATTGCTCTCCCAACTAGCACATCGTACGACTCAACTATTGTTGCAATAGCTTGAGCTCTCACTGTAGAGCTATCAGTCGGATGACCAAGCTAAACCTAGACAATAAGCTCCCCACGTATGATGTACTATGTCGAACCACCACCTAGAGATGTCTGGATCTAAAATGGACACCTCTCCACATTGATCCTTTGTAACTCCATACCAACTATTATAGCCTTCCCCAACATGAGGGTTGCGCACCAGAGTCTAAAAAGACTCTCAATGGTTGTATAGACCTTCCTTAAAAGTCCCATCAAACAGAAAATCCCCCTCAAGTTATCCAATAGGACAACACCAAGTGTGGACCGCACTCTCTCAAAGGCCAGTCTAGTTGGCAACTCTTCTAGTCTACTTGCCATAAACCATTGGTTGCTAAACGGATCTCATGCTCCTCAACCAAGTCAGCTCTACTATCAACCACCTCTGCTCTAGTAGTAGGAACCGCATCATCCCTACTCTCACAAAGCGTGGTAGCTAACCGGAACATTGGGGTTGGGTCAACTCCCAATATAAACATATCATTGGTTGAAAACAAAGAGCACCACATAATCAACTGAGCTGCCCCCAACATCATGCTAGACTCAGTTTGTGTAGTAGCAAGTGGCTAACTTGCAAGTAATCTATCATGCACTCCATCACCACCTACCACACCTGCACTAGGGCATCTAGGAGCCATGGATGTCATCTGCAATGCCTCAGATAGCGTGAAAGACTAGGGAAGTCTGACTTGTCTCCCAACCTCTTCTCTCTGTGGGTCCAACTCCATTGATGCTCCTCTAGGCTCTGGAGCATGTATTACACTCCTAGTCATTGCTGCAAATGCATCCACTTGTATTGCTCCACACATGAAGTCCAAAGCATCTCTATCACCAACATATGAGGTGGAAGCCTCAACATCCAAATCTAATCTCCTCTAAGCAATGGCCATACTAGCCAATCTCTGCTCCAACTGCTCAATCCAAGTAGCCATAGCTACATCAGAAGTAAGGGCAGGTACCACCACCTCTACTACCTCATCCTTCATGAACTAGAGTTCCTCTACTACCTGCCATAACAGCCCTACCACTTTGTAACTTTGGGTGTAGGTCAAAGCATTGGTCACTAGAATGACCATATATGTGACAATGCTCACACTATCTCTATGTTGGATGTGATGCACCAAAGGTATCAGGTCCGATGCCTTGAGTATACTCTTTCCTATGGTGAGGTCCACCACAAGTCCAACAAGCAACACCACCACTCACTGGCTACTGCTGACCTAAAAATGAAGGTAAGGGTCTAGCTCCACTAGGCCCTCTACTCGCTCCATAGGATCTAGGCTGTCTACCCTATCCTTGGAAACCAATTGGACATGGTGCACTGTATTGCACTCTTGAAGAAGTAACAACTATGGATAAGGTCTCCCTACCAAATCTAGATGTCACCACCCTCTCCTCCACCATGTTGAGCTCAATACATTGTTGTGTTGTGGTTTGCGTAACTTGTAAAAAAGTGACATCAATTTTATCTCCATATAAGTGGGGTAGGTTGTCTGCTAGATCCAACTGATGAGATGTTGCCATGTGAGCAATCTATGTACATGTATGTGATTGGCCACGTGGGTTACAATCTTATCATGTTTAAGGGCTCTGATGAATAAAGATGAGGGTGAGTGGAGAGACAAGAGGGTGTTTTAGTTTGGAGAGTCTTGAGGGGGAGAAGGACGTTGGGAGTGAGAGTTGTAGTAGAGCGCAAGTGTTAGAGCATCAGAGGAAGCATTTGAGCATGAGATGTCACATGCTTCCAATCTACCACTCCTGAATCCTTTTCTCATAAGGCGTTAGTTTTTATACCACGATGAACTATGGGATTGGATGGTGATATATTTTGGGGCGGTATTCATGGAGTCGGTGATGGGAAACCCAAATCCTATCATCCTTCCGGTGCTTACTTATGAGATTGTCTAGAATTTGAAAATATATGTGCTTTTATAGTTGGAGAATGCCTAAATTTTTTCTCATAAGCTTCACGATGGAGTTCTGTGATCCATTTGTCAAAAAGTAAAAAGACTAAAGGACAAATGTGCAAGAGCTTGGGTCCCAAGAGAGAAGTCTAGAGTTTTTTGACCATCAAAGGAGTCGTCAAGACCATTTTGGAACAAAGGACATGGTTGAAAGGAAGTGTTGATAGGCTACAATCCGGAGATAGAAGTCACACAATATGAGTTGATTCTAAGAGAAATGTGTTTGATTGAATCAAGGGGGTAAAATTTATACCCAAGAGCACAAAGTAGGCAATTGAGTAGGCAATTGAGACATTTTCACTATGTGTTAGTGGGAATGGAGAGTAAACAAAGTGCTTACAGTATTGAGCACAAGAAATTTCAGTTTTGGATCAATCTCAAATCAGGTCTTGTTGATTGAAGTTGAAGCTCTTGAGGTGTAAGGTGATGGAGAAGAGCTAGTGATCAGGTTTGGAGTTTTGGTCACTCCCTAAGTTGTGGTTTGAGGTACCTTATGAAAATTTCCAGTCTTGTTATTGGTTAGCGTGTGCACCTTTTTGTGAAGGTTTCATGTGAATTCTTCAAATAGAGAATTCAAGGTCTTGGATCAAGTATATCTGGGTCTACAAAGCTCACAAGTTAGCCCGGCTCAGGAATTGATCCATATCTAGGGATTGGGGTTGGGATTGGATTAGGCCATCAAAATTTGTAGGGTGTTAACCAAGAGCAAAACCAAATACTATGGAAAATTTAGTTGGCTCTGAACTCATAAAGAGTAAGATCTGATGCAACAAGTTTTACTAAAAAGATTTTCGTAAGCTCAAAGGAGCATTTCTTTCTTCAATCCTAATTGAATGTCAATTCTCTCACCTTTGTGACTATGATTGAGAGTTTAGATTTCCAAAGTGTTTTTTGAGGATCAAGTGTACATCTGATTTAGAAATCAAGGGAAAGTTGGCAAGAACCAGGGGCAAAACCCTAAGAATGGGATTTCAAAATTAGGGTGAGAGTTGCAAAAACCTGGCCAACTTTGAGAGCTTGTTAGGGGAGTTGTAGTGATCTGATTGAGGTCTATTTCATATCATAAAGAAGATTATCTCACATGCTTTCCATTGAATCCCAAAACATTTCAATCCAAGCTATACAAAAATATTTATGTTCATATGAGCTGCACTGAGTTTTCCCCATCAAGAAGACATAGGAAATCCCCACATGGAGTGGGAATTTTTTGAGATCTGTAATATAGTTTGGAGGAGACTTAGAGGTTGAAATAAGCTTGATGATAGAGCACAAGGCTTTGAAGCTCTTTTCTGACAAAAATCATGAAGAGTTGTTGATGTATTCTTGTGATTGGATCCTCTCTGTGCTTACATGCTTGTTTGTATGCTCAGTTGGTTTGGATTCGTGTGCAAGCGTTGCGCTTAGGTTCTTTCCTTCTAGGAGTGCTGTGTATTTTTCCTTGGTAATGTTGGAAGTGACAACCTGCAGACCAGGAGTGCATGTTGTGATGATAGGTTAGGTTGCCCGTCACTACCCTACCCGATAGCAGGACTACTAGTTATGAGAGTAGAGGGTTCCGACTGTTAGGTAACATGCGTGTTCAGATGAGTAGTTTTAGGTTTACCTACAGCCTCTTATATGCAATCTCCATAGCTAGGCACCTAATGTGTTCCCAGAGAGAGAAATGAAAAGTATGGCAACACTCAGCCAAACCAAAGACCACTACCAAAGTAGGCAAAGTAGCCTGTAACAACATAGCATAATGAACTCTATGTTGTAACTCCTTGAGTGAAACTAATCAGTCACCTCATGCGAGTGTATGCCTTGCATGAGGCTCTTTCTAGCCTTCCACTGGAACTCTTGCAAGCTCCTCAGTTTGTCAATCCGCACTCCTTGGTAGTTCTGCCTCAAACACTGGAAGAACTCCACCATGGGGTTAAACCCTAATACCACACCACTTCCTACGGCAGTACCTCCACTTGTAGTAGCACTATCTCTAGCTAGTGCACCTCCACTAGCTCCACCAACACTAGTTGAGCTAGATCTTGTGGGTACAACCGATCTACTCTTGGCAACCAAGCTTGAAGTGATGGAGATATATTTTGGAGACCAATATTGTCTCCATAACTCAATCTCCTCCAAATAAGCTCTCCTAAACTCATGGGAGTCATCCATTGGCAAACCCTCAAAATGCTGAAACAACCCCTTCCATGCCATGAAGGGTGTAAACAAAGTTGGGTTTTGCATCTACTATAGATCACACCAACTATCAAACTCCTAGATGAAGTCATCCAACTCAATGGTACCCACTGTATCAGAGTAACGCCTAGGGCCTTTGGAGGCACCACAAATCTTGTCCAAATCCCACAACAATGGTGCAAACACGCCAAGTGCACTCTCAAGTAAATCAACTCCTATGTCAAACTCCAACTCAGAGTCAATCTCCTCCCTCACTAGGACTTGAGATACACGCTCATACCAAGTGCCACTCCAAGTAAACCCATTGTGTAGTGTAGGGCTAACTCCTCTAGAATCCCCAATGAACTCTATCATGACAAAGTAATTGCAATTGCAACCGCAAAGTGCAACCGCAAGTACACCCACCAAGTGCCAACACCAATTGAGCACCACCAAGTGCCAATATCCACAGAACATCACCCAATAATGTAATTGTAACTAAGATAACTACACTAGGGGAAAGTGCAACTTGTAACCTACTATCACAACATGCACTCTCACGGTCTGTAGGTCATCACCTGCCTCACCAGAGAGAAACAAAGATAGTCTGACTGGTCATCACTCCAGTCTCACTACGAAGAGCACACTAGAGCACCAACGCTCAAAAGTCAAGGCACCTCACACAAACATGGTGCAAAAACAAGAAGCAAAGAATAGAGGGGGTCCAATCACAAGAAATCTAAACAAAAACCCCCCATCTCATAAAGCAACACGTGACTAACTCTACCACCATTTGGCATTTGACATAAGAGTTCATTGTATCTACGTCTTAAGCTACCAAGATCACCAAGAATGAGATCAAACTACCTCTCCTAGCTAAAGCTACAAGTGTATAGATAACAATGGGCCAGTCACTAGGACAACAAGTGAGAGTGGACCAGTTGGCTAGGAAACAAGTCTAGGAACAAGAGATTTAGGGGTCAAACCCTATTATGCACAATCTAGCAGGATGGGCAAACAATGACCAAGATCTACTCTAAACTAGCTAGCCTCACACTAGCAAGCTAGCTTGTTGGGCTTTCATAGCCTCTCATAGCCCATAGCCATGTGCCTTGAAACCTCTAAACGCCAAAATTCAGCCAAATGAGAACTTTCTTCTTGCCACTTTGAACCTCCTCCAAATCTGCAAAAACTCCCCCAACTCTAGCCAAAATCTGCAACTGCAAAACTCCTCCAAATCTAGCAAAACTCCTCCAAATCTGGCCAAAATCTGACATAAACTCCAGTAAAAATCTAACATAAACCCAAAATTTGGCTGACTGCCAAATCCTCCACTAACTCTCCACTTTAGCCAAACTAAATTAACAAGTTTTTCCAAATCATAAATTCATGAGAATAGCTTCCCAACTCCATCTTCAATTTTACTTTTTGAGCCCAACTCGTGACAAATTGGTCATGCTTTCACCTCTTGAGCTCAAAATCACAACCATTGCTCAAAAATTGCTTCTTCTTTGCTCAAAATCTGGCCAGCACTTCTCCTCACCATCTGCCTAACTGCTACATTTGCATCAAGCAACAAGCTTTTGCACACCAAGGAAAAACTAAACTTCAATTGAGCTACCAATAATCCACCAAGCTTGGAGATACTACCTATACTCAAAGTTCTTGCACCCAATTTCCCCTTGACTTCATTTCCTTGATGTAATCAGATCGTTTACAACTCTCAAATCAACTCAACTCAGATCCGTACTTGATCTTTCACTCTACAAACTGCAAAAAATTGAGCATTGATTATAGTCAAGCCACACCCACTCTAGCTAAGAGAATCTAGGTGATGCTTGCAGGCCTCTGTCCACCATAGCCAAGAACTCAAAGGCTCAACATCGTAGAAGTGAGCTCTTTGGAGTTGCACTTTGAAAGTATAAACTTGGACTTGAGCTATGTCTGAAGTAATAGTCTCGCTGATGGCACACTCGATGGTGCAAACGGTGCAAAGTGACGGTGGGCTCCACCATGAAGTTAGTACCCCAAACAAGAAATTTGACCTTAGGAAATTAGTCTATAGGAAACTGCTAAACTACCTCTAACTACTATCACTGCAACTCTATTGTCCAAGCAATCTAGATGCAACACTACAAATGGCAAGACAAATATCTAGCACACTCTAATTTCACTTCAAATTTCTCCACACACTCACAATCATACACATAAGATTGATATTCAAAAATTAAGCTAAATGACAAGCATTAAGTATAAACACTTCATTTTACTCAACTTCAAAACTGAATATTGAATACAATGCATTATGAATGACTACTTTAAATAGGCAAAGCACTCAGTAGTTATCAAAATTGTCTAAACCACTTCAACTACTTCCTACCAATCTTTAGATTTGAATTGTCTTATCTACATCTACACCGCTTCAAATCTGAAAATTGTTACTTATTAATCCAATGCGAGTACTACTTTGACTTTGGCTTCTACATCCAAATTTCCTACAAGTACGTCTTGCACTTTGGGTTCATCTACTACTTCTATAGCTTAATTTACCTCTATCACATCTTCAGTCTCGACTAAGATTGAAGCCATTGATATACTAACTACTTTCTCCTTCTCTACTCTAACTTCTTCAACAAGCTCAAGTAACTCACCCAAAGTCACTTGCACTTTGACCTCAACTACTTTGGATTGATTTTCTACACTTTCCTTTAATCTACTACAAAGGTTATCTAAGTCTAGTCTAACCAAATCTAATATGAGACAAACATTGTATCCTACTTCTATCATTTTTTTCTATCTACTCTATCACTAAGACAAATTAAAAAATGGTTCAAATCAATGTCTTTTGCCTTATACTTCTGAGTCTCTTGCACCAGCAATTTCAATTCATGCAAGTAGGATTCTTCTAATTGTACTTCAGCTCTAGTGTTGAACATCACTTCAATCTAATGACAATCTCCTCCACTAATCCGGACTCCTTCTATGAGGTTGGCTTGCCTTGAGTCATCTCCTCTGTCAACTTCTCTCAAAGCATCATCAACTCTTCAACATGCTAAGCTAAGTGATGAGCATTGAGAAACATCACTTTGCTTTATCTATCTTCAGAAATTTGGAATATTGAACAACATAACATTGCAAATGCCCCCTTTAAATAGTAGAGCAATCAACAATTACTAACAACTAGATTGTTCTACAACAACTTTACTTACCTACAGATACAAAATGACAATGCACCTCTTCATATTTGCCTCTTCATATCTCAAAACTATAACTACTCCAATCCGATGTCAACCTCAAAGTCGGCTTCCAAACTCAAAGTAACTTCATGCACTTCTCTATCTTTAGATCTATCTATTATCACTAAATCTTTTGCCAATTCTCTTACCTCTTCACGTTGAACTACAATTAAAGAGACATGAGTAATCAATCTACTTCTTTATCTTCTGAACCACTTGCCTCTAATGTCTCAAATAATAGATCCAAAGACACTTGTACTCCCACATTTGTAACTTTGGACTTCTTATCTCTCCTCACACTATTCCAAAGTTTCTCTAACTTGGAATGTACTAAGTCTAATCTGAGAGACACATTGTCTCCTACTTCCAACATCTTCCTATCTACTTGATCTCTTGAGTGAATTAATAATTTATTCAACTCAATATCCTTCACTTCCTTCTTCCTTGTCTCTTGCACCAATAACTTCAACTCGTGCAGTCTTGATTCCTCTAATTAACACTCACACATCATTCCAAGCATCACCTTCACCCTCACCACTACTTCTTTGACTGCCTCCTATCTCAGCATATGTAGCTTCTCTCTCTCTCTCTCTGCTAACAACTCCTCACAATACATCTTTACTTTATCTTCCAACTTGGCCTTCAAAGCTTCCTTCTCCTGCACACTCTGACCGAGTTGCTCTTCCATTCCTTTGACTAAACTGAGTAATTGCTCTTCTTTCCCATTCCGCATAGCTAACTTCCTATGCCAAGCTCTATCATTCTTTGCAGCCCTTGTCTTTAAACTCTCCAACTCTTGCCCCATAACTACTGCTATTGCCTTCAAATGAATGGCTTCTACTTGCATGTCTTGCACTTCCGCCCTCAAAATCTCAAACTTCTCTACCTGCTCCCTTTGTTCTTCCTCTTGCTTCACCATGGCTTTGCCTCTCTTCACAAAGTCCCCTGTCAGGCTTTCAATCTCCTTCCTTTTGAGCTCTACTTCAGTCTTGAGTTTTGCTAATTCCCGCTCTCCACAAATTAACCTCTTTCTCAACACTAAACTTTCCTCACTCATATACTGCAATATTGTAAATTCATCTTTAACTTTTGAGTGATCTCTCTTCAACTCTTCTCTCCTCTTCTTTAAGTGCAACAATAAAGGAAAAACTACCTATGACAAATATCTACCCCATCAAAGTCCCTTGAACTCTCAAAGTCTTCTCTCCTTACTTCTTCTACAGGAGCTCTACTCCAAAGCCGTAACCTTCCCACTCTCAAAGGCACTTCATTTGAGCTTTCCCCCTTCTCCACTACTGGGCTTGCATTACTCGCTTTTGCCCTTGAATTGAGAACACTCCTCCTTGATCTTCTACCCTTTTGAAACTTTGACTTTGGCTTGGCTTCCAAAGTCTCTTCCATCTCTACATTAGGCAATTCTTGACACATGTTTCCTCCTCCTTCCATACAATCAATTGCCGCATGGAACTCCTTCTCTTCATTGTCAGCATTGTCTTCTCCTTGTTGCTGAACTTCTGCCTCACTTTCACTTCCATTGCTCGACGATTCGCTTTGAAGTGTCAAATCTGGTTCTTCTTCTTCTCTTGAGTGTTCTATCTTGTAATTGGCTTTGCCTTCTGATTCTTCTGCTCCTGATGACTCGTTGATTACCACAACATCTTGCCTCGGGCTCACCTTCCTTGTTGTCTTTTTCTAAACTAGCAACAAGCTCTCCTCAAGATGACTTTCCTTCCTCATCTTTGGGATGTTTACTGCTACACTCATGTGCTACCTTTGTTCTTGCATAGTGTTCATTGTTACTTTAGATGCGTTGGATATATTGTTGTTCCTTGTCATCTGCAGTCTTTCATAAGTCCGGGTGAAAATGCGATACCATCTTTCTTTGCTCAGTCTCCTTCATCCAATTCAGTCTAAAGTAAAATTGTGCATCAAATGGCACCACATAGTGAGGAGCATCTTGATCTCTCCAACACCACACCATCTATTGCGTTTGTTGATGAAACCACTTTGCCCAATTCACTGGCGCTCCTACAAACATCTGATGGAAAAATACAGCCTGATGCCTCATTACATATGTTGTGCAATCTGGCTTGAAGAGTTCCATCATTGCCCCAACAATCTACTTTGCTTGACTGGATCCCGATAGGTATCAACTTTATACCCATTCTTTGTACGTGATGTAGTGAAGGAATTGTGGATTTTGGCTGTCTCCTCCATAGGCTCTCCTTTCCCAAGAAATGTTGCCCTAGTTTCCTCACCGGCCTCTCTTCCCAATACCAATCTCCAATTTGACTCTGTCCATTGAGCTGAATTTCCTCTCTTCCCCTCATTATCAAGCCCTTCCTCACAATCACTTGCAGCTACTTTTGCCATGAACCCTAGAAAGCTCAAGTTCCAGTTCCAAGCCAAAAATGTGATACAAAGTCTGTTCAAGACAACAATATTGGCAATCATGTCTAATCTTCTAATCACCGAGTTTTTTAAAAAGTAAGCAATGGACTCTTCTTCTCACCCTTCCTTGGCATTGTGCGATCTCTGACACGAGGTTGCTAAAAAAAGTTCTACCCTTTCTTGGTCGTAAGATCCTACCTCCCTCAAAATTGTTAAACATTAAACTCTCGATTGGCTTTGCGACAAGCACTCCTTTGGGTCTGCTACTCAGCTGGTTAGGATGCTTGCATGACATTTTGAATACCCCTCGACAATAAAGTGCTTTATAGTGCTTTATTTATAGTGCTTTGCTGATTGGTCATCCTTCTATCAGTCTTCATTGAAACTCACACCTTTTGCATGAGTTCATCTTGGCACTGTCAAGATTTAGTCATTTGCGCCTTAGCCATTTTTCTTACCTATTCTTTCTTGCTTGAAAAATCCAAAGGAAAGTTGTTATGCCATCTTTGCATTGGGTTTATCACCCCAAGACAAAGTTTCCTTACTTTGGGTTTCTCTAGCCAAGTCTGATCCAAGTACTTTGGTTCTAACACAAAGTCTCTTCACTTTGGGTTGCAACCTGAAGACACAATTCTCCTTCTTTCAATGCTATGCTTTCAATGATATGACTTTGTTTGTACATTTTTTCTTCAAAAGAGAACAAAAAAAAATGTGGGTACAATATACCCCTCCCCTCAAAAGTGAGCATCCCCATGGACACCGACTTTGGGTTCTTTATCAAAGCCAACTCTACATTCCAATATTCTCTAACTCTCCACCCATTCACTTGAGTGGCAAAAGGATTGCCCTCCAAGTCTGCAAGTTGAATAGAGCCATTATCATAGATGTGTATAGCACTATAGGGCTTCATCCACCTTAGATGCAGCTTGCCTAGGAAAAATATTTGGCGATTATCCTATAACAACACCAAAACAGCAAGAGCCTAACCTTCTTGTGTTCTTTCACTTCCTTCATGGTTTGCATTCAATTGTCTCTTTTCCCTTCTAACCACATCAGTTGATGGATCCAAAGATGCTAGCTTTCTTCTACCAATAATCATTCTTCACAGAGAATACGATATGTTGGTACTTCAAATTCAAGAGGTAGTATAGGATGCAATCTGTATGTCAAGAAGTACGGTGTTTGTTTGGTGGTAATCTTTTTAGTCGTTCTATATGCCCACAAAGCTGTAGGTAACTTTGTATCACAGTTGTAGGCATAATCTACAGTCACCTTATTCAAAATTTTGCACAACAATCCATTGGCCTTCTCCATTAGTCCATTCACTTTTGGATTGCAAGGAGTTGTCTTCTGATGTTTCATCTAGAAGTACTTGGTTAACGCTTCCACCATGGAGTTCAAAAAATGAGTCCCTCAATCACTAACCTATTCTAGAGGACATCTGTAATGCAAAATGATGTTGGAAGAAAAAAATGGCAACTATTTTTGCATCATCTTGCTGAGTTGCCTCAGCTTCAACCATCTTGGTAGCATAATAAGTGCACACCGAGATGTATCTCTTTCTCATGAATTGGATCATTGGTTGGATCAAACCCACAAAATCAATACCCCATTTCTCAAATAGAACCAATGGCAAAATTGGTCTCAAAGGCCATTGGGAAGTAGTCATTGGCTTTCTTGTCCACAGGCAAGAATCACAGATTCATATATAGGTATGAGTATCCTTATACATCATAGGCCACCAATACCCCAATGAAAGAATCTTCTTTACAGTATTCTTCAAGGTATAGTTTCCTCTTGATGCTTCAGAATGTAAGGACTGAATTACTCCTCCAACTTCATATGCCTCTAAGCATTTCTGAAGTACTTCATCTTTGCCCATCTTAAATAAAATGTTGTGTTTTAGCTGGTACGGTTCCATCTTCTTGAGGAAGACTGCTCTTTGCTCCGGGTCCAGTCCCTCAAGACAATGGCAAGTATGCAGATAATGATATTTTGCCACATACCTCATACTTTGCATTGCCATTAAATGGTATAACTCTTCATCAAGAAACCAATCATTGACTTCCAAGTCTTGGTCTTGAGTTTCCAACCTGGAGAGGACGTCTACATTTGAATGCAAAGCTCCCTTCATTACTTGTACTATGTATGTGAACTCTTGTAATAGCAAGATCCATCTTGCAATTTGCCCAGACAAATCCACCTTTTTGACCAAATGTTGTAGAGCATAATGGTCCACATAGAAGACAAACTCTTATGCCAAAAAATAATGACAAAACTTCTTGCATGCATACACCATTCTAAGTGCTTCTCTTTAAGTCATTGAATAATCTATTTTGAAACTGAAAGCTGTCCGTCGGCATAATAAATTGGGTAGTCCTTCTCCTTCTTGTCCTTCTGACTTAATATGACTCCAATTTCCATGGAAAAAGTATCCATATACACATAGAAAGGGACATCCCAATTTGGCACTTGCATAATTGGTGCTTCAACTAATTTCTTCTTTAATTCTTGGAAAGCTTTCTCTTATTTTGCTTCCCACACGTAGTCTTTGGACTTCTTCAAAAGCTTTGTTGATGGTGCAGCAAGCACCACGTAGTTTGACATGAAGCCTTTGTAGTATCCAATAGGTCCCAAGAAGGCCCTCAACTCCCAAATGTTTTCAGTAGATTCCAAAGTTGAGATGACTTTTGCCTTCTCAACATGACTTCAATACCTTGGCTTGACACTCAATGTCCTAGAAGAATTCCTTCCTTCATTGCAAAGAAGCATTTCTCTGGGTGTAATGACAAACCGGAATAATGACACTTTTCAAAAGTTTGCCAAAGGTAATCCAAACTCCTTCTCTTTGCCCAAACACACAAAAAATCATCAATGAAGACTTCCACAAATTTGTGAAAAAATCTTTGAAGATTGCATTAATCGTCTGCTCGAAAGTTGCAAGAGCATTACACAACTCAAAGGCCATTTGATTGTAAGCAAAAGTGCCCCAATTGGCAGTGAATGTGGTTTTTTCCTTCTCCTCTTCTCAAATGGATACTTGATTATAGCCTAAAAATCCATCAAGAAAATTGTAACAAGGATGACTAGCTACTTGGTCCAAAATTATATCAATGAAGTGCAAGGGATGATCCGTTTTCTCCTTCAGCTCTTCCTTCTATTGTTCCAAGAAATCTCCACACTTCTCAAAAGCCTCATGCAAGTCTTTTAAACTTTGATGACAAATCATCACATCTACCCAAAGTACTTTGGCAGCCTCCTCACATCGGGTCAATTGTTCCTTCAACTACAAGACCTCATACCCAACTTCTTCACCACTTGAAGCTCATCCTTCACTTCAGGGTGGTCCTCCTTCATCTTCTCCTACAAATGCACTAATAGATAATAGACTACACTCCAAAGATAATTTACTCCTCAAAATGCATCCTCATCATTGGCTTTGATATGCAATGTATCTGTTGGTGCCTTTCCCCAAAGTCTCAATCTCCTTACCTTCAAATTGACCTCCTCAAAGCTTTCTTTATCGTCTTCTTTGGCTTGACTTGGTCATGATCTTACAAAAGTAAAACTTCTTCTTGATCTTGCTCTCCTCTAGAACACCATCCTTGGTTCTTCCTCCCGCTCCTCCAAAATATCATCTATTGATAATTCCAAATAAGAGTATCTCCAACCTCCATGCACTCAATTTCCACATGGAACTCCCAATCCTCCTTCTCAGCCACTCCTTTGGCTGACTACTAGACCTTGAGTCTGCCTTCACTTCCACTACTCAACTGCTTACTCTTCAAAGTGAGCTCTTCTTCCATAGAGTCCCCATAGTTGGACTCTACCTCCTCTTCCGACTCAACTCCTAATGACAAATCAACCACCATTGAATTGTGCCTTAGGTTTAGTCTCCTTGTTGCCTTTCTCTTCACAAGGACACTATATCCTTAGGTCTACTTCTATTCCTTGACCTTAGAATGGAAATTATCATCGCCTTCTCATGTCTGGTTCTAGCAAAGTATTCATCTCCTTCCTTGATTTCCTCCATGTAACATTGCTCTTCTTCATCTACATCTTGATAAAGGTCTGGATGGAAATGTGACACCATTTTCTTCTTTGCCTTGGAACTAAGTAGGTTCAAATTTAAATAGAGATGCGTTGCAAAAGGAACAAAGTAATGGGGTGGCAAGCCCATTTGCCAATTCTTGATCATCTATCTTGTTCTTTGGTAGAAATATCTTGCCCAATTCACCTCATCTCCTACAAACATGAGCTGAAATAAAATTGCATGTTTCTTTGTAATGTAGGTGGTTTGCTTTGGCTTCAACATAGCCATAACAGCCCCGACAATACTTCACCTCATCAATTCTTTATAAGTTTCTACCTTATACCCATTCTTTGTTTGAGGTGCACTGAAGGTACTCTTCAACTCCTCAATCTCTCTATAGGATCACACTTCCAATTGAAGTTGACTCTTATTAACTCTCTTGCCTCTCTACCCAACACAAGTCTCCAATCCATTTCAATCCATAGTGTCAGATTTCCTCTCTTCTCTTTTGCCTTAAGACCATCAATACAATTATTAGTAGTAATTTTTGCCATGAACCCTAAAAAATCAAGTTCCATTTCTAGGCCAAAAACATGATCCAAAGTTGGCTCAAGACTTCAATCCTAGCTAGCATATCTAACCTCCAAATTGTAGGATTCCAAACTCTAAGTGCCAGAACCTATCTACTGCCTTTCATTGGCATCATGCATTCACTAACTCTTGGTTTCCCACAAATTAACCTCACAACTTGGCTCGTGATTCTATTTCCCTTAGGAAAACTCTTCAAAGGAACTAGATAACACGTCAACATTATAGAGTTCCCTCAATGAAGTCTTGGCTTTATACTTCTCTGATTTGCAATCATTCTTCAGTTGAGCCTCAATCAAAACTCACACATTCTACATGACTTACTCCTATCAATCTCAAATTTATCCTAACACAAAGTAGCCAAATTGCTGAATATACCTTCTTGGTTGGTATTGCTTGAGTTAAAGTTGTTAAGGTGTCTTTGGATCAGGTTGATCATTCCAATGCAAAGTAACCTTACTTTGGATCTACCGCCCTTCCAATCTGATCCGAGTCCTTCTTCCTTTGACACAAAGTTGACTTCCTTGGGTCAGATCTAAACACACAATTCCTCTCTTCTTTCTTCCTTTTGGCTTTTGTGGTGCACACATTTTTTGTTTTTTTCAAAATAGAGAAGAAGAAGTGTATAGAGAAGTCGGATTGTGCCTGTATGGCCAAAGAAGGCAAAGAAAAGAGTCTTTGGGATGAAACCCAAGGTAGAGTGGCTTTGGGTCATAAGGCAAAGTACTCGGATTTGCCATGTTAGCATACAACCCGAAGTAAAGAGTCTTTGTATCGAGGGGAGCTCAACCCGAGGCAAAGACAGTGTAACAACCTTTCTTCGGGGCAAGAAATTCAAGAAGGGATTGTTCAAAACCGGCGGCCCATATGCGTGAAGTACAATTGACAGTAATAGGCACATGCAAGAGGTGTGATTTCTCGGTAGAAACTCAAATTGAAGAGGACAAAGAAGGCATGACTCTAAAAAAATTGGGCTAACAACAAAGCAATGTTGAGCAATTTTCCTTCATTGTTGGGAAGTCGTCCTGCAGGTGATCATGGGAAGGGAAGTAGAGTTGAAGACGCACTAGTGTGTAGAGGAGAATTCGAGAGAGTGAAACCGAGAGATAGTGAGAAAATAGGAGAGATGGGAGGAGGAAAGAAGAACTTTGAATTTGCAATGAGAAATCATGTGATTCAGAGGTTAGATGTGATCGTGAGGATTGAAATCTTGAGCCAACTTTGGATAACCTTCTTGGTGTGGAACTGGAATGTTGGTTTTCCAGGTTTCATGACAAAGATAATCAAGAGTAAGTGTCTTGATGGCCTTGAGGAAGTGGGGAAGAGAGGAAATCTGACTCGCTGGACAGAGTCAGATTGGAGATTAGTGCTCGTGAGAGAGGCAAGCACGGAGCAAGGTGCCACATTCTTGGGGAAGGGAGAAGTAGCAGAAGAAACCCAAGAAGTGAAGGATGCTTTCTCTTCAAAGAGAACAAAGAATGGGTATAAGGTTGAGAGTTACAAAGATCCAATGAAGAGAGGGATCATGAGTGCTCTCATGGTATGACAACCCAGCAAATATCTTTTTTGAGGTAATCGGGTAAGTAAAGTTTGTTCCCGTAGAGATACGAGTCAGAAATGTCCAAATACAAAGTCAAACAGTAACATGTAGTTCTTCTTGAGTTCTTCTTTAGTCTCTTAGGTAGAAACCACACCCAAAAGAGAGTAACAAGCACTGATTTGCAGTCTTGTCACTAATTAACACTTCTTAATCACAACTCCATCAAATCTTTCCAAACAATCTTGATTGTAATGATTCAGGCTCTCCCAAAAATGGCACTTCACTGCAAAACGACTTTGCCTCAGAATTGTGTTCCATCCCTCCACTGAAGGCACAACCTCCTCGATCGAAATTGCCTCACATCAACTTTGCACTGCACTCACAAATGCAGAATACTACCAACACTACAATTCCTCTCAGATCTATTAAGGCATTGCTTCGATTGCACTTCACTCAGGATCAAACACACAGAATGAAGATCAAGGCTATGGAATCCAACATCCAACAAGCACTCTGACTTGCACTTCAAATTTCTCCAAACACTCACAAACACAAGTACAAAGCTGATACTCGGAATCAAGCTCAAGCAACGAGCACTGCTTCATAGCACTTTGCTTTATCTATTCTCAAAAATAATGAGCACTGAACAACATCTGACTGCGAATGCCACTCTTAAATAGTGAAGCAATTGACAGTTCTAACAACTATACCGTTCTACAACAACTATTCTAACCTGCAGATCCAAAATGACAATGCACCTCTTCATATCTTCCTCTTCAAATCTCAAATCTGTTACTAATCCGATCAGATGTCTACTTCTTCTTTGGCTTTCAGACCTGAACCCAAAGTAATCTTACTTCCTACTACTATGTCCTTGGGTTTCAGATCATCTACTTCTTCTACCAGATCCAGCAATTCTCTTTCTTGATCTGAAATTTCACTAGTGGGTAATCTATCTAACTCCTTATCTCCCAACCCACTCTTCTCTAATGTCTCTGAGGGCAACTCCGAAGACATTAGGACTCCTATGTTATCTACTTTGGGTTTTGCTTTAACATCGTTCCAAAGTTTTTCTAGCTCTACTTTCACTAAGTCTAAGTCCAAAGTCGGCTCAAGACTTTGATCCTCGCTACCACATCTAATCTCCAAATCGCATGATTTCTCACTGCAAATTTGGAGTTCTTCTTCCCTCCTCCCATCTCTTCTGCTTTCTTGCTTTCTCACTTTCTCTCAATTTCACTCTTGTGACTTCTCCCTTGCGCACTAACACGAGTCCAACTCTATTTCCCTTTCCCCGATCACCTGCAAGACGACTCCTCAACAAAGAAGGAAAATTGCTCGACATTTTGTCATTGCAGTTTCAATTTTTATAGAGTTGTGCTTCTTTGTCTTCCGTCACTTCAAGTTTCTACCGAGAAATCACACCTACGGCATGCACCTGTCACTGTCAATCAACCTTCGTGCATATGAGCCGCTAGTTTTGAAACGGCCCCTTCTTGAATTTCTCGCCCCGACGAAAGGTTGTTAGACTGCCTTTGCCTCGAGTTGAGCTCCCCCCCGATCCGAAGACAATTTACTTTGTATTGTATGCTGACAGGGCATTTCCAAGTACTTCGCCTTATGACCCGAAGTCATTTTACTTTGGGTTTCATCCCGAAGACTCTTTTCTTCGCTTTCTTTGGCCATATAGGTGCAATCCGACTTCTCTATACAACTTCTTCTCCTTTATTGTGAAAAAACAAAAAATGTGGGCACCACACATGGCAATCCTGAAGCCGAAGAGAATGACTTATGTGATGAAACACCAAGCGGTGTTCTTCCATAAGATGTTTGCAGGAGAACCTATCAATTGAGCAAGGTGCTACCATTGGAGGACAAGATAGATGGTGTGGAATTTGCAGGATAAGTCACCTACACACTACATCGTGCCATTTGCAGCACATTTCTACCTCGGGTTGAATTTGCTCAATTTGGTAGAGCGCAACAGAATGGTATCTCACTTCCATCCCGACTTGAGAAGAGAAGTCGACATGGAGGAGCAGCAATACATCCTTCAAATCCAAAGCACGGATGAGTACTATGCAAAGACGGGTAAGAGCGTGGAGATAGAAGTGAGTACTCCAAAGTCAAAGAAGTGAAGTTGGTAAGGAGAAGCTAAAGACAAGACAAGACCTCAAAAAGTCAGAAGAGGAAACTCGAGGAGAGGTTTGGTGGTGATTGAATCAAAAGACAAAGACTCGGAAGGCGAAGCCAAGTGCAAGTCCAAAGACTCGGAACACGAGGAAGAACTGGAGCTCACGCTGCAAAGTGGAGATACAAGTAGCGATAGTGATGAAGGTGGAGAGATGACGTTGGTACCTGTTGCTACTGAAGAAGAGGAAGAAGTTCAGGTGGAGCTCGAGCAAGAAGATATATGAAGTTGGAGGACAAGATACCCGAGCCCAAGGAGAAGAAGTGCACAATTCAAAGAGGAGTTCGTTTGAGACGCAAGGTGAAGTGTGAAGCGGGTCCAAGTAAGGTGAAGGAAGAAGCGAATGCTAGCTCGAGAAGTGAAGCGTCTATTCCAATACAAAGACTGCAGAGAGGAAGGCAAGTATCAAGTGAAGGAGAAGTAAGGAAGGAGATTGCTACGCAAGAGGAAGTAGTTGCGAGTAATGGAGCGGAGGACCTGCTAGAAATCGTGTGTCCATTGTTGGTGAAGTTGGAGCATATGAAGAAGAAGATGCAGTCGACTTGTCCGGAGGTGAAGACTGTGTTGCAGGTATTGGCGAGATTGGAAGAAGAGAACTCGGAGTTGAAGAAGAGTACAACTCGAGGTGAGGAGGAAAGGGAAGTACTGCAAGGCAAAGCAGTAGTACAGAATCAAGTTATTGAGGACTTGAAGAGAGAAGCAAGGTATCGAGAAGAACTTGTGAAGAAGAGTGACATAGCGAGGGAAAGACAGGTAGCAGAATATGAAATCTTGAAGCAGCAGTTTGCTGATTCCAGACTTGAAATTATCCATGCTATGGCGAGGGTAGCAGCAAAGGAATAAGAACTCGATAGAGTGATGGAGAGTGTAGAAGAGAAGAAGCAACTGTGGCAGCGGGAGTTGATAGTAAGATATCGTGAAGAAGAGAGATTACAAGAGTTACTTTGTAATCAGGAGGAGAAGATTGAGGAGAAAGAGAAGGAAAAAGAAATTGTGAAAGCCGAGTTCAAGGCATAGTTGGCAATGTACAGAGAAGATTGGCTTGCAGATCAGGAACGTGAAAGGAAGATGAGATTGGAGCCATTGAAGGAGATCATCATCAGGATGAATGCGATGTTAAGTACAGAGGCCAGTATTTGAATTGAAGAGACAAGGTTGCACGAGTTGAAGTTGTTGGTGCAGGAGACGAGGAATAGACAAGCAAAGGATACAGATTTGAACGCGTTGTTGATTAGTCTCAAGACTCGTGTAGATAGGAAGATATTGGAAGTCAAAGACAATATTGCGATTAGATTAGACTTTGTAAAATTGGAGATAGGTAAACTTCGGAAAGACGTTAGAGCCAAACCCAAAGTAGATGAAGTAGGAGTGCATATGTCTTTGGGGTTACCATTGGAGACAATAGAGAAGAGTGGGTCAGCAGATAAGGAGTTAGATAGATTACCCACTAGTGAAATATCAGATCAGGAAAGAGAATTGTTGGATCTGGTAGAAGATGTAGGAGTTGTGAAACCCAAGGACAGAGTAGTAGGAAGTACAATTACTTCGGGTTTGGGTTTGAAAGCCAAGGAAGAAGTAGACATTGGATTGGATTAGAAACCAATTTGAGATTTGAATAGGTAGATATGAAGAGGTGCATTGTCATTTTGGATCTACAGGTTTGTAGAGTTATTAGGAAGAGGTGCATTAGGAAGATAATTATCAATTGCTTCACTATTTAAGAGTGGCATTCGTAGGGAATTGTTGTCCAGTGCTCATAATCCTGAGAATAGATAAAGAAAAGTGTTGTGAAGCAGTGCTCATCGCTTAAGCTTGATTCCGAGTTTCAACTTTGTGTTTATGTTTGTGAGTGTGGAGAATTTTGAAGTGCAAGTCAGTGTACTTGCTGGATGTTGGATTCCACAGCCTTGATCTTCATTTTGTGTGCTTGATCCTGAGTGAAGTGCAATCAAAGCAATGCCTTGACAAATTTGAGAGGAATTGTAGTGTTGGTAGTATTTTGCATTTGTGAGTGCAGTGCAAAGTTGATGTGAAGCAATTTTGATCAAGGAAGTTGTGCCTTCAGTGGAGGGGTAGAACACAATTCTGAGGCAAAGTTGTTTTGCAGTGAAGTGCCGTTTTTGGGAGAGCCTGAATCATCACAATCAAGATTGTTTGGAAAGAATTGATGGAGTTGTGATTAAGGAGAGTTAATTCGTGAGAAGACTAAGAATCAATGCTTGTTACTCTCTTCTGGGTGTGGTTTCTACTTGAGAGATTAAAGATGCAACCAAGAAGAACTGCCTGTGTTATTGTTTGACTTTGTATTTGACCAATTCTGACTAGTATCTCTGCGGGAACAAAATTTACTTACCCGATTACCACAAAAGTGATATTGCCGGGTTGTCACAGCTTCAATTTGGCTTCAACAATTCACTTCTTCACTAAAAACTAACAAAAACAAACAAAAAAAGTGCGTACCACAAGAATCCAACGTGCATTTGATCCTTACAAGTCAACTTCCTTCACTAGATATTGCAGTGCATAATGATCCACATGAAAAAGAAATTTGTGTCCTAACAAATAGTGTCAAAACTTATTGTATGCATACACCATTTTAAGCGCTTCTCTTTCCATAGTGGTATAATTCTTCTTTATAATTTACAACTATCTATTGGCATAATAAATAGGATAATCTTTCTTCTTTTCATCCTTATGGCTCAGGACTACTCTAATTGCCATGGACAAACTATCCACACATACATGAAAAGGGACATCTTAATTTGGATCCCTCATAACTGATGCTTCCACCAATTTCTTCTTCAATGCTTGGAAGGCTTCTTCTTGCTTTGTCTCCCACAAATAATCTTTGGACTTCTTTGACAACTTTGTTAAGGGTGTAGCCAATGCTGCATAATTGGCCACAAAACATATGTAATATCTGACATGACCCAAGAAGGCTCTTAGCTCCCATATATTTTTGGGAAATGCTAAGGCTATTATAACCTTCACTTTTTCAACATCAGCTTCAATGCCCCAGCTTGATACCCAATACCCCAACAAGATTCCTTGTCATTGCAAAGAAACACTTCTTTGGGTGCAAAGACAAGCAAGCAACATGACACCTATCAAATGTTTGATGAAGGTACTCCAGATGCACCTCTCTTTGTCCAAACACACAAAAGTCATCAATAAAAACCTCCACAAACTTCTACAAGAAGTCCTTAAAAATTGCACTCATCATTAATTAAAATGTAGCATGAGCATTACACAACTCAAAGTGCATTTGATTATAGGCATAGGTACTCTAATTGGTAAGGAATGTAGTTTTATCCTTGTCTTCTTCCCAAATGTATACTTGATTATAGCCTAAAAATCCATCAAGAAATTTGTAGCAAGAGTGACATGCTACTTGGTCTAGAATTGTATCAATAATTGGTAGAGGATGATGATCCTTTGCAATTATTGCATTTAGTTTGTAAAAATATTTGCAAACCCAAATCTTTCATGCCTTCTTCTTTGGAGCAATGATAATTGGAGAGACCCATTCATTGCTCAAGACTAGAAAAATAATTCCTGCTCTCCAATATTTATCAATCTCATCTTTTACGAAGAGTGAGTACTTTGGGTTCAACCGGTATTGGCATTGCCAAAATGGGACTATACCTTCTATTGAACCAATATGATGCTCCCCAAATTTTCTAGGGATTCTTGGCATCTGCTCAATAGACCAAGCAAATGCATCTTGATATTCTATAAACAAGGCAATGTATTCTGCCAATTCTTCAAAAGTGACTATTTTAGATAACTTAAGTACTTTTCCTCCTTCCAAAACAACACCTTGACATTAAGCAGGTCAGATGACTCCTTCCACAAGGCTGACTTGGCTAAGACAGAGTCAATTGGAGTTGCAACTTCCTTCCTCCAAACCACTACCACCAGAGGTCACATCATACAGATTTTCATCTTTGACATCCACCTCATCACACTCCAAATAATTTACTTGGATCTCTTGTTCCGAGTCTTCCAAAGACAAAGAAGATGAATCCTTGGACTGATATTTGTCTTTGGATGAAGTAGTTTCCCTAAGGTGAAGAACCTTCATCCAACTAATTGTCACCAAAAGGTGATCCTCAAATGATATATCCTTGAACCTCAACTTTTGTTGATGCTAGTCCATCACAACATGTGCACTATACAATCAAGATCTTCCAATCAACAATGGATAACTAGCTTTGGTCACTGATCTGAGTACAATATAGTTGAGTTTGAAAGGTACTCCTCCAATAATGGTCATTATATTGGACAACATGCCCAAAGGTTGATGCCTAGACTGATCCGCAAATTTCAGGATTTGGGATGTCAGTTTGAAGGTATGGTACTCCAACTTGTGTGCATATCCTCCATCATCACATTCCCACCTGAACCCAAGTCAATGGGTACAAACGTGATTGTACAACCTGCATTCTTTGCCTCTACCTCCAAAGATCCCAAATCTTCTTGTCCAATATGATATATGGCCATGAGGTACTTCTTGAGCATCTTTCACACTCTCTTGAGAGCCGAGCTTAGTTGGTTCTTATATAATTTATTGTCCTCTCACAACTGTTTAACTGTCACATTTGCTTGGGTAGACACCAAATGTGCCACAATGTCATATTGCGGTACTCCTCCTAGTAATGAATGAGTACAATGAATGAGTAAAGGCATATATGCATAACCTAGAGTATGACCTTACATTTACTTTTAATTATCAACTATTCAAGATCTATGAATATTTATTCCAAACAGTTAACAAGTTACCATTATATTTTAATATAATTATTATAACTAATTTACTTAAAATATATAGATATGGTACTCTTTTCTTACATGTTTGCTATAGTTATTGATGAAAGATGATGATTGATATAGGAATTTAAGGGTCTAATTATAGATGAATTTTTTCTACAAGTATGATCATGAGCAACATTATTATTTTGGGACTTGGCATAGTATTTACACTTTAAAGTATGATTTTTAATTTGATAAATCTTATCTATCTAGATTATTATATATAGTTGATTTATTTTTATTCCTAAAAAGTGGAATTAGGTAAAAATTATTTATTTATTTCCTATAGGTGATAGTGGTCAATATCAATACATTTTAATTTTTTAGCTTTTTAAAATTCACCTTATGCTTCAGCTTTGGGTTTGAATTCTCAACCGATCCGAAATGGCCTTGGGTCTTTTGAGGATGGTGACTGGAGCAGTTATTTTTAAACCCAAGCTACTTTGGGTTGACCTACTTTGGCTTGGATCAGGTCCTCTACCTCGGATTGGATGTCCGCTTCAATAATTGGAAGACTCTCCTTCTAAGCTTCCTTCAAGTTCAACTCTTGGACTCTTCCAGCAACCTCTTTCACTTTGTTATGTAAGGCTTTTGTTTTAACCTTGGCCAAAATTTTCTCCTCCTTAGCCGGTAGGATGGATTTGGGGCAAAATCTCTTTGCCTTCTACAAAGAGGACAAGGTAGTGCTTACCTCCTTGAGATGATGTTTCTTCTTTCCTAAATGTGTTTCAACTTGCAATACTTTTATATCCGGCCATACTTCCTCCAAGGTTGGATTCAACTTCTTAAGTACTTCCTCTCGAAAGTTATGCAACTCACCATGGCCTCTACCTTAGCTTGTGATGATGGTCATTCTAGTAGGGTCTGAACTGTAATACCTATTTGTGCATGTATGTGCTATTGTGATATTTAGTTTGGTATTACAAGTATTATAAGTACTCTCAAATACTTGAGAGATATTATTTATATTGAAATAAAGAATGGTTTGACATTAGTCATGATTAGCTAAAGTTAGTCATAGCTAAGATAGAGGGGACCTTACTTTAGAGGAAGTGGAAAAGATGAGCACCACTATTTTGGATTCTAGTGATTGACTTGGTATTATTCCTATGTGTTTGGCTTTGAGGAAAGAGTTGAGAACTCTTGGACCCACAAGCCTTTTTCTTTTGGATTCTTCTATAGTCCAAGGAAAGTCCATGTGAAGGAATCCTTGACTTAGTGGTTGGGTCAAGATAAGACCATATGCTTAGGAGAATATTCCCATGAGTATGGATATTCCTTTAGACTTAAGATTTTATTTGACTTTTAGCCTAATAACTTGAGTTACTCTAGTAATTAGTAACTTTGGTGCATAACTATTTCACAAGTATATAATCTAGAGTGAGGAGGTACTCATCATCCTTTCATTTGCAACTATCTCTCTCTCATTGAGTTCCCTAATGAGCAATGGTTTGAGTCTTGGAGTGTTTGCCTTGGAGGAGTATGATAGAGTTAGGGTTCCTTGCTTTCTTAGTCCATGGTGCACTACCATAATAACCATCAGAGTTTCATCCTAAGTGAGAGACAAGCCGGCTCACATTTTTTGGTTCCATTGTCGAGACCTCTCTAGAAGGCAAGATAATGTTCCACATAAAATTCTATTGTAGATAGAATGAAGCTATGGGAGCTCACTTGGAGAGAACATTAGGGAAGGAAAGAGCTGAAATTATGTTAGAGAATCAATACCTATTTTTATACCCTATAGTTCATTATGATATCTTTGAGGTGTTATTGTACATATTGTATACATGAGATGATTTGGAGAGATTGTGTGAGATGGATTTTAGATTTTGGGGATTATGTTGATTTTGGGCAAAATCTCAAGTTTAAGATCTAGATTTGAAATTTATATATAATACCTTTGGTTATCCTTCAATTTTCACACTTAAAATTATTGTGAGAGCTATTACATGCACCAAGCAAGAATTTTTGAAAGTTGATAAGTTAAATTGCTCACAAAATTGTATGCTCTCTAGAGTTTGCTATTTCTTCAATTTCAATAGATTATTTTGAAAATTTCCAAGAAAATTTAGTGTAAAGTATTATACCTTTTGGCCAAATAATTAGAGATGGATCATTCTTTCACAAAAGGTTATGAGTTTTTAAAGTATGGGTGTGGTTTTTAAACCAAATCTGAAATATATGTGCTAAATAGAAAGATGTATATGCCAAATAGCTCAATGAAAAGATCTGAAAATTTTTAAGAGAGGGCCCTAGAGTTTTAATTGAATGTAAAAAGATTTAGAGGAATATGACATACAAATTGAGAGCATTGAGTGACATTGTGGGGAGTGATCAATATTGGAGAGTTGAGATCTCATGCATGAGGAGTGTGAGAAAACCAAAATTATATTTGAGTGTCTAGATTCATCTTGGGAACATGGAGTGTCAAAAAGAGTGGAAGTTGAGGCTATGCAAGGTTTCCCAAGGGTTTGAGGTGATTGTATGGGTGAATTTGAGGAAAAGAGAGAATAGAATTTGAAGAGAGTGTTGAGAGGATCCAAAAACATACACCATTTGGAGGAAAGAGTGAGTCTAAGTGATTTTTATGTGGAGAGAAGGAACATAAGGCAAGTTTATATCCATTGACCTTTGAAATCAAGAGATTGAGGGAAAGGTGAAGCTTACTTGACTTGGGTTTGCATCTTGGATCTTCTTCACCAAGATTGCAAGGGAGAAGATCTAAGACCAAGGAGTTATGTGAGGTTTGTGGAGTGGAGGGACTTCCAAAAGGACATAAATGGAGTGGAGTAATAGCACTTTGGAGACTTTGGTGAAGGATCTTGGAGCAAATCTTAGTATGAATACAAAATTACTACCACCTTCATAAACTACTTCTCAATATTAGTCATAGAGAAAATCTTTCATCTTATGGATAAACTCTCTATGAGTGTTTGATTGATATGCACCCTAGGATTTGATTTTGTTTTATAAATCTTGGAGTAACCTAAAACTTTTCTGTTCCCTAGGATGGATTACTCTCAAATGGTGTTAGTCATGTACATACTCTATTAGTTATAGAGTGAGAGAAAAGAAAAGAAAAGAAAGATTGAGAGAAAATATAAAGATAGTGAGAGATTAAGATGGGAAAACTTCCTATTTCCTTTGGCAAGGATGGAGAAGATATTGAGGTCTTTGTTAGGGACTTCAAGAGAGCTTGCATAGGAAATAATGAGAGGAGGAAGAATGAGTGGGTCTCATTTTTACCAGATTTCCTTGAAGATGTAGCCTTTACATGGTATGAGTCAAACTACCAAAAGAGAGAGAGTAGAGATGGGCAAGAAGAGTCTTGGGAGAGTTTGACTTCAGCACTCATTGAGAACTTTCTTCCAAACAAGAGTTATGGGCAATTGATGAGTGAGGTTATACCTTCCTCAAACAAGGAGGTGGAGAGAAAGTGAAAGTCTATGTAGAAAGAGTGGAGAAGTTAGAGTCTAGATTTTGTATAGTGTTGAGGAAAGGTGAGGATGATGTAAAGACTACTATGATTGGCATAGGAGCCATGCTCACCAAAACTTTTATGGGAAGGTTGAGACCATAGATTAGATACGTATTGCAATCTTGAAGCTATCAAGATTGCAATACGTATGGAGGAGAGTTTGGAAGGAGATGAAAGTAATTTGGTGGTGAAGGAGATTGTGCATTCTCCTCAAGGTTACAAGTAGTGTGGAACTTTTGATACTTTGGTGGTAAGGGTTGCACCACAATTGTTCTTGCACCTCTACCAAACGATCCACTTCAAACTATCACAAAGCAACTTGTAGATCTCAAGATCAATGTAGTGCAACTATGGGAGAAGAGAGAGATGGATCAAAATGTGGAGAGAGGACCTAAGAGTTGTGGAAGCTATCCATATAGTGGATGCTAACCAACCAAAAATTTCAATGATAGAAATTATTTTGGTTGTGGAGGAAGAGGTCACATCCAAAGGAATTGCCCAAATTCCGCTTACCATGGAGGAAGGAGTATGAGGGAGCCAATAGAGGGCAAGAAGGAGGGAGTGAAACACAAGTGGCTACTAATCCAAACAAAGGTAAAGAGATAGTATCCATAGATGTGGTTGAGAGCAAGTATGAGAAGGAGGAGTGCTCAAACTCCAAATGTCTTAGTTTGGATGTTTTTGCACAAGAGAAGAAGAGCTTGTTTTTTAGAGGATGTACACTCTTCTCAAGGATTTACTCCTAGCAAGGATAATCCTATGCCTACTAGGAGCACTTGCACTAGCACTTCAACGCCATCAACAACAAATACTCCAAGGAAGAAGTTGGGGATGGAAGGCTTCTTGATCTCAAAGCAACAATGCAACTAGCATGTGTTGGAGGATGTTGGTAGTCACAAGGCTAACATCACAATGGACCAACTGATCACTTTGAATCCGACCTTGAGAAAGGAGCTTAGAAGTGGTTTGAATTCTACAAGGAATAAGAGGAAGGAGAAAGCAAAAGCTCCAATTTCAATGGAGGTGGTGGATGCCAAACCAACGCCATGGGAGGCTTGTGAATATGCCTCCAAGATTGATGTGAGAGTGAATGGTCACAACATCAATGATGCACTTGTTGATAGGGGATCTGCAATGAATGCCATGTCAAAGAGGATGATGAAGAAGTTGGGTATGATACCCTTTTGTGACAACCCGGCAAATATCACTTTTGCGGTAATCGGGTAAGTAAAGTTCGTTCCCACAGAGATACAATTCAGAATTGGTCAAATACAAAGCAAAGTAACAATTTAGTTCTTCTTAATTTCTTCTTTAATCTCTCAGGTAGAAACTACACCCAAAAGAGAGTAACAAGCTTATAATCTTGACAACTTGTCACGAATACACACACACATAATCACAACATAGCAAATTCTGTCCAAACAACTCTTGATTGTGATGATTCAGATTCTCTCAAAGACGGCACTTCATTGCAAAGAACAATTTCACCTCAGAATTGTGTTCCACCCCTCCACTGAAGGCACAACTTCCTCAATCAAAATTGCTTCACATCAACTTTGTGCTGCACTTACAAATGCAGAATACTACCAACACTACAATTCCTCTCAGATCTGTCAAGGCCTTGCTCCGATTGCACTTCACTCAGGATCAAACACACAAAATGAAGATCAAGGCTGCAGAATCCAACATCCACAAACACACTGACTTACATTTCAAAATTTTCCACACTCACAAACACAACCACAGAATTGACAATTGGAATTAAACTCAAGCGACAAGCACTGAAAACAACACTTTGCTTTATCTATCTTCAGAAATATGAATACTGAACAACATAGTATTGCAAATGCTCCCCTTAAATACTGAAGCAAATGGTAGTTCTTCATACTTATGTACCACTTCCTAACATCTCTTCCTACCTATAGATCCAAACTGACAATCTATATCTTCATGTCTGCCTCTTCCTATCTCAAAATTGTTTCTTACTCCGCTCCGATGTCTACCTCATCATCGGCTTCCAAACCCGATGATCTTTCTAGTACTTCTCCTTCTTTGGGTATATCCACAACTACTAATTCCTTCATTACTTCTACTACTTCTACACTAGGAACTACAATTGCACTAAGAAGTGACTTATCTAACTCTTTATCTCTTGACCCACTCTTCTCTAATGTGTCTAGTAAGAATTCCAATGACACTTGTACTCCAATGTGTATGTACAACATTGGACTTCCTCTCCCCTGTCACACTCCTCCTAATTTTCTCTAACTCTGAGTTGACTAAATCTAATCTCAGACTAACGTTGTCCTCTACTTCTAACATCTTTTGATCTACTCTCTCCCTCAATCGGATCAACAAAATATTCATATCACATCTTTAACTCTCCTCTTCCAAGTTTTCTGTACAAGCAGCTTGAGCTCATGCAAACGTGCCTCTTCTAATCTCCCTTCAGCCTCAGTGCACAACATAGCTCTCAATTTGCTTGCTACGTCTCCCATCGATTTTGACTCATACCCTTGCGATGACTCTGCCTTCAGCTCTTCACGATACATCTTCAGCTTGTCTTCGTACTCAGCAACGAGCATCTTCTTCTCCTCCGCAGACTATGAACTTTGTAGCTCCGCACTTTGCACCATCTCACACAATCTTTCTTCTTCTTCATGTTTGACTGCTAACTTTCTCTGCCATGCTTGATCCTTCCCGGCTGCACTCTTCTTCAAACTGTCCAACTCCTCCATTATTGCTGCCGTCGCCTTCAAATGAATATTCTCGATGCGCACATCACTAACTTCCTCTTTCATTTTGCTTAGCAACATTGCCTGCTCCTTCAATTCCCCTACTTGCTTCTGTAGTTCTTTCCCTCTTGACTCGCAGCTCTCTTGTAACATCTCAAAAGTCTTCTTCTTCAAGACTTCATTCCTCCAAAGTTCTTCAATTTCTTCATTTCTTTAGACTTCTTGCTCCTGCAACCCCTTCACTTCACTCAACAGATGCTTCACCACCTGCAACTCATTCATTACCTTTCTACAATCTTGGGGAATTACTTTCTGATGCTCCTTCAGTAGTTCCAGCAATGGGGTGACAAGCTTTGTTAGATACAGTATCTCGCCAAAGTTCTCTTCATCTTTGTCACCGTCTTCATCTTCGTACTTCAGCTCCTTCTACCGAAGTTGTGATCTTTGTATCTTTAAAGACACCGCTTTTGAACTCTCTTCTCCTTTACCGATTGAACTCGGCCCCGCAGGATATTCCTTTGTTTCCTTTGGTCTCTGCTTGTCTACCACCAGGGCTACGCAATGACTCGTTGTTCTAGGTACTTTGTCAATCATCACATGACAAGCTTCATTGACTCCAACCGCTTGCTGAACCTTAGGTTCCCCCTCACTCTCACTTCTAGACTCCTCACTTTGTAAGGTGAGTTCATACTCTTCTGATTCCTCTCCTTGCAACTCTGTATCTTCTTTAGACTTTGATTTTGATGATGCTTCTCTCGCCATCTTCTTACTCTGCACAACTAGTCTTTGAGTCTTTCTTTGAGCTGGATGCAACTTTGCTTCTTTGGGTTTACTGCACTTCTTCTTCTTTGGACTTGTGACTTCTTCCATCTTCCATTGTCCCGTCTTCAAGAAGTGATCATCATTGGCTTGCAAGTGTGTCATATATTGTTGCTCTTCTTCATCCGCTTCCCGTCTTAAATCAAGATGGAAATGTGACACCATGCGATGCCTCTCCTCCATTGTTAGCAAATTCAACCCAAAGTAGAAATGTGTTGCAAATGGTGCAAAATAATGTAGAGGCACACATGTCCTCCAATCGATCACCATCTGCCTCGTTGGTGGTGAAAACACTTTGCCCAATTTACCTTTACCCCTACAAACATCTGGTGGAAGAAGACCGCTTGCTGCATGTCCACATAAGTTGTTTGTTCTGGCTTGAACATGGCCATAATTGCTCCCACGATACTTCTTCTAATTGGATCCCGATAGGACTCCACCTTGTAGCCATTTGTGGTTCTCGGAGCAAAGAAAGAGTTTTGGATTTCTGTTGTCTCTTTTGCAGTATCACACTACCGATAGAAGGTGATCCCCGTCGGTTCTCCTACTTCCTTCCCCAACACTAACCTCCAATCCGACTCAGTCCATCGAGCCGGATTCCCTCTCTTCCCTTCAACTTTGGGGCCCTCCTCACAATTACTGGCAGCTATCTCTACCATCACTCTTGGGAAACTGAAATTCAAGTTCCATGCTAAAAATGTAATACAAAATCTATTCAAGACCTCGATTCTGGCTACCACATCTAACCTACAAATTGCAAAACTTTGCACCGCCAGAGCATTTGTGACCTTCTTTGCCATGATCTGCTCTCTTGTTCTTTGGCACTGAAAGACTATGCCTTCTCCTGGATGAGACACTCTAACCCCTTCTAGATTTTGGCAGATTGCACTCTCAATTAGCTTTCGGACATGCATTACTGCAGGATAACTACTCAAAGGAATTGGAAATTTACTTGGCATATTCAACTTGTCCCTATGCAATCACAATTTTATATTACCCCAAATTGCAGTCATTCTTTAGTCAATTTCAAATTCAACTTCCCCTCTTCTGTGTGTTGCTATCCTATCACTGTCAAGACATGCTTCTTCTACCTCCGTTGTTCTTGAAGTGTACTTTCTAGCCACGTACCAAGGTTGTTAGACGGTCTTTGTATCACCTATGCTTTCCGACCCAAAGACGATGCTCTTCGGACTTTTTCCATCGTACCCCTCTTCTAAGTACCTCCATCATCGGATCCGATCTCACCTTCTTTGGATTTCCTCCGAAGTCACTTCCGTCCATTACTTCTTTTGCAATTTGGCTTTCCATGCTTACTTCTTCCCTTAAATGCTAATAAACAAAAAAAAACAAAAAATGTGGGCACCACACCTTTAGACCTTCAACATTTATGGTGAGCATGGTAGACAATCAATAAGTTTGACCAATATGGGAGATAGATAAGTTGGTAGTTTCAGTTATTGGAGTTCAAAATCTCATGACTTTCCAAGTCTTGAAGGATTCAAGTTATGATTTACTTCTTACAAGGCCATGGTTGAGAGAAACTCACTCAACTAATTGATGGCACAAAGGGTACTTGCGGATTGGGCTGTCAAACCATAGAATTATAGTTCCTATCACTAACACCACCAACATTTCACATTCAGATATACCATCTTTTGATTATTGAAAATCAGATTCAAAAGAAAGAGCTTCACGTGTGGACACAAGCATGGAAGAAAAGACTTCTATGGAGGAGGATGAATCTTAATCTGATTAGATGTATATCCCTTGTGTGTTATGGATTTTGCACCTAAGCCAGAGGTTGTGAAGGACCTAGATAAATCACCATTGCCACTTGAGGAGATAAAGAGGAGGTTCCTTGCCCTCAAGTATGGTCCAAATGTTACCAAGGACAAGGTAAGATTTGAGGAGATTTTTGCAAGTTCATCCATTTGTTTGCTTTCAATTACAATGATCTAAAGGAAGTCACCTTGGAGGAGCATAAGATTGAGGTGGAGTCACATGCAAGACCAATCCACCAAAAGTAATGTTGCATTATCCACCAATATCTTTGGTTGTGAAGGAGGAGATTGAACAGCTCAAGGAAGCCAAATTTATCTTTGAGGTGGAGAATTCAGAATTGGTGTTTCCAATTGTCATTGTGAAGAAAAAGAATTGCAAGCTTTGGATTTGTGTGGACTACAAGAAGCTCAATGTTGTTACTAAGAAGGACTATTACCTTTTGCCATTCTTGGAGGAGGTTGCAGGTCATGAGAGGTATTGTTTTGGAGATGGTTATAATAGGTATAACCAAATCAAGATTGCTCCAAATCATCAACAACTCACCACATTCACCACACCTTGGAGGACTTATGCTTTCAAGGTCATGCATTTTGGGCTTTGGGATGCTCCAGCCACATTCCAACGGTTCATGAACAAGGTGTTTCAACCTTTCATTGGGAAATTTATGAGAGATTTCATTGATGACTTTTGTGTCTAAGGGAACAAGGAGGAGCACTTTGAGCACCTGATCAAGGTCTTGCAACGCTTGGATGAAGCAAATACAACACTCAACGTAGAGAAGTGCATTTTTGGTTGTGAAGAAGGTCTACTTTTGGGGCACATCATCTCCAAGGATGGAATAGTAATTGACCTTGAGAAGGTGAGAAAAATCTTAGACCGTCCATTCCCTTCAAGCTTGACAAAGTTACACCAATTCTTGGGGATGGTTGGGTATTATAGAAAGTTCATCTTCTCATTTCCAACAAAGGCTTGTGCATTGACCATCTACATGAAGAAGTGTGTAGAATACATGGTGACTTTGGAGGACAAAGAGGCTCTCAAAGCCTTTAAAGAGCTCAAGAAATCCCCTATTATAGCTCCAATTCTTAGTAAACTTGATTGGATTAGGCCTTTAATCCTCTACACTCATGCTTCCAATGTAGCTGTAGGATGCACTCTTAGTCAATTAGACCAAGATGTGCATGATCATCCAATAGCTTATGCTATGCTAGTAGGTAGATGGTTTCAGCAAAAAAGAACTATTCTATCATAGAGAGAGAAGGGTTGGTAGTGATCTTTGGTCTCAAGAAGTTTAGACACTACTTGATTGGAGGGAAAGTCACCATTGTCATGGATCACAAGGCTTTGAAGTACATCTTCAACAAGCCTAATGTGGAAGGGAGGCTAGCAAGGTGGATGATACTCTTGTCTGAGTATGACTACACTATTGAAGATAGGCCAGGGAACAAATATACAAATATTGATTTGTTATCTAGGGCATATGATCATGATTGAGATGAGCCAATGGATGATTCCTTCTAGGATGAGGAGCTGTAATACTCCGAGGACAAGAGAAGAGAGAAAACACAGATTGCACACTCAAACATTCGATGCTCCAAGGGAGCACCTTCTCTTTATTATATAGACAAAGAGGATCTCCTCCAAGGAAGCTCCACCATAGGATTAGGGACACAGATAGGTGACATGTCAGCAAGCTCCACCCTTGGATTACTTACTTGGATGGGTGACCTGTCTGGTCTAGGTCCTATCTGGTTGGTCAAACGAGCTTTGATCGGAGGGAATCTTTTAGGAATCTTCTTGTAGGAATCTCAGAATCACATGAGTAAGGTACCGTTGGAAAGCTCTCAACAAACCAGGGGGGAGGGAAGGCCAGCCTTTCATATGTTGGGGGGGGGGGGAACGTGCACATTTTTGAGGCCTAATTCATCCGTTTAGACCTCCGAAATTGCCTTCAAAGATTTTAGGCATATTTCGGTTCCTACTCTATTAGTAGAAGTCCCCTTTTGGTGATACCTCTTTCTGATCTGCTTAGTCCATCATGTGTAACATCCTTCCAGATGTTACCAAACCAATTCTCACCTTTAAATCATATGTCTAGCTATTGGTTCTAAGGTTCTCAAGTCTATTTCGGTTTCTGCTCTATTAGTAGAAGTACTCTTTTGGTGATACTTCTATCTGATCTATTTTGACCATCATGTATAACATCATTCTAGATGTTACCAAACCAAATTTCACATCTAGATCATATGGCTAACCCTTGGTATTACAGACCTCCCTCCTTTTAAGACGCAACGTCCTCGTTGTGCAATTGTTGCTCAAATGCTTGCACCAACACCGGTGCATGTGCCAAATTGGCAGCAGGTTCACAGGTTGTTTCATAGAGGAGGTAACCTTTCCATTGTACGAGATATTCCACCCGCGGATGGCGAGTACCATGCATGCGCTTTTGGAGAATCCGCTCCACTTCATATTCCTCTATGCCATCAATGACTTTCGGACAAGGTCGAATGTCCTGTGTGGAAGTACCTTGGCCTGATCAGGGAGCATATCTGCATAATAGGGAGACATGGAACACTAGATGGATCTTCATGTGTGGTGGTAGCTCAAGGTGATAAGCCACAGCGTAGATGCAACGAAGAATCGAGAAAGGCCCAATAAAATGAGGTCTGAGCTTACGAGATCCAACTAATGTGAGGTTGGTTGTCGATAGCCACACTTGATCCCCAACATTGAACTCCATGTGCCTACGGTGTGCATCAGCATACTGCTTTTGTCAATTTTGTGCAATTTGTAACCTGTGCTTGGCGCTCTCCACACCTTGTTGGATTCTAGAAACAAATGTGTTGACTGCATCAACCTTGGTAGTCACTGGACGGATCTTCATCAAGCTAGAAGGTGTGAAGGGATGCTCACCATACATGAGGAAGAACGGAGTGACCTGGGTGGAGGCATTCACTGAATTGTTGTAAGCGAATTCCACCAACGTTAGTAGGGTGTCCCACCTCTCTTGCTCTTCTAAGGTGAAGCCGCGTAACATGTCTTCAATCGTGCAATTAGCCCACTCTGTTTGGCCATCTGTTTGTGGGTGGTAAGCTGTAGACATGGCCAACTTGGTTTTGAAGAAACCAAAGAGTGTTCGCCAAAACAAACTGGTGAATTGGGTGCCTCTATCGGTGATGAGTACTCTAGACAAGCCATGGTGAGCAAAGACTGCATCTAAGTATAGTTGAGCTAGTTGTGAAGCGGTCACCTCCTTGGTGGTAGGGCGTACATGAATCATTTTGCTGAGCCGGTGTCGTCAGGAAAATAGCCCACGTGTACCCTTGAGGCTTTTGGTGTGATAAATTTTCTTTTCTCTTTTATTTGTTGTAAGGAACAGGGATTTATGATAATATGTCTCGGGTGTGGTTTTTCTACCTGGTTTTTGGGAGAAAGTGAGGAGACAGAGAAGGGCTGAGGGTTTTCACAAAATGCCAAAAGATTTTGAGAGGGTTTGGCAGAGGATTTTGAGAGGAGTGGCAGAAATTTTCGGGAGAAGAAAGGAGTAGGGTTTTTTTCTGAAAAGGGACAAGAGAGTTTCGAGAGAGCAAGGGGGTTTTTTTTTTGGGGAATGACAGGAGGAGTTGGGGGGCAGAGGACAGAAGGTGGGCAGGAAGAAAGGGAATCGAAAGGGATTGGAATGATCATGAAGGAGTAGTCAGGAAGGCTTTTTAGGGACAGAGGAAAAATCAGGAGAAAAAATTTCGAGTTGGACAGGAGGGGGTTTGGCAGGAGGAGAAATTCTCAAGAAGCTGGAGGGTTTGGACAGAGGAACACACACAGGAGAGAAATTTTCGAGTTGGACAGGAGGGGGTTTGGCAGGAGGAGAAATTCTTGAGAAGCTGGAGGGTTTGGACAGAGGAACACACACAGGAGAGAAATTTTCGAGTTGGACAGGAGGGGGTTTGGCAGGAGGAGAAATTCTCGAGAAGCTGGAAGGTTTGGACAGAGGAACACACACAGGAGAGAAATTTTCGAGTTGGACAAGAGGGGGTTTGGCAGGAGGAGAAATTCTCAAGAAGCTGGAGGGTTTGGACAGAGGAACACACATAGAGGAGAGAAATTTTCGAGTTGGACAGGAAGGGGCTTGAAAGTGCAGGGACAGAAAGGAAATTTTTGCAGGAATGTGAGGGCTTGAAAGTGCAGGGCAGAAAGTGTTTCATGAAGGAAATTTTTGCAGGAATGTGAGGGCTTGAAAGTGCAGGGCTGTGCTTGGACCAAGAGAGGAATTTCGAAATGTGAGAGTGCAGGGCTGTGCTTGGACCAGGAGAGCAATTTCGAAATGTGAGAGTGTAGGCTATGTTTGGACCAGGAGAGGAATTCTGAAATGTGAGAGTGCAGGTCTGTGCTTGGACCAGGAGAGCAATTTCGAAATGTGAGAGTGCAGGTCTGTGCTTGGACCAGGAGAGCAATTTCAAAATGTGAGAGTGCAGGCTGTGTTTGGACCAGGAGAGGAATTCTGAAATGTGAGAGTGCAGGGCTGTGCTTGGACCAGGAGAGGAATTTCGAAATGTGAGAGTGCAGGGCTGTGCTTGGACCAGGAGAGCAATTTCAAAATGTGAGAGTGCAGGGCTGTGCTTGGACCAGGAGAGCAATTTCAAAATGTGAGAGTGCAGGCTGTGTTTGGACCAAGAGAGGAATTCTGAAATGTGAGAGTGCAGGGCTGTGCTTGGACCAGGAGAGAAATTTTGAAATGTGAGAGTGCAGGGCTCTGTTTGGACCAGGTGAGGAATTCTGAAATGTGAGAGTGCAGGGCTGTGCTTGGACCAGGAGAGGAATTCTGAAATGTGAGAGTGCAGGGTTGTGCTTGGACCAGGAGAGGAATTTTGAAATGTGAGAGTGCAGGGCTGTGCTTGGACCAGGAGAGAAATTTCGAAATGTGAAAGGAGTCTTGAAGGCTGAAGGTTTTGGAGATGCTTTAGGACTGTGTTTTGGACCAGGATAGGAATTTTCGAAATGTGAAAGGAGTCTTGAAGGCTGAAGGCTTTTGGAGATGCCTTAGGACTGTGTTTTGGACCAGGATAGGAATTTTCAAAATGTGAAAGGAGTCTTGAAGGGCTGAAGGCTTTTGGAGATGCCTGAGGGCTGTGTTTTGGACCAGGAGAGAACTTTCCAAAATGTGAGAGGAGTCTTGAAGGGCTGAAGGCTTTTGGAGATGCATGAGGGCTGTGTTTTGGACCAGGACAGAAATTTTGAAATGTGAAGGGAGTTTTGAAGGGCTGAAAGCTTTTGGAGATGCCTTAGGACTGTGTTTTGGACCAGGATAGGAATTTTTTAAATGTGAAATGAGTCTTGGAAGCTGATTTGTGTTATGAATTGTGACTAGAGTTGAGGAAACTCCATTCTAGGATCTCTCAGTCTGGTCCAGGTGAAAAGCATAATTAAATGATCTGAGTGCCGGATTTATGTTCAGTTAGATCACTCTGTTGTTGTTTATTTTATTTTATCAAAGGGCCACCGGACCTAGGTCTATGAACTGCCAGATCCCGAACCATAGCTTGAACCTGATGAGAAAATAGGATATGAGACCAAGCAGAGGTAGAAACCATAACACCAGCCTCGCATGACAAGATTGGTTTTACGAAAGTCAAGGATAAAACAAAATCTTCAGGGTGAGTCAACCTCAGAAAACTAAGCACAAGCAACCATGTGCTCGGCGCACTCTCAAGACCAAACGTTCCCCACAACACCGGTCCACAAAGACCACAATGGAGTCAAACCCTGAGGTGGTCTTGGGTAATTCACAAACGAGATCCATACTCACTTGTTCCCAACGTTAGGTAGGAGTGGGAAGAGGTTGAAGGAGCCCTGCAGGAGCTTGATTAGAAGCTTTGTTCTGTTGACAAAGTAGGCAGCTACGCACATAGCCCATCACGTCGTTGCTCATCTTGGGCCAATAGTAATGGCACTTGACTGCCTCCAAGGTCTTGTCCACTCCGACATGAGCTGCAATGGCCGAATCATGACATTCCGCTAGAATGGTGGTGCGTAATTCTGGGACATTTGGGATACACAATCGGCCCTCCCAAAAGGTGAGTCCTTGGGTGCTGGTGACACCTTTGGACGATGGCGCTTCTACAATTTGTGAATCGGTTTTTGAAGCAGCTAGAATCTCTTGCCAGAATTCAGGGTTAATCTTAACCTCTGCCGCCAAGTTGTTGGCCATTGGCATGCGGGTGAATGCATCTGCAAGTTGCTTCTTACCTTCCACGTAGGTGATTGTCATGTTGAAGCATTGTCCCCACTCTCCCCATCAAATTTGGCGACGAGATAGATCCTTCTGCGTCTTGAGGTAGACTAGAGGTTTGTGGTTGTCTCCACTACAAATGCCTTCTCGCCCAAGTAGTGCTTCCAATGCTTGGTTGCTAGAACGATGGCCAACTCTTCCCATTCTGTGGTGTGGTAGTTGCGCTCTATCGGTAACAACTTTTGAGAGAAATATGCAATTGGATGCCATCCGTCATGCCACTCTTGTTGTAGGACTGCTCCTATTGCTACGCCTGATGCATCCATAGCCAACTTGATTGGACGTTTTGGGTCATACCACTTCAAGATTGGTGCATGTAGCAAGGCGGCCTTCAATTCTTGAAAGGCCAACTCTTGTGCAGTTCCCCATGTCCACTTCTTCCCCTTGCCAAGTAGTGTCGTTAAAGGCTGTGCAACCTTGGAGAAGTCCTTGACAAATCTACGATAAAATCCCGTCAACCCCAAGAAGCTCTTAAGTTGAGTCTGATCTTCTGGGGCACTCCATTTTGAATGACCTCTATTTTATCTGTCAATACTTGAATGCCCTCTGCACTTACTCTATGCCCTAAGTAGTCTACTTAAGACTTGCCAAACTCACACTTTGAGATTTTGGCGTACAACTGATTCTGTCTTAGAATCTGGAGGACCTCTTGTAGATGTTGTTTGTGTTCTGTCATTGTGCTACTATATACTAAGATATCATCCAAGAAGACGATAACAGACTTATCCAAGTATGGACAAAATATGTCATTCATTAGGCTCATGAAAGTGGCAGGCGCATTGGTGAGGCCAAAAGGCATCACAAGATACTCAAAGTGGCCATACCTGGTTCGAAAGGCAGTTTTGTACACATCCTCCTCTGCAATTTGGATTTGATTGTAACCGCTCCGCACGTCCAGTTTGGTGAAGTATCTTGCTCCATGGAGTTGATCAAACAGGTCATCCATGCGAGGTAAGGGGTATTTGTTCTTCACTGTTTGCTGATTGAGACCCCGATAGTCAATGCACATGCGCATTGTACCATCCTTCTTCTTCACAAACAAGACAAGGGCCCCATATGGTGATACGCTAGGTTGGATGAACCCTTTCTGTAGCATCTCCTCAATTTGAGTCTTACACTCCTCCAACTCATGAGGTGATAGGCAATATGGGGCCTTACAAGGAGGTGTCTTCCCCGGGAGTGTCTCTATTTTGTGATCTACTCGCCTTTTAGGTGGTAATCTTGAGGGTAGATCATCGGGAAAGACATCTTGAAACTCATCCACCACATCCTTCAATTTCTCAGGAATTTGTCCAGCGAGTTGTGCACTCTGGACTTCTCTTATTAGACCCATAAAACATCTATCGGTCTTACAGACAGTTGTCATCCCTACGACATATAGAGGCAGTTTCTGCCTGTGTGATTTTTCTTTAACCCCAATGATTGACCATTGGCGGGTTCTCACTACTTTCTTCCTCCAATCCACCATTGGGTTATACTGCTCCATCCATGGCATGCCTAAAATTGCATCATAACGGGCTAATTGTATCACTCGCCACTCAATTGCTTCCTGATATTCTCCTACAGAGAGGGTTACCCGTCTAGGTAATGATTCAATCCTCTCTGTTTGCCCATTTGGTAACTCTACTTCTTCACTTCCATCTCTCTCTAGATCCATTCCTAAGCTTATTGCAACAGAGCGAGACAAGAAACTCTCTGTTGCTCCTAGATCTATTAATACTCTCACTTGATTACCTTCTAGGATTCCATTCACTACAATCAATTGTGAGGTTGCCTTTTGGGATCTTTGCGCATTATTCTTCTTCCTTCCCTCGCTTCTTTGCTTCCTTATTGAGCTAGTAAGGCCGCGAGGTACATTTACTGGTGATCTTTGTTTTCTGAAGTGGTTTCCACCTCCTCCTCTTCAATGTGCCTCTCCATGTTGTTCAAAGATCACATGTACGAAGCCAAGGGCCTCTAGGGAAACAAGTGTGACAATTGGTAGATATGTGCCCAATACGGCCACAATTGTAACAACAGCGTTGTTCTCCTCAAGTCCCTTCTCCTCGTGGGACTCCATCTCTTTGTTCTTCTACCCGTTCCCGCTCTCCTTGAAGCGGCCGTGCTCCTTGATCCCAGAATCAAAGGTTACCCAATTCCATCGGTACTGGTCCACCCATGTGTGGCATTTCTGCCCAATAATGTTGAGGTGGAACTACTCCTTCACCTCCACCTAATGCTCCGGTTATTCTCTGCGCACAAGCAATAGCTTCAAATACCCTGCGAGGGTTTTGCACCATGACTTCTTGGCGAATCCGCTCTTTCAACCCTCTTTTGAAATTGTCAAGAGCCTCTGCTGGACTCATGTCGGTGATTGCGACTTGTAGATCCAGAAATGCCTCCACATACACTTGTATGCTATTCTTTTGTCTCAATCTCCATAGTCGGGTTTGAGCCATCTGCACAGAATCCACCGATTGGAAATTCTTGAGCAATCCTTCTTGCATTGCTGTCCATGTGACCTCCCTTCTCTCTGCCAGCATGGATCGTTCCCAAGCATCATACCATGTGAGGGCTTTATCGGTCAAGTACCCACATGCAAACACTCCTGCAGCATACTCTGTGATCTCTGTTGAGAATAATCAAAAATATCAATTCATTCTCGAGATCCGATTCTCCACTACTCCCATTGTACGTTGCCCCTTGTAAGGCTCAATGTTGCAGGTCTTCTTCATCCGGAGTAGCAATGTGGCTTCATCGTTGATAGGGTTTGTAGGCACGGGTGCCTCTCCAAGTACTTCAGTCGCAGGTACTGGGTTTTGAGACGGCTCTTCTTCTTGCATGGCTTGATTGTTCCTGAGGATCTGCACTTGACTTTGCAATGTCTCCATGGTCATCTTAATCTCTTGAAATTCATTCAACATCCCTTGCATTCCTTGCACAAGCTCTTGCAACTGCGGATCCATGGTTCCTGCAACACCCAATTGCTAACGTCTACTTCAATACAGAGTCAATATAATCACTCTGGAAGGCGCACGAACTATCGGAACTACCATTGGGACCTCAGAAGCTATCACTCGTTGATAATACTCCTCACCAAAATTCCTAACCACAAAATCTCTAAACATCAATTTTGGCCTCACTACATAACGGATTTCTACTTGAGTGTTGAAAGGGAGAGGATTTGGGACATTCATATCCATTTTATCATAATAGAATGTAGATCGTCAAATCCCACTCTCTGTCATATATCACCACAGGTAGAATCACCGGGTTTGGTGAGTTCATCACTTTGTCCATGAATTCCACACCAAAGTGATAAACTAGCGATACTCTCGTCTGCTCACGTTGGATGTACATAACCTTGATGTGGAATGGGTTTGAGAATGGAAAGCTAGGTGTAGGGAATTGTCCCCCCGGCGCATCCATCCCATCCGCTCTCTAAAGTCCTTCTTAAGTCTAGCGATTACTCTATGTTCTCCACCTCACATTACTCAGTTTCAGTAGTTCGTGCTATTCCAAGAGGGGTGATCCACTCTCTTGGACTAAAACACTCACTCTGATACCATTGTAATACTCCGAGGACAAGAGACGAGAGAAAACACAGATTGCACACTCAAACATTTGATGCTCCAAGGGAGCACCTTCTCTTTATTATATAGACAAAGAGGATCTCCTCCAAGGAAGCTCCACCATAGGATTAGGGACACAGATAGGTGACATGTCAGCAAGCTCCACCCTTGGATTACTTACTTGGATGGGTGACCTGTCTGGTCTAGGTCCTATCTGGTTGGTCAAACGAGCTTTGACCGGAGGGAATCTTTTAGGGAATCTTCCTGTAGGAATCTCAGAATCACATGAGTAAGGCACCATTGGAAAGCTCTCGATGAGACAAACCAAGGGGGAGGGAAGGCCAGCCTCTCCTCTATTGGGGGGGGGGATCTGCACATTTTTGAGGCCTAATTCATCTGTTTAGGCCTCCGAAATTGCCTTCAAAGATTTTAGGCATATTTCGGTTCCTACTCTATTAGTAGAAGTCCCCTTTTGGTGATACCTCTTTCTGATCTGCTTAGTCCATCATGTGTAACATCCTTCCAGATGTTACCAAACCAATTCTCACCTTTAAATCATATGTCTAGCTATTGGTTCTAAGGTTCTCAAGTTTATTTCGGTTTCTGCCCTATTAGTAGAAGTACTCTTTTGGTGATACTTCTATCTGATCTATTTTGACCATCATGTATAACATCATTCTAGATGTTACCAAACCAAATTTCACATCTAGATCATATGGCTAACCCTTGGTATTATAGGAGCTCATGACAATCTCAGTCACTCAAGAGGTCCCAATGGAGTACAAGGAGATTATGGACTTTTTTACAAGAGTTAACTATCCAAAAAGGATGCATGATATGGAGAGGAAGGCTCTTATAGCAAGATCTATACCTTACATAATGGTGGAGGATATTCTTTTTCACCAAGTAGATGGTCTACTTTGAAGAATAGTGGGTAAGGAAGAGTCTATCTTACTCATAAAGGAGTTTCATGAAGTTTTAGTGTGTGGAGTACACTTTGTAGGAGAGGTGATCACTTTAAGATTCTAGATGCAGGTTACCATTGGAGGGGGATTTTCAAGAATTGTCTTGATTATTACAAAACTTGTCATGTTTGTCACGCTTTTGGTAGAAAGTCTACTTCTACTCCACCACTTAGATCAATTCTATTGCTATGACCTTTTGAGAAGTGGGAAATTGATTTTGTACCTCTCAATAAAAACCCAAGGAAAAAATTGGTACATTGTGGTAGTTACTAATTATCTTACCAAGTGGATTGAGGCTAAACCATTAAGGGACAAGAATGAGGATGAAGTTGGGAGATTTCTTTATGAGCACATTATTATTAGGTTTGGATGCCCTTTGGAGTTGGTTTCTAATAAAGGAGGAGAGTTTATAGGAAGCATTAGTACAGCTATGCTACAACATTTCTCTATCACATATAGAGTAACTATATCCTATAAGCCAAATTCTAATGGCTTGGTAGAGAGAACCAGTCAGACCTTGTGCATGATGTTGATCAAAGATGCAAAAATGGATATAGCTAAACATCATGGGGAGAAGAGAATTCAAGTAGTTTTATGGGAGTATAGGACCATGAAGACTTTCACAAGATATTCTCCATTTGAATTGGTATATGGTATTGAGTCTACCTTACTTATTCACTTTGATCTTCCTATCTTCCAAAGCTTTCATAGGAGATTGAAGAAAGCACAAGGAGGTGATACAAAGAAATCAAGGAAGGATCAACTCATGGAATTAGAAGAGGAAAGAGCAATTGCTATGATTCAAGTAGAGCAATCCCAAAGGAAACAAAAGTAGAGCTATGACAAGATGCAAGGCAAGAAGAAGTTGGAGCCTTTCAAAGAAGGTGATTAGGTAATATTGTTAATTCTATTTGATTCAAGAGATTGCAAAAGAAGTTTTTGCCTTAAGTACTTTGGACCTTTCATAATGGAGAAGGGGCGGGGAAATTACACCTATGATCTCAAGGAGTTGGGAGGAAGACACTTTAATAGTATTAACAATGATAAGTTGAAGATGTATCATAGAAGGTAGAGAGACCTTCACTTTGAGGATAAAGTGAAGTCTTAGTCTAGGGGTAAATGTAACACCTCTTTGTGCATGTATGTGTTATTGTGATATTTAGTTTGGTACTATAAGTACTCGAGAGACATTATCTATATAGAGATAAAGGATGGTTCTACATTAGTCATGATTAGCTAAAGTTATTCATAACTAAGATAAAGGGGCATCTTACTCTAAAGGAAGTGGAAAAGATGAGCACCACTATTTGGGTTCTAGTGTATTGACTTGGAATTATTCCAAGGTGTTTGGATTTGAGGAAAGAGTTAAGAACTCTTGGACCCACAAGCCTTTTTCTTTGGATTATTCTATAGTCCAAGGAAAGCCCATATGAATGAATCCTTAACTTAGTGGTTAAGTCAAGATAAAATCACATGCTTAGGAGAATATTCCCATGAGTATGGATATTCCTTTAGACTTAAGATTTTATTTGACTTTTAGCCTAGTAACTTGAGTTACTCTAGTAATTAGTAACTTTGGTGCATAACTATTTCACAAGTATATAAACTAGGGGTGATGAGGTACTCATCATCCTTTCATTTGCAACTATCTCTCTCTCATTGAGTTCTCTAGTGAGCAATGGTTTGAGTCTTGGAGTGTTAGCCTTGGAGGATATGATGGAGTTGGAGTTCCTTGCCTTTTTAGTCCATGGTATGCTACCATAATAGCCATCTGAGGTTCATCTTGAGTGAGAGATAGGTTGGCTCATAGAACATACCTCATTGGAGGCTTTGGATTTAGGAGCTGGAGACACTAACTAGGCACATGACCCAAGCTCTTACAATTTCCACACAATGTGATATATCCAATCTGCCAGCAAGGCTTAGGACAGTTTGGAGCCCAATGTCCAAGCAACCTGCAATTATAACAAGCCCTAAGTGAAAAATTTTGGAGTCAATTCTAGTTTAGCATTGGCAGTCTTTGAGGTGGAGTATTATTCATGTACTCCCTTGGCCAATAATGTGGACCTTGGAACATTGTGCTTGATGATGGTTGTACCACCTCTTCCTTTGCTTCTTAATATGGTTTCTAGTCCTAGGTTGGAGTCCAATCAATTTTTTGTACTAGGTATGTAGGTTTGTGGATCAAGCACTCTATTTGCATGGCTAGACTTTCCACACAAAGTACACAATACATTGATCTTCCAAATGTGGAGGGTTTTGTCTACCCTTTTCCCTCACCATTTGGATCTTGAAGTCTGTTAACTCCTTTACCAAAGTTTGTAGTTTAGTTTCAAGTTTAGTGTTTGCCTTATTGATACTCTTTGCTGGAGATTGCAATAACTTTCTTCCAAACTTTTGCCAATTCTTCTCTGGCTTTTTGTCATCTTTTAAGGATGAAGAGGATCTGAACAATGTTGAGGAGTCATCCAAAGACAAAGAGGTACTACAAGACAATCTTCTCCTTTTCTTTCATCCCCTCCACTCCCAATTTCTTTGTTTATTGGCCAAATGAGAGTGGGCCACCTCATAACATGCAAGATGTTTGAGTACCTTGTCAAGAGAGGTTACATTCCTCTCTCTTGCAAAAATTTGGATCTTTAGTGATAGGCCTCCAAGGAACCAAGTGATGGCTTGGGATCCGAGTTGCCCACCACCCTAGCTCACTTTAGTACTTGTTTCATAATGACATGAACCACTCAGAGTAATCTCTCAACTTCTCATTCTTCTTCTGATCCAAATCATTGAGTGTGGCAAAGACACTCATATTGTAATCAACATCATGGAATCATTCCAAGAAGTTCTCCCAAAGTTCCACCTAAGTGGGTGACTTAAACCTATTCTAAGTGATATGGGTGTACCAACTCCAAGATTTCTTTCAAATCAACTTGGGAAATGTGTAGCCTATTGATGGACTTGTGTTCCTTGATGACAAAGAAAATCAATTTGAATTCCTCAAAAAATTTGTCCGGGTCTTCATCCCATTCAGTCCTCTTATACTTATGGTTGGCTTATCTCATAACAAGGTGTGATAACATGGCAACCAGTCAAAGGTTAAGCGGATAAGGTACCAAACTTGGTTGATCCAAATCACCCTTAGAAGATCATACTTCAGGTTTGGGTCAAGCTTCCCAAGGCACAAAATGCAACAGTGGGTCTTCTACAAAAGCTTTTGCTTCTTTGACATGTGGTTGTAGAAGGATGTCAATATCATCAAATTGCTCTTCAAGATCACACCAAATTAATTGGAGGATGTTATGTAAGATGTATTGGCACACTTCTTGTTTTAGGATTCATGCCGTCTTGTCACAAATCAACTCTTTCAAATAATCGGCTCCCTCCACAATTTTTGGGGAAGTAGATGTGTTGTATCTCAACAAATATGTCTATTTGCAAGTGTCCTTTAATTTAGGATGAGGTAGTGCAAACAGATCTTGCCTCCCAACTTCTTGTTTTGGTGTTTGAGTTGTCCTAAGGCATCTTGTACATCATGATGTAGTTTCAAGTCCACCACCTGCTTCTCTAGTTGGTTGGCAATGAGTTGGTTCTTTTGGCATTCTTCTTCTTCTTTGTTGCAAATTGCATCTATGGCATTCTCTTCTCTTTGATCTTTTGATGAAAACATTCATATTTGTAGGAAAAGTGGCATACAAAGCCACTTTGTATTCTTCCACTCCAAGGGTTGTATCCTCGGCAATGGTGCCAAAAATCATGTTACAACTCAGCAAGTATCACTTTTGCAATAATAGATGAGTAATTGTTTGTTCCCATAGAGATATTGGTCAAATACAAAGCAGAATGGAACAATGCAGTTCTTCATTTCATCTTTAGCCTCTTAGGTAGAAACCACATCCAAAACAGAGTAACAAGTGCTTAATAGCAATTCATGTCACAAATCCATATTACTTAAAATCACAGTTCATCAAGTACTTTCCAATTGAATCTCAATTGTGATGATTCAACTGATTTGAAGAATGCTACTTCACCATGAAGTAACTTCACCTTGGAATTGCATTCCACCCTTCCATCAAAGGTGCAACTTCCTCGTCCAAAATGACTTTGCATCAATCTTTAGCCTACAATCACAAATGATAGATACTACCAACACTATAGCTCTCACAAATTTGTCAAGGCATTGCTTCAGATGCTTTCCACTCATGATCAAATACATAGAGGGAAAATTCAGAACTATAGAATCCAACATCTAACACACTCTGAACTACAATCCAAAATTCTCCACACACTCACAAATAAAAGCATAGGACTGATACTTAAGATTAAGCAAAACAGCTAGTATTGGTTCAACACTTCATTTTACTCAACTTTTGTTCAATACTAAATATACAACATTGCAAATGGCTACTTTAAATAGGCAGACCACTTAGTAATTATAAATAAAAAATTTCTAAACTACTTGACTACTTCATACAAATCTCTGGATATGAAGTGACATTCTACCACTTCAGATTTGAAATCTATTATTATCCTAATCTGATCCAAGTAGTACCTCAACTTTGGCTTCTTCACACAAATTATCACAAGTGCCTCCTGCACTTTGGGTTCATCAACTATCTCTACATCTACTTCTACTACCGGCACATCTTCAGTCTGAATTGAGATTGAAGTCACAAGTGTCCCAACTCTCTCTACCTTCTCTACCCTAATTGATTCAAACGACTCAAGTAACTCATCTAAAGTCACCTGCACTCCAATCTTGACTACTTTGGATTGGAATCCTTTTCTTTCACTCAAAGTATGAGTGAGATTATCCATATCAATTTTAACTAGGTCTAATCTAAGACATACATTATCTCCTACCTCAATCATCTTCCTATTTATTCTATCTCTAAGACAAAATTAACAAATTATTTAGCTATGTATCGTTTGCTTTTCTCATCTTTGTTTCTTGCACTAGCAACTTAAGCTTGTGTAGGCAGGCTTCTTCTAACTTAGCATCAACTACAATACTAAGTATCACCTTCAGCTGCATAGTGACTTCACTATCTGCACCCAAATCATCCTTCACTGAGTGTGACTTGCCTTGGGTCACCTCCTCCTCCAACTCATACAAAGTAGCTGCAACTCCTCAGCATACTTTGCCTTAATCTTCTTTCTCTCTATCTCTTCATGAGCAATTTGAGCTTCACCCTACTTCACCAAATCTAGCAGACTTTGCTCCTCTCTTCCTTGACTGGCTAATTCCTATTGCCAAGCCCAATCTTTGTCTACTATGACTTACCTCAACTCCTTCATAGCTTGTTTTTGTATATGAATCTGCAGTCTTTGATGGCCTAAGTTGGTCTGTGCATCTTCTAACTCTCCTTCTTCTCAAGCTCCTCCTCAATTCTTCCTTTTGGCACTCTAAGTAGCCACCACGTTGCTTGAAGCTCCCTTGCAAGTTGTTGAAGCTTTGTTGTCAAATTGCCACATCAACCCAAAGTACTTTTGCTTCCTCCTCACACTGAGACAACCTTGCACTCAACTGCAAGATTTCTTCCCTGAACATCTTCACCAACTAAAGCTCATTCCTTACCTTTGGATGCTCCTTCTTTGACTTGAGCATCTTCTCCTACAAATATACCAACAATGGACAGACCGCACTTGATAGATAGTTTACTCCCTAAAAGGTGTCTTTGTCCATTTCTCCTTCATCTGATGTGATTGTTGCATGTAATACAACCCAAATTTTGGATCTTCTTACCTTCAAGTTGACATCCTCTGAGCTCTCCTCTCCTTTGGCAGGTTCACTTGGTCCAACTTGCACAACCTTGATAGGTCTTTGAGATCTTGCTCCCCTTGGAACACTATCTTCAATTTTTCCTCCTTTTCTAGAATATCATATTCCAATAAATCTATACAAGGGGTATCTCCTCCTTCCATGCACTTGATTTCTTCATGGAACTCCCAATCTGATCCTTCTTCAAGCACCTCCTCCAATGGCTACTGAACTTTGAGTTTTCCTTCACTCTTGCTAGTTGATTCCTTGCTCTTTAGAGTCATCTCCTCCTCTAAGTCTTCATCATTGGACTCGGCTCCTTCTTCTTCTTCCTCCTTAGCCCTTGATGACAAGTCCACCACCACTATAGCTTGACTCGGATTCACTTCCAAGTAGCTCTCTATTTGCTCAAAGACACAATGTCCTCAAGTTGGCTCCTCTTCTTTGATTGAGGTACAAAAACCATCAATGTCTTCTCTTCTCCAGTTTTGGCAAAGTATTGATCACTCTTGATATTCCACCATACCATTACTCCTCCTCATCCTCATCCTGATGAAAATCTGGATGGAAATGCAATACCATTTGTCTCCCCTCCTTGGGCCTGAGCAAATTCAAAGCTAAATAAAAGTGGGTTGCAAAAGGCACAAAATAATGGGATGGCCAATCCACTCTCTACTATACTACCATCTGCCTTGTCCTCAAGTAGAAACATCTCACCTAGTTTACACTCTCTCTTGCAACATGAGATGGAAGAACACGGCTTGTTGCTTTGTTACATATGTAGTCCAATTCAGCTTCATCATTGCCATCATAGCCCTATAATACTTTCCCTCATTGGGTCTACATAGGTATCTACTTTATATCCATTCTTCTTCCAATGTTCACTAAAGGAAGCCTTCAATTCTTGTACTTTGTTTGCAGAATCACAGTTTTGATCAAAGGCAATCCCCATAGGCTTTCTTGCATCCCTTCTTAAGATCAATCTCCAATCTGCTTTAATCCAATGAGCAGGGTTTCCTCTCTTCTCCTCCTTATTTGGACCATCCTCATAATTGTTGGCCACAATCTCAGTCATAAACCCTAGAAAATTTGTGATTCAAGTTCCATGCCAAGAAACTGATACAAAGTTGATTCAAGACTTTGAACTTGGCTACCATATCAACTCTTCTAATTACAAGATTTTGGACCAAGATGGCCAAAACCTATTTTCAATGATTTTCACCTTCAAAGGCATTGTGTTTCTTTCTTCACTCGACTTGTGACAACCCGGCAAATATCACTTTTGCGGTAATCGGGTAAGTAAAGTTCATTCCCGCAGAGATACGAGTCAGAATTGGTCAAATACAAAGCAAAGTAACAATTTAGTTCTTCTTGGTTGCATCTTTAATCTCTCAGGTAGAAACCACACCCAGAAGAGAGTAACAAGCACTGATTCGCAGTCTTGTCACAAAGTAACACTCCTTAATCACAACTTCATCAAATCTTTCCAAACAATCTTGATTGTGATGATTCAGGCTCTCCCAAAAACGGCACTTCACTGCAAAATGACTTCGCCTCAGAATTGTGTCCCACCCCTCCACTGAAGGCACAACTTCCTCGATCGAAATTGCTTCACATCAACCTCGCACTGCACTCACAAATGCAGAATACTACCAACACTACAATTCCTCTCAGATATGTCAAGGCATTGCTTAGATTGCACTTCACTCACGATCAAACACACAAAATGAAGATCAAGGTTGTGGAATCCAACATCCAACAAGCACACTGACTTGCACTTTGAATTTCTCCAAACACTCACAAATACAATTACAAAGTTGATACTTGGAATCAAGCTCAAGCGACAAGCACTGCTTCACAGCACTTTGCTTTATCTATTCTCAGAAATTATGAGCACTGAACAACATAAGCCTACGAATGTCACTGTTAAATAGTGAAACAATCGACAATTCTAACAACTATACTGTTCTACAACAACTTTTCTAACCTGCAGATCCAAAATGACAATGCACCTCTTCATATCTGCCTCTTCAAATCTCAAAACTATTACTAATCCGATCCGATGTCTACTTCTTCTTCAGCTTTCAAACCCGGACCCAAAGTAATTTTACTTTCTACTACTCTTTCCTCGGGTTTCATATCTTCTACTTCATCTACCAGATCCAGCAATTCTCTTTCCTGATCTGAAATTGCACTAGTGGGTAATCTATCTAACTCCTTATCTCCCGACCCACTCTTCTCTAATGTCTCCAATGGTAACTCCGAAGACATTTGTACTCCTATGTTATCTACTTTGGGTTTTGCTCTAACATCCTTTCGAAGTTTCTCCATCTCTATTTTCACTAAGTCTAATCTAATTGAAATGTTGTCTTCTACTTCTAATATTTTCCTATCTACCCAAGTTCTTAACTTAATCAACAAAGCGTTCATATCAGTGTCTTCCGCCTGTCTTCGCCTCATCTCCTGCACCAACAACTTCAACTCGTGCAGTCTCGTTTCTTCAATTTGAACATTGGCCTCTATAGTCAACATTGCATTCATTCTGAGGACAATCTCCTTTAATGGCTCCAATCTTGTCTTTCTCTCTCGTTCACAATCTGCAATCCAGTCCTCCCTGTACATTGCCAACTCCGCTTTGAACTCGGCTTTCACCGTCTCCTTCTCCTTCTCCTTCTGTACAACCTCCTCCTCTTGATTACGAAGTAACTCTTGTAATTGGTCTTCTTCTTGGTATCATGCCGCCAACTCTCTTTGCCAGAGTTGCTTCTTCTCTTTGACACTCTCCATCACCCTATCGAGCTCCTGATCCTTCGCTGCTACTCTCGCCATAGCATGGATTACTTCTACTCTTGAATCAACAAACTGTTGCTTCAAGATTTCATACTCCGCTACTTGTCTCTCCCTTGCTATGTCACTCTTCTTTACAAGATCCTCTTGATAGCTCACTTCTCTCTTCAGGTCTTCAATTACCTGACTTCTCTCTACTGCCTCCGCTCGCAGTACTTCCCTTTCCTCCTCACCTCGGGTTACACTCTTCTTCAACTCCGAGTTCTCTGCTTCTAATTGCGCTAATACCTGCAACATAGTCGTCACCTCCGGACATGTCGACTGCATCTCCCTCTTCTTGTGCTCCAACTTCACCAACAATGGACACACAATTTCCTGCAAGTACTCCACTCCATTTCTCACGACTACTTCTTCCTGCATAGAAATCTCCTTCCTTACCTCTTCTTCACCCAATACTCACCTTCTCCTCTGTAGTCTTTGTATCTGAATTGATGCCTCACTGCCCGAGCTTTCTCCGACCTCTTCCTTCACTTTACTCGGCCCCGCTTCACACTTCGCCTTACGTCTTGAGCGAACTCCTCGCTGTACTGTGATCTTCCTTTCCTCGGGCATAGTTACTTCGTCCTCCAACTGTGTGTTGTCTTTGGCTTCCATCTCAGCTTGCACTTCTTCTTCTTCGTATTTGTCAGCTGCTGGTGCCGATGTCATCTCTCCCACTTCATCACTATCGTTGCTTGTATCTCCACTCTACAACGTTAGCTCAGGCTCCTCCTTGTGTTCCGAGTCTTCCGTTTTGAGCTTGGCATCTCCTTCTGAGTCCTCATCCTCTGACTCAATTACCACCATACCTCGCCTCGGGTTGCCTCTCTGCGTCTTTTGAGGTTTCTTGATATCTTCGGCTTCACCTTGCCGACCTCTCTTCTTTGTCGTTTGAGGACTCGCTGCTATCTCCACGCTCTTACCCGTCTTCGTGTAATAATCATCCATGCTTTGGATTTGGAGAATGTACTATTGTTCCTCCACCTCGACTTCTCTTCTTAAGTCGGGATGGAAGTGAGACACCATTCTGCTTCGCTCTGCCAAATTGAGCAAATTCAACCCGAGGTAGAAATGTGCTGCAAACGGCACACTATAGTGTGGAGGCGACTTATCCCACAAATTCCACACCATTTGTCTCGTCCTCCCATGGAAGCACCTCGCCCAATTAAAAGGTTCTCTTGCAAACAACTTATGGAAGAACACCACTTGGTGTTTCATCACATAAGTTGCTCTCTCCGGCTTCAAGATTGCCATGAGAGCACTCACGATCCCTCTCTTCACTGGATCCTTGTAACTCTCAACCTTATACCCGTTCTTCATTCTCTTCGAGGAGAAAGCATCTCTCACCTCCTAAGTCTCCTGAGCTATCTCTCCCTTCCCCAAGAACGTGGCTCCCTGCTCTGAGCCTACCTCCTTCCCGAGTACGAGCCTCCAATCCGACTCTGTCCAGCGAGCCAGATTTCCTCTCTTCCCTTCTTCCTCGGGTCCATCGAGACACTTACTATCGATAATTTCTGTCATGAATCCTGGAAAGCTTACATTCCAGTTCCATGCCAGAAATGTGATCCAAAGTCGGCTCAAGACTTTGATCCTTGCTATTACGTCTAACCTCCGAATCACATGATTTCTCACTGCAAATTCGGAGTTCTTCTTCCCTCCTCCCATCTCTTCTACCTTCTCACTCTCTCTTGAGTTCACTCTCGTGACTTCTCCCTTGCGCACTAACACAATTTCAACTCTATTTCCCTTCCCCCGATCACCTGCAAGACGACTTCTCAACGGCAAAGGAAAATTGCTCAACATTTTGTCGTTGCAAGTTTGATTTTTATAGAGTTGCGCTTCTTTGTCTTTTGTCACTTTGAGTTCCTACCGAGAAATCACACCTCCGGCATGCACCTGTCACTATCAATCAACCTTCGCGCGTATGAGCCGCCAGTTTTCAAACGGCCCCTTCTTGAATTTCTTGCCCCGACGAAAGGTTGTTAGACTATCTTTGCCTCGGGTTGAGCTCCCCCCGATACAAAGACAATTAACTTCGGGTTGTATGCTGACAGGGCATTTCCAAGTACTTCGCCTTATGACCCAAAGTCACTTTACTTCGGGTTTCATCCCGAAGACTCTTTTCTTCACCTTCTTCGACCATACATGCACAATCCGACTTCTCTATACACTTCTTCTCCTTTATTTTGAAAAAAAAAATGTGGGCACCACACGACTTCACACACAAAAATCCCATGACTCAGCTTGTCATAGTAATGTAATCAGAACAACTATTCAAAGGCACTAGATATTCTTTCAACATTGCAGCTTCTCCTTGACAAAGTCTAGATTTTATACTCTTCTGATTCACCATCATTCTTCAGTCAAACTTCAATCAAGAATCACCTCTTCCGCATGCATTACTCCTGTCACTTTTGAATTAATCCTCACACAAAGTAACCATTTGCAAGTGTACCTTCTTGGCTAGTATGCCACAAGTCATGGTTGTTAAGGATACTTGGATTGGGTTCCTCATACCAATGCAAAGTGTCCTCACTTTGTGTCTTCTGTTCTTCCAAGTCAGATTTGATTTTTCATCTCCTCCAAGCCAAAGTCTACTTCCTGTGTCAGATCGGATCTCTTACTTTGGATCCAAAACACAATAATTATCTTCATCTATCCTCCTTTTCTACTTAAAAATACACTTTCTATCCTAAAAACTATCAAAAGCAAAAAATATGGGTACCATAGTGCTTAGGCTAAAGAAGCTCAACTTGTCTTTCCAAGTACATGCTTTGGAGTTGAAGTCGTACTCTAATGTCAAACCTAAGAAATTGCAAAGACATACCTCAAAGAAATTCTAGGACTTAACAAAGATGTTGTTATAGACCATTTTCAAGTACAAAAGGTGAATTGATTTCTTAATTTGGATTATAGGTGAAGTAGCTTCTTGCCACAAGACTCAATAGCAATGGAAACTCCAAGCCAAGGGAAAGGATATCAAGGAACTTAGTGTAGAATCCCCTTCAACATAGAATCCACTTTGGCCTTGAAGATATCTACGGCCAAGAAAGACCTTTGACATAAAACCTTTTTTTTAGGACAATTTTGTAGGCCAATTTTGACAATTTTGACATGTAAATTGAATTCAAATTTAAATGATAAAAGACAAAGAACTACTTTGAGCTAGTTGTGTATGCGTATGAAGTGCTAAATTAATTCTGAAAAGATCAGATAGGATTAGCAATGAGGGATGTAGGTGTAACTGGAATATTTCTAATTACACCTACATTGCATTTAATTGGTTGAATCTCTTTGACATGAAGTAGGAAACTATATATATATATATATATATATATATATATATATATATATATATATATATATATATATATATATATATGGGCTGCAACCCAAAGTAAATTTTTTACTCTTCATAATTGAAGTATTGATCACAAGTACCTCCATGATCCTTTGCGTTGAATTGACTACTTTTTGCATTCTTTGTTGCATGCTTGGTCAACTAGAGGTGAGGAGCATTATAGTAGAAATGTGTGCTTGACTCTTTGTCAAGAAATTTTCATTGTTCCAATGGAAGTTATCCTTGGAATTCTGAAGCATGAAACAATGCAGAAAAGTGTTTTGGGAACACTACCGCATTGGAAGTACCACTCAGTAAGAAAGGCAATAGAAAGTAGACAATAGATTTCACAATTTTGCTAGTATTGCCCCTTATGGGAAGGATAGAATGTAGTCATCAAATTCATCAACGGGAAAGGAACTTTGGGCTGAAACCAACCTTTGGGGTGAAATGGCCTTTGGGGTAAACAGGCTATTTGGGGAGAAGAGGCCTTTGGCTTGAAGTGAAACGATGGCCTTCAAGATAACTAGGAACAAACCCTTTGTGAACATGATTTTATTTTCTCTTTTCTGTAGAGTGCCATTGGGTAACTTTACCCTCTTTTGGGAGTGGTTCTTGCACAAGAGATTAAACATGCAACAATAAACAAATGGTGACACTTTTCCTTTAAATCTAGTCATCTTCAACGCGCATCCTTGTGGGAACAAATTACTCTTATCATTTTACTATTAGTCCGTCACATTGGGTATCAAAATGGTAATATATAATATGAATATCATGTACAGTCTACAAATTTAAGTCTAGATATACAAATTTTCTATTTTTATTTATTTATCAATTTTGTGGCATATTTAATAAATTTGTATAGAATATCTACTTTAGGTTATGATATGGAATTTATTCCTAGTTTTCTTGGGATTAAATATAAAAGCCATATAATGGTAGTCTTCCAACAAACTTCAAATATTTAGTTGCCCATGCAAATTTCTAAAGGTATAATGATTGGATGAAAGTTTTGTGATAATCTTTCTTTCTTATCTAAAGAAAACACATTTTCCTCACTAGTTTTTTAATGTAATGGCACCAAATTTTAACAAAAAATTTTCATTTTACTCATTATTTTTTAATAAGCATAATTTTTTTCTGGAGAAAATATGATTACCCTTTAAAAAATTGAAATATTACTTTAAATTGATTGTAAAATTTTCTAAAGGTATATACTATACCAAATTTATAATTTTTCTCTATGAGATGGTTGTGAAAGGGCTCAAGGAGACGCATGTAGCTTTGTGAATGATACGTCGAAGGTCGGAAATGGCTTAAATAGGGCAAATTATATTATATTTTAATTTTTATAAGTCACATATAAATAATTAGAGGATTAAAAATATTAAAAAATATAGCAAAATAAAATATTTTTATTTTATTTAGGTTCCATTTACTACTCTTAATTCTTTTATCTTGTAAAAGAATCAAAACGAAATCCGAGGATATCAGAAATTTTTGTTTTGATTCGATCACACGTCACCTAATTCTCAGCTGGCATCACTGAACTCGTGAAAGATGAAAATGGACATGCTGTTACGTTTTGGATTCCGTAACTAGGATTTATGTCTCGAGTGAGTAGATTACATTCAATTGGAAGCTGATCTCCGCTTCCTAAGAGTGCTATTTTCACAATTCTGATGATTCGTCTCTTATGCATACCACAATTTGGACCATTTCTCTCGATTTGTGCGTGTCATCATCCTTTCATCTTTGCGCAGGGGTCATGCTAATCTTCTCGGTATCTTTCTAATTTTATCCGATGTTCACGAGGGGACAAGTGATGTCTTGGCCTGGCATAAGGATGCTTCATACTTTTACAAGGCAACAGATCCACGCCTTTTAATTTGATCATCTCGAGCTCTGTCTGCATTTCCTATGCTTCTGCTGATCATGATTAGATCTGGATCCTTGATGCAAAAACATCAATTAACCCGGGAGCTTCTCTGGAAATTGGATCTGCACTCACAGGTATGTATTAAAAACGAAAGTCCTCTGAACTTGGTATACCCGATCATGCACCATCGGTAATCCTCCTACACAGAATCCACGGTGCATGCTCAGAATGCTTGATGATAAGATCAAGGATGTGGAGAGAACAGCATTAGACTTGAAGTCCATCCCTTCTTCCAACCGTCGTCTGGAACTGCCGAGTGGCACAATCAATCCGCTCGGTACAAGAAACTATCAGAGTAAAATGTACGAATTAGGAAAATTAACAGACTTGAAACCCAGGTCCACTGCCTGCGACTGAATTTAAGATGTCACCAACCGGCCAAACCAATGCCCTTCTTTCTAGTGGATTCCCCGCGTAGTGTCCGAACAAGCGTTCAATTTCTGAAATGTGGATTTATGGCCTGTTTGAATCTTGTTTCACCCGAGAAGGCTGTTGAGACAATTATATAAATAAATAATATTTACAGAAACTGATGATTTTTGGAAATAATCCTAGGAGAAAATATTCACTATTTGATAGTCAGTTGCACATGTAAAAAGTTCAAAAAGTTACAATTAAGCACGTATTCTTTGTCCACGGTATCGATTGAAAGTATTAATATTCATGTCTTTGACCTGATCTCATGAGCTCCTACTTGCATTGTAGCTATCGAACTTCCATTAATTTATAATAGTATTCCACCATCTCCATTAAGGCAAGATGTATACGTGGTGGTCTCAACTCTAATATGCGTGTGTAGTCAACTCAAGTGCGAACAAATGTATCTCAAGCAAATCACCAACTTCAATCGATATCTGTAAACGTCTCTTTAGCTTCCAAGCTCTATGAGATTGTATTAATAAATTTACACCAATATTTTAACATGCACAAAATATCTGAGCGTTTTAAACATCAACGTCGGCTTTCTAACCATTATATTTTGGTCCTTTACACTGGCCGATGAGGAGCCGGAGTAGATAGGCAGGATTGCTAGCATTTCCCGTTAACTTCATATCCGTTACACTGTAAGCTTGAAAGGAGCTGTTATTTACATCAGCTCTCAGGACTGCAAATTTGTCTTGAATAACTTCTTGAAGAAACTTCTCATCTACTCCCTCCGTAGCCAGCGTTTGAGCCGCCAAACGCCACAATTGCTTCTACAAATCTTACAAACAAAATAAAACTATTTTATTTTATTTTACTTGAACAAGTCCCAGCAGGACTCCGAACACCCCTGCATGTTCTAATGTCGAAGAGTGAAGTTTGATGTTATTTGAACCCACAACACCCGGCCATATCCAAATTTTCCTTTCTGCGGGAGAGAGGTACTTTGGCGGAGAAAGTATCTGGGAAAATAACATATGACGTTAGGACGGAGAATCCAAGCGTGGTCACTGCCAAACAGCATATGCCAGCCACCCATGGCCACGTCCAAGCAACACACAACATGCCAAACAGCATACCAGCGGAGATCGGATAGCACAATGCCAGTCGGTGATCTAGTAGCAGGACCAGATCATTACCGGTACCCATCCTCCTAATTTGATTTTACTCCTGCGGGAGTCCTCTGACCTATCTGCAGCAAGTTTGTGTAGCATGTTGTAGCGAAGTAGAAAAAATTATCCTGACTTCAAACTCATAATTACAGGACCTTCAAACCGACTACCACATGGCAGGGGACACGGTAAAGCACTTGAACCTGAATGAACACTCTTTAAGATCAAATTAGCCACCTGCTTGAGACCTAGCTTGCAATTAACCATCTACCTGACACAGGTTCGATTACAGCTATTGTTCTGACCACAAAACTCAGGTCTGATCAGAATGTCCGTTTAAGAGTTTAGAGATAAACTCTTAACTCTGAAGGTCCTTTACAGATCTGCCTTCATCTGTCCACCTTCTCAATCTTCTTTTGAAGTGATTCTTCTGGACAACGGGTCCTGCGAGATAGAAGCTTCCGACAAAAATTTCCGGGTTAACGATACAAGTCATGATTAGCCAGTTACTGCAGTAGAATCATGTACTGTATGATGAGATGAGGATACCAGTTCTAACACGAATGATGATTTCTAAGACCATTTCATGATTAGGAGCCGTAATGGCCAAGCAAAAGAAAATATCTTGGTTCCTTTACAGAGTCTCTGCTCTACTTGCTAACGAACATAGTTTACCAGCGTGTAAGGCGACCGCGTAGGAAAAACGAAGGATGGGAACAACGAAGGATGGGAAGACCCCATCAAGCCGTACAATGGAGAGAAAAAAAAGGTAACATGGGCTAAGCCCCATGTTTACCAGCTGGGATATATACTTCTTGGATAAGAGGCGACCGCGTAGGAAAAATGAAGGATGGGAAGACCCCATCAAGCCTTGCAAGGGAGAGAAAGAAAAGTAACATGGTGCTAAGCCCCAATATACTTCCTTGGCATAGAGAATAATAAGATGCTCCTCAATTTGCTCCGCTCCATCAGCTGATGAACACCTACTGTCAAACATTCTGATTCTCCCTCTAATCGTGGACCTAGACATGAACAGTAAAATAACCTTCACCACTACCATGATTCTGGTTGCTCTTCTGTTTCAAATTTAGCTATAAGCACGCCCAATTTGCTTCCAATAGATAACTCATATTGAAATATATAAATTTAACATATAAGATATACATAACCCAGTCCATGTTCCACCTTAGCCCGACTGATGTCCTATATATCAACATGTATTTGGATTACTAGTTTTATTTATTATCCATGAACCACTAATATATACAGTGATGATTAACATGATAAAATGCAAAGTCTTGGATAATGTGGAGATTAGGTTGGAATTTTAATGTTAAAAGTACGTTTCAGTTAGTATGTTTTAGATGGTAATCCATGTGGTATTGATATAACTTGTATTTATACTTTAGATGTTAGGGTTTGTACATCGCGCTTAGCATCCTACGATGGTATTAGTGAGGGTTAGATTATTTAGATTTTACATTTGAAAAAGTGCAAATTGTTCATTCCATTGAGATGTGAGCGGCATAGGGAAAAAACTTGAGTAATGGAACGTGTGAACAGCGGTATGGAAAAGCAATGCAAAGCAACATGATCTAAAGGTTCTCCTTAGTTTAGAATCTGCATACTAGCATGAAGGTATTCTAATCCTCACTGCGACTAGATTTGCAATAAAGTATAAATACAGAAATGCTTTGTATACGTTTTGCTTTCTTTGTATATTGAAAATATTGTGGAGATTTATATAAATATTAACCGACAGTTTTCAACAAATGTAATTAGAATCCTATCTGAGATCATCTCTATTTCTTCTTTTAAATAGTAATTTTTTAGTTGACACTTAGTGATCAACCTGTACCTTTTTTGTAACAGTTCATTCTTTCAATTAGTAAGTTTGTTGTTGACACTTAGTGGTCCACCTGTATCTTTCTTGTAACAGTTCAGCTTATGCTCTTATGATAACACAAACCCGGTGGTCTTGATATGATGGAGCGGTCTTCCAGTACGAGTGATAAGAAAATGCCGGTGATGTCCGATGTATTTCAAGCGGACTAGATTTGAACATGTTGACACAAGATGTCACAAAATCGAATAGATCATAGCAGAGCTTCTTAGCCATAGCTTTTCTCAAGAAACTCTTTATATCTCAATAAACAACATGCAGTCAGTGCTAGCCTGAATTGTCGTTAGGAGAGCCGATTTGAAGTGTCAGGCTGCTATGCTAGCTCCAACTATCAAGGATATATATACCGGAACAAATTATACATTGAAAATTATAATGTTATTAAAAAGTATAAATCTTTCAATATTAAATATTTTAATACTTTTGTTATTTCTCATCTTTGTAAATGTCGTGGTAACAGCAGATGTAGTGGTTACAGACCCTATGCAGGATAAGTTTCGGAGGGAGTGATTATCCATCCCCTTGAATATACGTCGAATGCGGCAGCAGGTTGCAAGGTTTCCAAGTATAGGGGTATGCAGCAAGGTTACCTCTTTGTTCCTCTAGCCTTGGAGTTATATGGAACGATGGACACGGCATTTGACACATTTGTCAAGGAGTGCGCGAGAGCTTATCATGTTGGGCGTCAGGGTACCACTTTCATTCTCATACTTTATAGCATATGTTAGACAGCATGTGTCCGTTGCTCTACATAGTGCAGTGGCTGCTGCAATCCATAGGAGAGCAATCTCATTAGGTGATATTTCTTCAGATGCTCCAGTTGTGTGTAGATCGTATGACTTGCATAGCTCAGATATCTTAGATGCGGTAGTGCAGATTTCTCATATAGACTCCATTGGGGCTTAGCCCCATGTTACCTTTTTTTGTCTCTCCCTTCTCCCTTGTACTGCTTGATGGGGTCTTCCCATCCTTCGTTTTTCCTACGCGGTCGCCTTTTACTTTTATCTTTGTAAACTAAAGAATAATATCTAACAAGCCGAGACAATCATTTAATTTTCCCCTGCCGTGAGCGCTGTTGCTGATACTTTGAGTTGTGCGGATGAAAGATCTCTGCGGATCTATGTGAGAGATAGCCGTTGTGACCAGTCACGATTTAGCTGTAGGATAACAGAGATGAGGCAGTCGCATGCATTGTGGTGTGAATTGATGATATATAACACACTAGGGTCAGGGGCGCTAACGTCCACACTTCCCTTAGGGATCGATGATATTAGCATCTCCACCTGGTCAACGACCTACACAGAAGGATCAGGATCAGGATTTGTTTAAGCAGGGTCCTCTAAGCATGGATCTCAATATCAATATCTGAACAGGTGCTCACATTTACAGACTAGTAGGAGTATCCAGACTTCATACTGTCCAGGTTTCAGGTCCAGGCAGTACCTTAGAGAAATACCGGTCCATGACAGGCCAACAGCTTTCAAAAGGACATCTCAGTTGCACATATTGAAGAGAGGGTAAAAGTCCCCTGTAAAGTCTTGCTCCAGCGAAACTCATTAGCTTTTGGATTCGGTTTGTATCAAGGTCAGGTTCTTATAGCACTTTCCTCGATCATAAACTTAGCCACAGACAGTCGTCGCAAACATAACAACCTTAGCTGAATCTATTATATATTCAGACGAAGCGATCTATCTTCACTCAAGTGATTGTTGTTGATTACAATAATTAACGAGATTTAACACTGTGAATTTGTTCGCTCGTCTTGTAGCTCTCTTCACAGCATGAAATCGGAATCACGACCTGTGGTTACCTGCTTTTATAATCAATTTTCTAGATTTCTTGATAAGGAAGACGCGACGGTGAAAGAAAAAACTAACTGGGCATGGTGTGCGGTTTCTCTTCTGCGTATTTAGCCCCCAGCAACTGGTTGTCTTGAATCCCTGATAATATTCACCTGGCAATGGTTTCCAACTTCTACATCTGAGATTGTCAGAGTGAGTTTATTGATTTTACTCAGACGCTCACCTAGCGAAGAGATATGCCGATCGCACGACAGCCATATATTGATACGACCATCATCTAAATCACTTGTTACCTGAACCAGGAGACGGAACACATGAATTTGTGCGGGTGGAATGTAGAATGACCTGTCTTAGTCAGAGATTTACATGACAGTAGAACCATCTGGCCGACCTTGGACATAGAATTACACATACAAACCAGCGTTCAGCCACCAGTTCGTTCTTGATTAATTCCTAACTTGTGAGGTAAACAGGTGCGGTGATCCAAACCGTGCAGAAGACATTCACAGAAATCCGTATGTTTGTCACAAGATGATCAAAATCAAACTGCTTTTACAAATTGGGGATCCGGCCAGTGATCCGTGGTCATCACAGAGTGTTGCTGTAAAGTCATCCCGTATCTAGATCATCCTCATCCTTAGAGCACTGAGATAGAAAGCTTATATAGAGGTCGTGAGTCATAGCTCGCCAGTATTTCCGCTCCTTACGAATCAGAATCAAGAACCCAACACATAACCTGAAGCTTAAGCGCATGATCTTAGTCAAATCAAGTTGGCCAGCCGTTTGCGCAGACAATGATGCAGCATTCATGAACTTCAGAAGTTGTTGGCCCTATGTAATACAATACGCTTTCTCTTCGACGTAGGACATAAATCTGGCGGTCTCAAGCTCCTCACCATGAACTAGCCCGATCGAAGATTGAAGTGACAGTAGAGACAAATTCAGAAGATGAGTTGTGCGGAATTGGACTTGCTCTACAGGAAAGTGTAGTGAACATAAATTACATGGAGATGCTGGACATTGGAGACATGGGGTTAAGGAATGGGACATGAATGTAAGGCATGGACAAACTGAGGAAGTGACGGGTTGTGTCGCGAACGACATGGACTTTGCTGTATTGGACGGTGTGGACTGAAGCAAGTGACGTTGTGACATGGATTGAGGGATGGGAAACAGAGACTGAGGCTCGACAACCTCCACTGCTCATGTTCAAGTTGTGAGCGTGGTGATTCTCGGTCAGGCGAGTAACTTATGAGAACAGATATAACTTCATTAGTTCGAGAAATCCGGATCGCGTGCAACGCATCTACCAAAAAGGATCGAATTCGAATGGCAGGTAAGGTAACTTCTATCATGAAGCTCACTTTCAAGTGTATATTTTCAGATCGAATTCCTGTCATCTTCGCTATTACAATTATTCTCGGACTTAATTTTGTCCAGATTTTGGAATTCGAACCACATAGGTTTCTGAAATATCAGCACTTGTACATCCTCTTTCCCATTTGTCTACAGCTAAATACATTTACCTACCCGACTTCAGTACTTTAGTGTTATGCCACCATAGAGAAGTGTTAAAGCGACCAGATGGAAGACCCCATCAAGGCGGAAAGAGGAGAGGCAGAATGGGGCTAGGCCCCAATAGAACTGAACCTTTGAGATTCGCTGTCACCACCAAAGATTAAAAATGAAGTTTGAATCTTTTCTCTACTCTCTGCCTTCTCCCTCTCTCCCTTGTGTTAAATGAACAAAGGGATTTTGGTGTCTTGATAATAATAAGATACGAGAGATTTATGAGTAAAAATCTTTTAAGGATAGAATTATTTGTAACAATGAAGTAAGATAAGAGAAGCTACCAAACAGAGAAAATTAACATTAATCCAGTTTAATGACAATATATACCAAATTAATGAAGAGTTAAAAGTTTCTACAACTGTTAGAGTAGTATATAATTTAATTTCTATACCGATAATTTTGGATAATGTTATCTTCGATTCGAGATATATTGTAATATATTCCCTAGATCAAAAGTATATATGTTTTAAAGATGTGAACCTTTGTGAGGAATACTTATACAACGATTTTACGTGGTGGCCTGTTTCCATTCTTATACCACCATTACAATATGGACCCGCAACCATAAGAATAATTGAATGATGTCACTGGAGGAGTTCAATGTAACCTTTACGTATTCTACTGGCATTTTATAATGGCAGTAGAGTATAATGGTCCGCAAAACTTGGTATCGGTTGTGTCAAGAGATGCATAATAATTTTTTCAGTTCAATTACAAATATTAAGTCTTAATATAGTCTTTTTTTCATTCTTGGAATCTTATTGGAAAAATTTATTTCTAACTGCAGAATTGATAGTTTGAGTAAGTGGTTTTCACGGTTATGAAATAAAGTCTATGGGACTTCTCAACAAATAAAAATTGTAAAACTTTCCATACTTATTCATCCTGAACCTTGCACTTGGAAAGTTTTAAATGATATGTCTGCATGTTAATATTATTGTATTATTATTATTATATATATATATATATATATATATATATATATATATATATATATATATATATATAATCAATAGTATAATATGATTATTTTGAATTAACATTTGAAAAAATACTTATTTTCTTTTACAGTTATGTTATTAGGGAAACCAACCCAACCAGGCCACGAAGGCGACTAGTCAGAACACGATCCATAGTTCTTCAGATGTCTCGGGCAAATCCTCTCGCCAGCTTACCCGAAAGAACGATAGGACTAAACCCCTATGAATTTCAATCCAGTTTATTATGATTCAAGTTTGTGGGTAGAAGAAGAACTACATTGTCCTGTAGAAGTCCACATAACCCCCAGAGGAGCCCAGTCCGAGCAGAAGCCCTTGTACCCCCGCATATGAGCGTTAACGTGTGAGAAATGGCTTATTAAAGCCTACGTTATTTAGCTCTATTAAATAAGTCCGCCCTCAAAAAAAGTGGCATCCCCAACGCTCTCTTCTGGTCGAGTGCTCGGGATGGAGATAAAGGTTGTGCCCTCCTCGAAACTTCGAAGGAGATTCGGCAAGGCCATGGAGAAGCGACGCAGGGTTAAGAACCGTATCTTTACCATAAAAGTACAAAAACGTAAACGCCAAGACTCCTTGGTCCACGATGCCTTGGTTATGGCGCTGGGTAAATCGTCGAAGAAGCAGAACTCTGCGGGGCTGGCAAACCTCCTGAGTCCCAAATACCCGGCAATGGCATTGGGGACAGACGACTAATGACATCCCGAAGTGTTACAGCCTGTAGGCGATACTGGCGAGGTACAGCCAGAGGAGCGCCGGCCTTGGCGGATTGGAAATCAGAATGCCCCTAGTATCTGCCTTAGTGACAAAAAATTATATAAGATGATTTTATAAATTATTATTATTATTTTATTTTAAATTTTATATTCGTTTTTAATTTAATAATAGTTATATATCAATTAACAAAAAACTTTGATATAATTTTATTATTTTAATAAAAAAATATTTTTTGAATGGTATAAATTATTTATTTTAATTATTTTATGATAAATTATAAATTTTATATTGATTATCAAATAAATTATAAATTTTAATATTCAAATTTAAAAATATTTATATGATATATTAAAACATTTATAATAAAGTTTTTATTATATTTTATATAAAATAATCTAATTTTAATATTTATATTAATTAATTTCAATACTCATATTTTTATTTTCATCATATTTATTTTTTCAAATAAATTTATCACATAATGTACAAATCAACATCTTACAAAAAGAGAAAGAAAATGACCACGAATACCCTTACAAAAGCACACCATAGAATCTATTCCATGTGGTTTCGAATATTATATGTGACATTCTCTACTCCCTACCCTTTCTGTTGTCTCCAAGTATAGTTTCCGAGCTTATTTATACATTAGATAAACTAACCACGTCCTTGACTTAGAACCTGTGAGAACAATAAAAGCCCGTCTGGCTCTATTTACCGGTCATGTCTTTCACATTTGTATTTCTACGGACCCACATCCCACATCGTGACCATAATCCTGTCAAAATCTATATATAAATGTTATTGCAAGAGCGAAATAAAAAGGCGACCACGGGAGAACACAAAGGATGGGAAGACCCCATCAAGCAGCACAAGGGAGAGACTAACAAGGTAAAATGGGGCTAGGCCCCAATAGAATCAATATGAGAAATCTACACTATTGCATCTAAGATCTCCAAGCTATGTAAATTGTATGGTCTACAAACAAAGGGAGAGACTAACAAGGTAAAATGGGGCTAGGCCCCAATAGAATCAATATGAGAAATCTGCACTATTGTATCTAAGATCTCCAAGCTATGTAAGTTGTGTGGTCTACAAACAACTGGAGCATCCGAAGGAGCTTCCGAAGAAGCATCACCTAGTGTGATTGCTCTCCTATGGATTGCACCCGCCATTACCCTCTGTAGACCAATGGACACACACTGCCTAAGATATGCTACAAATATGAGAGTGAGAATGGTAAACCCTGGCACCTAACATGATAAGCTCTCGTGCATTCCTTGACAAATGTGTCAAATGCCGTGTCCATCACTCCATATAACTCCAAGACTAGAGGTACAAAGAGGTGACCTCGCTGCATGCCCCTGTACTTGGAGACCTTGCCATTTCTTGTTGCCGCCCATCTAGGGGGATGGGTAATCACTCCCTCCAAAACTATATCTTGCATAGGGTACATAACCACGCCATCCCGCTATTGTCACCTCGGAACCTAATCATCCCGGACCAAGTATAAATCTGCCCTAACACGTGTTGTCTGTCGTTTGCAAAGCATATGAACGCTCCCTCCAAGCCAAGTAGCTCTCTCGTGCTATAGCAAACACTATGTCCCTAATAGCATCATGGGTAGCTATGCTCTGTCCTCCAAAAGGACACCGTGTCATATGGACCTCTGCTACATCTAGTGTAGAACCACACTCACAAGTGAGTAATGAAGATGCAAATGGATGGACCAAACCTAGACAAAACCTCATCGCTGTAGAGAAAGTAGCTAGTGCGAGTCGAAACGCCTTAATGCCCAATTGAGCTAGGATCCAAAAGCTTGCACCCTTGCCGGAGCAAGAGCAAAGACGTGCTCTAGTAGCCTGAGGAATGGACGAGTCAACTAAGAGAGAATGTAGCATATGCTAACACTGTCGCTCCATCAAGGGAGAATGTAAAACTCTAGTTCAATCTGACAAAAGTGAAGCAAAAGATGTAAAGTCCTCTCATGCCCATGGGGAAAGACTATCTCTCGTCTACCGCCATAACATCTGGAGAGACTAGGATCCCTCCTTCACCTCTACCACATAAGTCTCCAAAACCGGCCTGTCAACAACCACAAAACGAGAGGAAAGTAGGGATGCCAAGAGAGCCCAACTACTAAAAAATGCTATAGGTGCCATCTCCTTCATAGATAGCAAGCCAACCCCTTCACACAAGATCGCCAAAGTTGTCTGTCTACGTGCCAAATCCCATGTCACACACTCAAAAGTCCTTGGTCCAATAATATCACCAAAGACTCCCATAATCCTCCTATCAAAGGCTCTCAGACATGATAGGAAGGATGAGGAGGGAGGAATTGTGCAAATGAGGTACGTCGGTGGATGAGCAATACTCGAGGAGAGTATACCAAATGCCACATGAGGATCTCCGTACAAATAAGCAAGCAAAATAAAGCAAATAAGAGCAAAATAAAGTAATGAGGCTCAAGGTACTTGCTCGATCTTTAATTTGCTTTTGCTTTTGCTATAATTGAAGTGTATGGAGATGGATTTGTCAAGCTTTGCTGCCAAAAGCAGCCATATTGCTCTGGAAGAAGTTGAGAGCAGCTATTTAGGCAAACTTGGCATTATGAAATGGGTGGAGATACTAAAGATCATCTCAATTGGTGACAATACATCTCAATTGCAGTTCTCAATGAGTATGAAAGTGACTCAAACTACAGCACTGATAAGGTACTAGAAGGAACATACAAACATATATCAAAGTCTTCAAGTCACTTGAAGAGTACTGGCAAAGGATTGCATGCATTAGAGGGTTTCAGTAATAGTTTTGATAGATGTCTATAGGGTAAATAACAAACTTTGTAACTATTTTTATTGAACTCTTTACTGAGATGAAATGTTAATAAATGAACGCACGAAAAATTGTGTAATGATGTATTTTGTCCAATTTGTGTCCATTTATAAAAATTAGGCGTTATATTATGGATGTTTAGGAATGTTGTATTGAAATAAATGATGTAAGAAGAGGTGATATGGTTTCTTGAGAGGGTAGCCACATGGTTTGGTGGGTGGGTCTTGGAGTGTGATTTATGAAATTTTTTGGCATATCCAAAATGTTGCTCTCAATTATTCAAATTCTCAACCCAAATTCACCATCCCAAGTACAAATGATCCTTTTGTCAATCAACTAAACGGTGGGTTTTGTAGTTTTGCATTGGTGTAGTGGTTCATTTCCATAGATTAGTGTGAGTTAGCATGAGTTATGGAAAATAATCTATGCCACCCCATAGCAACTAGGAAATTGATTGGGAGTCAAGGAATTTTACTCCAAAAGTGCAACAACAATTAGCAATGGGAGATCAAGTACCTTGTTGCAATGCATGAGGCTCAATTTTGGATGCAGATCCAAGAACTATAGACTCACCTTTGGATTCACAACCTGAACACTAATTAGGGAAATTTGGAGAACTATTGAGGATGGCTTCTTCCGTGCTGGCAAAACAAAAGAGGATGAATGGTTCCGCATGGTGATACACCATTATGGCCAAATACTGGATTATTTGGAGGACCCTGAGCATTTTGCACAATTTCATGGTGGGAATTGCAAAAATCTCATTTAGAAATCCATTGCTTTTAGTTTCATGGCAACATTTTTTATTAGGGAGGGGCAAGGATTTTCTACTTCTATGATAGGTGATAGGCTTTACAAGAAATGGTTGAGGTACATGAAACTATATAAAGAAATATGGGAGCTTGATAACAGGTCTATTGAAGAAGGAGAAGGAAATATGGCAAAAAAGGTGGAGAACTATAGAAGATAAATTGAATGGAATGTGCATTCATTTTGCTAGAATGGAAGCCATGTTTGAGAATAGAGCAAACACACTTGCTCTCACCCAAGTCTTGGTGCCTAATACCACTGTTGGGGAATTTGTTTGGGCACCTGGCTGCTTGTGCTCATTTTGTCTTTATTGTAGTTGATTTAGAGTTTCTCGTAGACTGACATTCTCTTCCTATTTCTGGTGTGTTGGAAATCTTAGCTCTGTAAGAATTTGGGGTTTTCTTTGTTTCTTGAGGTTGGGTTTCTCAAGGGTTTGTGTTTGTCCTCGGCCTTCATAGAACTGGCTAGCCCATGCGGTTTCAACTATGGTTTTGGACCCGATGGTTCCTAGAAATGGCTGGGAATTTTACAAACAACAAATAGTATTCTATTCAGGCTCAACCTGGCACCTAGACTACTGAATCAAACCATTCATATAGACGGATTGAGAGCTCCTAAAATGGAGCTTCCTTGACGCTAGTCACAAATCAAACACACCACCGTCTCAGAATTTGTCATTCATAAAATTTTCAGCTGCGAGGTTCACAAGTTTGGACAAGCCAACCAACTCCAGTTCATATAGTGTTTGCACTAAATTTTGACAAAAAATCCTTTCAGCTGGCACTTTTCACACACACTCTGTCCGATAACAGTATAGAAAACTCACCCTCCGGACCTCTTCCTTCACCTCCCAGCAGCACTCCCATCAATGCTTTCTTGCAAAGGTTTCTATTCTTAGCCAAAGATCCTTTCATGAAACGTCCTCATCTCTCCTATTCACATAAATCAATTCTCAACCTCTTAATTGTTCCATTCACTGCCAAAAACTTCAGCCACATTTTTTGTGAAAAACCCTATCTCCACACACTCAGCTCCTCAATTTTCCACTTCTCACGAAACCCCCGATACATTCCCTAGTCTCCTATTCCTTTGAACCAATCCTCTTCTTCCTTCAAACTCCATTCACAAAATACCTCCCCTCTTTGCTTTCTTTTTGTTGTTGCAAAGCACCTCACCTTTTAGAAAACTTTTATCAGCAGTTCAGTGCACAACTATCTTTGACTCTCCGTTTTCAAAGTCCTGTGCCAGCATTTGCTCAGTCATTCATGTCACATGTAAGCTTTTCCCCTTGAAAGTTTTTCTTGCATCCACACCCATCAGCTCTTCAATTTTGAAATTGCTCTCCCTGGTCATAGCACAGCCCAAAGGCCTCTCAAGGCATTTCTCTCTCCTTCCTCTGTCCTATCACAGACCAGGCCAACAAACACTTGAAAACTCCCCTCTCCTTCAAACTCCCTGATCAGTCCAGACCTCGTTTTTCCCCAAATTTTTCTTCCTTTACAATTCTAACACTCTCTCTCTCTTTTTATCAGCCTTTTCTCTCAAAAGATCTCTCCGCAACCCGCAGTCTCCAGTTTTCCCATTTGAATTTCCTTCCCCTTTGTCTGTCTTCTCTGTCCAGAGTTGTATCCAACACAACACCTCCCGATTTTCCTTTTCTTCCTCTCTCTCTTTTTTTGTTTTCTCCCAAAACTCCACACATTCTTTCCCAAGAAAAACACAAGTCACTTCATTCTCTTCTCCCAAAATTGTGTCACTCACCTCCTGTGTTTCTCTCCAAAACCCTCACTGTTCTCTTGTAAACACCTCTCCTCAAACCCATGTCAATTCACGAAACTTCCTACCAGCCCTACCAATATCTGAAACTCCTCACTGTCTAAACTCCACCCCTGGGAAACATTTTCCCTTCAAATTCCTCTGCCACTTCCCAAAAAATCCACTCTCAGTCCTACTAATCTTCTCAAAATTCTCACTGTCTAAACTCAACTCCTGTGAAGCATTTTCCCTTCAAATCCCTTTGCCACTTCCCAAAAACTCCACTCTCAACCCTACTGATCTTCTCAAAAATTCTCACCGTAAACTCCCATGTCCTGAGAAGCATTTCTCCTTCAAAATTCCCCTGCCAATTCCCAAAACTCTCTCTCAGCCCTACTGCTCTTCTCAAAACTCCTATTGTCTAAAACTCAACTCCTGGGAAACACTTTCCCTTCAAATATCTTGCCACTTCTCGAAAACTCCACTCTCAGCCCTATTGATCTTCTCGAAACTCCTGCTGTCTAAAACTCAGCTCTTGGGAAACTGTAATACTCCGAGGACAAGAGAAGAGAGAAAACACAGATTGCACACTCAAACATTCGATGCTCCAAAGGAGCACCTTCTCTTTATTATATAGACAAAGAGGATCTCCTCCAAGGAAGCTCCACCATAGGATTAGGGACACAGATAGGTGACATGTCAACAAGCTCCATCCTTGGATTACTTACTTGGATGGGTGACATGTCCGGTCTAGGTCCTATCTGGTTGGTCAAACAAGCTTTGACCGGAGGGAATCTTTTAGGGAATCTTCCTGTATGAATCTAAGAATCACGTAAGGTACTGTTGGAAAGCTCTTGACGAGACAAAGCAAGGGGGAGAGAAGGCCAATGTTTCCTCCATTGGTTAGGGAATCCTTACATTTTTGAGGCCTAATTCATCTGTTTAGGGCTCCGAAATTGCCTTCAAAGATTTCAGGCATATTTCAGTTCCTACTCTATTAGTAGAAGTCCCCTTTTGGTGATATCTCTTTCTGATCTATTTAGTCCATCATGTGTAACATCCTTCTAGATGTTACCAAACCAATTCTCACCTTTAAATCATATGTCTAGCTATTGGTTCTAAGGTTCTCAAGTCTATTTTGGTTTTTGCCCTATTAGTAGAAGTACTCTTTTGGTGATACTTCTATCTTATCTATTTTGAACATCATGTATAACATCATTCTAGATGTTACCAAACTGAATTTCACATCTAGATCATATGGCTAGCTCTTGGTATTACATAAACATTTTCCTTTCAAATCCCTTGCTACTTCCCAAAAACTCCACTCTCAGCTCTACTGATCTTCTCAAAATTCTCAATGTAAAACCCCATGTCCTGAGAAGCATTTCTCCATTGAAATTCCCCTACCAATTCCCAAAACTCCACTCTCAGCCCTACTAATCTTCTCAAAACTCCTGCTGTCTAAAACTCAGCTCTTGGGAAACATTTTCCCTTCAAATCCCTTGCCACTTCCCAAAAACTCCACTCTCAGCCCTACTGATCTTCTCAAAAATTCTCATTGTAAAACCTTATGTCCTGAGAAGCATTTCTCCTTCAAAATTCCCCTGCAAATTCCTGAAACTCTCTCTCAGCCCTACTGATCTTCTTGAAACTCCTGCTGTCTAAAACTCAACTCTTGGGAAACCTTTTCCCTTCAAATCCCTTGCCACTTCCCAAAAACTCCACTCTTAGCCCTACTGATCTTCTCAAAAATTCTCACTGTAAAACCCCATGTCCTGAGAAGCATTTCTCCTTCAAAATTCCCCTGCCAATTCTCGAAACTCTCTCTCAGCCCTACTGCTCTTCTCAAAATTCTTGCTGTCTAAAACTCAGCTCCTAGGAAACATTTTCCCTTCAAATCCCTTGCCACTTCCCAAAAACTCCACTCTCAACCCTATTGATCTTCTCAAAACTCCTGCTGTCTAAAACTCAGCTCTTGGGAAACATTTTCCCTTCAAATCCTTTGCCACTTCCCAAAAACTCCACTCTCAGCCATACTGATCTTCTTGAAATTATCATTGTAAAACCCCATGTCTTGAGAAGTATTTCTCCTTCAAAATTCCCTTGCCAATTCCCGAAACTCCACTCTCAGCCCTACTGATCTTCTTGAATCTCTTGCTGTCTAAAACTCAACTCATGTGAAACATTTTCCCTTCAAATTCCTTGCCACTTCCCCAAAACTCTCTCAAAATTCTCCTTCTTGTTTTCCTGTCCACCTGTCACACCTCTATCACTTACTTGTCTCCTCTCATGTGGGGAAAATTTTTCCTTTTTGTCTACTCTCTGTCCAGCCTTCTCCAAGGCCTTTTTTAAGAATTCCCTTCATAGATCAAACACTTCGAATCAACATTTTTGGGCTATTCCCACAAGGGTTCTTTTGCTCAAAGTGGCCCAAATAAAATCTCAAGATCCTTTTGCTCAAAACACTAACTGAAATACTCACATGAGACTTATTTGCTCAAATGGCACTAGAAAAAATACTCTCTCAAGATTTACTTGCTCAAATGACACTAAATAAATATTCCCGAGATTCCAGTTCCATAAACAAGTCATGTGTTGGTGTCTCACAAAGTTGAGCTCCAAGTGTTGTGTAACACAAAGAAACTCTTGATATTAAGTATTACAAAGGGAAACTCTAGAGCTCACCAAATGGCACCAACTCTATGTGAATCAGTTTCCCGACAACACCGCTAGCAAGAAGGGAATATAGGTCAGTATTATAAGAACTCAGTCTATTGGATGTCCACTCTTCCTTTGCCCAACTAATAGCAAGCCTGTCATCATGGACAAATCTATCCAAAGCACTCATCAAAGGGTCAAATGAGCAAGTGTATGATGCTCTCTCTGCCCTATAAGAATGGAAGTGGGTAGGATAGATAGCACCATGTAGATGGTTCATATGGTAAGAGAGTGCATAATTGTCCAAGATCAAAAAATCATGACAAGGTAAACCTAATGAAGTGAGATTCTTATATGATCTAACTCTAAGTCCTTTGAACTCAGCATCTTGTTGGATATCTACAAAACACAAATAGGCCATGAGACAAGACCTAGTGTGAACTTCCTTTGGGAGTTCTGACCATTGGCACATGCTCCATAGCAACGACTTCATTCCATCCGGAGTAAGATCTATCCAGATAACCTCAAAGCATAGCAAACAAGATCGGATGAAATGGCTAACACTAGGATGTGCTACTCAGCGTATAGGCCTTTACTATGTTTGAGGGTACCAACCCATGCCTAGTCATCCAGCTCTCCCATGCATGGAAACCGATGCTACCACAAAGCTATAATGATACTAAAAAGGTAACATCCACAATGACAATCTTCTTTTGCTGGAAGCTTGGGAAGAGAATACATGGAATATACTCTCCTTATAGACAAATCCTCTCTCTAAACTCAGTTTGAGTCCCATGAGTCTCCACACTATGAGGTAAGGAATGGGAAGAAAAATTTTGGGTCTCACAACATTATGGGGTAACACATGGGTGGCATCGGTCTGGGTTTGCATCTCATTGCGAGTTTGGGTCTAGCAAGAAATAGTACAAAGTTTCAATCCAAGATAAGCCACACAAGCCTTCACTTGAGCAAGACTACTCTCACTCTCCTCTACCTGAACTGTGAGCCAGCTTGTCTCTCACTCAAGATGAACCTCTGATGGCTATTATGGTAGCGCACCATGGACTAAGAAGCAAGGACCCCAACTTCATCATACTCCTCCAAGGCTAACACTCCAAGACTCAAGACATTCCTCACTAGAGAACTCAATGAGAGAGATATAGTTGCAAATGAAAGGATGATAGTACCTCCTCACTCCTTGTTTATATACTTGTGAAATAGTTATGTACCAAAGTTTCTAATTATGGCAGTAACTCAAGTTACTAGACTAAAAGTCAAGTAAAGTCAAAAAGTAGAAAGGAATATCCATTCACATGGGTATATTCCACTAGCATGTGATCTTATCTTGACCCAACCACTAAGTCAAGGATTCCCTCACATGGGCTATCCTCGGACTATAGAAGAATCCAAAACAAAAAGTCTTGCAAGCCCAAGAGTTCTCAACTCTTTCTTTAAAGCCAAACACTAGGAATAATACCAAGTCAACACACTAGAATCCAAAATAGTGGTGCTCATCTTTTCCACTTCCTCTAAAGTAAGGTCTCCTCTATCTTAGCTATGACTAACTTTAGCTAATCATGACTAATGTAGAACCATCCTTTATCTCTATATAAATAATATCTCTCAAGTACTTGTGATACCAAGCTAAATATCAAAATATCCCACACATGCACAAATGGGTGTTACATTTACCCCCGGACTAAGTTTTCAATTTGTCCTCAAAATGAAGGTCTCTCTACCTTCTATGATATATCTTCAACTTATCATGGTTAATCCTATCAAAGTATCTTCCTCCCAACTCCTTGAGATCATAGGTGTAATTGCCCCACACCTTCTCCACTATGAAAGGTCCAAAGTACTTAGGCAAAAACTTCTTTTGCACTCTCTTGAATCAAATAGAATCAAATAACATTACCCAATCACCTTCTTTGAAAAGCTCCACCTTCTTCTTGCCTTGCCTCTTGTCATAGCTCTCCTTTTGTTTCCTTTGGGCTTGCTCCACTCGAACCATAGCAACTGCTCTTGCCTCTTCCAACTCCATGAGTTGTTCCTTCATTGACTTCTCTACATCACCTCCTTGTGCTTTCTTCAATCTCCTATGAATTCTTTGGAAGGTAGGAAGATCAAAGTGAATAGGTAAGGTAGACTCAATACCATATACCAATTGAAATGGAGAATATCCGGTAGAATTCTACATGGTTGTCCTATACTCCCACAAAACTGCATGAATCCTCTTGTCCCAATGATGTTTAGCCCCCTCCATTTATGCATCTTTGGCCAACATCATGCACAAGGTCTGATTGGTTCTCTTTGCCAAGCCATTGGAATTTGGCTTATAGGATGTAGTTACTCTATGTGTGATAGAGAAATGTTGTAGTATAGCTGTAGTAATGCTTCCTGTAAACTCTCCTCCTCTATCAGAAACAAACTCCAAAGGGCATCTAAATCTAGTGATAATGCGTTCATAAAGAAATCTACCATCTTCATCTTCATTCTTGTCCCTCAATGGTCTAGCCTCAACCCACTTGGTAAGGTAATTAGTAACTACCACAATGTACAGATTGTTCCTTGGGGTTTTATTGAGAGGACCTACAAAATCAATTCCCCACTTCTCAAAAAGTCCTAGCAATGGAATTGATCTAAGTGGTGGAGTGGATGTTGACTTTCTAGCAAAAGCTTGACAAACATGATAAGTTTTGCAATAATCAAGACAATCCTTGAAAATCCCTCTCCAATGGTAACCTGCATCTAGAATCTTGAGAGCAATCACCTTTCTTGCAAAGTGTCCTCCACACACTAAACCTTCATGAAACTCCTTTATAAGTAAGATAGACTCTTCCTTACCCACTACTCTCTACCTCAAGGATAAATCCAGCCTCCTTGAGCTTAGCAATCTCCTCCTTCACAACCAAAGATATTGGTGGGCTAATGCGACATTGCTTTTGGCAGATTGGTCTTACATGTGACTCCACCTTTATCTTGTGTTCCTCCAAGGTGACTTCCTTCAAATCCTTGTAACTAAAAGCAAACACACGGATGAACTTGTGGAAAATCTCCTCAAATCTCACCTTCTCCTCCTTGGTAACATTTGGATCATGCTTGAGGGTAGCTAACCTTCTCTTTACCTCCTCAAGTGTCAATGGTGATTTATCTGGGTCCTTCAAAACCTCTTGCTTAGGTGCAAAATCCATAGCACACAAAGAATACACATCTGAATCAGATTCAGATTTATCCTCCTCCGTGGAAGTCTCCTCTTCCATGCTTGTGTCCACACTTGAAGCTCCTTCTTCAAAATCTGATTTCCAATAATCAGAAGATGGTGTATTTGAATGTGAAGTGTTTGTGGTGTTAGTCACAGGAATTGTGATTCTATGGTTTGATGGCCCAATCCTCAAGTACCCTTTGTGCCATCAATCAATTGTGTGTGCTGCTCTCAACCATGGCCTCCCAAGAAGTAAAACTAGCTTGAATCCTTCAAGACTTGGAAAGTCATGAGATTTTGAACTCCCATAATTGAAACTACCACCTTATCCATCACCTCTACTTGTCAAACTTGTTGCTTGTTTGCCATGCTCACCACAAATGTTGAAGGTCTTGAGGGTATCATACCCAACTTCTTCATCAACCTTTTTGACATGGTATTTAGTGTTGATCCTCCATCAACCAATGCATCCTTGATGTTGTGACCATTCACTCTCACATCAATTTTGGAGGCATATTCACAAGCCTCCCATGGTGCTGGCTTGGCATCCACCACCCCCATTGATACTAGAGCTTTGCCTTCTTCTTCTTCTTACTCCTTGTAGAACTCAAACTACCTCTAAGCTACTTCTCAAGGTAGGGTTCAAAGCAATCAATTGGCCCATTGTGATGTTAGCCTTGTGACTACCAACATCCTCCAACACATTGTAGTTCCATTGTTGCTTTGAAATCAAGAAATCCTCCATCCCCAACTTCTTCCTTGGAGTCTTTGTTGTTGATGGTGCTGAGGTGTGAGTGCTCCTAGTAGACATAGGAGTATCCTTGCTTGGAGTAAATCCTTGAGAAGAGTGAACATCGTTTGCAAAACAAGCTCTCTTCTTCTCTTGTGCCAAAAGCTCCAAATTAAGACCCTTGGAGTTTGAGCACTCTCCCTTCTCATACTTGCTCTCAACCACATCTATGGAGGCTATCCCCTTACCTTTTTTTGGATTAGGATCCACTTGGGTTTCACTACCTCCTTCTTTCTCTCTATTGGCTCCCTCATAACCCCTTCCTCCATGGTAAGTGGAATTTGGGCAATTCCTTTAGATGTGACCTCTTCCTCCACAACCAAAACAATTTCTATCATTGAAATTGTTGGTTGGTTGGCCTCCTCTATATGGATAACTTTCATAACTCCTAGGCCCTCTCTCCACATTATGATCCACCTCTTTCTTCTCCCATAGTTGCACCACATTGATCTTGAGATCTACAAGTTGTTCCATGATGGTTTGAAGTGGATCCTTTGATGGAGGTGCAAGTACTGGAGCAACTACAACTTGTGGTGCAACTCTTGCCACCAAAGTATCAGAAGTTCCACCAAAATTGTAACCTTGAGGAGGATGCACAACCTCCTTCACCACCAAATCACTCTCATCTCCTTCCAAACTCTCCTCCATACGAATTGCGATCTTGATAGCTTCAACCTTGGAAGAAGGTTTCTCATATCTCACCTTGCTTCTAATTTGTGGTCTCAACCCTCCCACAAAATTCTTGGTGAGCATGGCCCCTATGCCAATCATAGTAGTCTCCATATCATCCCCACCCTTCCTCAACACTATGTGAAATCTAAACTCTAACTTTTCCACTCTTTCCACATAGACTCTCACTTTCTCTCCATCTCCTTGTTTGATAAAGGTAACCTCACTCATCAATCTTTCATAACTCTCATTTGGGAGAAAGTTCTCAATGTGTGCTGAAGTCAAACTCTCCCAAGACTCTTCTTCCCCATCTCTCCTCTCTCTCTTTTGGTATCCTGACTCATACCATGTAAGTGTTGCATCCTCAAAGAAATTTGGTAATAATAAGGCCCACTCATTCTTCCTCCTCTCATTGTTTCCAATGCAAGCTCTCTTGAAGTCTCTCACAAAGGTCTCCACATCTTCTCTATCCTTGCCAAAGAAAACCAAAAGTTTCCTCATCTTAACCCCTCACTATTTTTCTTTTCATACTCTATAACTAATAGGGTATGTAAATGACTAACACCATTTGAGAATAATCCACCCTAGAGAACACAAAAGGTTTAGGTTGCTCCAAGATTTCTATAGCAACATCAAATCCTAGAGTTCGTATTAATTAAACTCTCATGGATAGTTTATCCATAAGTTGAAAGATTATCTCTATCACTAATCTTGAGAACTAGTTGATGAAGGTGGAAGTATTTTTGTAGCTGTACGTATTTTTGTAGCTGTACTAAGACTCTCTCCAAGATCCTTCACCAAAGTCTCCAAAATTATTTTTACTCCACTACACTCATGTCCTTTTGGAAGTCCTTCCACTCCACAAACCTCACACAACTCCTTGGTCTTAGATCTTCTCCCTCCCAATCTTGGTGAAGAAGGTCCAACATGCAAACCCATGTCAAGAAAGCCTCTCCTTTCCCTCAATCTCTTTCTCTCAAAGGTCAATGGACATGAACTTGCCTTTTGTCCCTTCTCTCTACATAGAAAGCACTTCGACTCACTCTTTCCTCCAAGTGGCATAGATTTTTGGATCCTCTAAACACTCTCTTTAAATTCTAATGTAAACTCTCTTTTCCTCAAATCCACCCTTAAAATCACCTCAAAACCTTTGGGAATCTTGCATAGTCTCAATTTCCACTCTTTATAACCCTCCATGTTCCCAAGATGAATCTAAACACTCAAACATGCTTTTTGTTGCTCTCAAACTCCTCATGCATGAGATCTCAACTCTGCAGAATTGACCCTTCCTCACAATTTCACTCAAATCTCTAAACTAGTATGTGATAATAGTCCTTTAAAATTTTTCACACTTGATCACAACTCCAAGGTGTCACTCCTTGCAAAATTTCAGATCTTTTCATCAAGAAATTTTGCCTAGACACCTTTCTATTCAGCACAATAATTTCAAATTTGGTCTGAAAACCACCCCCCTCACTTCAAAAACTCATAACTCCCTGCACAAGAGTGATCTCTCTCTAATTTTTGTGGTAGCAAGTAGAATACAATGCATTGAATTTCTTTGAAATTTTCAGGATAATTTACTGAAAATTGAATAGATGACAGACTCTGTATAATTTTCCGTAGAGCATGCAATTGCGGGAGCAGTTTACCCTATCAACTTTCAAAATTTCTAGCCCAATGCACATAGTAGCTATCATAATAATTTCAAGTGCACTAACTAAAAGATAACCCAAGCTATCATGTGTAGAAATTTCAAGTCCAGATCTCAAACTTGAGATTTTGCCCAAAATCACCTTAATCCCCAAAATCTGCTATCCACCTCACACAATCTCTCCAAATCCTCTCATGGGTATAAGATGTACAAAATCACCTTAAAGATATCATAATGAACTATAGAGTATATAAATGGATCTTTGTTCTCTAACATAAGTTCAGCCCTCTCTTCTCCTAATGTTCTCTCCAAGTGAGCTCTCGTAGCCTCCTTTTGCCTAATGTAGAATTGAACGCGGAACATTATCTTGCCTTTTAGAAAGGTCCCGATAACATAACCAAAAATGTGAGCCGGTCTGTTTCTCACTCAAGATGAACCTCTGATGGCTATTATGGAAGCACACCATGGACTAATAAGGCAAGGACCCCAACTTCATCATACTCCTCTAAGGCTAACACTCCAAGACTCAAGACATTCCTCACTAGAGAACTCAATGAGAGAGAGATAGTTGCAAATGAAAGGATGATGAGTACCTCCTCACTCCTTGTTTATATACTTGTGAAATAGTTATGTCCCAAAGTTTCTAATTACGGTAGTAACTCAAGTTACTAGACTAAAAGTCAAGCAAAGTCAAAAAGTAGAAAGGAATATCCATTCACATGGGCATATTCCACTAGCATGTGATCTTATCTTGACCCAACCACTAAGTCAAGGATTCCTTCACATGGGCTATCCTTGGACTATAGAAGAATCCAAAACAAAAAGTCTTGCGGGCCCAAGAGTTCTCAACTCTTTCTTCAAAGCCAAACACTAGGAATAATACCAAGTCAACACACTAGAATCCAAAATAGTGGTGCTCATCTTTTCCACTTCCTCTAAAGTAAGGTCTCCTCTATCTTAGCTATGACTAAATTTAGCTAATCATGACTAATGTAGAACCATCCTTTATCTCTATATAAATAATATCTCTCAAGTACTTGTGATACCAAGCTAAATATCACAATACCACACACATGCACAAATACCACTCCATAGCAAATGCTAACTCTTGTGCTTGATTCTATCACTGGACCTTATAACTCTCAACCATGGCAGCAGCACCTAGGATGTCCAAGTCCAAGTCAGCTAATCTTCTCTCTCTCTCTCTCTCTCATGAGTAATAAAGTTCAAATGCCTCTCCTCCTTTGTAGCAAGAGTATCCTCTCACTCACAGAGGAGTCTCTCTCTCCACTTACAATCTACCTTGCTCCTCAAAGCTCTCCAATCTTCTCTAATGCTAAAGCACTAATCTCTCTTGCTCCTCTACACTCTCCAAACTACTCTCGCACTCAACCAGAATTCTCCCTCCCTCCTTAGCCACTCAAACACAATCATCTAAAACATGCATGATGTCAACAAGACAAGAAGAGGGTGAAGGTACTCTAAAGTGTGTGGAGTGAGGTGCCTCCACCATGAATGGAGAAAGGGGAGAAGATGAAGAAGAGGGAGAAGGAGCTATCTCAAAGGATGAAGATGGAGAAGGAACTCTCTCCCTAAAACTATCACTCAATAACCTCACTATTGGTAAGGCATGTGTCTCAACACCAATCTATTGAACACATGTCCACAAGTGGTACATTTAGTCATCCATCAAGTAAAATCACTTTTCAAGTAAATATCAAATAATCAAGTAAATATACAAGTTCATTAATTAAGGCATGTTAAATTAACTTATTTATTAAATCTAGTAAATGGTATATACAATAGAACATTGTATATTTTCAAACAATGAAAACATACAAAAACATGCCAAAAACTCAAATCTAATCAATCACTCACCATCCTCATCCTCTCTCTCATCTCTCCCATCATCAGCACTCTCATCTTCATCCTCACTCTTTACATCCTCATGATCATCATCATCATCCTCTTCATTGCGTATAATCTCCTCCTCTCATCACTCAAGTACATCACTTCCTCCTCAAGAATAAAATCTCTCTCCACAAAGAAGTGAGTGAGTATCTTCCCAAGGAAGGTGACTCTCAACCTATGCCTCTTAGGTCTCCTCAATTGGCTTTGCAAACTCCCCATTTCTGCAATGATTGCTCAAAATGCTTACTCCCTTCAATCATAATCATCCACAACAAATCTCCTCAACTTTTTCTTGGTGTTGAGAACCAAATGCCCATGTACAATCTTGGGCCAAATAGTTGGTGTCACAAGTGCACCTATCAACTAGAAGAAAGCCTTGAAAGCAAGATACACACATTGCCTGGCCAAATACCTCTTTGCAACCTTGTATCTTTGTGGAAACTGATCTACAATAGTTGTGTAAGGAACAATCCTCCTTCTTGATGTCTTGTCCCTTGGCATGGCAAGTGCATCTCTAACTATATCTACTATCAATTGAAAGTGCCTTCCTTTGACCAAACTTGTGCAAGAATTCTTGTCCCAAGAACTCACAAACTTAGTACATGGAAGAACCTACAAAAACCACCAACCAAAAAAAACTTAAACCTCATTCCTCATACATGAAGATGCTAGTTGCCACCCGGTAGCACCTCCATATAGTAAAAAAGGTATTGGATGCCACGGGGTTATGCATGCTGGTGTTGGCAGACAAGTGCTACGGCACCAGGTGCAAGGTGGGGCAACACAGGGTGAGGGGTGATACCTTGTAATGTAAGTAGGCACCAGCTGGCATTGCCAAGCAGGTGTAGTAGCACTGGGCACTGCTATGGGATAGGGAAAATTCAAGAACTAAGGAGTCGACATTGGGTGATGCTCGTCAATGTTGTAGGACAAATCAAGGTTTAGGGTTTTAAGTTTGATCAATGCTTGACAATGCAAGGAGGTGCAAGCAGGTATTGCGTGACAGACCTAATCAATGCTACATGATGCCCGTAGGCACTAATAATTGAGACCACTAAAAGTGAGAGAAAAGTTGAAATGGAGATTGCACTTTTCAAAACTAGAGAAAAATAGAGAAAAACAATTGAGGAAAGAAAAGTGGGTAATGTAGTCCAAGGGTTATTTTGAGGCCAATTACATCAAGATCAACTCCCCTAATTCCAGCTATAGCCATTCAAATTTGATGTTTATCCATCCACCACCATTTGGTGAAGTTTATTAGATGTCAAATGGTGTGGAATCCAATTAGCTAATCTCCTTCTTGAGTATTCCTCATGTCTTTACCATCAAATATCTTCTCATAACCCCAGATTTTTGCCATGGAGATTATAGAAAATGCATGAACTCGGAGGAAATTTGATTGAGAGAATTCTTGGGCTCCTTGCTCCTTGGTCTTCTCTCACCTCTCACTTTTATTTAGAACTACTTTTGCTCTCATGAAAAGGCTCTCAAACCCTCTCCTCTCCTTTTGCTCAATTTTGAATCCCAAAAGGAAAATCATGAAACTTTGCCTCAAAATGAAAATCTCTCTTGAACCCCACCACTCAAACTCCTTGTTCTGCCCAAAAAATCAAATAGCACTCAAAATATAATGGTTAAACCCTTTGAAAACTACAAATTGCTAAACCCTTTCAAAAAACACCCCCCTCCTTTGAAAACCACAAAAGTGAAGTGCAAATAACTTCTTTCCCAAAAACTCCCTGAAATGGCTCAATTAGAGAAATGTGGAACATCTCTGCAAGAGGAGGGTTTTATGTAGCCCCTCACATGACAAAATATGTCTATATCTTGCACTCACAAAATTTGTATTTTAGTAGAAAGAACCCAATTTGGGGAGAAAAATTTAGAATCATGAGTGGCAACTGACATCAACATGCGGCAACTGATGGCAACATGCAACATGCCATATCACCAACCAGCACACTTGACCGTTACTTTAGAGAACATGCTCTTCCAAGCGCCATCACATGGTGATGAGACGGGCATCATAGAGCACTAACGGGTGATATCCAAATGTAAACACTATGGCGGGTGGTGCCCAACGCCTGCCAACATCTATGGCTGAGTATCAGCCGGTGCTACCCTTACCAACTAGTATACAAATGGTCATGCAATGTCTTCTAGAGCACACTTGGCATTAGCTAATGCCATCCAACGACCTCCAATTTACGTTGGGCATCACCAAGTGCCTACAAGTGTACATCGGGCATCCCCGAGCACATTCTTGCATTCTTACATAAGATTTGTCAAGGGAGCAACATGCTTTTTTGTAAAATTGGTGTTTGTTTAGGAAACAACGTACTAAAAAATTAACGCTTGGTGTTTATGAGGAGCTATGAAAAAAATACTCAAAACATTACAAGATATGAAGAAATGAAGAATGATATTTTTTATTATGGAGGAAACATGTTCTTAATTGAGCATATTATCGAGATGATAAGCAAGGCATTGTTGAATCACCCTAGAACTAATTTTCTCTCTATTGAGCTCCACTCCATTAAAGAATATTTTTAAATGTATTTGAGTTTCCTCTATAAATCTGCCATCATCTTTTGACCAAATGTTTGATCTATTGATTAAAAAATTATGTAAAATAAAACTAAGTAAAGCCCACTTTAACAAATATTCATTTCTATTATTGTCTTTAAGTTGCACTCTAATCTCACAAAGAGAATATCATCTAGATTTCAATACTCATATACAATGCTCATTTATCCCCTTGCCTTACCAAATATTTATTGAATAGAGGACAAGCAAGAGCTTATCCTCTATTTGGGTTTGCTTGAAAGCATGGACTAGGTGATGCATGGGTACATAACCAAAATCACCTCAAAGGTACTCTTTGGCCTCAAAATTATGACACCTCTTCTCTGGTTCAAATCATTCTACAATGATTATTTCTTCAAACAAGTGAAGTCGTGACATGACCTTGACATTCTTGCAAATAAAAAAATCAAATCTAACCTTTAATAAAATCATGCAAAAATAAAAAGAGGAGCACCAACACTAATGAATTAAATAAAAGAATAAAAAATTTATAGAAAACAAAATATAGAACATTTACCTCCTATAAAATGTATAATATTTCTTTTCCCTTCACAAATCACTTGGCCATTTATGGAATATGAGCCCTTTTGGCTGAAATAGATTTCTCCATCCACGGTGGGTCAAGTGGCAAGAGGAAAAAAATTTCCATCTACCAAACCAACATAACCAAGGAAACCTTCTTGTGCAAAAATAGCGGATATCTTCCTCCTCTCCTCCTGCTCAAGCCATGCAACTTGACTCCTCATCAAATCTAATATGGCGGTCATAACTTTGTCAGTAAGGCAATTGTTGAACCTGCACTAAAGCCCCAAATGTTTGACCCCCTTGTAACACAAGATCCATTACTGTGATGCATACATCTATATAGAGCTAGAGCTATTTGAATCCATACTAGTGATGCAAAGGCCTTTTGCCATCGCATCTAGATTTCTAAAATACTTTATCACAAATTCTTGACTACAAGGATAAGTAACTAGGGTTCCAAGTATCTATGCATATGTACATACTCCCACCCATTACTCAATAATTCTAGCATATCTAAATCTCCTTTTCCTTCTTCATCTTCATCTTCTAGCCTTTGCTGCAAGATCTCCAAATCTAATTGTATAATCCATTGTATACATTTCCTAATGTTTAGAGTTAGTTCTCCATGAGTGCTCCCTCTTGGCATGTTAAACTTGACTTGGTCCTCCTTGATTCTTGAATCACCAAAGATAACACCTACTTCGCATGCTCTACTCTTCTCACTTCAATTCTTTATTCTCTTGACTCGGTTCCACTTGAAACTTGAATCAGCAAAGATAACATTTGCTTGGCATGCTCTACTCTTCTCACTTCAATGCTCTATTCTTTGTGCAATGAACAAGAGAGCAAGATAAGAGATTCATTTTATAAATTGTACTACTTGAACAAGGAATTTTTAAATTATAAAATTGAGGATTTTGGATTGCACTTCATATGAATGCACTCCTCCTTCCTAACCTTCATGCAACCCACACACTAATCTTCCCACTCTGTAGTAAATTTTCTCATTCTTGTCCTCCTTGTTCATCTTGCCATCTCTTGTAGTTCATTTGTGTTCTCATACATCACCCATGTTCATCGCCTCCTTTGGAGGCCGCCCCATTCACTCTAATCTAAACTAGATACTTTATTAACACTAAAGTGTAATTAATGTTTTATGGTGTGCAAACAAAAAATTATATATCCCTTATTCCCTAGGAACCACCTCTTATGGAGTTTGTTAATGATAAGGAACTTGATCAGAACTCGGTAGCGAGGCCCTTTCTTTCTCTGGCCCGCACCTGTGCCAATTTAGTCAATGCTTTGTAATAATCTATACGAGAATATACAAAGCTTTGTAAAACTATTTCTGAAACCCCCTATTGTCCCACTCTCACAATGTGACTGCTCGAACCCGTTTATCAATCAAGGTAAGCAGCAATCTCAAGTGCACTCAACGAGCTAGTAGTTCCAGTCTCCTGTTTCCGGGTGTCATGGTAAATTTTGCAATCGTCATCTACAAAACCTTCCAGAGTTCATGTCATTGAGCAAATATCATTAATATGATCATTCATTCGTCAATTTCAATCATCAATACGCCCTTCAAAGAGTACAGCAAGTGCATCATTGAGCAAATATCATTAATATGATCATTCATTCTTCAATTTCAATCATCAATACGCCCTTCAAAGAGTACAGCAACTGCAGGCAATGATTCTTGAAAAGATGTAATATAATCGGAGTATGTTTCCCCCACTTAGAAAAGTTCAGATCAAGCTCTGAATAATAGAAAGTTAATCAATAAGATTTGGTATGTCTGATATGTCATGCTCTACTTTATGAATAAAATAAGATTTTCACCAGTTAGATTGAAGGATATGAGTGTACGGGAAATATTCTTCTTGTATCACTCAAGCCAAGAGCTTATTTATAAAGGGTAGTCAATATTTAGGCCAATGGAATGACTATATATATATATATATAGAATTATTTTTGAATTATATATTTTAAATTAAAGTCAAAATAAATGGAAAAAATTTAGCTTAATGAGATTATATAATTTTAATCAAGAAGCATATCATTATTCTAAAATTATCTAGATATGTCATTACTACATATTATTACATTAAATTATGTTAAATATGTTATATGATTATAGTTTGGATATATATCAATACCATTACAAGGTGTAAATTGTACTACAGCATTTTAGTGAACTATCTTGGGCAGATGATCGATATTAGAAGGCATCAATGGATTGATTGAACGTAGTGTGGCATATTTTTATAGCAATTTGTATAGTTGGTGGTCCAAATCAAATCATGTTTGTGTGAATTTATTTATGTATATATTTATTTATATTTAAATTTATATTTATGTTTATAATTATACTTATATGTAAATTTATATTTATATTTAAAAATTTGAATTACCATGTTTTACCGAGAGATACTTAATACTTGTCCCTAAATTTCTACTCAACTCTTTAAGATGTTATATAATCTTAAAAAATTTATTAAGACTCTGAGTTTCTTCTATCAAGAATGAATTTCAAAAAAATATAAGATTTCTGCTATTTTTAAAGTATAATATATGCTTTATATTTATTAAATGAGAAATAAGATAACATTAATAGACATAAATTTACCATAAATTTTCTATAAAAATTTAAGCTACTAAATATACATTATACATACAAAGAAAAACTTGCCTCATCTAGAGTTTCAAATACTTTATCCATGCATCCTTCTCTTTGTATCTTAGTCTATAAGTATCTAGTACATATTAGTATTTAGTAAGTAAGTTAAGATTGAAATCAATTTAGTCCTTATAAATTGAGAGTACTAGTTTAGAAAAAAAGACAAAGTTTCTCTTTGTATCAATGAAGTATTTAATAATAATTTTAATGATAAATGATTTTCATTTTATATTCATATACCCATTTAGGAGAACTTTACACGAAAGAAAATTACTGCAGTTCTAAGCTCTATTACCTACTCACTATATGTATCCAAGCTACGATTCCGGAGAGTATTTTCTACCTTACGTTTTAGGATGGTTTTCTCTTACTCAATCAATGGAGAATATGTTCATAAAAATTCGCCATTCTTTACTCCTTAAATACACCAATCTATATCTTTAAGGCCAGACCCTATGTATGGGGAAGCCATAGGAGTAGACCGGACATCAGTAAACACTAAGAAATTCATTGGATCTAATTATGGATTTAAGACTCGATTTTGGAATGATTATCTTCCAGTAACGTCACAGCTATGTATTGAAGCCCGTGCTGTAACGTCCAGTAACGTCACCGCACAGGCATCAATACATAGCATGGAAATCCAACTGGCGTAATATTTCCTATGCTTCGAAACAAAATAAGTTTATTTTGTACTTGACCAATTTTTCAATGAATGAATTTGAAGATAATATTATATAAATTTCACAATATATAGTCCTTTATGTTGGAACGTGGGTTTTGCGTTGCATGAACTGGATATCGTTCCTTTGATTTATTAAGTGAATTATAATTTTAATATTTTGCACTAAAATATATTATAGAATGAAATTCAGACATAGTTACAATTCTTTCTTTCTATCTTATAATTTTAATACTTACCCATAAATAATTTATGTTCCTAATAACCAAAATAATTAAATTAACATATAGTCTAATATAATTTAATAACTAATAGAATAATAATAATAATTAAATATATAATTTAATTGATCAAAATCATATTCTAAAATTAAAATAAACTCTAAATATAAAATATTATTTTTTACTAAATTAAAAATTAAAAATTATAATTAACTAATATATATAATTCCACATAAAATACTAAAGTTCATTATTGATAATAGCTCTTACACATCTAAAAAAAATTCAAGATGAATTTATGATTTTATACTATTAATTCAAAAGATCTAAATCATTCCATATATTTCTAACAAAACATAACAATGATATCTTATAATCAATTGTAAAATTCAGGCAAAGTATACACTCCAATAATGGTAGCATAAACCTATGATAGGTAGTGGGAGTAACTACCATGTAAGAGTATTAAATAATATGTTCTAACTCGGTCACAAAATACACATTTGGCCACAAGCCGCTACACATTGATCTACATACCATCACATCAATAAGACTTTGAAATAAACTAAAGTTCCTCTTCACTCCAAAATGTTCTAGCTCTTATGAATATGTCATATAAACTATGGTCTCTAAGATAGAAATGGTACTACCCATACTCTACCATCCTTCCATACCCAAAGAAGATTATTTGCTCTCCAATATGAATTGTCTTGCTCATTGAAGGATATCATCTCTCTCCTTGGTATTAATTCTATCAATCACAATACCAATACAAAGATAGTTCATCACAAAGATATCACCATAAATATCTTGTTAACCTATTCTAATATCCATACTCGTTGGATTTGAAACCTAAAGAACTCCTCTTGTTTCCATTGACATAGATACCATTAGAATCCTAGTCAACATGCACAAAAAGGTATATGCATACCAACCTAATACCATCTTCTTGTCTATCTCACCATGCAAACATTCTCTTATCTAATCCTCCTGGCTAGTAAATATGTTTTATTCAACTCAATCTACATCTAGGTCTATGAAAAACTATGAAATCATATTCCTATAAAATCAAAGTTTATCATGCAAGCTCCCCTAAAAGTTTATTGGACTACATCAACCACTTCAATAATTGATGATTAATGATGAGAGTAAAAGGGTTTCCAAACAAGATTGGAAATGTATTATTGTCCACACTACTACTAAACATTTTCTCTCATATGAGTTGTACTTTGCCTCCATTGAATCTTGGAGCAACTAGCAACTAAACATACAAACTCCTTCTCCTCATCATCTTGTTGGATGAGCATTGCTCCAAGCACTAACTTGCTCCAATCACTAAGTACTTAGAATGTGCATCCTTTGATCAATATTTTGAGGATAAGAGAGGATGTAAACTTCTCCTTGAGCTCTACAAAAGCTCTCTCTTGCTCATCACCTCAATATCACTCATATGTAAGCTTGGTTAGTTTGTCAATGCTTTGGCAATTACACTAAATCCTCTAATATATTTGCAATAAAATTTTACCAATCCAAGGAATGGTCATATCCTACTCATATTTATAGTCAATAAATATATGCAATAACCTTCATCTTTGTTTCTTGAACACCAAGTTTACTCAGATAGATAGTGTATCCAAATACTCAACCTACTTTTGGAAGAATTTTCCCAAGATGTAATTTGAGTCCATGAGATCTCAATTTCTTAAACACCTCAAACAAATGTCTCTCATCTTCCTCAACAATAGTACTATAGACCAAATTGTATAAATATAACATTAGGCAAAATCAAATCTTGCTAGAATCCTATCCACGAATCTTTAGAACACAATAAGAATGTTCTTTGACCCAAATGGTAACAATTGTAACTAATACCATACATCCTTACCATGAGAATCAATTACCAAGAATGTTATCTTAACTTTGTCTTCCTCCATGATTAGCAATTGATAGTAACTTGCTCAAAGATCTAAAGTACTAGAGACCTTTGCATGCCCAATTGCATGAAAGATCTACTTTAGTGTAGGCATATGATATCAATCAACCCTAGTTTATCAATTGATAGGATGATCCTCTTCATATATCCACCTATTAGTATAATTTCCTTGTATATCCTTCTTAGCAAGAATCATTATGGCAAAAACATACTCTCTTTGTGAGATATTCAACAAACTAACCTCAAATAGGTCTCAATTCTTACTCTAAATCAAGGTCTTCTTCATATAACTATATCAATATCATTATTGATGTAGTTGATCCTAGATAATGATACAAAAAACTACCAATTGGATGACTAGGTAATATAAGATTTTTGGTTTTAAAATGAACACTTCTCAACATTGGTCTTTTGTAACCTAAGACCAAGATTGCAACCTTCTCCAACGCAGAAGGATAAGCACACAAATTTAGTGAGACTCTCTTATAGTCTATAGAAATTCCTTAAAGGTCCAACCAAATTAAAAATTTCACTCTAGTTGTTCAATAAGACAACCCCAAGCATAAACATTGCTTGTTCAAATACAAGTATAGCATGTAACTCTTCCAACCTAGCAATTATTGCCTACTCAAAGCCAAATAAATCCCATGCTCCTCAACCAAGCTAGTCCACCATCAATCATATCCACATTAAGAAGCAACAACCACACCATCTCTATTCTCACAAAGTGTGGGAGCCAATCAAAAAACTAAATTAGGTCAACTCTTAGAACAAATATATTGGTAGCTAAGAATACAGGCAGAAATATGATCAGGTAACCTATTATCAACATTGTGTCATGTCATTTGTAGCATCACAACTAGATTGCTTGGACTCAAGAGTAGTAGTGTTGGTAGTCAAGAGTATTTTGGTAGATACTCAAAGACTACTTATTGACAATCAAATTTTGTGTTTGGGGTACTAACTACATGGCTACTACCACCGTCACTTGCACCATTTGCACCATCAAGTGTGCCATTAGAGGGACCATTAGGGTTGGAGACCAAGGGATATTGTTGATGTTGAGCCTTTGAGTTCTTGGCTATGGTGGATAGAGGCCGGTGAGCATCACCTAGATTCCTTTAACTATAGTGGGTGTGACTTGACTATAATCAATGCACAATTGTTGGCAAATTATTGAATAACAGATCAAGTATTGATCTGATTGAGTGTGATTCAAGTTGTGTAAAAAAATTGATTATATTAGAGAAGTGAAGATAAGGGGAATTGGGTGCAAGAACTGAAGGTGTTGGCGGTATCTCCAAGCCTTGTTGATCATTGGTAGCTCAACCATAGTCCAAATTTTCCCTAAGAGTGATTGTGTGCAGAAGATTGTTAAATTGATGTAGATTTTGCAGTGAGGCAAATGGTGTGCGGAAGCATTGGCTAATTTTTGTTGAGAAGACAATTAATTTTGAGTAGTGGTGTTTGTTTTGAGCTCAAGAAGTGAAAGCAAGACCAATTTGGTGCAAGTTCAACTTAGAAAGTGAAATTGAAGGTAGAGTTGGGAACCCATCCTCGTAAAGTTGTGATTTGGAGAACCACATCATTTCAATTTGGCTCTAGTGGAGAGTTAGTGGAGGATTTGACGGTCATCCACCTATGTCAAATTTCACATCAAATTTTACGTCAAATTTGGCTAGAGTTTAAGTTAGATTTTGGCTTGAGTTGGATGCAATGAGGCATAAGGTTGTGGGCTATGAGAGGCTATGAAGGCCTAGAAGAGCCAGCTTGCTAGCGTGATGCTAGCTAGTTTAGAGTAGTTTTTGGTCATTGTTTGGCAAAATCTGCCCACCTTGCTACATGTATTATGAGCAACAAGGTTTGTTTGTATATCTTTGGTTCCTAGAATAATGCCCTAGCCAACTTTTCTACCCTCATTGTTGTCCTAGTGACTATTCCATTGTTATCTATACACTTGTAGCTTTGGTTAGGAGAGACAATTTGATCCCGTTCTTGGTGATCATGGTAGCCCAAGAAGTAGATAACTCCTATTATGTCATATGCCAAATGGTGACAGAGTCAATCCAATGTTGATGTATGAGATGGAGGGTTTTCATTTAGATTTCTTGTGATTGGATCTCCTCTATTATCTACTTCCTATTTGTGCATCATTTGTGTGAGATGCCTTGACTTTAGAGCATTGGTGCTCTGGTGTACTCTTGGTAGTGAGGCAAGAGTGATGACCAGTTAGACTATCTATGTTTCTCTTTGGTGATGTAGAAAGTGATGACTTGCAGACCATGAGAGTGCATGTTATGATGGCACGTTACAGCTTGCCCTTTCTCCTTGTAAAAGACCAAGACCAAGGAGAGAAATATGAAAATGGATGATCATATTGGGATACTTGAGTGTGGGAAACTCCAAACGCCTAGCATGAGCATTAGCTCTGGTATTTATGGGGAGCATACAAGGCTCTTGGGAAACTTCTCAAGAAGCTTCCTTGAGCCACTTTCTTGGAGTGCAAGTCAAGTTAACTAAGACGCTTCTCAAGAAGCTTCCTTTTAGAAAAATTTACTTGGTGTGCAAGCTTAGCTAGTTGGAAGCTTCTAGAAGCTAGCTACTTGGGGTGCAAGCTAAGCTAGCCATGAAGCTTCCCAAGAAACTTCCTATATACTTCTAGAATATTCTAGGCTAATTTGGCCTATTTGCTACTTTGTTCGCCTTAACTAACTTCATCACTAAACTCTATATGGTTACATATTCCCCCACCACTAGTTGGTGATGTTCTCGTTGCCATTGAAGCTTCAAACTCTTGGATGGCCATTTGTGCATTCTAGAGATGAGAAAGAGGTTCCTATGTGGTGTCATGAAGGAGATACCCTTTCTAGAGGACCTTGTACTCTATATGTTGTCGATGGCCTTGTTGAATGTGGTGACATGCAAGGATACAATCAACTTTGGACTCCTCATGATAATTGATAGGGAAGGGATGAGGAGGAGGTTGGACACAAGAGGAATAAGAAGATGAGTTAGGAACAAAGGGTTTCAACTTGAAAACATGGAAGATAGATGGATGCACATATGACAAGGCAAAGGCAAGTTGATAAGCAACATGAGAGATGATTTGGGTGACATCAAAGGGTGCTATCCAATTAGGGGCAAATTTATGAACTTAGGTATCAAGTGGGAGGGGTAGGTCACTAGAGGAGAGCATGACCTTATCACCAACTTGAAAAGTAAGATCATGATGATGGTGGTCTACATATTGTTTTTGCTGATTTTGAGCAACCAAGAGATGAGATTTGGCTTGTTGAAGAGATTGGGATATGGTGGTCAAGAAGGTGGAAGTCTGAGGAACATGAGATGGAAGAGGAGCAAGAAAGGAATCTAGAACAAAGGGATCTTGAGGAAGAAAGAAGAGAATTTGGTGCTTGCTTATTTGGAATTATTATATGCAAACTCCATAGCTCAAAGATATTGATCCCAATTGGTATGGTGGATGTTGACAAAGGCACAAAGCATATCCTCCAAGGTGCAATTTGCACTTTCAATTTATCTATCAATTTGAGGATAATAGGCCATGGACAAAGCAAGCTTGGTTCCAAGTATTTGGAAGAGTGCTTGCCAAAATTTCCCAATGAATCAAGGATCATGGTCGGAGATGAGTACATAAGACATCCCATGGTGCTTAAAGACAATGTCAATGTTGGAGCATCTATGGTATCAAAGGTTGGTGCCAAATGGATTTGTGTACTAAGCTTATACACAAACATCACAATTGTTGTGTGATCTTGCTTCATCTTGAGCAAGGACGTGATGAGATCCAAGCTCACATGTTCCTATAAAGCAAATGGAATGAGGATTGGTTGAAGGAGTCCTCTTGGTTTTTGATTGTTTGCCTTGTTACATTGGTAGCTCTCACAAGATCAGAAAAACTCTCAAACATCTTGTATCATGTTGGGCCGCCACCATTGGCATTAGAGAGTACCCAAGGTCTTGTCTACACCCATGTGAGCAACAATTGGTAAGTCATGGGCTTCTTGGAGGTGCACAAGTCGTAGATCATCCTTAGCTAGAACATAAATCTGATTCTCACAAAATAGAAGGCCTTTCTTGCAAGAGAAGGTGTTGTACTCCTTGTTGCATGCTGCAAGACAACCTTGTTCCATTTGAAAGAAAAGATCTTGTTGTAAAGCGGTCTTAAACTTGAGTTGGACTTTGGAGTCAATTGATATCATCTTAATTGCCGCCATGATAAGAAGAAGAGCCTTCAAATTAGGTTGTCATGATAGGGCATTAGGAATGACATGGAATTGACTAGGTTTGTACTCAATTTTGATGTCAAACAATTGTAGTTGTTCCTCCCATCAATGATGTCAAGTCTTCACATGTTCCAAGTGTAATGTTTGTGACTAGTTGTAATCCTTTGAGGATATGAGATTTGAGAAGAAACACACCATGAGAAACACATGACTTCACACTCAAACCTCCGATGCCCCAAAGGAGCACCTTCTCTTTATTATATAGACAAAGAGGATCTCCTCCAAGGAAGCTCCACCCTAGGATTTGGCACACAGATAGGTGACATGTCAGCAAGCTCCACCCTTGGATTACTTACTTGGATGGGTGACATGTTGGTCTTGGTCCTATCTGGTTGGTCAAACAACCTTTGACCAAAGGGAATATTTTAGGGAATCTTTAGAGGATATCAGAATCATGTGGGTGAGATACCGTTGGAATGCTCTTAACAAGACAAAGCAAGGGGAGGGAAGGCCAAACTTTCCTTTATTGGAGGGGGGGGGGTCACACATTTTTATGGCCTAATTCATCTGTTTAGACCTCCAAAATTGCTTACAAAGATTTGAAGCATATTTTGGTTCCTACTCTATTAGTAGAAGTCCCCTTTTGGTGAAACCTCTTTCTGATCTATTTAGTCCATCATGTGTAACATCCTTCCAGATGTTACCAAACCAATTCTCACCTTTAAATCATATGTCTAGCTATTGGTTCTAAGGTTTTCAAGTCTATTTCGGTTTTTGCCCTATTAGTAGAAATACCCTTTTGGTGATATTTCTATCTGATCTATTTTGACTATCATGTATAACATCATTTCAAATGTTACCAAACCAAATTTTACATCTAGATCATATGGCTTGCTCTTGGTATTACACCGGTTCACATGATCACCTATTTTCCCAAGAAAGAATGCATCCATACTTTGGTGGCATATATAATTGCTAGTTGTTCTTGATCTTGTGTATACTAATTGCTAGTTGTTGTTGATCTCGTGTATGGTGTTTGATTGGCAAGACACAAAGGTAATGGGATGTAACCCAACTGAGAATTCTTGTTGCAACACAACTCCAATGGTAAAGTTAGAAGCATCAAAGTCAACCATACAAGGTAGTTGAGGATCATATGGTTGAAGAATGGGTGTTGAAGACACCATATGTTTTAGCTTTTGGAATGCATTTTCATGCTTGGTGGTCCATTGAAAGCTTGAGTTTTTCCATAAGAGATTGGTCAATGGTGTTGCCACTTGCGCATAATAGTGGATTAACTGTTGGTAAAAACTTACCAATACATTAAATGCTCACAGCTTTGTGGCATTCTTTGGAGTAGGCCAATCAATAATAGCCTTGATTTTCTCCTCTTCTATCTTGATCTCTTCTGATGAGATCTTGTGATTCAAGAAGGTGACTTCCTTCTACCAAAAGGCACACTTTGAGTTCTTGACGTATTGCCTTAAGACTTCTGGCACATGATTTATGGGCTCTACACTCTGTCCTTCTATACATTAAAATGTCATCCAAGAACATCACCATGTACTAATTTAGTAGTCCATCTAACATCCGATGTATGTGATGCATGAAAATTGTTGGAGCACTAGTGAGCCCAAAAGGTAGAACTCTCCATTCAAAATGCCCATACCTTGTGCAAAAGGTAATCTTTTGCACATCCTTCCTATCAATGAAGATTTTCCAATAGTTAATGCAAAGATCCAACTTGGAGAAGTATCATACTCCACTCAATTGATCAAGCAAGTCATCAATTTGAGGCACAAGATATGCATTCTTCACCATTTGTTTATTGAGCACATGATAATATATATAGAAACAAATTCATCCATCCTTCTTTGGAGCAAATAATACTTGTGTTCCCCAAGGAGATATACTATTCATATGAAATCCTTCTCCAACAACTCTATAAGCATTGTTTGCAACTCCTCCAACTCCTTTGGTGAGAGCTAATAGATAGGTCTTGTGGTACCCATATTTTTCATTTTTGATAAGTTTTGAAGAAGAAGTGCATTGCTGAAACCAAATTGAATCCAAATGGAGAAGAAACAAGGAGAAGCATGTGTATTGATCCAACCCAAGGAAGTCAACTTTGTTTCAAAGGAAGGAGAACTTGGATTGGATTGGAGGAGGGTTAACCCAAAGGAAGGATACCTTGCATCAAAATAGAAGTTACAGGTCAAGATTACTACGAGGCCTGTATCTCAATTACAACAAGTCCAAATTTTGTGTGTTATATCTTATTAGAAGTGTCACTTTTAGGGCTTTCTGTTGCCATTAAAATTGTAGAGTTTGGAGGTCTGTAGTAGAAGTTACAAGTATTTGAATATTCTATAGTAGATGTAAGGAGTAGTTGAGAGACTTTGGATCTATGTGACTTCAGGTGTAGTGACTTTGGGTATAGAGGCTTTGCCTCAAGACAAAGGTGACCCAATCCAAGATAGTCAAATATCAGATGAAGGTGACTTTGTGGGTCTTGCCAGAGTCATCTAAGGAAATTAGAGTAGAGAAGAATATAATGCTAAGATACCCATGACTTCAATTTCAATCCTGATTGAAGATAAGATAGAATTAGAAGAGAAAATAGCAATAGTGAATGAACCCAAAGTGCAAGAAACTTGGAAGAAGAAGGCAAAAGATCTTGAATTGAACTAGAATTGAATTGAACAATCTTATGATTTGCTTGAGAGATAGAGTAGATAGGAAGATGTTAGAGGTAAGAGACAATGTTTGCTCAAATTAGATTTCGTTAGATCAGATTTAGACAGACTTTTTAGTGAGATGAAGATGAATACAAAGTCCAAAGTCATGGAAATAGAAGTGCAAGTGTCTTTGGGTTAGTTATTTGAGGCATTAGAGAAGAGTGGATTGCAGGATAAAGAAGTGGATAGGTTACCCATGTCTATAATTGTAGTTCAAAGTGAATAGATAGTAGAAATGAAGACAAAGGAGTAGTATTAGAGAAACTTGAAGAAGCAGAAGTAATAGAAGGAACATTGAGTTTGGAAGCCAAGGCTAAGTTGACATCAGATTGGATTAGAAACAATTTGAGATCTGAAGAGACAGATATGAAGAAGTGGTTTGTCATTTCAGACCTATAGGTTGGAAAGTTGTTGTAGAATGGTATTTTAGTTTGATAATGGTCAAAGTGCTTAGTCTATTGAAAGGAAGCATTTGCAATGTTATGTTGTTCAATATTTGTATTTTTAAAGTTGAGTAAAGCAAAGTACTATAACTCAAGTGCTCATTGTTTCAACTTAATTCCAAGTATCAATCTTGTTTGTTTGAGTGTTTGGAGAATTTTGAAGTGCAAGTCAATGAGATTATTGGATGTTGGATTCCATAGTTCTGATTTCATTCTATGTGTTTGATTTTGAGTGAATAGCAATCAAAGCAATGCCTTGACAAATCCATGAGGAATTGTAGTGTTGGTAGTATTTTGCATTGGTGAGCACAGTACGGGGTTGATGTAAGGAAGTTGTCCCTTCAATGGAGGGGTGGAACACAATTTTGAGGTGAGATCATTTTGTAATGAAGTAGCCTTCTTTGGAAGAATCTGAATCATCACAATCAAAGTTGGTTTAGAAAGATTTGATGGTATTGTGATTATGGAGTGTTAATTTGTGACGAGCCTATAAATCAGTAATTGTTACTCTCTTCTAGGTGTGGTTTCTACCTAAGAGATTAAAGATGCAATCAAGAAGAACTAAATTGTGATAATTTAGTTTATATTTGACCATTTTTGACTTGTATCTCTGTGGGAACAAACTTTACTCACTAATTACCACAAAAGTGATACTTGTTGGGTTGTCAAAGGTCCACTCATCAGAGTAGTCCTTGGCAATAGCTCAATCTTGAAGTGCATACCACAATTAGAGGATAATCCCTTTGGCAGATCATCTAGAAACACATTTGCAAACTCCTAAACTATTTGATCAACCATTGCTTGATGAGGCTCTTGGCCTGCCTCAAATTCTCCTTGTGCAATCAGCTTGATACATACCATGAAAATAGAGTTATCATCCTCCAAAGCTTGCTCTATAGCTACTTCACTAACAAACTTCCCATCTAGGGACTTATCTTTCTTCAAAGCTTGCTCTATGGCTGCTTCATTGACAAACTTCTCATCTTGGAACTAACTGTTCTTAGGAGTCTTACTCAAATGTGCTAGACAACCTAATAAAAAATTCCTACCTTGGTGTTGTACTTGAATTGTCATTGATTCCAATCAAATTGAACCTTATGATGTTCAAGACACATCAAACCCCAAATGATATCATAGTGCAGAGGTGCCACTACAAACCTCATACACTCCAAATACTCCTTCCCAATCTTGAAGGTAACAAAATGTGGTACAAAATGCAGAACACTTTCTACCATCCACCATTATTAATCTATTTCCAATTATTGGCTTGATAAAAATACCCAATTCCTTTTCTAATTGCATAGACATGCAATTCTTTGAACTTCCAAAATCAACCAAAATCCTACAACCACGATTAGATATTGTATCTTGCAAGTGAAGCAAACTTGCACAGGTTGAACCTTCAATCCCTTTGGAACTAATCAAGTTCCCAGTAGGTGGCTTGAAATCTCTTTCTAGGATTTCTCATTCTTGATCATTTTTCTCCACAACCTCCATTTGGAAAATTTGACAAAATCACCCATTCTTGAGTGGACATTCACAATGCAATGTCTAATCTAGCAACAATAAAAGCAACTGCCATTTTACCACAATCTTTTCCAATTTTTTGTACCAAGTGGTGCTCCCTTGGTATAGTGGATGTTGGATAACATCAATCTCCATCGTTGTTGGCTCCTCCACACATGTATAATGTGCTAGTTGTTTTTTTGAAGGTCGAGGTTAAGACCAAGTTGTTACAACCAAGGAATCAACGTGCTCTTCTAGCTGCATGGCTTCTTCCAAGTATTTAAGCTCTCACATAGTCACTTCTAATTTGGTTCATGACTTCAAGCCCCTCACAAATCAATCTAGAGTTTCATCATCTATTTTATCTAGAATTTGCATAATGGTGTTTTGGAATTGCATGATAGCTTCTTACATAACCAATTTGTTTCAACTTTGGCAACTTATCTCATGTAGCTCATGTGCCATTTATTGCTTGGAATTGCCCATTTTTTTCACCCTTGAATCTTCCATGTCAAGATTGGTACATCAAACTTCCTTTTAGCTCACTCAACTCGGAATCACCATCATAGCTTTGCTACTCCATCCAATTGGCTTGGAGCTAAGAGAAATAGTTTTTATTAATAGTTTTTATTCATCTTGAAGATTTGTAGCCTTGAAATAATATTCATAGTAAAATACAAAATTCTCCATTGTGCCCAAGAGATTCTTATTATCAAATTCCTTGGGTATTGGAAATTGGATTCTATCTTCTCCTTCTCAAAATGGTGCTCTCTCTATGTGCTCTTATCATTGTTTGTCTTGTTCATCCAACAATCAAGTAAGGTGCTCAATTTGTTGCTGCATAGCAATGATAACCTCAAGCATTGTTGCTATGGCTACTACTCTTTCACACTACTCTCAATTTATCTGATTTAGTAACACATAGATGCAACACATCCACCGTTGTCCATGGGTACCACACCTTGGAAGTACTAAGGTGTGGTGCCCACATTTTGTTTTTTTCTTATTTCTGAAGAGGAAGTGTACAAACAAAGTCAAATTGCACCTGTATTGCAGAAGAAGGCAAAGAAAGGTGTCCTTGGGGTGTAACTCAAGGTAAAGTGACTTTGTGTCAGAAGGCGAGGTACTTGAAATTGCACTGTCAACATGCAACCCAAACTAAGGAGACTTTGTCTCGGGGGTGCTCAACCAGAAGCAAGGATAGTGTAACAACTTTCCTTCAGGGCAAGACATTCAAGAAGGTACCGTTCACAAAAACAGCGGTCATACACATGAGGGACAATTGACAATGACAAGAGCATGCAAGAGGTGTGATTTATGGTAGAAAATTGAAGTGAAAGAAAGACAGAAGGGGCGTCTTTCTTTCAATTTAAAATTAAAGGCATTATAAAATTCAAGTTAAAGACAAAGCAATGACAAGCAATTTTCCATCAATGTTAAGATTTGTCCTACAAGAGATTGTGGGAAGGGAAGTGTAGTCAAAGACACACTGGTGTGTCAAGAGGAAGTCGAGAGAGTTAATCCAAGAATTAGTAGGAAAAAAAGCCCCAACCCAAAGTGGAAGAGAGAAAGATGGGAGGGGGGAAGAAGAACTCCAAATTCATAGTGAGAAATATGCAATTTGGAGGTTAGATGTGATTATAAGAATTGAGGTCTTGAGCAGTCTTTGGATCACATTCTTGGCATGGAACTGGAATGTTGTTTTCTAGGTTTCATGACTAAGATCATCGAGAGAAACTATCTTGATGGCCCTGAGGAAGAAGAGAAGAGAGGAAATCCGGCTCGATAGACAGAGTCGGATTGGAGATTAGTACTTGGGAGAGAAGCAGGCATAGAGCATGGTGCCATGTTCTTGGGGAAGGGAGAAGTAGCCAAAGAAACCCAAGAAGTGAGAGATGCCTTTTCTTTGAAGCGCACAAAGAATGGCTACAAAGTGGAGAGCTATAAGGATCGTGTTAAGAGGAGGATTGTGAGTGCTCTAATAGTGATCTTGAAGCCGGAGAGAACAACCTATATGATGAAGTACCAAGCGGTGTTCTTCCATAAGATGTTTGCAAGAGAGCCAATTCATTGGGCAAAGTGTTTCCATCAGAGGACTCGATAGATGATGTAGAATTTGCAAGAAAAGTTGCCTCCACATTACATTGTGCCATTTGCAGCCCACTTCTATTTGGGGCTGAACTTACTCAATGCGGTGGAAAGACACAAGATGGTGTCTCATTTCCAACCCGACTTGAGAAAAGATGTTAATGCGGATAGTACATCCTGCAAATCAGGAGTAGCGATGAGTCTACGAGCAGACAGGGCAGAGTGTGCAATTGAAGATGAGTACTCTAAAGTCAAAGAAGAGGAGTTGACAAGGAGAAGAAGAAGAAGTAGAGAAGGCGCAACCTTGGAAAGCTAGAAAGGTGAACCCGAGGAGAGAATTGGTGGTAATCGCATTGTCAAACAAAGAGTTGGAAGGGGAGGCTGAGTGCAAGTCTGAAGACTCGGAGAAGGAGGAAGAACCTGAGTTCACGCTTTAGAGTGGGGACACGAGTAGTGCCAGTGATGATGGAGTAGAGATGCAATCGGTACCCAAAGAGGAGGAAGCCAAGATGGAGATGGAGGAGGAAGGTAATCAAAATTGGAAGACAAAGTTCCATAGTAGGAGGAAAAGAGAGTTACAATTCAGAGGGGTGTCTGCTCCAAACGTAAGGCAAAGTATGAATCAGGGCCAAGTAAGGTAAGAGAAGTGGAGGGGTGGAACAAAATTCTGAGGCAAAGTTGTTTTGCATTGAAGTGCCATTTTTGGGAGAGCTTGAATCATTAGAATCAAGATTGTTTGGAAAGATTTGATGGAGTTGTGATTAAGAAGTTTTAATTTGTGACAAGACTGCAAATCAGTGCTTGTTACTCTCTTCTGGGTGTGGTTTCTACTTGAGCAACTAAAGACGCAACCAAGAAGAACTAAAGTTGTTACTTTGCTTTGTATTTGGACATTTCTGACCAGTATCTCTATAGGAACAAACTTTACTTACCCAATTACCGCAAAAGTGATATTTGCTAGGTTGTCACACAAGGGTTCCTCGGACAAGGTGATTGCATTTAGAAAATTCTACCCAAAATGTGAAGTGATGAATTGTGTGAAATAATGTTTGGGTAGTACTTGGACATAAAAATCCTCATGGTTTAGTGAAAATGGATTTGGTGGTCCATAAATTCCATCTATTGCATTCTTGCTCTAATACTATATAAAGGACCAAGACCAAAGAGAGAAATAAGAGAATGGAAGATCACATTGGGACACTTCAATGAATGAAAACTCCAAATACCTACCATGAGCTTTGGCTTTGGTATTTATAGGGAACATACAAGGCTTTTAGGAAGCTTCTCAAGAAGCTTCCTTGAGCCACTTTCTTGGAGTGCAAGCCAAGTTAATCGGGAAGCTTCTCAAGAAGCTTCTTTCTAGAAGATGCCTACTTGGCATGCAAGCTAAGCTAGTTGGAAGCTTCTTAGATACTTTTGGAATATTCTTGGCTAATTTAGCATGTTTGCTAGTTTGTTAGCCCTATCTAACTTCATCGCTAAATTCTATATTGTTACACATAAGAACTCAACCTATTCAAAATAAGAGCAATCCAATCCATCCTAGAGCCCGACACACTACCATGGTTGAGAAAATTTCAATGGACCATCACGTGTTGTACACAAAAGTCCTTGACCTAAATTTCCTCGTAATCATCAAAGAGAGTGTTATTCCAAACTGCCATATTGACTTGGGATCCTTGGTAAACATCATGAGCAAGGGTGTAATGGAAACCCTTGGTTTAAAGGAGATGATCAAAACTTCCACCTTCCTTTGCATGGCCAATGGAAGAAGACATTGCCCTCTTGGCCTATTGTCCAAAGTGCCCATCCTTGTTTGAGAACAACCTTCTTGATTGATTACTTAGGCATAGATACACACCCACTTTGCCATAGTTCCCACTCTTATTGAGAGTTCTTTGGCTAGTAGATAAATATGTCATCACCTCATGGCAAACTAGCAAGTTAGCCTTTAGGAAAAAGTTGAAACATATGATGCTCCTAATGTATCCAACTAAACATCTATCCAGCTCAAATCAAGAAGGAAAACCAAGTTTCAATATTGATGCATGGAGTCCTACTCACATTGATAATGATGAGGAAATTGCAACTAATTGTCTTTTCATAATGGAAGAAGAAATGAGTGGTCTCAAACAACTACATTGCAATGGCCTTATTCTTCTCCTTAACATTGAAAATTGGACCCTTTTGCCATGCCATGTTTTCCCTTCCTTACACTTAAGAGCATACTCAAGAGACCTTAACTACCTCCTGCTTCTATACCAAAGATGACATTGATTGCCAAGGTGAAGAAATAGATGAAGAATGCCTCTATCTTGACAAATGCCTCACTATAACGCTATTATTCCAAGAGATAGTGAAACAAAACTTATGGTTGTTGACACAATCCTTTTAGATCACTCTGAAAAGACAAGTCTCCCATCTTGCACCATCATTCTTGATGCCAAAAGAAAACCTACAAAGAGGATTGTAAAATAATATGAAGTCTTTAAGATCATGCATGAGGAGAAGTTATAATGCTATTTTTTGGATAAACCTCTCAAATATTTTGTTGAGACCATCCCACTCTACATATATGTGGTAGAAAATTTCAAGATCTAGATATTTCTCAAACAAAGAAATGCTTAAGTGTTATAATTAACACTACTATGGGCATTATGGAACAACCTACTTACTAAGACCTCTTTCAAGAGTTCTAGGATGGTTTTGCATCAAAATTATAGGTGTTGACCAAAGACATGTCAACACAAGATATTGCTACATGCATGCTGGTTCTAATCCAATCCAAACCATAAAAGTTGAACTATACTTACTCTCAAAAGGTGTGGGAAAAGTTGGATAAATTACTCAAGTGTGGGTTCATCTATCTCATAAGAGAAGAAAGGTGTGCATCCTTGATTTAGTGGTCCCTAAAAAGGAAAAACAATTGTGTAGATTTTTGTAAATTGAGCTCCCAAACTATCTTGGACCCTTTCCTAATCCTATTTATAGACACTTTGTTAGACAATGTAGCCCATAGCCAATGTTTTTCCTTTATGGATGGTTACTCTAGCTACAACAGAATTACTATTTCTCCAAAGGATCAATACAAGACCACCTTTATCACCAAGTGGGAGATCTTATACCTACAAAATGATGTTGTTTAGACTACAAAATGCTCTTGCAACATTTCAATAATACATGATGAACTCCTTTGGGGAAGTATAAAAGGAAATGGAGCTCTATCTTGACAACATGTGTGCACATAGTTCTTACACTACCCATGTTCAAGCTCTACGAGCCATTCTACACATATGTTGGCACATAAGAACTTCCTTGAATCCTCAAAAAAATTTATTTGCTCTCATATGGACCCCTCTTAGGCCACTTGGTCTATGAAAAATAGCATCATGGTAGACCCAAAGAAAATTTAGGTCATTTTTCCCATACTCAAAACAATACACAACCTTAGATGCTTCTTAGGTTGTATGGGATATTGCCATCAGTATGTCCATATGTACACTTAAGATAACTACTAAGCTAACTGGACTGCTACAGTCCACAATGGAATTTTTGTGGACCAAACAATGTATTGAGGTTTTTGAGACCTTGAAAGTAAAGTTGGTCATTGCTTTTATTATTGTAGCACTCAACTAGGAGGTCACTTTTCACATCTTTGTGGGTACCTTTAACATGGTGATGGGCATTGTCCTAGCAAAATATGATAAGAAATAGAGAGAAAATCCGATTTATTATGCTAGCTAACAACTCATCTTGGCAAAAGAAAAGTACACAATAGAACCAGAGTGCCTCGGAATGATTTTTGCTATGCAAAAGTTTTGACACTACCTTATGGGCAACAATTTTACGTTCCATGTAGACCACAAAGCTTTCAAGTACCTAATCAACAAACCATGCCATGTGAGATGACTTGCCTAATAGAGGTACTCCTTCAAGAATTTTCCTTCATGGTAGAATACCATCTTAACAAGTCTCACAATAATGTGGATTTCTCGTCCTATATTCTTGAGATCTTGTAACAATGGCCTCAATACCAACCATATAGGTTTCCATCTCTTCTATGTATGAGATATGGTGACAACTCAGTCAACCTAGATGGATTGAATTAAACAATACTTATCTGCAAGAAAAGTGCTAATTGATTTACCTTGAACTACCATTAGAGTTTTCATATGTCAACTCTTGCTTTTACAATTCTATAGGGAGATCTTTATTGGATGAGTGTAGATCAAGTGCTTTGACATTGCATTAATCCTAAAAAATTTCCTATAATATTAAAGGCGTGCCACTTTGATGAATATGGTAGACACCTTACTTCTTGCAAAATCTATCTAGTAGGCCATTGGTGGCCGTCAATTGCCAAGGATGCCAACTGATATGCCTGTAGTGCTTAGGCTCTCAAAGCACTATGGCATTTCCTTCTCCTTCATTTCTCTAAAAAGTCCTTCTTATAAAGACTTGCTCTCATCCTAGAGTCCTAAGTCATGCAAATTCTTGTCTAAGGTAGTGAGAATTCTATCTTGGCTACAACTCACACTTGTCTAATTCATCAAAAATAGAAAGGAACTGGCTTAGCTCAAGTATTTAAGTTGATAGTTCAACTATTACAAATGTGTGGTAGGTGCACTCGATACAAGCAATTGCATCCCATACATGAGAATGTTTCCATACAATCAAACAGTGATCAATTGGAGTTCTTGATCTATTGACATCACTTTTAAGTCCTTAGGATCCTTCTAAACTATTTAATTTTCAGGCACAATGGTGCTCAATGCCAAAGGTTTTCCAAGGCTGAGGGTCTTCTTTCAAGGTGAAAGGTTCCCTTGCCAAGGGTTTTTTTAGTAGGGATTCTTCTTTGTTGAAGCCCTTGGTGTAGGCTCTCCTCCCTACTAAACAGTTATTGACCTTCCCATGTTGCAAATCTCTTGTATCATCTTTCTCCTTTAAGGTGCAATTTCTCTTGGGGTCAAAGACAAATGGCAATAATCCTTCTTTCTTCTTTGTTGACAGGCTATTTCTTCAAATTTCTAAGTAAACTAAGGAATTTGAAAAAAAAAGTGCACTTTGAAAAGAGATGAGGTATCACAAGTGGGTACACTTGGAAGAGATGGACCTATAGAGATAGTATTGGTCTCCAAACTACATCTCTATCACCTTAGGCTTAGTTTTTAGAGGTTGATAAGTAGTACCCACAAGTTCTAGTTCTAATAGTGTTAGTGCATCCAATGGTGGTGTTCTAGTTAGAGATGGAAGTACCACTATAAGAGGTGGTGGAATACTAAGGTTTAATCTTAAGGAGAGTTCTTCTAATGGCTGAGGTAAAACTACCAAGGAGTGCACATTGATAAGTTGAAGAACTTGCAAGAGTTCTAGTGGAAGGCTAGAGCAAGCCTTTGCAAGGCATACCTTTGTATGAGATAGTTGACCAATTTTACTCAAGGATAGACTACAACATAAGTTGTCTAATTCTAATATGGGATATTACATAGAGAGCTTTGATGTATAGTACATGATGTCATCTTATTACAAGTAACCTTACCAACTTTGATGGTTGTCTTTGTTTTGGTAGAGCATATTGAGCTCAACATGGTGGAAGAAAGGGTGGGAATAGCTAGATTTGGTAGGAAGATCTCATCTGTAATAGTTTCTTCTTTTGGAGTACAATAGAGTGTAAATCACCAAGTTAGTTTTTGAGGTTAAAGTAGATAGTTCTAATCTCATGAAGCAAGTAGAGTGCCTAGTGCATATAGATCCTTAATCTCATTTTTGGGTCAATAACAATCATCACCTTGTGGTGTTGGGTGTAGAACTTGTTTTAGAGTTCACCACAAGGATGTACTTGGGGTAGTGGGCATGATACCTATGACAACTCGGCAAATATCACTTTTGCGGTAATCGGGTAAGTAAAGTTTGTTCCCACAGAGATACGAGTCAGAATTGGTCAAGTACAAAGTCAAACAGTAACAAGTAGTTCTTCTTGGTTGTGTCTTTAATCTCTCAAGTAGAAACCACACCCAGAAGAGAGTAACAAGCAATGACTCACAATCTTGTCACAAATTAACACTCTATAATGACAACTCCATCAAATCTTTCCAAACAATCTTGATTGTGATGATTCAGGCTCTCCCAAAAATGACACTTCACTGCAAAACTACTTTGCCTCAAAATTGTGTTCCACCCCTCCACTAAAGGCACAACTTCCTCGATCAAAATTGCTTCACATCAACTTTGTGCTGCACTCACAAATGCAGAATACTACCAACACTACAATTCCTCTCAGATCTGTCAAGGCATTGCTCCGATGCACTTCACTAAGGATCAAACACACAAAATGAAGATCAAGGCTATGGAATCCAACATCCAACAAGCACACTGACTTGCACTTTGAATTTCTCCAAACACTCACAAACACAATTGCAAAGTTGATACTCGGAATCAAGCCCAAGCGACAAGCACTGCTTCACAGCACTTTGAATCATTCATAGAAGATGTTGACACTCATCTTCAGTAAGTGTTTGTGCTATATTTTCTTGAACAAATTTCTTCAAGAACACAACTTCCTTTACAGCTTCCTTTACAGCTCTAGGGGAAGTTGGTGTACTGGGCCACAATGCATAGGTTTGGCCACTCGATTCTTTCTTCTTCTTGGATGAAGAGGGAGATGCAAAGTAGCCTTGCCAACCACCTTTGCGTTTCTTGTGGTCAAGTTCTCGCAGGGCTTCTTGCACTTTGTGAAGGAGTTGAAAGTCCAATGCCTCTTGTTTGGTTTCGTCCATAGTGGATGGGACGTTCAGATGTTCATCTTCTTCACGCTGCAATGCTCGTCTTTGAGCTCTCTCTTCCTGTTGTTCTCTCAATGCAGACATTCATATTGCGTTGATACCTAGTTTTGAATTTGGCTTTGTATTCTTCCACTTCCAAGATTTGTATCCCCGGCAGCGGCGCCAAAAATCATGTGACAACTCAAAAAATATCACTTTTGCGGTAATCAGGTAAGTAAAGTTTGTTCCTGCAGAGATACGAATACAAAGTCAAACAGTAACATGTAGTTCTTCTTGGTTGCGTCTTTAATCTCTCAGGTAGAAACCACACCCAGAAGAGAGTAACAAGCACTGACTTGCAGTCTTGTCACAAATTCACACTTCTTAATCACAACTCCATCAAATCTTTCCAAACAATCTTGATTGTGATGATTCAGGCTCTCCCAAAAATGGCACTTCACTGCAAAATGACTTCGCCTTATAATTGTGTTCCACCCCTCCCCTGAAGGCACAACTTCCTCAATCAAAATTGCTTCACATCAACCTTGCACTGCACTCACAAATGCAAAATACTACCAACACTACAATTCCTCTCAGATCTGTCAAGGCATTGCTTCGATTGCACTTCACTCAGGATCGAACACAAAGAATGAAGATCAAGGCTGCGGAATCCAACATCCAACAAGCACACTGACTTGCACTTCAAATTTCTCCAAGCACTCACAAACACAATTGCAAAGTTGATACTCGGAATCAAGCTCAAGCGATGAGCACTTCTTCACAACACTTTGCTTTATCTATTCTCAGAAATAATGAGCACTGAACAACATGAGATTGCAAATGCTCCTCTTAAATACTTAAGAAAACGGCAGTTCTTCCTACTAATGTACCGCTTCCTAACATCTCTTCCTACTTGCAGATCCAAACTAACAATCCATCTCTTCATATCTACCTCTTCCTATCTCAAAATTGATACTTACCACGATCTGATGTCTACCTCATCATCGGCTCCCAAACCCGATGATCTTCCTTTTACTTCTCCTTCTTCGGGTATATCTAATTCTACTAATTCCTGCACTATTTCTACTACTTCTACACTAGGAACTACAATTGCACTAAGGAGTGACTTAATCTAACTCTTTATCTCCTAACCCACTCTTCTCTAATGTCTCAAATAATAAGTCCGATGACACCTGAATTCCTACATCTGCAACATCGGGTCTAATTACAATCAATTCCTTTGCTAATTCTACCATATCTTCATCACAAATTATAATTGAAAGCATGAGTACACTATCTATGCCTTCAATTTGTAACCCATGTTCCCATAATCTCTCATGTTACTGACCCGAAGACCCTTACAGTCTGATCTTGCACTTTGGGTTTATTCACTACTGCCACTTCTCCTTCAATTCTTGTTCTATCTTCAATCTGAACTGAAATTGAAGTCATGGGTATCCTAACTATCTATTCTTTCTCTATCCCAACTCTCTCTAATGCCTCTGGCAAGATTCCCGAAGTCATCTTCATTGCACTCCAAGGTCCAACTATCTCAGATACAGTCATCTTCATCTTGAGGCAAAGAAGCTTCTAACCCAAAGTTGTGTAAACCTAAAGTCCAAAGTCGGAAGTCCAAAGACACTAAACTACTTTGTAAATTTAAACTTTAAACTTTGTAAATTTAACTACTTTGTAAATTTAAACTTTGTAAATCCCAAAACCTCAAATACTTGTAACTTCTTCTACAAACTTTTAAACTTTGTTATTTTGGTGGCAACGGAAAGCCCTAAACAAGACGCTTCCAACAAGATATAGCACGTTTGATTTGGACTTTTGAACATTGAGATATAGCCCCCACAAGAATCTCGACCTATAACTTCCATTCCTCCTTTGGGTCTGCCCTCTTTCAATCTTGGCTGAGTCCGTCTTCATTTGACACAAAGTCTATTTCCTTGGGCTTGATCAAAATACAAATTTCCTCTCATTTCTTCTCCATTTGGTTTCAATTTGGTTTCAGAAAGGCACTTCTTCTTCAAAACTCATCCAAAATGAAAATGTGGGTACCACAATACCTCTAGAGAATCAATACCAACTTAGAGGTAATGTGACCAATGGTTGAATTACATCAAAATTTAAAACATGGTAGGACTACTATGGAAAGAGGCCAAGAAACTATGGGTCATGAGGATGAGGGGTGGAAGTGATGGTAGAGGAACCATAATTGGTAGGAAAAAAACACTTTCTCTTGCTTTTGATGCAACTTTGGCTATTTGGATCAAGCAATTAGAGATTGGCTACTATATCTATAGCTTAGGAGAGATCATATATGAATGTTGAGGCCTCCACATCTTATGTTAGTGATAGAGATCTCCTTGACTTCATGTGTAGATCAACACAAGTAGATGCATTCATTGTAGTGATTAGAAATGTAGTACATATTGGTAAGCCTAGAGGAGCATTAGTAGAGTTGGACCCATAAAGATGGCAACCAAATTAGGCTTTCCTAGTCTTTCATACTTTTTAAGGCACTATCTATCTTATCCACGGCTCTTAGATGTCATAGTACAAATGTGTTAGATGGAGATGGAAGGTAGGTTGGACTAGATACTAGTCAACTACATACTTCTACCAAGACTTTATTTAGAATGATTGTTGTGTGTATATATGTTGCTACACAACATACATCATTGTCAACATCATACACTATAGAAGCACAACTCACACATAAGTTGTACATGGACTCTAAAGTGCCACAATAATCATTTTGTTCACACAACTCAAATCACATTCAATCAAATTAGTACTTGATCTATCACTGAACAATCTACCAAAAATTGGGCAGTAATTACAATCAAGCCACACCTACTCTAGCTAAGAGAATCCAGGTGATGCTCATCAACCTTTGTCCACCATAGCCAAGAACTCAAAGGCTCAACATCAAAGAAGTGAGTTCTTTAGAGGTGCACTTCAAAATTTTCCCCCTTGGTCTTCAATCCTAATAATCTTGTTGATAGCACACCCAACGGTGCAAATGGTGCAAGTGACGGTGGGCTCCACCATGTAGTCAATACCCCAAACACAAAATCTGACTTTCAACAAGTAGTCTATGAGTATCCACCAAAATACTCTTGACTACCACCACTACTACTCTAGAGCCCAAGCAATCTAGGTGCCATGTTACAAATGGCATGATAGCTATCATGCATATATACATCACTACACAACATACAATGTGGTCAACATCATACACTATAGAAGCACAACTCACATATAAGTCATACATGGACTCTAAAGTGACACAATTGCCTCCTAGTTGGCCGTTGGGTCCTTCTAACTCCAAATAGCTATCTACTCCAAGTATATGGTATACCTTATGGTGGGCAAAAGATCAGGAGGCTGGGTGCTATCGAGCCCCATCATTAGTTACCTATCTATAATCTATGCCATATAAAAGATGAGCTAGCTATAAGTCAATTACATCTAGGACATAACCATTGTCCTTGAGGAACCACCATGAGGGGAGGAGTCATACATACCATATGCCATCCTCTTGAATAGTTATCACACACTAACATAATAGCAGCTCCACCAAAAGAGCCGCATAACATACATCGCAAGCCTATATGTACAAGTGCCAAGCTTGGGTTCATAGTACCATCAATGTTTGGGAGGTGGCATGGTGCACAATTTTCACATTATCCTTCCAAACAACACCATCATGTCCTTTTAACACAAGGACTCTAGATGGAAAAACCTCATACACTCTCAAGATAGTGCAGCATGTAGAAACATCAAGTGTCATTGGTGTTGTTTGTTGTAGATATACATAGTCACCTGGATGAAATCAATGGATCAAGGATCTATAACCTCCTCCTTGAATGATAGCATAGCATAAGATATCCCTATGTTGAGCAATTGCCAAGTTCTCAAAGGCCATTGGCATCACTCCTCAAAAGGTCTTTGCCCATTGAGAACATGTGCTCATCCATACATCTAGATCATCCAAGTCTAAAACTATAGTAGCATTTGGACGAATGGCTACAAGTAAATCTAGATCTCATCCATAGAGTAGAAAGTAAGGAGAGAAGGATGTTAAGGAGGCTTGTTGGCTGAATTGATAGCCCATGACCAACCAAGATAACTAGAGATCCCAATCGTCCAAGTGGCCTCTCTACAAACCATACTTTTGCAATTCTTTCTTCATTGTTTGGACCACTCTCTACTAAGCCATCTGCCTTAGGGTGATCTTAGGAGATAGTATGATGTTAATCAAAGCCTTGTCACACAAGACCTAAAAATCTTCAAAGAACCTTGTACCCTAATCAATCAAAATCTCAATTGGCGCACCAAAATGATCAAGAACCTCATCCAAGAACAAGTAAGCCATCCCTTCATTGAACTTGTCAAGAAGTGCCCAGCTCAATCCACTTAGAGAAGTGCTCCACCATCACCAAAACATACCAATGATGTCTTGCAATCAACGATAAAGGTCCAATGAAGTCCAAACTCCAATGGTAATCCAACCTCATGATAAGTAGTGGGTGTAATTGTGGCATAAGAGCATTAAATGATGCTCTAACTCAATCACAAACCACACATCAGGCAACAAACTATTGTACATTGGTCTACATACCGCACCACCAATAATGACTCTAGAGTAAGCTATATGTATGCTTTACTCTAAAATGTCCTAGCTCCTCATGAACATGATAGACCAATTGTGGGCTCTAAGATAGAAGTGGTACTACTTGCACTCTACCATCCTCCCATACATGCAAAAGGTGTTTGCCCTCCAATCTGAACAATGTGGCTTACTGAAGAACATGGTCTCTCTCTTTGGCCCCAACTATGCTACCCATAACTAGTGCAAATATAGTCTATCATTAAGACATCATCATGAATGTCTTGTTGAATTGTACCAATAGCTCCACTCTCTGGATCTATGACCCCAATAACTCCTATATGTGTTGAGAGAGATACCACCAAAGCCTCAAAAAATATGCATAAAAATGCAAATGCATGCCAACCTAGCACCATCTCCCCATCTATCTCACCATGCCAACATGCTCTAGTCTGATCTTGTTGGTTGGGACATGGGTTTTGACTCACCCATCTATATCACGGTTCACCACTCTAGGCCTATGAATAATTGTGAAATCATACTCTTATAAAATTAGAGCCCATTATGCAAGCTTCCTTAAAGCTTATCAAATTCCATCAACCACTTCAATGGTTGATGATTAGTGATAAGAGTAAATGGGTTACCAAATAGATAACATAAAAAATGTGCTACTACCCATACTATTGCCAAACACTCTCTCTCATATGAACTATACTTTGCCTCCACTGAATTGTTGGAGTGATTAGCAAAGGCCACCACAAACTCCTTCCCCTCATCATCATGTTGTGTAAGCACTACTTCAACCCAACATTCTCCAATTAGTGTGAACTTGGAATGGTTGTCCTTTGATCAGTCTCCTCAAAATAGGAGCAGATGTTAACCTCTCCTTGAGCTCTACAAAAGCTCTCTCCTACTTATCTCCCCAACACCACTCCTATGTAAGCTTGGTTAGCTTTGTCAAGGCCTTGGCAATGACACTAAGTCCACTAACATAATGGCACTAGAAGTTTGCCAACCCAAGGAATGCTTGCACTCTACTCACATCTAAAGGCCAAGGAATATGCACAATAGCCTCCACCTTGGTCTGCTAAACACCAAGTCCTCCAAGGTAGATAATGTGATCCAAATACTTAACTTGCTTGTGGAAGAATCTACACTTCCTAGGATGTAATTTGTAACGATATGGAATTTAGCAATGAAGTTAAATAAGACTAATGAAGTAACAAATATGCCAAATTAGCCTAGAATATTTTGGAAGTATCTAAGAAGCTTCCTAGCTAGCTTAGCTTGCACCCCAAGTAGGTACCTTCTAGAAGCTTCCAACTAGCTTAGCTTGCACACCAAGTAGGCAACTTCTAGATGGAAGCTTCTGTGACAACCCGGCAAATATCACTTTTGCAATAATTGGGTAAGTAAAGTTTGTTCCCGTAGAGATATGAGTCAAAATTGGTCAAATACAAAGCAAAGTAACGATTTCAGTTCTTCTTGAGTTCTTCTTTAGTCTCTCAGGTAAAAACCACACCCAAAAGAGAGTAACAAGCACTGATTTGTAGTCTTGTCACGAATTCACACTCCTTAATCACAACTCCATCAAATCTTTCCAAACAATCTTGATTGTGATGATTCAGGCTCTCCCAAAAATGGCACTTCATTGCAAAATGACTTTGCGTCAGAATTGTGTTCTACCCCTCCACTGAAGACACAACTTCCTCAATTGAAATTGTTTCACATCAACTTTGCACTGCACTCACAAATGCAAAATACTACCAACACTACAATTCCTCTCAAATCTGTCAAGGCATTGCTTTGATTGCACTTCACTCAGGATCAAACACACAGAATGAAGATCAAGGTTGTGGAATCCAACATCCAACAAGCACACTAACTTGCACTTTGAATTTCTCCAAACATTCACAAACACAAACACAAAGTTGATACTCGGAATCAAGCTCAAGCGACAAACACTGCTTCACAGCACTTTGCTTTATCTATTCTCAGAAATTATGAGCACTAAACAACATTTCTCTATGAATGCCACTCTTAAATAGTGAAGCAATCGACAGTTCTAACAACTATACCGTTCTACAACAACTTTTCTAACCTACAGATCCAAAATGGCAATGCACCTCTTCATATCTGCCTCTTCATATCTCAAAACTGTTACTAATCCGATCCGATGTCTACTTCTTCCTCGGCTTTCAAACCCAAACCTGAAGTAAATTTACTTCTTACTACACTATCTTTGGGTTTCATATCTTCTACTTCTTCTACCAGATCCAACAATTCTCTTTCTTGATCTGAAATTGCACTAGTGGGTAATCTATCTAACTCTTCATCTCTTGACCCACTCTTCTCCAATGTCTCCATCTCTAACTCCAAAGACATCTGCACTCCTATGTTATCTACTTTGGGTTTGGCTCTAACATCTTTCCGAAGTTTTTCTATCTCTATTTTCACTAAGTCTAATCTAATCACAATATTTTCTTCTACTTCTAAGATCTTCCTGTCTACACAAGTTCTTAAACTAATCAACAAGGCATTCAAATCAGTGTCTTTTGCCTATCTTCGCCTTGTCTCCTGCACCAACAACTTCAACTCGTGCAGCCTCATCTCTTCATTCAAACACTGGCCTCTGTACTCAACATCACGTTCATCTTGAGGACTATCTCCTTCAATGGCTCCAATCTCATCTTCCTCTCTCGCTCTCAATCTGCAAGCCAGTCCTCCTTGTACATTGCCAATTCCGCTTTGAACTTGGCTTTCACCGTCTCCTTCTCCTTCTCCTTCTGTACAACCTTCTCCTCTTGATTACAAAGTAAATCTCGTAATCTCTCTTCTTCCCTATACCATGCTGCCAACTCTCTTTGCCAGAGTTGCTTCTTCTCCTCTACTCTCTCAATCACCCTATCGAGCTCTTGATCCTTTGCTACGACTCTCGCCATAGCATGGATAACTTCTACTCTTGAATCAGCAAACTGCTGCTTCAAGATCTCATATTCAACTACTTGTCTTTCTCTTGCTATGTCACTCTTCTTAACAAGATCTTCTCGATATCTCACTTCTCTCTTCAGGTCTTCAATTACCTGAGTCTTCACTACTGCCTCCGCTTGTAGTACTTCCCTTTCCTCCTCACCTCGGGTTATACTCTTCTTCATCTCCGAGTTCTCTTCTTCTAATCTTGACAACACCTGCAAGACAGTCTTTACCTCTGGACAAGTCGACTGCATCTCCTTCTTCTTGTACTCTAACTTCACCAGCAATGGACACACCACCTCCCATAGGTACTCGACTCCATCACTCCGGGTTACTTCTTCTTGTGTAGCCACTTCTCCTTGTACTTCATGTTCATCCAATACTCACCTTCTTCTCTGCAGTCTTCGTATCAGAACGGACGCCTCGCTTCCTGAGCTTTCATTCGCTTCTTCCTTCATGTTACTCGGACCTGCATTGTACTTCGCCTTATGTCTCGAGTGGACTCCCCTCTGAACTATGATCTTTTCTTCTGCCTTGGGTACTTCATCTTCCAACTTTGTGTTGTCCTCGGCCTCAATCTCTGCCTGAACTTCTTCTTCTTCTTCTGCAGCAGCCGGTGCCGATATCATTTCTCCACCCTCATTGCTATCGCTACTTGTATCTCCACTCTGTAGCGTTAGCTCTGGCTCCTCCTCATGTTCCAAGTCTTTGGTCTTGCGCTCGGTGTCACCTTCCGAGTCTTCATCTTACGACTCAATCACCACCATGCCTCGCCTCGAGTTTCCTCTCCTGGTCTTCCGAGGTTTTGTCGTGTCTTCGGCTTCGCCCTGCCGACTTCTCTTCTTCAAGTTTGGAGTACTCACTTTGATCTCCACATTCTTCCTTGTCTTCTTGTAGTACTCGTCGGTGCTTCTGATTTGCAGGATGTACTGTTGCTCCTCTACATTGACCTCCTTTCTCAAATTGGGATGGAAATGCGACACTATCCGATTTCGCTCCGCCGAGTTCAGCAAATTCAACCCAAGGTAGAAATGAGTTGCAAACGGCACGATATAGTGTGGAGGCGATTTATCCCATAGATTCCACACCATTTTTTGCATTCTCCCATGGAAACACCTCGCCCAATTGATCGGTTCTCTTGCAAACAACTTGTGAAAGGACACCGCTTGGTGTTTCATCACATAGGTTGTTCTCTCCGGCTTCAGGATTGCCATCAGAGCACTCACAATTCCTCTCTTGACAGGGTCTTTGTAACTCTCCACTTTGTACCCATTCTTTGTTTGCTTTGACGAGAATGTATCTCTCACCTCTTGGGTTTCTTGGGCTATCTCTCCCTTCTCCAAGAATGTGGCCCCTGCTCCGAGCCTACTTCCTTCCCGAGTACTAGTCTCCAATATGACTCTATCTAGCAAGCCAGATTTCCTCTCTTCCCTTCTTCCTCGGGTCCATCGAGACACTTGCTCTTGATGATCTCTATCAGAAAACCTAGAAAACTCACGTTCTAGTTCCACGCCAAGAAGGTGATCTAAAGTCGGCTCAAGACTTCAATCCAAGCGATCACATCTAACCTCCGAATCGCATGATTTCTCACTGTGAATTCGGAGTTCTTCTTTCCTCCTCCCATCTCTCCTACTTTCTCACTGTCTCTTGATTTCACTCTTGCGACTTCTCCCTTACACACTAACACGTTTCCAACTCTATTTCCCTTCCCACGATCACCTGCAAGATGACTTCTCAATGGCAAAGGAAAATTACTTGACATTTCGTCATTGCGAGTTTGATTTTTATAGAGTTGCGCTTTCTTCGTCTTTCTTCACTTTGAGTTTCTACCGAGAAATCACACCTCTTGCATGCACCTGCCGCTGTCAATCAAACTTCATGTGTATGGGCCGCCGGTTTTTGAACGGTCCCTTCTTGAATTTCTCGCCCCGACAAAAGGTTGTTAGACTGACTTCGCTTAGGGTTGAGCTCCCCTCCAATACAAAGACTCCTTACTTCGGGTTGTGTGCTGACATTGCATTTTTGAGTACTTTGCCTTATGACCCAAAGTCACTTTACTTTGGGTTTCATCCCAAAGACTCTTTTCTTCACCTTCTTCGGCCATATAGGCGCAACCTGACTTCTCTATACACTTCTTCTTCTTTATTTTGAAAAAAAAACAAAAAATGTGGGCACCACAACTTCTTGAGAAGCTTCTTGCTTAACTTGGCTTGCACTCCAAAAAAGTGGCTCAAGGAAACTTCTTAACAAACTTTCCAAGAGCCTTGTATGCTCCCTATAGATACCAAATCCAAAGCTCATGCTAGGCATTTGGAGTTTTCCTTCATTCAAGCGTCCCAATATGATCTTCCATTCTCCTATTTCTCTCTTTGATCTCGGTCTTTTACATTGGTATCAGAGCAAAAACAAGATGGATGGAATTTATAGACTACCAAATCAATTTCCACCAAACCATTGGGATTTTTGTGTCTAAGTACTACCCAAGCATCATTTCACACAATTCATCACCTCATATTTTGGGTGGAATTTTCTAATGCAATCACCTTGTTCGAGGAAAGCTTGGTACTTCCGGTTGTAACTGATGGAGAATAGTGGATGTGTTGCATCTATGTATTAGTAAATTAGATACATTGGGAGTATTGTGATAGACTAGTAGCCATGACGGCAATGATTGAGGTTATCATTGGTATGCAGCAACAAATCAAGCACCTTACTTGATTGTTGGATTATACAAGACCAATAACAAAAAGAGCACATAAAGAGAGCTCCATTTTGAGTAGGAGAAGACTAAATCCAATTTCTAAAACCTAAGGAATTTGATGGCAAGAATCTCCCAAGCACAATGAAGAATTTTGTATTTGATTGTGAAAGTTATTTCAAGGCTACAAATCTTCAAGATGAATAGAAACAAATTCTCTTAGCTTCAAGCAAATTGGATGGAGCAGCAAAGCTATGGTGGAAATTCAAAGTGAAGTAAGCTAAAATGTAATTTTTTGCACCAATCCTGACATAGGAAGAATTCAAGGGTGCAATAATTGGGCAATTCCAAGCAATAAATATCACATGAGCTACACAAGATAAGTTGGTAGAGTTGAAGTAGATTGGTTTTGTAAGAAGCTACATCATGCAATTCCAAAACACCATTATGCAAATTCCATATATAATGGATGGTGAAGCTCTAGATCAATTTATGAGAGATCTGAAATCACAAACTCAATTAGAAGTGAGCATGCAAGAGCCAAAATACTTGGAAGAAGCCATGCAACTAGTAGAGCACTTTGATTCCTTGGTGGCAACAACTTGGTCTTGATCTTGACCTTCACAAAACCAACTAGCACATTACACATATGTGGAGGATCCAACACCAATGGAGATGGATGCCATCCAACAAAGACCACTTGGTATAGTAGATCAAGAAAGATTGCAGCAAAATGGCAGTTGCTTTTATTGTTGCCAGATTAGACATCATATAATTGAATGTCTACTCAAGAATGTGAGATCTCAACAAATTTCCCAAATGGAGGTTGTGGAGCAAAATGATCAAGAAAATAAGGAATCCCAATAGGAGATTTTGAGTTGCCTATTGGGAACTTGATTAGTTCCAATGGGATTGAAGGCTCAACCTCTACAAGTTTGCTTCATTTGCAAGGTATGATCTTTGATCATGGTTGTAGGATTTTGGTTGATTTTGGAAGTTCAGAGAATTGTATGTCTATGCAATTAGCAAAGGAATTGAGTATTCCTATCAAGCTAGTAATTGGAAGTAGATTGATGATGGCGGATGGTAGAAATGGTTTTGCATTTTGTACCTCACATCCTATTGTCTTAAAGATTGGGAAAGAGTATTTGGAGTGTATGAGGTTTGTAGTGGTACCTTTGCACTATGATATCATTTTGAGTTTGCCTTGACTTGAACATCATAAGTAAAAATAAGTCCCTAAATAGGAAATTTGTAATTAAAGTAAGCTTTGGAGGAAGATAAGTTTATTTTGCAATATGGATCAAGCCAATTGTACAAGGAGAATCTGAGGAGCCTCATCAAGCAATGGTTGATCAAATAGTTCAAGAGTTTGCAAATGTGTTTTTGGATGATCTATCATAGGGATTATCCTCCAATTGTGGTATGCACTTCAAAATTCAACTATTGCTAAGGAGTACTCCAATAAGTAGACCAATCTATTGGCTCTCACCAAAGGAGTTAGAGGAGTTGTGAACAACACTTACAAAGTTGTTAGAGAAGAATTTCATACAACATAGTACATCTCCTTAGGGAGCACTGGTACTATTTTTTCCAAAGAAAGATGGAGGACTTTGTTTATGTATTGATTACTGTGGGCTCAATAAAAAATGATGAAGAATGCATATTGCTTGCGTCAAATTGATGACTTGTTCGATCAATTGAGTTGGATCTTTGTGTTGGCTATTGGCAAATCCCCATTGATAAGAAGGATGTACAAAAGATTACCTTTTGCACAAGGTATGGGCATTTTGGATGGAGAGTTATACCTTTTGGGATCACTAGTGCTCTAGCAATCTTCATGGATTAGATGCATTGGATGTTGGATAGACTACTAGATCAATACGTGGTGGTGTTCTTGGATGAAATTTTAATCTATAAGAAGATGGAGATTGAATACATAAATCATATGCAGAAAGTCCAAAGGCAACTGCGTCAATGGAAGTTTTATTAATACAAGAAGTCAAAGTGTGCCTTTTGGTAGAAGAAAGTCACCTTCTTGGGTCACAAGATCTCATCAAAAGAGATCAAGATAGAAGAGGAGAAAATCAAGGCCATTATTAATTGTCTTACTCCAAAGGATGCCACAAAGGTGCAAGCATTTAATGGATTGACAAGTTTTTACCGATGGTTCATCCACTATATGCACATGTGGCATCACCATTGATCAACATCTTGGGGAAAAATCAAGTTTTCAATGGACTGCCAAGCATGCAAAAGCATTCTAGAAGCTGAAACATATGGTGTCTTCAAGACCCATTCTTTAATCATATGATCCTCAACTACCTTGTGTGTTGACTTTCATGCTCTTAACTTTACCATTTATAATACCAAGAGCTAGCTATATGATCTCAATGTGAAATTTGGTTTGGTAACATCTGGATTGATTATATACATGATGGAAAAAATAGATTAGATAGAAATATCACTAAAAGAGTACTTCTACTAATAGGGCAGAAACCAAAATAGACTTGAAAACCTTAGAACCAATAGCTAGACATATGATTTAAAGGTAAGAATTGGTTCAATAACATCTAGAAGGATGTTACACATGATGGACTAAATAGATCAAAAAGAAGTCTTTCCAAAAGGGGACTTCTACTAATAAAGTAGAAACCAAAATATACCAAAAATCATTGAAGGCAATTTTGGAGGCCTAAATGGATGAATTAGGCCTTGAAAATGTACATAATCTACCCGATGGAGGAAAAGTTGGCCTGTAACACCCATTTGTGCATGTGTGTGGTATTGTGATATTTAGCTTGGTATTACAAGTACTTGAAATATATTATTTATATAGAGATAAAGGATGGTTCTACATTAATCATGATTAGCTAGAGTTAGTCATAGCTAAGATAGAAGGGACCTTACTGTAGTGGAGGTGGAAAAGATGAGCATCACTATTTTGGATTCTAGTCTATTGACTTGGTATTATTCCTCAGTGTTTGGCTTTGAGGAAAGAGTTGAGAACTCTTGGGCCCGCAAGCCTTTTTGTTTTGGATTCTTCTATAGTCCAAGGATAGCCTATGTGAAGGAATCCTTGACTTGGTGGTTGGTCAAGATAGGATCACATGCTAGTGGAATATTCCTTTCTACTTTTTGACTTTACTTGACTTTTAGCCTAGTAACTTGAGTTACTACGGTAATTAGTAACTTTGGTATGTAACTGTTTCACAAGTATATAAACAAGGGGTGAGGAAGTACTCATCATCCTTTCATTTGCAACTATCTTTCTCATTGAGTTCTCTAGTGAGAAATGTCTTGAGTCTTTGAGTGTTAGCCTTGGAGGAGTATGATGGAGTTGGGGTTCCTTGCCTTCTTAATCCATAGTGCGCTACCATAATAGCCATCAGAGATTCATCTTGAGTGAGAGACAGGCCAACTCACATTTTTGGTTCCATTGCCGGGACCTCTCTAGAAGGCAAGATAATGTTCCGTGTTCAATTTTACATTAGGCAGAAGGAGGCTATGAAAGCTCACTTGGAGAGAACATAAGGAGAGGAGAGTGTTGAACTTATGTTAGAGAACCAAGATCCATTTGTATACCCTTTAGTTCATTATGATGTCTTTGAAGTGATTTTGTTCATTGTGACAACCCGACAAATATCACTTTTGTGGTAATCGGGTAAGTAAAGTTCATTCCCGTAGAGATACAAGTCAGAAATGTCCAAATATGAAGCAAAGTAACAATTTCAGTTCTTCTTGAGTTCTTCTTTAGTCTCTCAGGTAGAAACCACACCTAGAAGAGAGTAACAAGCACTGACTCGCAGTCTTGTCACAAATTAGCACTCCTTAATCACAACTCCATCAAATCTTTCCAAACAATCTTGATTGTGATGATTCAGGCTCTCCCAAAAATGACACTTTTCTGCAAAACAACTTTGCCTCAGAATTGTGTTCCACCCCTCCACTGAAGGCACAACTTCCTCAATAGAAATTGCTTCATATCAACCTCACACTACACTCACAAATGTAGAATACTACCAACACTACAATTCTTCTCAGATCTGTCAAGGCATTGCTCCGATTGCACTTCATTCAGGATCAAACACATAGAATGAAGATCAAGGCTGCGGAATCCAACATCCAACAAGCACACTGACTTGCACTTTGAATTTCTCCAAACACTCACATACACAAGTACAACATTGATACTTGGAATCAAGCTTAAGAGATGAGCACTGCTTCACAGCACTTTGCTTTATCTATTCTCAGAAATAATGAGCATTGAACAACTTGATACTGCGAATACCACTCTTAAATAGTGAAGCAAACAACAATTATCTTCCTAATGCACCTCTTCTTAATGACTCTACAAACTTGCAGATCCAAAATGACAATTCACCTCTTCATATCTGCCTATTCAAATCTAAAATCGAGTTCTAATCCAATCCAATGTCTACTTCTTCTTCGGCTTTCAAACCTGAACCCGAAGTAAATTTACTTCCTACTTTCCTGTCCTCGGGTTTCACATCTTCTACTTCTTCTACCAGATCTAGCAATTCTCTTTCCTGATCTGAAATTGCACTAGTGGGTAATCTATCTAACTCCTTATCTCCCGACCCACTCTTCTCTAATGTCTCTATTGGTAACTCCAAAGACATCTGCACTCCTACTTCATCTACTTTGGGTTTTGCTCTTACATCCTTCCGAAGTCTATCTATATCCAACTTCACTAAGTCTAATCTAATCGCGATATTATCTTCTACCTCTAGTATTTTCCTATCTACACGAGTCCTGAGACTTATTAATAGAGCATTCAAATTTGTGTCCTTTGCATGTCTCCTCCTCGTCTCCTGCACCAACAACTTCAACGCATGTAGCCTCGTCTCTTCAATCCAAATGCTGGCCTCTGTACTTAACATCGCATTCATTCTGAGGACAATCTCCTTCAATGGCTCCAATCTCATCTTCCTTTCACGCTCTCAATCTGCAAGCCAATCCTCTCTGTACATCGTCAATTCCACTTTGAACTCAACTTTCACCATTTCTTTCTCCTTCTCCTTCTGCTCAATCTTCTCCTCCTTTATGTCTTACAAAGTAACTCTTGTAATCTCTCTTCTTCCCTATATCATACTGCCAACTTCCTTTGCCAGAGTTGCTTCTTCTCTTCTATGCTCTCCATCACTCTATTGAGCTCTTGTTCCTTTGTTGCTACCCCCGCCATAGCATGGATAAGTTCTAATCTAGAATCAACAAACTGCTGCTTCAAGATTTCATACTCTGCTACTTGTCTTTCCCTCGCTATGTCACTCTTCTTAACAAGATCCTCTCGATACATCACCTCTCTCTTCAAGTCTTCAATCACTTGACCATGTACTACTGCATCTCCTCGTAATACTTCCCTTTCCTCCTCACCTTGGGTTATAATCTTCTTCAACTCCAAGTTCTCTTCTTCTAATCTCGATAACACTTGCAAGACAGTCTTCACCTCTGGACAAGTCGAGTGCATCTCCTTCTTCCTATGCTCCAATTTCACCAACAATGAACACACAATCTCCCATAGGTACTCCACTCCATTGCTTGCAACTACTTCCTCCTGCGTAGAAATCTCCCTTCTTACTTCTTGTTCTCCCGATACTCGCCTTTGTCTCTACAATCTTTGTATCGGAATCGATGCCTCACTTCCCAAGCTAGCGTTCACTTCTTCCTTCCCCTTACTTGGACCCGCTTCACACTTCGCCTTGCATCTTGAACAAACTTCCATCTGGATTGCAGACTTCTTCTCCTCAGGCTCAGGTATCTCATCCTCCAACTTCTCATTATCTTCTGGCTTGAGCTCTACCCAAACTTCTTCTTCTTCTTCCGCAGCAGCTGGTACCGACGTCATTTCTCCACCTTCATTGTTGTTGCTACTTGTATCTCCACTTTGCAGTCTTAGCTCTGGTTCTTCCTTGCATTCCGAGTCTTTGGACTTGCACTCGGCTTCGCCTTCCAAGTCTTTGTCTTCTGACGCGATCACCACCATGCCTCTCCTCGGGTTTCCTCTCATGGTCTTCCGAGGTCTTGTCTTGTCTTCAGCTTCTCCTTGCCGACTCCGCTTCTTCAACTTTGGAGTACTCGCTTCTATCTCTATGCTCTTTGCGTAGTACTCATCCGTGCTCCGGATTTCAAGAATGTATTGTTGTTCCTCCATGTCGACTTCTCTTCTCAAATCAAGATGGAAGTGAGACACCATTCAATTTTGCTCCACCGAGTTGAGAAAATTCAACTCAAGGTAAAATGTGCTACAAATGGCACAATGTAGTGTGGAGGTGACTTATCCCACAAATTCCACACCATTTGTCTTGTCCTTCCATGGAAGCACCTTGCCTAGTTAATCGGTTCTCCTGCAAATAGCTTATGGAAGAACACCGCTTGGTGTTTCATCACATAAGTCGTTCTCTCCGGCTTCATGATTGCCATGAGAGCACTCACAATCTCTCTCTTCATTGGATCCTTGTAACTCTCAACCTTATACCCATTGTTTGTTCTCTTCAAAGAGAAAGCATCTCTCACTTCTTGAGTTTCTTCTGCTACTTCTCCCTTACCCAAGAAGGTGGCACCCTGCTCTGCACCTACTTCTCTCCCAAGCACTAATCTCCAATCTGACTCTGTCTAGCAAGCCGGATTTCCTCTCTTCCCCTCTTCCTTGGGGCCATCAAGACACTTGCTCTCGATAATCTCAGTCATGAACCTTGGAAAACTGACATTCCAATTCCATGCCAAGAACGTAATCCAAAGTTGGCTCAAGACTTTGATTCTTGCGATTACGTCTAGTCTCTGAATCGCATGATTTCTCACTATGAATTCGGAATTCTTCTTTCCTCCTCCCATCTCTCTTGCTTTCTTAATGTCTCTTGGTTTCACTCTCTTGACTTCTCCCTTACACACTAGCACTTCTTCAACTCTATTTCCTTTCCCACGATCACCTATAGGATGACTTCTCAACGGCGAAGGAAAATTGCTCAACATTGCTTTTTCATGAGCCCAATTTTTATAGAGTTGCACTTTCTTCATCTCTCTTCAATTCGAGTTTCTACCGAGAAATCACACCTCTTGCATGCACTTGTCACTGTCAATCGTACTTCACGCGTATGGGCCGCCGATTTTGAACAGTCCCTTCTTGAATTTCTTGCCCCAATGAAAGGTTGTTAGATTGTCTTCGCCTTGGGTTGAGCTCCCCCCAATACAAACACTCCTTACTTCAGGTTGTATGCTGACATGGCATTTCCAAGTACTTTGCCTTATGACCCAAAGTCACTTTACTTTGGGTTTCATCCCAAAGACTCTTTTCTTTGCCTTCTTTGGCCATACAGGCGCAATCCAACTTCTCTATACACTTTTTCTTCTTTAGTTTGAAAAAAAAAACAAAAAATGTGGGCACCACATACATCTTGTACACATGAGAGGATTTGGAGAGATTGTGTGAGGTGGATTGCAGATTTTGGGGATTAAGGTGATTTTGGGCAAAATCTCAAGTTTAAGATCTGAACTTGAAATTTCTACACATGATAGCTTGGGTTATCTTTCAGTAAGCATACTTGGAATTATTGTGAGAGCTATTATGCGCATTGGGCTAGAAGTTTTGAAAGTTGATAGGGTAAATTGCTCCCGCAACTGCATGCTCTCTGGAAAATTGTATAGAGTCTTCCATTTCTTTAATTTTCAATGGATTGTTGTGAAACTTCTCAAGAAAATAAACTATGTTATATGATACCTTTGATACAAAAATTAGAGAGAGATCATTCTTGAGCAGTGAATTATGAGTTTTTGAAATGAGGGGGTGGTTTTCAAACCAAATCTGAAATATGTGTGCTAAATAGAAAGATTTCTAGGCCAAATGGCTCAATGAAAAGATCTGAAATTTTGTACGGAGGGATGCACTAGAGTTTTGATCAAGTGTGAAAAATTTCAGAGGACTGTCACATACTAGTTGAGAGACCTGAATGAAATTGTGAGAAAGGGTCAATTCTGCAGAGTGAAGATCTCATACATGAGGAGTTTGAGAGCAACAAAAAGCATGTTTGAGTGTTTAGATTCATCTTGGGAGCATGGAGGGTCACCAAGAGTGGAAATTGAGACTATACAAAGTTCCCCAAGGGTTTGAGGTGATTGTAGGGGTGGATTTGAGGAAAAAAGAGTTTACATTAGAATTTGAAGAGAGTGTTGAGAGGATCCAAAACCTACACCACTTGGAGGAAAGAGTGAGTCTAAGTGCTTTCTATGTGGAGAGAAGGGACATAAAGCAAGTTCATGTCCATTGACCTTTGAGAGAAAGAGATTGAGGGAAAGGAGAGGCTTACTTGACTTGGGTTTGCATGTTGGACCTTCTTCACCAAGATTGGGAGGGAGAAGATCTAAGACGAAGGAGTTGTGTGAGGTTTGTAGAGTTGAAGGACTTCCAAAAGGACATGAGTATAGTGGAATAAAATCACTTTTGGAGACTTTGGTGAAGGATTTTGGAGAGAGTCTTAGAATAGCTACAGAAACACAACCATCTTCATAAGCTAATTATCAAGATTAGTGATAGAGATAATCTTTCAATTTATGGATAAACTATCCATGAGAGTTAGATTAATATGCACTCTAGGATTTGATGTTGCTATAGAAATCTTGGAGCAACTTGAGCCTTTTGTGTTCCCTAAGGTGGATTACTCTCAAATGGTGTTAGTCATATACATACTCTATTAGTTATAGAGTGAGAGAAAAGAAAAAAGAAAAAAAATTGAGAGAAAGAAAGATAGTGAGAGGTTAAGATAGAAAAACTTCCGGTTTTCTTTGGCAAGGATGGAGAAGATGTGGAAGGCTTTGTGAGAGACTTCAAGAGAGCTTGCATATGAAATATGGAGAGGAGGAAGAATGAGTGGGCCTCATTATTACCAGATTTCTTTGAGGATGCAGCACTTACATGGTATGAGTCGAATACCAAAAGAGAGAGAGGAGAGATGGAGAAGAGGAGTCTTGGGAGACTTTGACTTCAACACTCATTGAGAACTTTCTTCCTAACAAGAGTTATGAGAGATTGATGAGTGAGGTTCCCTTTCTCAAGCAAGGAGATGGAGAGAAAGTGAGAGTCTATGTGGAAAGAGTAGAAAAGTTAGAGTCTAGATTTTGCATAGTGTTGAGGAAGGGTGGGGATGATGTGGAGACTACTATGATTGGCATAGGGGCCATGCTCACCAAGAATTTTGTAGGAGGGTTGAGACCACAAATTAGAAGCAAGATGAGATATGAGAAACCTTCTTCCAAGGTTGAAGTTATCAAAATCACAATTTGTATGGAGGAGAGTTTGGAAGGGGATGAGAGTGATTTGGTGGTGAAGGAGTTTGTGCATCCTCCTCAAGGTTACAAGTATGGTAGAACTTCTGATACTTTGGTGGCAAGGGTTGTAACACAAGTAGTAGTTGCTCCAATTCTTGCACCTCCACCAAAGGATCCACTTCAAACCATCACATAACAACTTGCGGATCTCAAGATCAATGTGGTGCAACTATGGGAAAAGAGAGAGGTGGATCAGAATGTAGGGAGAGGGCCTAGGAGTTATGGAAACTATCCATATAGAGGAGGCCAACCAGCCAACAATTTTAATGATAGAAATTGTTTTGGTTGTAGAGGAAGAGGCCATATCCAAAGGAATTGCCCAAATTCCACTTACCATGGAGGAAGGGGTTATGAGGGAGCCAATAGAGAGAAAGAGGGAGATAGTGAAACCCAAGTGGCTCCTTATCCAAACAAAGGTAAGGGGATAGCATCCATAGATGTGGTTGAGAGCAAGTATGAGAAGGGAGAGTCCTCAAACTCCAAGAGTCTTAATTTGGAGCTTTTGGCACAAGAGAAGAAGAGAGCTCATTTTGCAAAGGATGTTCACTCTTCTCAAGGATTTACTCCAAGCAAGGATACTCCTATGTCTATTAGGAGCACTTGCACCTCAATGCCATCAACAACAAAGACTCCAAGGAAGAAGTTAGGGATGGAGGACCTCTTGATCTCAAAGCAACAATGGATCTACAATGTGTTGGAGGATGTTGGTAGTCACAAGGCTAACATCACAGTGGGCCAAGTGATTGCTTTGAACCCTACCTTGAGAAAGGAGCTTAGAGGTGGTTTGAGTTCTACAAGGAGCAAGAGGAAGAATAAGGAAAAAGCTCTAGTATCAATGGGGGTGGTGGATGCCAAGCCAGCACCATGGGAGGCTTGTGAATATGCCTCCAATATTGATGTGAGAGTGAATGGTCACAACATCAAGGATACACTTGTTGATGGAGGATCAACAGTAAATGCCATGTCAGAAACGTTGATGAAGAAGTTGGGTATACTAACCTCAAGACCTTCAACATTTATGGTGAGCATGGCAAACAAGCAACAAGTTCAACCAATAGGGGTGATGGATAAAGTGGTAGTTTCAGTTATAGGAGTTCAAAATCTCATGACTTTCCAAGTCTTGAAGGATTCAAGCTAGTTTTACTTCTTGGGAGGCCATCATTGAGAGCAGCACACACAACTGATTGATGACACATAGGGTACTTGAGGATTGGGCCATCAAACCATAGAGTCATAGTTCCTATGACTAACACCACCAACACTTCATATTCAGATACACCATCTTCTGATTATTGGGAATCAGATTCTGAAGAAGGAGCTTCAAGTGTGAACACAAGCATGGAAGAGGAGACTTCAACAGAGGAGGATGAATCTGAATATGATTCAGATGTATATCCTTTGTGTGCTATGGATTTTGCACCTAAGCCAAAGGTTTTGAAGGACCCAAATAAATCACCATTGACACTTGAGGAGGTAGAGAGAAGATTAGCTACCCTCAAGTATGGCCCAAATGTTACCAAGGAAGAGAATGTGAGATTTGAGGAGATTTTCCGCAAGTTCATCCATGTTTTTGCTTTTAGTTACAAGGATTTGAAGGAAGTCACCTTGGAGGAGCACAAGATAGAGGTGGAGTCACATGCAAGACCAATCCGCCGAAAGCAATGTTGCATTAGCCCCACCAATATCTTTGGTTGTGAAGGAGGAGATTGATAAGCTCAAGGAGGCTGGATTTATCTTTGAGGTAGAGAATTCAGAATGGGTGTCTCCAATTGTCATTGTGAAGAAAAAAAATGGCAAGCTATAGATATGTGTGGATAACAAGAAGCTCAATGTTGTTACCAAGAAGGACTACTACCCATTGCCATTCATTGATGAGATCTTGGAGGAGGTTGCAGGTCATGAGAGGTACAGTTTTGGTGATGATTATAATGGATATAACCAAATCAAGATTGCACTAGAGCATCAACAACTCACCACATTCACCACACCTTGGGGAACTTACCCTTTTAAGGTCATGCCTTTTTAACTCTGCAATGCTCCAGCCACATTCCAATGGTTCATGAACAAGGTATTTGAACCTTTCATTGGGAAATTTATGAGAGACTTCATTGATGACTTTTGTGTCTATGGGAGCAAAGAGGAGCACTTTGAGCACCTAATCAAGGTCTTACAATGCTTGGATGAGGCAAATGCATCACTCAACCCAGAGAAGTGCATTTTTGGATGTGAAGAAGGTCTAGTTTTGGGGCACATCATCTCCAAGGATGGAATAGCAGTTGGTCCTAAGAAGGTGAGGAAAATCTCAGACCTTCCATTCCCTTCAAGCTTGACAAAGTTACGCCAATTCTTGGGGATGGTTGGGTACTGTAGGAGGTTCATCTTCTCATTGTCCAACAAGGCTTATGCATTGACCATCTACATGAAGAAGGGTGTAGATTGCATGGTGATTTTGGAGGACAAGGAGGCTCTCCAAGCTTTTGATGAGCTCAAGCAATCCCTTGTTGTAGCTCCAATTCTTGCTAAACCTTATTGGAGTAAGCCTTTCATCCTCTACACTAATGCTTCTAATGTAGCTATAGGATGCACTCTTAGTCAATTAGACCAAGATGGGCATGATCATCCAATAGCTTATGCTAGTAGGCAGATGGTTTCAGCAAAGAAGAACTACTCTATCACGTAGAGAGAAGGGTTGGCAATGATCTTTGGTCTCAAGAAGTTTAGACACTACTTGATTGGAAGGAAAGCCACCATTGTCACAGATCAAAAGGCTTTGAAGTACATCTTCAACAAGCCTAATGTTGAAGAAAGATTAACAAGGTGGATGATACTCTTGTCTGAGTATGACTACACCATTGAGGATAGGCCAAGAAAGAAACATGCAAATGCTGATTTGTTATCTAGGGCCTATGATCATGATGGAGATGAGCAAGTGGATGATTCCTTCCTAGATGAGGAGCTCATGACAATCTCAGTCACTCAAGAGGTTCCAATGGAGTACAAGGAGATTGTGGATTTTGTGACAAGAGGTAACTATCCAGAAGGGATGCATGCTAGGGAGAGGAAGGCCCTTGCAGCAAGATCTAGACCTTACACAATGGTGGAGGATATTCTTTTTCACCAAGGAGCATAAGGTCTACTTTGAAGAGTAGTGGAGAGAACCAATCAGACCTTGTGCATGATGTTGGCCAAAGATGTAGAAAGGGTGGGGGCTAAACATCATTGGGACAAGAGGATTCATGCAATTTTGTGGGAGAATAGGACAACCATGAAGACTTCCATCGGGTATTCTCCATTTCAATTGGTATATGGTATTGAGTCTACCTTACCCATTCACTTTGATCTTCCTACCTTCCAAAGCATTCAAAGGAGATTGAAGAAAGCACAAGGAGGTGATGCAAAGAAGTCAAGGAAGGAACAACTCATGGAGTTGGAAGAGGCATGAGCAGTTGCTATGGTTTGAGTAGAGCAAGCCTAAAGGAAACAAAAGGAGAGCTATGACAAGAGGCAAGGCAAGAAGAAGGTGGAGACTTTTAAAGAAGGTGATAGGGTAATGTTGTTTGATTCCATTTGATTCAAGAGAGTGCAAAAGAAGTTTTTGCCTAAGTACTTTGGACCTTTCATAGTGGAGAAGGTGTGGGGCAATTACAACTATGATCTCAAGGATTTGGGAGGAAGACACTTTGATAGGATTAACCATGATAAGTTGAAGATGTACCATAGAAGGTAGAGAGACCTTCACTTTGAGGACAAAGTGAAAACTTAGTCCGGGGGTAAATGTAACACCCATTTGTGCATGTGTGTGGTATTGTGATATTTAGCTTAGTATTACAAGTACTTGACTTGAGATATTATTTATATAGAGATAAAGGATGGTTCTACATTAATCATGATTAGCTAGAGTTAGTCATAGCTAAGATAGAAGAGACCTTACTTTAGTGGAGGTAGAAAAGATGAGCACCACTATTTTGGATTCTAGTGTGTTGACTTGGTATTATTCCTAGGTGTTTGGCTTTGAGGAAAGAGTTGAGAACTCTTGGGCCCGTAAGCTTTTTTGTTTTGGATTCTTCTATAGTCCAAAGATAGCCCATATGAAGGAATCCTTGACTTAGTGGTTGGGTCAAGATAAGATCACATGCTAGTGCAATATGCCCATGTGAATGGATATTCTTTTCTACTTTTTAACTTTACTTGACTTCTAGCCTAGTAACTTGAGTTACTACGGTAATTAGTAACTTTGGTATGTAACTATTTCACAAGTATATAAACAAGGGGTGAGGAGGTACTCATCATCCTTTCATTTATAGCTATCTCTCTCATTGAGTTCTCTAGTGTAATACTCCGAGGACAAGAGAAGAGAGAAAACACAGATTGCACACTCAAACATTTGATGCCCCAAAGGATCACCTTCTCTTTATTATATAGACCAAGAGGATCTCCTCCAAGGAAGCTCCACCATAGGATTAGAGACACAGATAGGTGATATGTCAGCAAGCTCCACCCTTCGATTACTTACTTGGATGGGTGACATGTCAGGTCTAGGTCCTATCTGGTTGGTCAAACAAGTTTTGACCGGAGGGAATCTTTTAGGGAATCTTCCTATAGGAATATCAGAATCACGTAAGGTACCATTGGAAAGCTCTAGACGAGACAAAGCAAGGGGGAGGGAAGGCCAGCCTTTCCTTTGTTGGGGACATGTAGACATTTTCAAGGCCTAATTCATCCGTTTAGGCCTCCAAAATTGCCTTCAAAGATTTTAGGCATATTTTGGTTCCTACTCTATTAGTAGAAGTCCCCTTTTGGTGATACCTCTTTCTGATCTATTTAGTCCATCATGTGTAACATCCTTCCAGATGTTACCAAACCAATTCTCACATTTAAATCATATGTCTAGCTATTGGTTCTAAAGTTCTTAAGTCTATTTTGGTTTCTGCCCTATTAGTAGAAGTACTCTTTTGGTGATACTTCTATCTTATCTATTTTGACCATCATGTATAACATCATTCTAGATGTTACCAAACCGAATTTTACATCTAGATCATATGGCTAGCTCTTGGTATTACATCTAATGAGCAATGTCTTGAGTCTTGGAGTGTTAGCCTTGGAGGAGTATGATGGAGTTGGGGTTCCTTGCCTTCTTAGTCCATGGTGCGCTACCATAGTAGCCATCAAAGGTTCATCTTGAGTGAGATACAGGCCGGCTCACAAGCCTTTGTCTTGTCGAGAGCTTTCCAATGGTACCTCACCCTCGTGATTATGAGATTCTTACAAGAAGATTCCCTAAAAGATTCTCTTTGATCAAAGCTTGTTTGACCAACCTGATAGGATCAGGATTGACATGTCACTCATCCATGTAAGTAATCCAAGGGTAGAGCTTGCTGAAATGTCACCTTTCTATGTGCCTAATCCTATGGGTGGAGCTTCCTTGGAGGAGATCCTCTTTGTCTATATAATAAAGAGAAGGTGCTCCTTTGGGGCATCATATGATTGAGTGTGAAATCTGTATTTTCTCTTCTCTTGTCCTCAAAGTATTACACCATTGGAGTTGTGTTGTAGCAAGAATTCTTAGATTGATTATATCCCATTGCCTTTGTGTCTTGCTGATAAAACACCCTAGAAAGGAATTACTCTACACAAGATCAAGAACAACTAGCCATGGTATATGCCACCAAAGTATGGAAGCATTATCTCTTGGGAAAATAGATGATCATGCAAACGGATCACAAATCCTTGTTATAGACATTACACTTGGAACACATGAGGAGTCAACATCATTGATGGGAGGAACAACTACAATTGTTTGATATCAAACTTGAGTACAAACCTAGTTGATTCTATGTCATTCTTGATGTGTTATCATGATGATCTGATTTGAAATCTCTTCCTCTCATCACAATGGCAATTACAATGGTATCAATTGACTCTAAAGTCTAAATCAAGTTTAAGACTACTTTATAGCAAAATCCCTTCTTTCAGATGGTACAAGGTTGTCTTATAGCATACAAAAAGGAGTACAAAACCTTCTCCTTTGAGGAAGACCTTCTATTCTACGACCACCGGATTTATGTTCTAGCCAGTGGTGATTTTTGACTTATGCACATCCAAGAAGCCCATGACTTACCAACTACTAGTCACATAGGTGTGTACAAGACCTTGGGTACTCTCCAATGCCAATGATGGTGGGCCAACATGACATGAGATGTTCAAGAGTTTTTTTGATTGTATGAGAGTTGCAATGCAACAAGGCTAATAACTAGAAATCAAGTGGACTCATTCAACCATTCCCCATTCTATCTGCTTGATAAGAACACATGAGCTTGGATCTCATCACATCCTTGCCTAAGATGAAGCAAGGTCACACAACAATTGTGGTGTTTGTGGATAAGTTTAGTAAGCAAATCCATTTGGCACCAACCTTTGATATTATAAATGCTCCAATATTGGTGCAGATCTACTTTAGCATTGCCTTCAAGCATCATAGGATGCCTTGTGTACTCATCTCTAATTTGTGATCTTCAATTCACTAGGAAATTTTGGCAAGCACTCTTCTAGATATTCAGCACCAAGCTTGCTTTGTCCACAACCTACCTCCTCAAATTGATGGACAAACTGCATGTGTAAATTGCACCTTGGAGGATATGCTTATGCCTTTGTCAACATCCACCATACCAATTGGGATCAATGTCTTATAGCTGTAGAGTTTGAATACAAGAATTCCAAACATGCAAGCACCAGATTCTCTCTTTTCTTCCTTAATTTTAGCCAAGATCTACTTGTTCTAGATTTCCTTCTTTCTCCTCCTCCATCTTATGTCCCTTGTACTTCCACCTTCTTGACCACCATATCCCAATCCCTCCAACAAGCCAAATCTCATCTCCTTGTTGCTCAAAATAGGCAAAAATAATATGTAGACCATCATCGTTGTGATCTCACTTTTCAAGTTGATGATAAGGTCATGCTCTACTCTAGTAACCTACCCCTCACACTTGATACCCAAGTTTGTAAACTCACCTTTAATTAGATAGGACTCATCTCTCTTGTTGCTTATCGACTTGCCTTGCCTTGTTATATGCGCATCCACCCTATCTTCCACATCTCTAAGTTGAAACTATTTTTTCCTAACCTATCTTCTTTTTCCTCTTGTGTCCAACCTCCTTCTCCTCCTATCCTTGATCATGAGGAGTACAAATTCGATCATATCCTTGCATGTTGCCACATTCAATGAGGTTGCCAATAACATACAAAGTACAAGGTCCTTTGGAAAGAGTATCCTCTTCATGATGCCACATGGGAACCTCTTTCTCATCTCCAAAATGCACAAATGGCCATCTAGGAGTTTGAAGCTTCATTGTCAACATGGACATCACCTACTAGCGGTGGGGGAATATGTAACAATATGGAACTTAGCAATGAAGTTAATTAGGGCTAATTAAGTAGCAAATAGGCCAAATTAGCCTAGAATATTCTAGAAGTATCTAAGAAGCTTCTTGGGAAGCTTCCTAGCTAGCTTAGCTTGCACTCCAAGTAGGTAGCTTCTAGAGCTTCCAACTAGCTTAGATTGCATGCCAAGTAGTTGACTTCTAGAAGGAAGCTTCTCAATTAACTTGGCTTGCACTCCAAGAAAGTGGCTCAAGGAAACTTCTTGAGAAGCTTCCTAAGAGCCTTGTATATGCTCTATAAATACCAAAGCCAAAGCCCATGCTATACATTTAGAGTCTTCCCTCATTCAAGTGTCCCAATGTGATCTTCCATTCTCCTATTTCTCTCCTCGGTCTTGGTCTTTTACATAATTTGAGTCCATGAGATCTCAATCTCTCAAACACCTCCAACAAATGTCTCTCATGCTCCTCCACAGTAGTGCTATAGACCAAAATGTCATCAATATAGCACCGGAACAATCCAATCCAACTAGGATCTTATCCATGACTCTTTGGAACTCACTAGGAGCATTTTTTAACCCAAATGGTAAGAACCTCCACTAATATAACACATCCTTGCTGTGAGGATCAATAGTCTAAAATGTTATCTTGGATTTATCCTCCTCCTTGATTGGCAATTGATGATATCTTGCTTGAAGATCCAAAGTACTAAAGACTTTTAAGATCCAAAGTACTGAAGTACATGCCCAATCGCATCAAAGATCTCCTCCATTGAAGGCATGGCATACCAATCAGCCTAAGTTTTTTGGTTGATAAGACGGTAATCTCTACACATCTACCTATCTATGTAGTTTCCATGCATATCCTTCTTGGTTGGCATTAATGTAGTTGATGCATATTCTTTATGTGAAATCTCTATCAAACCAACCTCAAAAAGGTTTATATTTCAACTTTGAATTAATGCTCTGTCCATGTAACTATATTGATAGGGACGTCAAAAAACTAGTGTATTGCTAGTCAGCTCAATCCAAATACTAAGTCCTTTCAAAGCACCCAAATCCTTCATATTGATGGCAAAAAAACTCGTGTAGCTCCTCAAGAACCTCCAAACTCTCCGTCTTTCCACTCCTTTAACCTTGGGTCCTAGATCTGGCTCCCAAGTATCCTTTGTAATTGTCATAGGAGTGGAAGACGTATTGAGTGGATGCTATATCGGGCCCTTGGGAGCAGTAGTGTCATGCCTCCAACCACTAGAGGTCCCAACCTTAGTGTGAAAAACTCCCTCCGATCTGGCTGTAAGCTCCATATGTCCTCTAGTTGCATCCCAAGTAGACCAAGGGTGTAATCCAAGTAGACTATGCTCACTTGGATGGACTCCAAGTAGACCATTCTCTCTAATAGCCACTGGTTGTGTCCCAAGAATACTTTGTCCACTTGGTCCATGGTCCCCAACATGTGTCTGAATCATCTTGATAGATACATAGCTCACAAGTGCCCAAGTGATGATGTCTATCATGCGCATCCTACGCAACTCCGCCAAGCCAAGGCTCACAATCTAGGTCAAACAGTTCAAGTCCATAGCCTAATCTAACACTTGACACCTAGATGCCTTTGACATTGTTAGAAAAATGGTAATATTGGTGTGAATACCCATTGCCCACTCTCTCTCATCGGTATTGGGCTCACCAATTGTTGTAATTGTGAGTTCAATCAACCCATGATCCCACTCTGGCTACATCCAACAACATGGCAATTACCATCCAACAATGGACTTGATGTGTACTCACCACTACCTAGGTGCAAGAATCACCCATCTAAGGGATGTTCTCTAAAATGTAAGCAAGAGAAATGGATCGATGAACATGAAGATGTTGTAGTATATGTAATATCTCCCAAAACACACCAAAATAGGGATCTTTAAGACCCAAACCTTGGCCAACACATGTATGTCCCTTACTTGGCCATCCAAAAATCACCAAATGAATGGACCCATGTCTCTCTAGATGTTGCATCCCCAACAAGGAAATGTTTACTTGTAGGGTCTTTTAGTAACCCCTGACTGCTAACATTGGTAATAAATCAGGATACTAATAGGCCGAGTGTGCCACCTAATGTAGAGAGACTTGCCTAGAAGTCTTATCTCTCTCTCCTTTGTACTCATATGCCCACTTGTAGTATCACAACTAGTCTAGTGCTAATCCCACCAACTTTGATAGACATATTCTATCTATTGGATATTGCCAAGCAATGAGTGTGGTATCTAGAGGTGTCAAGGTAATCAACTCTAGAAGCTCATCTCCACACTAGTCTTATGGTGATACAAAGGCTCCACTCCAAGCCTTTTGCACTAATTGATCCACATGTTGTTGCACCAATTGATTTGCATGCTACTGCAATGCTTCCTTTGAACTCCACAAAGGAACATCCAAGGTGGATAGAACAATCTCACTCGTACTACAAATCCAAGTGATCTCTTTTGGTACTAGAGTATTCTCTATATAGATGTTCCCCTCTAATAAATCACCATGCCAAACAAAGTTGAAATAAAAGCCATAAAAAAACCACTTAAAGTTGAAATTGATGTTGCCATGGTCCCTAACTATAGTGAGCCAAGACTACCACTATTGAAGCGTACTGGTAGGTGACATACCTATCCCTCACTTGACTACCAACCTGGTCTATAGGAGTTTATCTCCTCTCAATAGTTAATGCTAAAACCCATGGGGTATAACACTACTTCACCAACTAACACATTATATGACTTAGCTACGGTCATAATGGCCTTAGCTCTCACCAAAGAGCTATCAATTGATTGATTGGGTTTAATCTGAACTATGAGCCAGCTTATCTCTCACTCAAGATGAACCTTTGATGGCTATTATGGTAGCGCACTATGGACTAAGAAGGCAAGGAACCCCAACTCCATCATACTCCTCCAAGGCTAACACTCCAAGACTCAAGACATTGGTCACTAGAGAATTCAATGAGAGAGATAGTTGCAAATGAAAGGATGATGAGTACCTTCTCACTCCTTTTTATATACTTGTGAAGTAGTCATGCACTAAAGTTATTATTTACCATAGTAACTCAAGTTACTAGGCTAAAATTCAAGTAAAGTCAAAAAATGTAAAGGAATATCCATCCCTATGGGCATATTCCACTAAGCATGTGATCTTATCTTGACCCAACCACTAACTCAAGGATTCCTTCACATGGGCTATCCTTGGACTATAGAAGAATCCAAAATGCTTGCGGGCCCAAGAGTTCTCAACTCTTTCTTCAAAGCCAAACACTTAGGAACAATACCAAGTCAACACATTAGAATCCAAAATAGTGGTGCTCATCTTTTCCACTTCTTCTAAAGTAAGGTCCTCACTATCTTAGCTATGACTAACTTTAGCTAATCATGACTAATATAGAACCATATTTTATCTCTATATAAATAATATTTCTCAAGTGTTTATAATACCAAGCTAAATATCAAAATACCACACACATGCAAAAATGGGTGTTACATAACAACAAGCTCTCTACATGTGATATAATTTGTAAGATCACCTTGAGAGATGTCTGGATTTGAAATGGACACCCCTCCATATCAATCTTCTATAACTCCAAACCAACAATTGTAGCCTTCTCCATCATAAAAGGCTGCATACTAGAGTCTAATAAGACCCTTTGTGGTATATAGACCTTCCCTAAAGGTCCTACCAAACAAAAAAAATCCCAATTTTGTTATCTAATAGGACAACCCCAATTGTAAACCACACTTGCTCAAAGGCCAGTCTAGTTGGTAACTAGTCCAATCTAGCCATTGCTACCCGCTATAAACCATTGGTCATTGAGTGGATCCTATGCTCCTCAACCAACTCAGCTCCACTATCAACCACCTCTAGCCTAGTAGTAGGAACCACATCATCCCTACTCTCAAAAAGCGTGGTAGCCAATCGGAACACTAAGGTTGTGTCAACTCTCGATGTACACATGTCATTGGTTTGAGAATAATAGAAAGCGCATAATCAATTGAGCCGCTTCCAACATTGAGCTAGACTCAATTAGTGTAGTAGTAGGTGGTTGACTAGTAGGTAGTCTATCATACACCCCATCACCACCTACCACACTTGCATTAGGACGTCTAGTAATTATGGATGTTGTCTATTGTGCCTTAAAGAATGTAAAAGACAAAGGAAGTTTGACCTATCTACAACCTCTCTTCTTTGTGGGTCCAACTCCATTGATGCTCCTCTAGGCTATGGAGCACATACTCCACTCTTATTCATTACAATAGATACATCCACCTTTGCTACTCTGCACATGAAGTCCAAGATCTCTCTATCACCCGCATATGAGGTAAAAGCCTCAACACCCAAATGTGATCTCCTTTGAGCTATGGCCATGCTAGCCAATCTTTGCTGCAATTGCTCAATCCAAGTAGCCATGGCTATATTAGAAGTAAGGGTAGGTACTATAACACCCATTTGTGTGTGTGTGTGTGTGGTATTGTGATATTTAGCTTGGTATTACAAGTACTTAAGAGATATTATTTATATAGAGATAAAATATGCTTCTATATTAGTCATGGTTAGCTAAATTTAGTCATAGCTAAGATAGAGGGGACCTTACTTTAGAGGAAGTAGAAAAGATGAGCACCACTATTTTGGATTTTAATGTGTTGACTTGGTATTATTCCTATGTGTTTGGCTTTGATGAAAGAGTTGAGAACTCTTGGGCCCGCAAGCCTTTTTGTTTTGGATTCTTCTTTAGTCCAAGGATAGCCCATGTGAAGGAATCCTTGACTTAGTGGTTGGGTCAAGATAAGACCACATGCTTAGGGGAATATGCCCATGTGAATGGATATTCTTTTCTACTTTTTGACTTTACTAGACTTTTAGTCTAGTAACTTGAGTTACTGTGGTAATTAGTAACTTTGGTATGTAACTATTTCACAAGTATATAAACAAGGGGTGAGGAGGTACTCATCATCCTTTCATTTACAACTATCTCTCTCTCATTGAGTTCTCTAGTGAGCAATGTTTTGAGTCTTGGAATGTTAACCTTGGAGAAGTATGATGGAGTTGGGTTCCTTGCCTTCTTAGTCCATGGTGCGCTACCATAATAGCCATCAGAGGTTCATCCTGAGTGAGAGATAGGCTGGCTCACATTTTTGGTTCCGTTGCCGGGACCTCTCTCAAAGGCAAGATAATGTTCCGCGTTCAATTCTACATTAGGTAGAAGGAGTCTATGAGAGTTCACTTGGAAAGAACATTAAGAGAGGAGAGAGCTGAACTTATGTTAGAGAACCAAGATCCATTTGTATACCATGTAGTTCATTATGATGTCTTTGAGGTGATTTTGTACATTGTGGTACCCACATTTTATTTCATTTTTGAAATGGAGAAGAAGAAGTGTATAGAGAAGTCGGATTGCACCTATATGGCCGAAGAAGGTGAAGAAAAGAGTCTTCGGGATGAAATCCGAGGTAACATGGCTTTGGGTCATAAGGCAAAGTACTTCGACTTGCCCTATCAGCATACAACCCAAAGTAAGAAGTCTTCATATCGGGGAAGCTCAACCCAAGGCAAAGACAATGTAACAACTTTTTTTCAGGGCAAGAAATTCTAGAAGGGACCGTTCAAGAACCGGCAGTCATACGCGTGAAGTACACTTGACAATGACAGGCGCATGCAAGTGGTGTGATTTCTTGGTAGAAACTTAAATTGAAGAGAGACAAAGAAGGCGCAACTCTATAAAAATTGAGCTAACAACAAAGCAATGTCGAGCAATTTCCTTTTGCCGTTGAGGAGTCATCCTGCAAGAGATCATGGGAAGGGAAGTAGAGTTGAAGATGCGCTAGTATGTAAAGGAGAATTCAAGAAAGTAAACCCGAGAGATAGTGAGGAAGCAAGAAAGATGGGAGGAGGAAAGAAGAACTCCAAATGAGAAATCATAGGGATATAGGGAAGAAGAGAGATTACGAGAGTTACTTTGTAATCAAGAAGAGAAGGTTGTACAGAAGGAGAAGGAGAAGGAAACGGTGAAAGCCAAGTTTGAGGCAGAATTGGCAATGTACAGGGAAGATTGGCTTGCAGATTGGGAGCGAGAAAGGAAGATGAGATTGGAGCCATTGAAGGAGATTGTAATCAGGATGAATGCAATGCTAAGTACAGAGGCCAGTACTTGTATTGAAGAGATGAGGCTGCACGAGTTGAAGTTGTTGGTGCAGGAGACGAGGAGGAGACATGCAAAGGACACAGACTTGAATGCTTTGTTAATTAGTCTTAGAACTTGTGTAGATAGGAAAATATTAGAAGTAGAAGATAATATCACGATTAGATTAGATTTGGTAAAGTTGGAGATAGATAAACTTCAGAAAGATGTTAGAGCAAAACCCAAAGTAGATAAAGTAGGAGTGTAGATGTCTTTGGAGTTACCATTGGAGACATTAGAGAAGAGTGGGTCAAAAGATAAGGAGTTAGATAGATTACCCACTAGTGAAATGTCAGATCAGGAAAGAGAACTGTTAGATCTGGTAGAAGAGGTAGGAATTATGAAACCCGAGGACAGAGCAGCAGGAAGTAAAGTTACTTCGGGTTTGGGTTTGGAGGACAAAGCAGCAGGAAGTAAAGTTACTTTGGGTTTGGGTTTGAAAGACAAGGAAGAAGTAGACATCGGATCGGATTAGTAACCAATTTGAGATTTGAATATGCAGATATGAAGAAGTGCATTGTCATTTCAGATCTGCATGTTTGTAGAGTTGTTAGGAAGAGGTGCATTAGGAAGATAACTGTCAATTGTTTCACTATTTAAGAGTGGCATTTGCAATCTAATGTTGTTCAGTGTTCATAATTCTGAGAATAGATAAAGCAAAGTGTTGTGAAACAGTGCTCATTGCTTAAGCTTGATTCCGAGTATTAACTTTGTGTTTGTGTTTGTGAGTGTGTGGAGAAATTCAAAGTGCAAGTTAGTGTGCTTGTTGGATGTTGGATTCCCTAGCCTTGATCTTCATTCTGTGTGTTTGATCCTGAGTGAAGTGCAATTGGAGCAATGCCTTGACAGATTCAAGAGGAATTGTAGTGTTGGTAGTATTTTGCATTTGTGAGTGCAGCGTAGTGTTGATGTGAAGCAATTTTGATCAAGGAAGTTGTGCCTTCAGTGGAGAGGTGGAACACAATTTTGAAGCGAAGTCATTTTGCAATAAAGTGCCATTTTTGGGAGAGCCTGAATCGTCACAATCAAGATTGTTTGGAAAGAGTTGAAGGAGTTGTGATTAAGGAGTGTTACTCTGTGACAAGACTGAGAATCAGTGCTTGTTACTCTCTTCTGGATGTGGTTTATACTTGAGAGATTAAAGACGCAACCAAGAAGAACTACATTGTTACTATTTGATTTCATATTTGGACATTTTTGACTTGTATCTCTGTGGGAACGAACCTTACTTACCCAATTACCGCAAAAGTGATATTTGCCCGGTTGCCACATACATCTTGTACACATGAGAGGAATTGGAGAGATTGTGTGAGGTGGATTGCAGATTTTGGGGATTAAGGTGATTTTGGGCAAAATCTCAAGTTTGAGATCTAGACTTGAAATTTCTACACATAATAGCTTGGATTATCTTTTAGTTAGCACACTTGAAATTATTGTGAGAGCTATTATGCGCACTTGGCTAGAAATTTTGAAAGTTGATAAGGTAAAGTGCTCCCGCAACTGCATGCTCTCTGGAAAATTGTATAGAGTTTGACATTTCTTCAATTTTCATTGAATTATCCTGAACATTTCCAAGAAAATTCAGTGCATTTTATCCTACCTGCTACCACAAAAATTAGAGAGAGATCGTTCTTGCGCAAGGAGTTATGAGTTTTTGAAGTGAGGGGGTGGTTTTCAGACCAAATCTGAAATATGTGTGCTGAATAGAAAGGTGTCTAGACCAAATGGCTCAATGAAAAGATCTGTAGTTTTGCAAGAAGGGACGCCCTAGAGTTGTGATCACATGTGAAAAATTTCAGAGGACTGTCACATATTGGTTCAGAGATTTGAGTGACATTGTGAGGAAGGGTCAATTCTACATAGTGGAGATCTCATGCATGAGGAGTTTGAGAGCAACAAAAAGCATATTTGAGTGTTTAGATTCATCTTGGGAACATGGAGGGTCATCAAGAGTGGAAATTGAGATTATGCAAGGTTCCCCAAGGGTTTGAGGTGATTGTAGGGGTGGATTTGAGGAAAAGAGAGTTTACAATAGAATTTGAAGAGAGTGTTGAGAGGATCCAAAAACCTACGCCACTTGGAGGAAAGAGTGAGTCTAAGTGCTTTTTATATGGAGAGAAGGGACATAAGGCAAGTTCATGTCCATTGACCTTTGAGAGCAAGAGATTGAGGGAAAGAAGAGTCTTAATTGACTTGGGTTTGCATGTTGGACCTTCTTCACCAAGATTGGGAGGGAGAAGATCTAAGACCAAGGAGTTGTGTGAGGTTTGTGGAGTGGAAGGACTTCCAAAAGGACATGTGTAGTGGAGTGAAATCACTTTTGGAGACTTTGGTGAAAGATCTTGGACAGAGTCTTAGTACAACTATAGAAATACAACCACCTTTATCAGCTAGTTCTCAAGATTAGTGATGGAGATAATCTTTCAACTTATGGATAAACTATCCATGAGAGTTAGATTAATATGCACTCTAGGATTTGATGTTGCTATAGAAATCTTGGAGCAACCTAAACTTTTTGTGTTCCCTAGAGTGGATTATTCTCAAATGGTGTTAGTCATGTATATACTCTATTAGTAATAGAGTGAGAGAAAAGAAAAAAGAAAAAAAAATTGAGAGAAAAGAAAGATAGTGAGGGGTTAAGATGGGAAACTTCCGGTTTTCTTTTGCAAGGATAGAGAAGATGTGGAGAGCTTTGTGAGAGACTTCAAGAGAGCTTGCATAGGAAAAAATGAGAGGAGGAAGAATGAGTGGGCCTCATTATTACCAGATTTCTTTGAGTATGCAGCACTTACATGGTATGAGTCGAATACCAAAAGAGAGAGAAGAGAGATGGGGAAGAGGAGTCTAGGGAAACTTTGACTTCAGCACTCATTGAGAACTTTCTTCCTAATGAGAGTTATGAGAGATTGATGAGTGAGGTTACCTTTCTCAAGCAAGGAGATGGAGAGAAAGTGAGAGTGTATGTGGAAAGAGTAGAAAAGTTAGAGTCTAGATTTCACATAGTGTTGAGGAAGGGTGGGGATAATGTGGAGACTACAATGATTAGCATAGGGGCCATTCTCACCAAGAATTTTGTGGGAGTGTTGAGACCACAAATTAGAAGCAAGGTGAGATATGAGAAACCTTCTTCCAAGGTTGAAGCTATCAAGATCACAATTCGTATGGAGGAGAGTTTGGAAGGAGATGAGAGTGATTTTGTGATGAAGTAGGTTGTGCATCCTCCTCAAGGCTACAAGTATGGTGGAACTTCTGATACTTTGGTGACAAGGGTTGCACCACAAGTAGTAGTTGCTCTAATTCTTGCACCTCCACCAAAGGATCCACTTCAAACCATCACATAACAACTTGCGGATCTCAAGATCAATGTGGTGCAACTATGGGAGAAGAGAGAGGTGGATCAGAATTTAGGGAGAGGGCCTAGGAGTTATGGAAACTATCCATATAGAGGAGGTCAACCAGCCAACAATTTCAATGATAGAAATTGTTTTGGTTGTGGAAGAAGAGGCCATATCCAAAGGAATTGCCCAAATTCCACTTACCATGGAGGAAGGGGTTATGAGGGAGCCAATAATGGGAAACAGGGTGGTAGTGAAACCCAAGTGGCTCCTAATCCAAACAAAGGTAAGGGGATAGAATCCACAGATGTGGTGGAGAACAAGTATGAGAAGGGAGAGTGCTCAAACTCAAAGGGTCTTAATTTGGAGCTTTTGGCACAAGAGAAGAAGAGAGCTCGTTTTGCAAAGGATGTTCACTCTTCTCAAGGATTTACTCCAAGCAAGGATACTCCTATGTCTACTAGGAGCACTTGCACCTCAATGCCATCAACAACAAAGACTCCAAGGAAGAAGTTGGGGATGGAGGACTTCTTGATCTCAAAGCAAGAATGGAACTACAATGTGTTGGAGGATGTTGGTAGTCACAAGGCTAACATCACAGTGGACCAATTGATTGCTTTAAACCCTACCTTGAGAAAGGAGCTTAGAGGTGGTTTGAGTTCTACAAGGAGCAAGAGGAAGAAGAAGAAGGCAAAAGCTCCACTATCAATGGGGGTCGTGGATGCCAAGCCTGCACCATGGGAAGCTTGTGAATATGCATCCAAGATTGATGTGAGAGTGAATGGTCACAACATCAAGGATGCATTGGTTGATGGAGGATCAACAATAAATGCCATGTTAGAAAGGTTGATGAAGAAGTTGGGTATAATACCCTCAAGACCTTCATTATTTGTGGTGAGCATGGCAAACAAGCAACAAGTTCAATCAGTAGGGGTGATGGATAAAGTGGTAGTTTTAGTTATGGGAGTTCAAAATCTCATGACTTCCCAAATCTTGAAGGATTCAAGCTAAGTATTACTTCTAGGGAGGCCATGGTTGAGAGCAGCATGCACAACTGATCGATGGCACAAAGGGTACTTGAGGATTGGGCCATCAAACCATAGAGTCACAATTCCTATGACTAACACCACCAACACTTCACATTTAGTTACACCATCTTCTGATTATTGGGAATCAGATTCTGAAGAAGGAGCTTCAAGTGTGAACACAAGCATGGAAGAGGAGACTTCAACAGAGGAGGATGAATCTGAATATGATTCAGATGTGTATCCTTTGTGTGCTATGGATTTTGCACCTAAGCCAGAGGTTTTGAAGGACCCAAATAAATCACCATTGACACTTGAGGAGGTAGAGAGAAGGTTAGCTACCCTCAAGTATGGCCCAAATGTTACCAAGGAAGAGAAAATGAGATTTGAGGAGATTTTCCGCAAGTTCATCCATATTTTTGCTTTTAGTTACAAGGATTTGAAGGAAGTCACCTTGGAGGAGCACAAGATAGAGTTGGAGTCACATGCAAGACCAATCTGCCAAAAAAAACATCGCATTAGCCCACCAATATCTTTGGTTGTGAAGGAGGAGATTGATAAGCTCAAGGAGGCTAGATTTATCTTTGAGGTAGAGAATTCAGAATGGGTGTCTCCAATTGTCATTGTGAAGAAGAAGAATGGCAAGCTTCGAGTATGTGTGGATTACAAGAAGCTCAATGTTGTTACCAAGAAGGACTACTACCCATTGCCATTCATTGATGAGATCTTGGAGGAGGTTGCAGGTCATGAGAAGTACAGTTTTGGAGATGGTTATAGTGGATATATCCAAATCAAGATTGCACTAGAGCATCAACTACTCACTACATTCACCACACCTTGGGGAACTTATGCTTTCAAGGTCATGCCTTTTGGGCTTTGCAATGCTCTAGCCACATTCCAATTGTTCATGAACAAGGTATTTGAACCTTTCATTGGGAAATTTGTGAGAGATTTCATTGATGACCTTTGTGTCTATGGGAGCAAGGAGGAGCACTTTGAGCACCTAATCAAGGTCTTGCAATGCTTGGATGAGGCAAATGCATCACTCAACCCAAAGAAGTGCATTTTTGGATGTGAAGAAGATCTACTTTTGGGGCACATCATCTGCAAGGATGGAATAGCAGTTTCCTAAGAAGGTGAAGAAAATCTCAGACCTTCCATTCCCTTCAAGCTTGACAAAGTTACGCCAATTCTTGGAGATGGTTGGATACTATAGGAGGTTCATCTTCTCATTTTCCAACAAGGCTTATGCATTGACCATCTACATGAAGAAGGGTGTAGATTACATGGTGATTTTGGAAGACAAGGAGGCTCTCAAAGCTTTTGAGGAGCTCAAGCAATCCCTTGTTGTAGCTCCAATTCTTGCTAAACCTTATTGGAGTAAGCCTTTCATCCTCTATATTGATGCTTCTAATGTAGCTATAAGATGCACTCTTAGTCAATTAGACCAAGATGGGCATGATAATCCAATAGCTTATGCTAGTAGGCAGATGGTTTCAGAAGAGAAGAACTACTCTATCATGGAGAGAGAAGGGTTGGCAATGATCTTTGGTCTCAAGAAGTTTAGACACTACTTGATTGGAGGAAAAGCCACCATTGTCATAGATCACAAGGCTTTGAAGTACATCTTCAACAAGCCTAATGTTGAAGGGAGACTAGCAAGGTGGATGATACTCTTGTCTGAGTATGACTACACCATTGAGGATAGGCCAGGAAAGAAACATGCAAATGCTGATTTGTTATCTAGAGCCTATGATCATGATGGAGATGAGCCAATGGATGATTCCTTCCTGGATGAGGAGCTCATGACAATCTCAGTCACTCAAGAGGTTCTAATAGAGTACAAGGAGATTGTGGATTTTGTGACAAGAGGTAAATATCCATAAGGGATGCATGTTAGGGAGAGGAAGGCCCTTGCAACAAGATCTAGACCTTACACAATGGTGAAGGATATTCTTTTCCACCAAGGAGCAGATGGTCTACTTCAAAGAGTAGTGGGTAAGGAAGAGTCTATCCTACTCATAAAGGAGTTTCATGAAGGTTTAGTATGTAAAGAACACTTTGCAAGAAAGGTGATTGCTTTCAAGTTTCCAGATGAAGGTTACAATTGGAGAGGGATTTTCAAGGATTGTCTTGATTATTGCAAAACTTGTCATGTTTGTCAAGCTTTTGCTAGAAAGTCTACATCCAGTCCACCACTTAGATTAATTCCATTGCTAAGACCTTTTGAGAAGTGGGGAATTGATTTTGTAGGTCCTCTCAATAGAACCCCAAAGAACAATTGGTACATTGTGGTAGTTACTGATTACCTTACCAAGTGGGTTGAGGCTAGACCATTGAGGGACAAGAATGAAGATGAAGTGGGTAGATTTCTTTATGAATGCATTATCACTAGGTTTGGATGCCCTTTGGAGTTGGTTTCTGATAGAGGAGGAGAGTTTACAGGAAGCATTACTACAGCCATGCTACAAGATTTCTCTATCACACATAGAGTAACTACATCCTATAAGCCAAATTCCATCGGCTTGGCAGAGAGAACTAATCAGACCTTGTGCATGATGTTGGCCAAAGATGCAGAAATGGAGGGAGCTAAACATCATTGAGACAAGAGGATTCATGCAGTTTTGTGAGAGTATATGACAACCATGAAGACTTCCACCGGATATTCTCCATTTCAATTGATATATGGTATTGAGTCTACATTACCTATTCACTTTGATCTTCCTACCTTCCAAAGCATTCATAGGAGATTGAAGAAAGTACAAGGAGGTGATGTAGAGAAGTCAAGGAAGGATCAACTCGTGGAGTTGGAAGAGGCAAGAGCAATTGCTATGGTTCGAGTGGAGCAAGCCCAAAGGAAACAAAAGGAGAGCTATGACAAGAGGCAAGGCAAGAAGAAGGTGGAGCCTTTCAAAGAAGGTGATTGGGTAATGTTGTTTGATTCCATTTGATTCAAGAGAGTGCAAAAGAAGTTTTTGCCTAAGTACTTTGGATCTTTCATAGTGGAGAAGGTGTGTAGTAATTACACCTATGATATCAAGGAGTTGGGAGGAAGACACTTTGATAGGATTAACCATGATAAGTTGAAGATGTACCATAGAAGGTAGAGAGACCTTCACTTTGAGAACAAAGTGAAAACTTAGTCCGGGGGTAAATGTAACACCCATTTGTGCATGTGTGTGGTATTGTGATATTTAGCTTGGTATTACAAGTACTTAAGAGATATTATTTATATAGAGATAAAATATGGTTCTATATTAGTCATGGTAAGCTAAAGTTAGTCATAGCTAAGATAGAGGAGACCTTAATTTAGAGGAAGTAGAAAAGATGAGCACCACTATTTTGGATTTTAATGTGTTGACTTGGTATTATTCCTAGGTGTTTGGCTTTGAGGAAAGAGTTGAGAACTCTTGGGCCCGCAAGCTTTTTTATTTTGGATTCTACTATAGTCCAAGGATAGCCCATGTGAAGGAATCCTTGATTTAGTGGTAGGGTCAAGATAAGACCACATGCTTAGGGGAATATGCCCATGTGAATGGATATTCTTTTCTACTTTTTGACTTTACTAGACTTTTAGTCTAGTAACTTGAGTTACTATGGTAATTAGTAACTTTGGTATGTAACTATTTCACAAGTCTATAAACAAGGGGTGAGGAGGTACTCATCATCCTTTCATTTGCAACTATCTCTCTCTCATTGAGTTCTCTAGTGAGCAATGTTTTGAGTCTTGGAGTGTTAACCTTGGAGGAGTATGATAGAGTTGGGTTCCTTGCCTTCTTGATCCATGGTGCACTACCATAATAGCCATCAGAGGTTCATCCTGAGTGAGAGATAGGCTGGCTCACAGTACTACATCCCTACTAGGTGTGGATCCTCTACTACCATCTGTACCACCTTGTCCTCCATGACATGGAGCTCCTCTACCACCTGCCATAACAACCTTACCACTTTATAACTTTGGGTGTGGGTCAAAGCATTGATCATTGGTGTGACCAAATCTGTGGCAATACTCACATTGTTTCTATATTGGTTGTGATGCACAAGAGGCATCAAGTTTGTTGCCCTTAGTGCACTTACTTGTGTGATGAGGTCCACCACAAGTCCAACAAGCAACACCACCACTCATTGGTTATTTTTGACCCAATAGTGAAGGTAAGGGTCTAGCTACACTAGGCCCTCCACTTGCTCCATAAGATCTAGGCTATCCACCTTGTCCTTGGGAACCAATATAGTGTGGTGCATTTTCTTGCACTCTGGAAGAAGTAACAATTGTGGATGAGGTCTCCCTACCAAATCTAGATGTCATCACTCTTTCTTTCACCATGTTGAGCTCAATATGCTCAGCCAAACCAAAGACTAATGCAAAAGTAGGTGAAGTAGCATGTAACAACATAACATCACAAACTTTGCATTGCAACTCCTTGTTTAGTATCTCATACCAAAATTAGACTACTTGGGCCTTAGTAACTCCTTGAATAAGACTTATTAGTTGTCTCATGCAAGTCTATGCCTTGCATAGGCTCTTTCTAGCCTTCTATTGGAACTCCTACAAGCTCTTCAACTTGTCAATCCACACTCCTTGGTAGTTCTACCTCAAACACTAGAAGAACTCTACCATGGGGTTAAATCCCAATACTACACCACCTCCTATAGTAGAACCTCCACTTGTAGCACAATCTCCAACAGATCACCAACACTACTAGAGTTGGAACTTGTGAGTATTGCTAATCTACACCTAAAAACCAAGCATGAATTGATGGAGATATAGATCAAAGACCAATATTATCTCAACTCTCAATATTATCTACAGCTCAATCTACTCCAAGTGAGCTCTCTTGAACTCATGGTAGGTGTCCATTGATGGACCCTAAAAGTGCTAAAACAACCCCTTCAATGCCATGAAGGATGTGAACATGTTGGGCATCTTCTATAGATCACACCAACTATTGAGCTCCTAGATGAAGCCATCCAACTCAATGGTACTAATTCTACCAAAGTAACACTTGGGGCCTTTGGAGGCCCCATAAATCTCATCCATGTCCCACAACAACAATGTGAACACACCAAGTGTACTCTCAATTGAATCAACTCCTATGCCAAACTCCAACTCAGAGTCAATCTCCTCCCTCACTAGGACCTAAGATATAAGTTGATACCAAGTAAATCCATTGTGTACTGCAATGTTATCTACTCTACAATCCCCAAAGAACTTTGTGTGACAAAGTAACCAAGAATTGCAACCCACAATTGTAACTACCACAAGTACCCTACCAAAAATCACCACCAAGTGCCAACACCACCAACCAAACATCACCTACTAATGTAGCTATAACTATGACAACTACACTAGGAGAAAGCAACTTGTAACCTACCATCACAACACATAATCTCATGGTTTTCAGGTCAACACTTCCTAACAAAGAGAAACATAGGTAGTTTGACTGGCCATCACTCAGCCTCACTATTGAGAGCACACCAAAGCATCATTGCTCTAAAGTCAGTGCATCTCACACAAACATGGCGCACAAATAAGAAGCAAAGAATGGAGGAGGTCCAATCACAAGAAATCAAAATGAAAACACTCCATCTCATAAATCAACATTGGACTATAACACCCATTTGTGCATGTGTGTGGTATTGGGATATTTAGTTTGGTATTACAAGTACTTGAGAGATATTATTTATATAGAGATAAATGATGGTTCTACATTAGTCATGCTTAGCTAAAGTTACATCACTAAGATAGAGGAGATCTTACTTTAGAGGAAGTGAAAAAGATGAGCACTATTATTTTGGATTCTAGTGTGTTGACTTGATATTATTCTTAAGTGTTAGGCTTTGATGAAAGAGTTGAGAACTCTTGGACACACAAGCCTTTTTGTTTTTGTTTTATAATCCAAGGATAGCCCATGTGAAGGAATCATTGACTTAGTGGTTGGTTCAAGATAAGACCACATACGGAGGAAAATATTTCCATGAGCATGAATATTCCTTTAGCTTTTTGACTTGATTTGACTTTTAGCCTAGTAACTTGAGTTACTCCAATAATTAGTAACTTTGTTGTGTAACTATTTCACAAGTATATAAATTAGGGGTGAGGATGTACTCATCATCCTTTCATTTGCAACTATCTCTCTCTCATTGAGTTCTCTAGTGAGGAATGTCTTGAGTCTTGGAGTGTTAGCCTTGGAGGAGTATGATGGAGTTGAGGTTCCTTGCCTTCTTAGTCCATGGTGCATTACCATAACAGCCATCAGAGGTTCATCATGAGTGAGAGACAAACCGGCTCATAGGACTAACTTTGCCACCATTTGGCATTTAACATAATATGAGTTATCTATTTCCTAAACTACTAGTGTAAAAGACCATGACCAATGAGAGAAAGAGGAGAATGGAAGCTCACATTGGGACCCTTGAATGAGGGAAAACTCCAAATGCCTAGCATGAGCTTTGGCTCTTGTATTTTAAAGGGATCAAACAAGGCTCTTGAGAAGCTTCTCAAGAAGTTTCCTTGAGCCGCTTTCTTGGAGTGCAAGCCAAGTTAATTAAGAAGGTTCTCAAGAAGCTTCCTTCTAGAAGTTGTTTACTTGGCATGCAAGCTAAGCTAGTTGGAACCTTTTAGAAGCTACTTACTTGAGGTGCAAACTAAGCTAGTCGGGAAGCTTCCCAAGTAGCTTCCTAGATACTTCTGGAATATTCTAGGCTAATTTGTTTTATTTGCTTCTTTGTTAACCCTACTAACTTTATTGCTTAAACTCCATACTATTACAGCCAGGATCACCAAGAATGGGATCAAATTATCTTTCCTAGCCAAAGCTACAAGTGTATAATAATAGTGGAATAGTCATTAGGACAACAAGTGAGGGTGGACCAATTGGCTAGAGCACCAATCTAGAAACCAAAGATCTAGGGATCAAACCTTATTGCCTAAAACCTAAAATAGGGTGGACACTTTTTACCAAAAAATGACCAAAATCTACTCTAAACTACCAGCTTGCTTGCCCTCATATCTCACAATCTATGCCTTGGAAGACTTTAAATGCCAAAATTTAGCCAAATGAGGCCTTTCTTCTTGCCACTTTGACCCTCTCCAAATTTGGCAAACTCTTCCAAATCTGGCCAAGCTTCTCTAACTTGAGCCAAAATTTGACATAAATTCCAACCAAAATCTTATGTAAACTTTGATAGAAATCCTAAAGTTGGTTGACCACCAAATCCTCCACTAACTCTCCATTCGAGCCAAATTGAAATGATAAGGTTCTCCAAATTACAAATTCATGGGGATGGGATCCCAACTCCTATAATACTCGAGGACAAGAGAAGAGAGAAAACACAGATTGCACACTCAAACAATCGATGCCCCAAGGGAGCACCTTCTCTTTATTATATAGACAAATAAGATCTCCGCCAAGGAAGCTCCACCATAGGATTAGGGACACAGATAGATGACATGTCAGCAAGCACCACCCTTGGATTACTTACTTGGATGGGTGACATGTCTGGTCTAGGTCCTATTTGGTTGGTCAAACAAGCTTTGACAAGAGGGAATCTTTTAGGGAATCTTCCTATAGGAATCTTATAATCACATGAGTAAGGTACCGTTAGAAAGCTCTTGACAAGACAAAGCAAGGGGGAGGGTAGGCCAGCCTATCCTCCATTGGGGGGGAATCTGCACATTTTTGAGGCCTAATTCATCCGTTTAGGCCTCCAAAATTGCCTTCAAAGATTTCAGGCATATTTCGGTTCCTACTCTATTAGTAGAAGTCCCCTTTTGGTGATACCTCTTTCTGATCTATTTAGTCCATCATGTGTAACATCCTTCCAAATGTTACCAAACCAATTCTCACCTTTAAATCATATGTCTAGCTATTGGTTCTAAGGTTCTCAAGTCTATTTTGGTTTCTACCCTATTAGTAGAAGTACTCTTTTGGTGGTACTTCTATCTGATCTATTTCAACCATCATGTATAATATCATTCTAGATGTTACCAAACCAAATTTCACATCTAGATCATATGGCTAGCTCTTGGTATTACAGACCTCCCTCCTTTTAAGACGCAACATCCTCGTTGTGCAATTGTTGCTCAAATGCTTGCACCAACACAGGTGCATGTGCCAAATTGGCAGCGGGCTCCCAAGTGACTTCATAGAGGGGGTAACCTTTCCATTGTACTAGATAGTCTGCCACGCCATTTGTAGTTCTGCATCTAGATGCTCGGACACTGGAGTTCCAATGATGGTAGTTAGAGTTATTCTAGCAGTTTCTCAAGGACTACTTTCCAACGGTTAGATTTTGTGTTCAAGGTACTGACTTCACGGTGGGGCCCACCGTCACCGTTTGCACCGTCGAGTGTGCCGTCAGTGGCACCGTTAGGGTTTCAGGGCTAGCTCGAGTCCAGGGGGTATAGTTTCAAAGTGAGCTCCAAAGAGCTCACTTCTCTGATGTTGAGCCTTCGAGTTCCTGGCTATGGTGGACAGAGGCCGGCGAGCGTCACCTGGATTCTCTATGCTTGAGTGGGTGTGGCTTGACTGTAATCAGTGCCCAGTTGTTGGTAGTTTATAGAGTGACAGATCAATACCTGATCTGAGTTGAGTTGAGTTGAGAGTGTTAAGCAATCTGATTACATCATAGAAGTGAAGTCAAGGGGAAATCGAGTGCAGGAACGTTGAGTGTTGGTGGTATCTCCAAGCTCGGTGGATCGTGGTAGCTCGATTCAGGTTCTGTGTTTCCCTAGTGTGCAGAAGCTCGTGTAGTTGATGCAAATTTGGCAGTTAGGCGGACGGTGTGCGGAAGCGCTGGCCAAATTTTGAGCAAAGAAGGAGCAATTTTTGAGCAGTGTTGTGATTTTGAGCTCAGGAGGTGAAGGTAGGACCAATTTGCTACGAGTTGGGCTCAGAAAGTGAAATTGAAGGTGGAGTTGGAAAGCTCTTCTCATGAAATTGTGATTTGGAAAAACCCATTTTGTCAATTTGGCTCGAGTGGAGAGTTAGTGGGGGATTTGGCGGACATCCATCTTTAGGGTTTACGTCAGATTTTACGTCAGATTTTGGGCCAGAATTGGAGGAGTTTCGCTGTTTGGCCAGATTTGGAGAAGTTTCGCTAGTTTGGAGGAGTTTTGCCAATTTTGGAGGAGGTTCAAAGTGGCAACAAGAAAGGCCTCATTTGGCTGAATTTCGGCGTATCGAGGCATAGGGCTGTGGGCTATGAGAGGCTACGAAGGCCTAGAAGGGCCAGAAGGGCCAGCAAGCCAGCTTGTTGGCGTGAGGCTAGCTAGTTTAGTGTAGATCTTGGTCATTGGTTGGCAAAATCTGCCTTTCTTGCTAGATTGTGCGCAACAGGGTTTGACCCCTAGATCTCTTGTTCCTAGACTGGTGCCCTAGCCAATTGGTCCACCCTCACTTGTTGTCATAGTGACTGTGCCACTGTTATCTATACACATGTAGCTTTGGCTAGGAGAGGCAGTTTGATCCCATTCTTGGTGATCCTGGTAGCTTAGGACTTAGATACGAACTACTCTTATGTCAAATGCCAAATGGTGGCAGAGTTAGTCTCGTGTTGTGTTATGAGATGGAGGGTTTTCGTTTAGATTTCTTGTGATTGGATCCCCTCCATTCTCTGCTTCTTGTTTGTGCACCACGTTTGTGTGAAGTGCCTTGACTTTTGAGCGTTGGTGCTCTGGTGTGCTCTCGGTGGTGAGGCTGGAGTGATGACCAGTCAGACTACCTTTGTTTCTCTCCGGTGAGGCAGGAAGTGATGACCTGCAGACCGTGAGAGTGCGTGTTATGATGGCAGGTTATAGGTTGCCCTTCCCCTAGTGTAGTTATCTTGGTTAGAGTTACATTAGTGGGTGGTGTCTAGTTGGTGTTAGCACTTGGTGGGGCACTTGCAATTGCGACTTGCGGTTGTAGTTGGTGGTTCGGGTTTGTTGGTGTGGTTACGTGGTCACGATGGAGTTCTTTGGAGATTCTAGAGGAGTTAGCCCTGCAGTACGCAATGGGTTTACTCGGAGTGGTGCTCGGTATCAGCTTGTATCTCAAGTCCCAGTGAGAGAGGAGATTGACTCTGAGTTGGAGTTCGACACAGGAGTTGATTCAGTTGAGAGTGCACTTGGTGTGTCCGCACCGTTGTTGTGGGACATGGACGAGATTTATGGGGCCTCCAAAGGCCCTAGGCGTTACTCTGGTACAGTGGGTACCATTGAGTTGGATGACTTCATCCAGGAGTTTGATAGTTGGTGTGATCTGCAGCAGATGCGGAACCCGACTTTGTTCACACCCTTCATGGCATGGAAGGGGTTGTTTCATCACTTGGAGGGTCCACCGATGGACGACTACCATGAGTTCAGGAGAGCTCATTTGGAGGAGATTGAGTTATGGAGACAGTATTGGTCTCCACACTATGTCTCCATCACTTCAGGCTTGGTGGCCAGAAGTAGATCGGCTGTACCCATGAGTTCTAGCTCGAGTAGTGTTGGTGGAGCTAGTGGAGGTGCACTAGCTGGAGATAGTGCTACTACGAGTGGAGTACCGCTGCAGGAGGTGGTGTGGTACCAGGGTTTAACCCCATGGTTGAGTTCTTCCTATGTTTGAGGCAGAACTACCATGGAGTGTGGATTGACAAGCTGAGGAGCTTGCAGGAGTTCCAGCGGAAGGCTGGAGAGAGCCTACGCAAGGCATATACTTGCATGAGGCGGCTGATCAGTTTCACTCAGGGAGTTACTAAGGCCCAGGCAGTCCAGTTTTGGTATGGGATACTGGACAGGGAGTTGCGATGTAGAGTTCGTGATGCTACGTTGTTGCAAGCTACTTTGCCCACTTTGGTAGTAGTCTTTGGTTTGGCTGAGCGTATTGAGCTCAACATGGTGGAGGAGAGAGTGGTGACAGCTGGATTTGGTAGAGAGACCTCATCCACGGTTGTGACTTCTTCTAGAGTGCAGCAGAGTGCACCACGCCCAGTTGGTTTTCGAGGACAGGGTGGACAGCCCAGATCCTATGGAGCGAGTGGAGGGCCTAGTGGAGTTAGACCCTTACCCTCATTTTCGAGTCAGCAGCAGCCAGTGAGTGGTGGTGTTGCTTGTTGGACTTGTGGTGGACCTCACCATAGGAGAGAGTGTACTCAGGGCAGCGGACCTGATACCTCTGGTGCATCACAGCCAGCACAGAGGTAGTGTGAGCATTGCCATAGATTTGGTCACACTAGTGACCGGTGTTTTGACCTACACCCGGAGTTACGGAGTGGTAGGGCTGCTATGGCAGGTAGTAGAGGAGCTCCAATTCATGGAGGACGAGGTGGTGGTAGAGGATCTACACCTAGTAGGGGTGCAGTACCTGCCCTTACTTCTGACACAGCTATGGCTACTCGGATTGAGCAGTTGGAGCAGAGATTGGCTAGTATGGCTATTGCTCAGAGGAGATCAGATTTGAGTGCTGAGGCTTCCACCTCATATGCTGGTGATAGAGATGCTTTGGACTTCATGTGTGGAGCAGCACAGGTGGATGCATCTACAGTAGTGACTAGGAGTGCAGTATGTGCTCCAGAGCCTAGAGGAGCATCAGTGGAGTTGGACACACAAAGAGGAGAGGTTGGAAGACAGGTCAGACTTCCCCAATCTTTCACGCTATCTGAGGCATTACAGACAACATCCATGGTTCCTAGACGTCCCAGTGCAGGTGTGGTAGGTGGTGATGGAGTACCTTCTAGTCAGCCACTTGCTACTACACAGACTGAGTCTAGTATGATGTTGGGAGCGGCTCAGCTGATTATGCGGCATCCTTTATTTTCAGCCAGTGACATGTTTACAGTGGGAGTTGACCCAGCCCCAATGTTCCGGTTGGCTGCCACATTGTGTGAGAGTAGGGATGGTGCAGTTCCTACTACTAGAGCAGAGGTGGTTGGTAGTGGAGCTAACTTGGTTGAGGAGCATGGGATCCGTTCAGCGACCAGTGGTTTATGGCAGGCAGCAGCGGCTAGACTAGAGGAGTTGCCAGCTAGACCGGCCTTTGAGAGAGCACGGTTTACACCTGGTGTTGGCCTATTGGATAACCAGAGGGGGATTTTTTGTTTGGTGGGACCTTTAGGGAAGGTCTATATACCACAGAGAGTCTTGTTAGACTCTGGTGCGCAGCCCCTTATGTTGGGGAAGGCTGCAGTTGTCGGTCTGGAGTTACGGAAGACCGATGTGGAGAGGTGTCCATTTCAGATCCAGACATCTCTTGGTGGTGGTTCAACACAGTACATCACATATGGAGAGCTTGTTGTCCAGGTTCAGCCTGGTCATCCGACTGATAGCTCGGTGGTGAGAGCTCAGGCTATTGCGACGATAGCTGAGTCATATGATGTGCTAGTTGGAGGAGCAGTGTTATACCCTATGGGTTTCAGCATTGACTATTGGGAGGAGACATCCTCTTATAGACCTGGTTGGCAGTCTGGTGAGGGACGGGTATGTCGCCTACCAGTACGTTTCAGTAGTGGCAGTCTTGGCTCACTACAGTCCGGGACCATGGCAGCATCAGTTTTGGCTTTCAGCGGTGCGGTTACTTGGCCTAGTGACTTGTTGGAGGGGAACGCCCATGCAGAGGATACTCCAATACCAGAGGAGATCACTCGGCTATGGAGTACGAGTGGGATTGTTCCATCACCTTGGATGTTCCATTGTGGAGTTCAGAGGAGGCATTGCAGTAGCATGCAGATCAGTTGGTGCAGCAGGCTTGGAGTGGAGCCTTTGTACCATCAGGGGATGAGTGTGAGGATGAGCCTCCAGAGGCGATTGCTTTGACACCTCTGGATACCACACTCATTGCTTGGCAGTACCTAGTAGAGGGGATATGCCTATTGGAGTTGTTTGGTGGGATCAGCACCGGACTAGCTGCGGTGTTACAAGCGGGTATCCGAGTACAGAGGTACTTGTATGTAGAGAGAGATGAGACTGCTAGGCGAGTCTCTCTACATCATGTGGCACACTTGGCCTATCGGTATTCGGAGTTATTACCGATGTCAACAGTCAGAGGTTACCAGAAGGCCTTACCAGGAGACATTTCCTTACTGGGGGCGCATGACCTAGAGAGACATGGGCCTATTCACTTGGTGATTTCTGGATGGCCATGTCAGGGACATACACTTGCGGGCTGTGGTTTGGGTCTTCAGGATCCTCGTTTTGGTGTGTTTTGGGAGATGTTATGGATACTATGACATCTCCAGGTTCATCACTCTGTTTCTCCAGCTTACCTTTTGGAGAATGTTCCATTGATGGGTGATTCTTGCACTAGAGTGGTGGCGAGTACACATCAGGTCCATTCATGGATGGGACCTGCTGTATTGTTAGATGCAGCCAGAGTGGGATCACGGGCTCATCGTCTTCGTCTTTGGTGGACGAACCTCTTACCCAGAGAGGTTCTACAGCGTGCTTATGATGGGATTCAGCAACTGGACCACATTCTTGTTGATGATATCTTGGATGTTGGACGTCAATCTCAGACAGTGGTAGTGGCTGATAGGTCACCTATGGCAGTGGTGAACCTAGTTGGACAGCCTAGAGCTGCATTTCCCACACTCATGAGTTTCCCAGGCTCTCATGCTTTTCGAGAGGGAGGACCTGGACTTGTTTGGGACTCACAGTTACAGTAGTTGGTGGAGCCCAATGCTGATGAGAGAGAGCGGGCGATGGGTTTTTGCACCGGTATTACCGCTGTTCCAGCAATGTCAGAGGCATCCAGGCGTCAAGTGTTAGGTCAGGCTATGGACCTGAACTGTTTGACCTGGATTGTGAGCCTTGGTTTGGCAGAGCAGCGTAGGATGCGCTTGATAGGCATCACCACTCAAACGCTTGTGAGCCCTGTGCCTATCGAGACGAGTCAGGCACATGCTGGGGGCGATGGACCGAGTGGACATGGTATTCTTGGGACACATCCAATAGCTACTAGGGAGAGTGGTCTACTTGGAGTCCATCCAGATGAGCGTGGGCTACTTGGATTACACCCTTGGTCCACATGGGATGCAGCCAGAGGACGTATGGAGCTTGTAGCCATAGTGGAGGGAGTTTTTCACACAGAGGTTGGGACCTCTAGTGGTCGGGAGTATGACACCATTGCTCCCAAGGGCCCAGTGTAGCAGCCAGTCAGTACGTCTTCCACTCCTACTACAGTTACAGAGGATACTTGGGAGCCAGATCTTGGACCCAAGCTTACTAGCGAGGAAAGACGGAGGGTTTGGAGGTTCTTGAGGAGTTACACGAGTTGTTTTGCCTTCAGTATGAAGGATTTGGGTGCTCTGAAGGGACCTGGCATACGGATTGAGCTGACTAGCGACACACCAATTTTCCGACGTCCTTATCGATATAGTGAGATGGAGAGGACATTGATTCAGAGCCGGAGTAGTGACCTTTTTGAGGCTGGTTTGGTGGAGATTTCACATGGAGAGTATGCATCAGCAACAGTGATGCCAGCCAAGAAGGATATGCATGGCAACTATACAGATAGGCAGATGTGTGGAGATTACCGTCCTATCAACCGACAGACCAGGGCTGATCGGTATGCCATGCCTACACTAGAGGAGATTTTTGATGCGATTGGGCATGCAAAGGTCTTTAGTACTTTGGATCTACGAGCGAGATATCATCAGTTGCCGATCAGGGAGGAGGATAAGTCCAAGATAGCATTTTGGGCTATTGATCCTCACGGCAAGGATGTGTTATATCAGTGGAGGTTCTTACCATTTGGGTTGAAGAACGCTCTTGCTGAGTTCCAGAGGGTCATGGATAGGATCCTAGCTGGATTGGATTTTGCTCGGTGTTATATTGATGACATTTTGGTTTATAGCACTACTGTGGAGGAGCATGAGAGACAGTTGTTGGAGGTGTTTGAGAGGTTGAGATCTCATGGACTCAAATTACATCCTAGGAAGTGTAGGTTCTTCCATGAGCAGGTTGAGTATTTGGGTCACACTATCTACCCCGGAGGACTTGGTGTTCAGCAGACCAAGGTGGAGGCTATTGCACGTATTCCTCGGCCTACGGATGTGAGCAGAGTGCGAGCATTCCTTGGGTTGGCAAACTTCTATCGCCGCTATGTTAGAGGATTTAGTGCCATTGCCAAGGCCTTGACGAAGCTGACCAAGCTTACACAGGAGTGGTGTTGGGGAGATGAGCAGGAGAGAGCTTTTGTAGAGCTCAAGGAGAGGTTGACATCTGCTCCTATTTTGAGGAGACCGATCAGGGGACGACCATTTCAGGTTCACACTGATTGGAGTATGTTGGGGCTTGGAGCGGTGCTCACCCAGCATGATGATGAGGAGAAGGAGTTTGTGGTGGCCTATGCAAGTCGCTCCAACAATTCAGCGGAGGCAAAGTATAGTTCATATGAGGGAGAGTGCTTGGCAGCAGTTTGGGCAATAGCACATTTCCGATGTTACCTATTTGGTAACCCCTTCACTCTCATCACTGATCATCAGCCACTGAAATGGTTGATGGAGTCCGACAAGCTTTCAAGGAAGCTTGCACAATGGGCTCTGATTTTACAGGAGTATGATTTCATGGTTGTTCACAGACCTGGAGTGGTGAACCGTGATGCAGATGGGTTGAGTAGAAACCCATGTCCCAGCTAGCAGGATCAGACCGGAGCACGTTGGCATGGTGAGACAGATGAGGAGATGGTGCCAGGTTGGCATGCATCGGCCTTTCTGTGTATATTGGCAGAGGCATTGGTGGTATCTCTCTCAGCGCATACAGGAGGAGTTATTGAGGTCACAGATCCAAAGAGTGAAGATATTGGTACAGTTCAGCGAGACATTCATGATGATGTCTTAGTGATGGACTATCTTCGCATTGGTGTTGTGGGTGGCACAGTTGGGGCCAAGGAGAGAGACCGTGTTCTTCAGCGAGCCAGACGGTTTAGATTGGAGGGTAGACACCTTTTGCGTGTATGGGAGGATGGTAGAGTGCGAGTAGTACCACTTCCATCATAGAGACCATAGTTGGTCCGTCATGTTCATGAGGAGCTAGGACATTTTGGAGTAAAGCGTACATATAGCTTACTTCAGAGTCATTATTGGTGGCGCGGTATGCAGACCGAGGTACAGCAGTTTGTTACCAGATGTATGGTTTGTGACCGAGTTAGAGCATCATTCAATGCTCCTACGCCACAGTTACACCCATTACCTATCATGGGATTGGGTTACCGTTGGAGTTTGGACTTTGCCGGACCTTTACCGCTGACTGTGAGACATCATCGGTATGTTTTGGTGATGGTGGAGCACTTCTCCAAGTGGATTGAGTTGGTGGCACTTCCTGACAAGTCTAGTGAAGGGACAGCTTACTCGTTCCTGGATCGAGTTCTTAGTCATTTTGGTGCACCAGCTGAGGTTTTGACTGATCAGGGTACAGAGTTCTTGGGAGAGTTTCAGGTCTTGTGTGACAAGGCTTTGATTGATCATCGTACTACATCCCGAGATCACCCTGAGGCAGATGGCTTAGCAGAGAGAGTGGTTCAGACGGTGAAGAGAGGATTGCGAAAGTATGGTTTGCAGAGAGGCCACTTAGGAGATTGGGATCTTTAGTTACCTTGGTTGGCCATGGGCTATCGGTTCAGCCGGCAAGCCTCCTTAGCATCTTTCTCTCCATACTTTCTACTCTATGGACGAGATCCAGATTTACCTGCAGCCATTTGTCGAGATGCTACTGTAGTTTTGGACTTGGATGACCCCGATGTATGGATGAGCACATGTTCTCAGTGGGCAGAGATCTTTTGGAGAGTGATGCCGATGGCCTTTGAGAACTTAGCGATTGCTCAGCATAAAGATACTTTACGCTATGCTACCATTCGAGGAGGAGGTTATAGACCCTCGATCCGTCGATTTCATCCAGGCGACTATGTATATCTATAGCAGACAGCACCGACGACACTTGATGTTCCTACAGGCCGCACTATCTTGAGAGTGCGTGAGGTTTTGCCATCTGGAGTCCTTGTGTTAGAAGGACGTGATGGTGTTGTTTGGAAGGATCATGTGCGCAATTGTGCGCCATGCCACCTTCCAAACATTGATGGTACTATGGACCCAAGCTTGGCACTTGTACGTACAGGCTTGAGGTGTATGTTATGTGGCTCTTCTGGTGGAGCTGCTACTATGTTAGTGTGTGATAGCTGTTCGAGAGGATGGCATATGGCATGTATGACTCCTCCCCTCACGGTGGTTCCTCAAGGACAGTGGTTATGTCCTAGATGTACTTGACCTATAGCTAATTCATTCTTTATATGGTATAGATTGCAGACAGGCGACTAACGATGGGGCTCCATAGCACCCGGCCTCTTGATCTTTGCCCATTAGAGGGTATACTATATACTTAGAGTAGATGGCTATCTGGAGTTAGAGGGACCTAACCGCCAGCTAGGGGGGCAATTGTGGCACTTTAGAGTCTATGTATGACTTATGTGTGAGTTGTGCTTTTATAGTGTATGATGTTGACAACTATGTATGTTGTGTAGCAATGTATATACGCACGACAGCTGTCACACCATTTGTAGTTCCGCATCTAGATGCTCGGACATTGGAGTTCCAGTGATGGTAGTTAGAGTTATTCTAGCAGTTTCTCAGGGACTACTTTCTGACGGTTAGATTTCATGTTCAGGGTACTGACTTCACGGTGGGGCCCACCGTCACTTTGCACCGTTTGCACCATCGAGTGTGCCGTCAGCGGGACCGTTAGGGTTTCAGAGCTAGCTGGAGTCCAGGGGGTATAGTTTCGAAGTGAGCTCTAGAGAGCTCACTTCTCTGATGTTGAGCCTTCGAGTTCCTGGCTATGGTGGATAGAGGCCGGCGAGCATCACCTGGATTCTCTATGCTTGAGTGGGTGTGGCTTGACTGTAATCAATGCCCAGTTGTTGGCAGTTTATAGAGTGACAGATCAAGTACTGATCTGAGTTGAGTTGAGTTGAGAGTGTTAAGCAATCTGATTATTGTGGCACTTTAGAGTCTATGTATGACTTATGTGTGAGTTGTGCTTTTATAGTGTATGATGTTGACAGCAATGTATGTTGTGTAGCGATGTATATACGCACGACAAGTCCACCCGCGGGTGGCGAGTACCACGCATGCATTTTTGGAGAATCCGCTCCATTTCATATTCCTCTATGCCATCAATGAGTGTCGGACAAGGTCAAATATCTGGTGTGGAATGACCTTGGCCTGATCGGGGAGCATATCTGCATAGTAGGGAGACATGGAAGACTGGATGGATCTTCATGTGTGGTGGTAGCTCAAGGTGATAAGCCACAGCGCCGATGCGACAAAGAATCAAGAAAGGCCCAATAAAATGAGGTTTGAGCTTACGAGGTCCAACTAATGTGAGGTTGGTTGTCAATAGCCACACTTGATCCCCAACATTGAACTCCATGTGCCGACAGTGTGCATCGGCATAGTGCTTCTGTCAATTTTGTGCAATCTTTAATCTGTGCTTGGCACTCTCCACACCTTGTTGGATTCTAGAAACAAATGTGTTGACTACATTGATCTTGGTAGCTACTAGACGGATCTTCATCAAGCTAGAAGGTGTGAAGGGATGCTCACCATACATGAGGAAGAACGGAGTGACTTGGGTGGATGCATTCATTGAATTGTTGTAAGCAAATTCCACCAACGGGAGTAGGGTGTCCCACCTCTCTTGCTCTTCTAAGGTGAAGCCGCGTAACATGTCTTCAATTGTGCGATTAGCCCGCTCTGTTTGGCCATCTGTTTGGGGGTGGTAAGTTGTGGACATGGCCAACTTGGTTTTGAAGAACCCAAAGAGTGTTTGCCAAAACAAGCTGGTGAATTGGGTGCCTCTATCGGTGATGAGTACTCTAGACAAGCCATGGTGAGCAAAGACTGCATCTTAGTATAATTGAGCTAGTTGTGGAGCGGTCACCTCCTTGGTGGTAGGGCGTACATGAATCATTTTGCTGAGCCGGTCCACAAAGACCACAATAGAGTCAAACCCTGAGGTGGTCTTGGGTAATTCACAGACAAGATCCATACTCACTTGTTCCCAACGTTGGGTAGGAGTGGGGAGAGGTTGAAGGAGCCCTATAGGAGCTTGATTAGAAGCTTTGTTCTATTGGCAAAGTAGGCAGCTACGCACATAGTCCATCACGTCGTTGCTCATCTTGGGCCAATAGTAATGGCGCTTGATTGCATCCAAGGTCTTGTCCACTCCGACATGAGCTGCAATGGCCGAATCATGACATTCCGCTAGAATAGTGATGCATAATTCTGGGACATTTAGGATCCATAATCTGCCATCTTGAAAGGTGAGTCCTTGGGTACTGGTGACACCTTTGGATGATTATGCTTCTACAATCTATGGGTCAGTTTTTGTAGCCGCCAGAATCTCTTGCCAGAATTCAGGGTTAATCTTAACCTCTGCCACCAAGTTGTTGGCCATTGGCATGCGGGTGAATGCATCTGCAAGTTGCTTCTTACCTTCCACATAGGTGATTGTCATGTTGAAGCGTTGTCACCACTCTACCCACCAAATTTGGCAACAAGATAGATCCTTCTGCGTCTTGAGGTAGACTAGAGGTTTGTGGTCTATCTCTACTACAAATGCCTTCTCGCCCAAGTAGTGCTTCCAATGCTTGGTTGCTAGAACGATTGCCAGCTCTTCTTGTTCTGTGGTGTGGTAGTTGCGCTCTGCTGGTAACAACTTTTGAGAGAAATATGCAATTGGATGCCATCCATCATGCCACTCTTGTTGTAGGACTGCTCCTATTGCTATGCTTGATGCATCTGTAGCCAACTTGATTGGACGTTTTGGGGTCATACCACTTCAAGATTGGTGCATGTAGCAAGGCGGCCTTCAATTCTTGAAAGGCCAACTCTTGTACAGTTCCCCATGTCCACTTCTTCTCCTTGCCAATTAGTGTCGTTAAAGGCTATGCAACCTTGGAGAAGTCCTTGACAAATCTACGATAGAATCCCGTCAACCCTAGAAGCTCTTAAGTTGAGTCTGATCTTCTGGGGCACTCCATTTTTGAATGACCTCTATTTTATCTGTCAATACTTGAATGCACTCTGCACTTACTCTATGCCCCAAGTAGTCTACTTCAGACTTGTCAAACTCACACTTTGAGATTTTGGTGTACAATTGATTCTGTCTTAGAATCTGGAGGACCTCTCGTAGATGTTGTTTGTGTTTTGTCATCATGCTACTGTATACTAAGATATCATCCAAGAAGACGATAACAAACTTATCTAAGTATGGACAAAATATGTCATTCATTAGACTCATGAAAGTGGCAGGTGCATTGGTGAGGCCAAAAGGCATCACAAGATACTCAAAGTGGCCATACTTGGTTCAAAAGGCAGTTTTGTGCACATCCTCCTCTGCAATTCGGATTTGATTGTAACCGCTTCGCAAGTCCAGTTTGGTGAAGTATCTCGCTCCATGGAGTTGATCAAACAGGTCATCCATGCGAGGTAAGGGGTATTTGTTCTTCATTGTTTGTTGATTGAGACCTCGATAGTCAATGCACATGCGCATTGTACCATCCTTCTTCTTCACAAACAAGACAGGGGCCCCATATGATGATACGCTAGGTTGGATGAACCCTTTCTGCAACATCTCCTCAATTTGAGTCTTACTCCTCCAACTCATGAGGTGATAGGCAATATGGGGCCTTACAAGGAGGCGTCTTCCTCAGAAGTGTCTCAATTTTGTGATCTACTCGCCTTTTTGGTGGTAATCCTGAGGGTAGATCATCGGGAAAGACATCTTGAAACTCATCCACCACATCCTTCAATTTCTCAGGAATTTGTCCATTGAGTTGTGCACTCTGGACTTCTCTTATTAGACCCATAAAACATCTATCAGTCTTATAGATAGTTGCCGTCCCTACAACATATAGAGGTAGTTTCTGTTTGTGTGATTTTTCTTTAACCCCAATGATTGACTATTGGTGGGTTCTCATTACTTTCTTCCTCCAATCCACCATAGGGTTGTATTGCTCTATCCATGGCATGCCTAAAATTGCATCATAACGAGCTAAGTGTATCACTCGCCACTCAATTACTTCTTGATATTCTCCTACATAAAGGGTTACCCGTCTAGGTAATGATTCAATCCTCTTTGTTTGCCCATTTGGTAACTCTACTTCTTCACTTCCATCTCTCTCTAGATCCATTCCCAATCTTATTGCAACAGAGCGAGACAAGAAATTCTCTGTTGCTCCTGGATCTATTAATACTCTTACTTGATTACCTTCTAGGATTCCATTCACAACAATCAATTGTGAGGTTGCCTTTCGGGATCGTTGCGCATTATTCTTCTTCCTTCCCTCGCTTCTCTGCTTCCTTATTGAGCCAGTATGGCCGCAAGGTACATTTACTGGCGATCTTTGTTTTCTGAAGTGATTTCCACCTCCTCCTTGTCAATGTGCCTCTCCATGTTGTTCAAAGATTGCCTAAACAAAGGCCGAGGGCCTCTAGGGAAATGAGTGTGACAGTTGGTAGATATGTGCCCAATACAACCACAATTGTAACAACAGCATTGTTCTCCTTGAGTCCCTTCTCCTCGTGGGACTCCATCTCTTTGTTCTTCTACCCGTCCCCGCTCCCCTTGAAGCGGTCATGCTCTTCGATCCCGGAATCAAAGGTTGCCCAATTCCATCGGTACTGGTCCACCCATGTGTGGCATTTCTGCCCGATAATGTTGAGGTGGAGCCACTCCTTCACCTCCACCTAATGCTCCTACTATTCTCTACACACAAGCAATGGCTTCAAATACCATGCGAGGATTTTGCACCATGACTTCTTGGCAAATCCGCTCTTTCAACCCTCGTTTGAAATTGTCGAGAGCCTCTGCTGGACTCATGTCGGTAATTGCGACTTGTAGATCTAGGAAAGCCTCCACATACTCTTATATGCTATTCTTCTGTCTCAATCCCCATAGTCGGGTTCAAGCCATCTACACAGAATCCACCAATTGGAAATTCTTCAACAGTCCTTCTTGCATTGTTGTCCATGTGACCTCCCTTTTCTCTGCCAGCATGGATTGTTCCCATGCATCATACCATGTGAGGGCTTTATCGGTCAAGTACCCACATGCAAACATGCCTGTAGCATGCTCTGTGATCTATGTTGAGAACAATCGGAAATATCAATTCATTCTTGAGATCCAATTTTCCACTACTCCCATCAAACGCTGCCCCTTGTAAGGTTTGATGTTGCAGGTCTTCTTCATCCGGAGTAGCAATGTGGCTTCATCATTGATAGGGTTCATAGGCCCAGATGCCTCTCCAAGTACTTCAGTCGTAGGTACTGGGTTTTGAGACGGCTCTTCTTCTTGCATGGCTTGATCATTCCTAAGGATCTGTACTTGACTTTGTAATGTCTCCATGGTCATCTTAATCTCTCAAAATTCATTCAACATCCCTTGCATTTCTTGCACCAACTCTTGCAATTGCGGATCTATGGTTCCTGCAACACTCAATTGCTAATATCTACTTCAATATAGAGTCAATATAATCACTCTAGAAGGCGCACGAACTATCAGAACTACCATTGGGACCTTAGAAGCTATCACTTGTTGATAATACTCTTCACCAAAATTCCTAACCACAAAATCTCTAAACATCAATTTCGGCCTCACTACATAACAGATTTCTACTTGAGTGTTGAAAGGGAGAGGATTTGGGACATTCATATCCATTTTATCATAATAGAATGTAGATTGTCAAATCCCACTCTCTATCATATATCACCACTGGTAGAATCACTGGGTTTGGTGAGTTCATCACCTTGTCCATGAATTCTGCGCCAAAGTGATAAACTAATGATACCCTCATCTGCTCACGCTGGATATACATAACCTTGATGTGGAATGGGTTTGAGAATGGAAAGCTAGGTGCGGGAAATTGGCCTCCCGGCGCATCCATCCCATCCGCTCTCTAAAGTCCTTCCTACGTCTAGCAACTACTCTATGTTCTCCACCTCAAATTACTCAGTTTCAATAGTTTGTGCTATTCCAAGAGGGGTGATCCACTCTCTTGGACTAAAACACTCGCTTTCATACCATTGTAATACTCTGAGGACAAGAGAAGAGAGAAAACATAGATTGCACACTCAAACAATTGATGCCCCAAGGGAGCACCTTCTCTTTATTATATAGACAAAGAGGATCTCCGCCAAGGAAGCTCCACCATAGGATTAGGGACACAGATAGGTGACATGTCAGAAAGCTCCACCCTTGGATTACTTACTTGGATGGATGACATGTCTGGTCTAGGTCCTATTTGGTTTGTCAAACAAGCTTTGACAAGAGGGAATCTTTTAGGGAATCTTCTTGTAGGAATCTTAGAATCACGTGAGTAAGGTACCGTGAGTAAGGTACCATTAGAAAGCTCTCGATGAGACAAAGCAGGGGGAGGGTAGGCCAGCCTTTCCTCCATTGGGGGGGGGGGGGAATTTGCACATTTTCGAGGCCTAATTCATCCGTTTAGGCCTCCAAAATTGCCTTCAAAGATTTCAAGCATATTTTGGTTCCTACTCTATTAGTAGAAGTCCCCTTTGGTGATACCTCTTTCTGATCTATTTAGTCCATCATGTGTAACATCCTTCCAGATGTTACCAAACCAATTCTCACCTTTAAATCATATGTTTAGCTATTGGTTCTAAGGTTCTCAAGTCTATTTTGGTTTCTGCCCTATTAGTAGAAGTACTCTTTTGGTGGTACTTCTATCTGATCTATTTCAACCATCATGTATAACATCATTCTAGATGTTACTAAACCAAATTTCACATCTAGATCATATGGCTAGCTCTTGGTATTACAACTCCATTGCTTGAAATTGACTGTCTTCTCAACAAAATTGTGGCCAGTGCTTCTGCACACCATCGGCCTCACTACCAAATCTGCATCAATTCAAAAGATCTTTTGCTCATGATCATTTGTAAGGAAAATACAAACCTTGATCAAGCTACCAACAATCAGCAAGGCTTGGAGATACCACCAACACCCTCAGTTCTTGCACTCAATTTCCCCTTGACATCATTTCTCTAAGATAATCAGTTTATTCACACAATTGAAATCACACTCAATCAAATCAATATTTGATCTATCACTCAATAACTTGCCAATAATTGGGCACTAATTATAGTCAAGCCACACCCACTCTAGCTAAGAGAATCCAAGTGATGCCTGCCGGCCTCTATCCACCATAGCCATGAACTTGAAGGCTCAACATCAAAGAAGTGAGATCTCTAGAGTGACACTTCAAAAGTATACCCCTTGGTCTCCAACCCTAATGGTCCCACTAACAGCACATCCAATAGTGCAAACGGTGCAAATGGTGCAAGTGATGGTGAGCCCTACCATGTACTCAATACCTTGAATATGAAATCCGACTGTCAATAAGTAGTCTACAAGTAATTGCTAAAATACTCATGACTACCAACACTACTACTCTAGAGTCCAAGCAATCTAGGTGTGATGCTACAAATGGCATGACATTGTTGTGTTGGGTGCAAGTTCTTGAATTGTTCCAACTTCACCATGATGTCTTCCATCTTGGTGGTAGGTGCAAGAACATTGGCAACTATGAGAATGGGCAAACTTAATGTAGCTATGGAATGCACTATGAGAGTTGTTATGAGCACATGATCATATACAAGTACCAATTGCAATACCATGTACGAGGTTGGTGCAACTACTGGAGCTCTTCCATAAAAAGTGATTTGGCTATTAGAATCCTTGAGTGGCAGCATAAGAGTTATTCATCACAATCCCCTTAAGTCTTAGGATTATAGACCAAGGGTTTGTTAGGGTAATATCCCTCTTGTTAGCTTGAGCCTAACAATGTGCCTCCTCAAATGCTTGGGCTAGAGTTGTAGCTTTGTTGTGTATAAGAAATTTTGAATATCCTCAAGTAGTGCATCCTTAAACCAATTGAGAGCAATAATAGGGTTGGGAGCATGTATGATCATTAATGAGATGTACTGGAATTGTTGAATAAATGCTTTCATGGTTTTGTTGTGTCCTTTGCAAAGCTGGTTTATTTTGTCTCTTAGTTGTTCTTGTTGTCTTGGAGAGATATACTCTTATTGTCCTTCCATACATATCATTGCATAATTTTCCCTATTGGGATTAGTCCATTGAACTAGTATTGTGCAACACCAATGGAACATTGGCTGATTTGTCATGCCATAGCAAATCATCAATGATATTGCAAGCCATGTAAACATTTTCAAACATCCATAAAAATGATTCAAAATCTTCTTGGTCTATGAATACTACTATTTGAGGAGGTATATAATTATTTCATCCTCTTGATTTTGAAGCCATTGTAGTTTGGGCCACAAGGACTATAGGAAAGGAATAGGTATTATTGTAAGAGTGTGCATTGTTGTAGGATGTGAGGCTAAGGTAGATGGGTTTCCTTGAGCAAAAGTGCTTGCCATTCATGGAAATGTTACTTGGGTAGGAAGTGGTACTTCCTCTAGATTGAAAACCTTGATAAAGATGGGAGGTACCGCTTACCCCCCAAACTTAAAATTATTTTACTTCTCAAAGTGAGAGGTAATGCTTCTCCTAAATAGAATAATGTTGTGACTTCACAAGGTGGTAAGGAATATACAAGACTAGCGCGCATTGTAAAATGAAATGGAAAGGACATATGAATTAGCCGACAATAGTGCCAAAAATGTTGAGGGCGGTAGTTCAATCCTGTAGTGGAGAATGCAAGGTGTTATTGGAGGAAGAGAAGTGATGGTATAGTCCTTGCATGGCCCACCATTTACTTGGCTTGGGGAAGAACTAGAGTCAAAATTCTTGTAGTTGGTCATAGTTCCACTAAGGAGGAGAATCTCCCATTAACACTAACCCTTGGAGATGGCTTGACCCTACAAGCTCTATCAGCCTTCATGGTAATTTTCAACTTGGCTCTATCACTCCCACAAGCCCTTTTGCCTCCGTGGTATATCAATAGTACTAAGGTCTATCACCCCCACAAGCCCTTTGGCCTCCGTGGTATATCATTAGTACTTAGGTAACACATTCAAGAGGTGCCTACTACAATCTCTTTCTTATCTAACTGGTGTAATGAGTAATTCAGGACCATTGATTCACAACACAATGCACATAACTTTCAAGAAAAATGCACTAACTCAATCACATCATATATAGAACTAGGTTAGGACTTTGGTGGTTTTTATATTAAGTCTAGCCACATTGACCATAAGATGTACAGTAACATTACAATTTTTTGGGAAGGAGGGTGATTGATTCCCATAGCTACACTAACTAGCCTCCTCTAAAGAATTGTGATCTCTAGAAAGATCACAACTCTTCCAATCTCTCTCTTTCTTGAGGAATCTTCCACTATCACATATTTAGACTTGGAAGATTACCCTCACAAGAGGGGACAAATAGCTGCTCTACCCTTAAAAAGAATTTCCTATCTACCCTTAGCACTATACTAATTGTGCACATTGCCTCCTCTGCAGCTCATAGCATAAATGCCAATTGGCTCTCCTCGGTGGGATGATACTCTTCTAAATATATGCAACCTACTTTGTCAACACACCATCGACCTCTTAATTAATTTCTTCTAATTACTATTCATTCCCCATAGGTCTTATCTTCTTGCACCTTTGGGTAATTTTACATTCTAGAGACTCATTGGTTACTTTTCTTATTGGATAAAATGTTTAGAATTTGGATCTTTTTAAGTTGAAACTTTCAAATTTCATTTCTAAAAAGTTGATCTTTTGACCGCATAAGTGATTTACAAAACCATCCACATACTCAGGCTTAGGTGTGTATTGCACATAGTGTCATTACTTGGAAACCTAGATCCCAATTGTCTTCCACATAAGTTAACTTCTTTGAAGGGTGACTTTGGATGTCATGGTAATAAATGTTCTACATCATGGCTTTGTATGTATATAATCCAACTTTGTACATAGTGTCATTACTTGGAAATCTAGATCCCAATTGTCTTCTACATAAGTTAACTTCTTTGAAGTGTGACTTTGGATGTCATGGGAATAAATATTCTACATCATGGCTTTCTATGTATATAATCCAACTTTGTACATCCAAAGTCTTAACGTTAATATATCAAGTACAACAAAATATAGATAGTATCAAAGAATATATTTATATAAAATTAAGAAATTAAAAATATCTATGTAAAAGTTTCAATAACACTATGTTCAAAATACTATTAGTGTAATCCTTAACATTCATTCAAAAATTCCACATATGTATTGCATGCGCACCAAATAGGTAACTAAGCATTACTATATTAAACCATGGGAGTTGAGTATAGTAGATAAAAATATAATTATAATCTACTGACAATGATAAAATTTCTCTATATTTGGAGATTATAACTTTTGACCAAAGAGCTATCTTTATAGATAGCTTTCAAAGAGAATCATTTTAAAATAGCATGTAGAGCTTTAGATATAACTATTTATTATAGTTTCAAAACAGGATATTATAAATTTTACATTATAAAGAAATAGATTATAAAATTTAAAATCATGTGTAATGAAATGTAAGTTGAGGCTTTACTTTCTTAAATCATACATATAGTGTATAATATGGATCAACGAAAATAGTAAACAATTATATTGAAAGGTTGAATATTCATATATTATTTTACAAACGTATATATTTTTTTTTTGGATATATGAATTATAAAACACAAAAATTTATATTAAATTTTTTTACAATCAACTATTAATCTAAGAGTATATATTATAAATTTTATATTTATATATAAGAATATTTTGATGTGCATGAATATAATAATAATTATAAATTAATTAATTAATTATCTTACTTTCATGTATTTATCTAGTAGTAAATAATATAAAGTCTAGATTTATACATAGAATTTTAGTAGTTCTTGAGACATCTTAACTCTTCTAATACTAGAGCCTTAATTTACAGCATAACCCAAATTAAGATCTCAATCTACTAATTAATTTAGAAAGAATAAATATTAAATTATAAACTAAAACTTAATTACATAATTTAATTTAACTTATTTAATCTTGATATTTAAATTTATTTAAAGAAATTACATTAAAAGTTTAATTTCAAAGAACATTACAAACATTATGCCTTGTTGAGACGCATAGCGCTACCTCGTAACACACCGTTAGGGTGGCCCTCGCCATAAAGTCGCGGCACATTTGGCCGCCAGATGAGCGAGAGGAGCAACAACGACGACGACTGTTATGCCCAACGTCCTGCTCTTTTCCTCCGGCTCTGTGCCCTGTTTCGGTTTGCGCTTTCAGTTCTCACAACACCCCACGTTTTCGCAGCTTCGAATTCGTGAATGCAGGTGAGATTGCGTGACGGCTGGAGGCGAAGGAGGAGGGCAGTGATCAGTTGAGCATCGCGAAGAGCAAAGGGAGTGGACGAAATCCTGGCATATTTGGTGCATTGGAGGGATGAAGATCGAGGAGGTGCAGTCGACGACCAAGAAGCAGAGAGTTGCTTCCCACACGCATATTAAAGGACTCGGTCTCAAGGTTTGTGAATGAATTCCGATTGACGGGAATTTCAAGTTCTGATTTCAGTTGATGCCCTGTTTGAATTCCCGTAGGAGAAAATGATTTTCGGAGTTTTGTTTTCAGGATGATGGAAGAGCGGTGGGAATGGGAGCAGGTTTCGTAGGCCAGGAGCAGGCGCGGGAAGCTGCCGGGCTTGTTGTTGATATGATCCGCCAGAAGAAAATGGCAGGTAGAGCTCTTTTAATGGCTGGTGCGCCAGGTACTGGGAAAACTGCTTTAGCCTTGGGCATTGCACAAGAGCTTGGAAGCAAGGTGCGCTCACGTCACTTTTGTGCAATCGGTCTCCACAGTTGTTCACGATGTCGAGCTAGTTATGAAAAATGTAGCCTTCCTAAGACGTGCTATAGAAATGTTTAAGGCCTCGACAGACGACTTAACACGTTTGGTCAAAATTGCAAAAGATTTCAACCATAAGGCGAGGGTCTAGTAGATAATTCTCAAATAATGTGTACGCAGGTTCCATTCTGTCCGATGGTTGGGTCAGAGGTCTATTCTTCAGAGGTGAAGAAGACTGAGGTTCTTATGGAGAACTTCCGCCGAGCGATAGGGTTGCGAATTAAGGAGAACAAGGAGGTTTACGAGGGAGAGGTAATCTTTTTCTACTCCATCTTCATGTATTTCGTTTATCTTTCTGGTTGTATAGCCAGGATGTCACAGTTAAATACTGTAGTCAATATGGCTGTCCGCAAAACGATAATTTATGACGCACACCGTATACAAGGGTTTTGAGTATCGAAGTCGTGTCTGCAGGTAACGGAGCTCACCCCGGAAGAAAGTGAGAGTACAACAGGAGGTTATGGCAAGAGCATCAGTCACGTGATAATTGGACTGAAGACCGTGAAGGGTACCAAACAACTGAAGCTGGATCCTACTATCTACGATGCGCTCATCAAAGAAAAGGTGCTTAGGAGATTTCCTGTTTGCAGTTTATAATCATCAGGGTTCAAGCACGTTAACGATGTCTCCGGCATGTGGATTGTTTTGTCCGAGGAGCATATCTTCCTGAATTTAAACTCCGAGATTTACCTACCGCAACAAGTACCGCGGTCGTGGATAGCCTCTTCCCTTTGAATCTCTTGATGGGCACCTGAAAGAGATAACTCGATGGACTGAACTTTGAAAATGTTTCCAGTCTGTGCAAGGATTCTTTTCAATTCTGTCTACGTTTCACTCGCATCAGAGATTCATGAAAACGGAGTAAGAGATACTTTCGCTATACAGAAACAGTCTCTTACTTCTGTCCTCTGCCTCCAGACACTTTTTTTGGGGTGTCACGCCCAGGGAGGTCTCAAAGGAGCTCTTCGGGAGGTGGTCATATCACTTAACAAAAGAGGCGCTTTGCCGTGTCCTGTTGCTTTATCATTCCACTCTGAAACAGAAATTCCATAACTTTAACTCCTAAAGTGAAAGTTACCCTGCCGTACCATCTCCCTCCTAAATTCGGGGAAGACCCCAGTTCCTTGTTGAGGCTTTATGGTGGAGGACTTACAGAAAACCTAAGAGCATCTTGAGCCCGATTATTATCATCTGTGCCCGTGCTTATCACTGATTAGACTCAGTCTGGTGATAGTGATACTAGTGCTAGATGCTACTGGTCGTGCTTGTCTATCAGCGAGTCTAGCTAGTGTGATGCTGTAGACGTTGCTACAGCATATTATTTTCTCTCCCCTAAAGTTTCAAATGATTGTGACAAGATGGCATGTCCAGGAGACCCCCGTAGCAGGGAGACTGCACATGCTTGTCGTCTTATCTCCCTAAGGGTCACTGACGAACTGCTCTCTCGTTCAGGTATCTGTTGGAGATGTGATATATATCGAGGCCAACAGTGGAGCTGTAAAGAGAGTGGGAAGAAGTGATGCCTTTGCCACCGAATTCGATCTAGAAGCTGAAGAATATGTTCCCTTGCCTAAAGGTGAAGTTCACAAGAAGAAGGAGATTGTCCAGGTATACCACGCATTACGCTTGTATACTGGGTACTCCAAGTGTCTCTGTGCAAATATATTAGCTTGTCATGATGTTTCTTGATGAATTGCGCTTGCATCAGTACTCCTCGCTTTGTGCGACCATGGGACTGCCTTGTATTGAGGCTTCCAACTAGTTATATCTAGAAGGTATTTTGCAGAGTTGGACCAGTGTTTAACCGCGGTAGCTTTTGAGCTATTGGGCAGGATGTTACTCTTCATGATCTTGATGCCGCTAATGCACGACCGCAAGGAGGTCAGGATATCTTGTCTATGATGGGACAAATGATGAAACCCAAGAAGACAGAAATTACTGACAAACTGCGGCAGGAAATCAACAAGGTGAATATTCTGCAAGAATTCACAGTATTGGAAAGAATGCCAAGACCTTTCATAAAATTCTCCTGGTTGCACCTTCCAAGCAAAGTGACTGACTCTCTCTGGGTGACAGGTAGTTAATAGATACATTGATCAAGGAGTCGCAGAACTCGTGCCGGGAGTTTTATTCATTGATGAGGTGGTGTTCCTATCCATTTGTTGTTCCTATCCAATGTATCATATTTCTCACATTCTGTTGCTTAGGCGGTACTGAATACACATTGTTTGCTAGTTCTTTATATATAGAGCTGTAGATGTTGTTTACGATATGCTGCCATTATGCCTTTGCTTCAGGTGACATTCGATGCATTCTACTTTAGGGATTTATCACCATTCCTGTATTGAGCATATCTTGCTTCCGTTTGCTGTTTAGTGTCTCAGGACTCAAGTGTCCATAGCGCTTGTTGCGATGTACTTTATATGCTGTCCTCTTTCGCTTTGCTCTCGTTACCCTGTTACACTTCGATATGTCTCCAGCAACACCATCCATAAGCTCTCGCATTGTTCCACTCCTCCATTCCCCAGCTAATTCCGTCCCTATTATTTTTCCTTCGCTCTTTGCCTGATTCATGGTTCGACCTCCCTTTGTCTAAGTGTTCCTACCCGACTCCAGCCTACGTTTTAATTTTCATTGTTCACGCACTGCTTACTGATGGTCAATTACATAACGTTATATATTTCTCGCATTTGTTTGCACAGCTGTTATCGATTTCAAGTTGTTTACTAGTCCTTTAGATATATGTTATTCTCAATTTGTTGCAATTATGCCTTTGCTTCTGGTTACATTCGATGCATTCTACTTGATGGATTTATCACTATTCTAGCATTGTGCATAAAGTACATCTTGGTTACTATCATTTGCATTTCATGAGTTCTGGATCATCCGTTCCCAGAACGGCTTCTGCTCTCATATATCTATATCTTGGGTACCTTTCGTATGCACTTAATGGATTCTGGATCACCCATTCCTAGAACGGGCTTCTGCTCTCATCTACCAGTATCCATTCGTCCCCCAACCCCCTCTATCAATTTTTGGTTAGTTGATGTTCTCGAGCAAGGTTTTACACATTTTTTCCATGTCTAAACATCTTCCATTGAACAGGTTCACATGCTCGATGTGGAATGCTTCACCTATTTGAATCGAGCACTTGAGAGCTCTTTAGCACCCATCGTTATATTTGCGACAAATCGGGGCATCTGTACTGTGCGGTAAATTTCTACTACGCTTGTTATTTTAATCACGCTCGTTTTCTTTGTTTCCTTCCTGACTATGAAACAAAGAGCCCTGTTAAACGTGTGTATGGAACAGAGTCAGTCCTGCCAGACGTGGGTATAAAACCGGGCTGTTTACAACGGGTTCTGTATTTCATTACGTTATGTCCTAGGACATTTCAGTGTTTTAGGACTCATGCGTTCATAGATCATACTGCGATATACAATATCCTGTCCTCTCAAGCATACAAGCTTCCGTGGCGCTTGTTGCGATATACTTTATATCCTGTCCTCTTTTGCTTCGCTCTCGTTACCCTGTTACACTACGATATATCTCTGCAGCAACACCATCCATAAGCTCTCGCATGGTTCAACTCCTCCATTCCCCAGCTAATTCCGTCCCTATTATATTTCGTTCGCTCTTTGCCTGATTCATGGTTCGACCCGAGTCTACAGTGTTCCTACCTGACTCCAGCCTGCGTTTTAATTTTCATCGTTCACGCACTGCTTACTGGTAGTCAATTACATAACTTTATATATTTGTCGCATTTGTTTGCATAGCTGTTCTCGATTTCAAGTTGTTTACTAGTCCTCTAGATATATGTTATACTCAAACTGTTGCAACTATGCGTTTGCTTCAGGTTACATTGGATACATTCTACTTGATGGATTTATCACTATTCTAGCATGGTTCATAAAGTACATCTTGGTTACCGATCATTTGCATTTCATGAGTTCTGGATCACCTGTTCCCAGAGCGGCTTCTGCTCTCATATACCTATATACTGTCCTCTCATGAGCTTTCAAACAGAACTCGGTACGAGTGGCATTTGCCCAGCTACTTCAGCACCGTGTTTGGCACTGATGAAGTCGTATGTGCTTTCGTGGAGGCTTACTATGATTGCCTTTCTGCTTCCCTCTGTGTTTTTGGTGTTTTTGGACTCATGTGTTCATAGCACATGTTGCAATATAATCTGTATCCGGTCCTCTAACTCTTTGCTCTACTTTGGTGTTTTTGGACTCATGTGTTCATAGCACATGTTGCAATATAATCTGTATCCGGTCCTCTAACACTTTTCTCTACATCGCCTCGTTCTCTGAGCGATTTCATACTCGCGGTCTGCTGACTCACGGATCTTCCACGACTTTCGATTTCCAGGCTTCTACATGATTCTCGACTCCTGTTTATCTTAATCTTTCTTGTCTGGCTCGTTAAATTGTCGCTGTTCCTGTGGATTTTATTTCTCTACATGCGCTGGGGTTCCGTTTCCGTTTTTTAGATGCATGCTACTTGTATATAGGTGTTATTCTTGAGATGTTTTCCAGGTTACGTTTATTTATGCTATCATTCGATCAGATGTTTGTTATCTTGTATACATTGCATATCTTACATCTCATTCCCATTCAATGAGTTCTGGATCTCCCGTTCGATGGTCTCCCATTGAACAGCTTCTATCCTCTCAATACCCTGTCCTCTCTCCTGCGCTCCACTCCAACTATCCTCAACCAAAACTCTTGCTAATGTGGTCTGCCTTATGGTTCTTACCCGTTTCCCGACTTCTGGGTTCCCTACCCGACTTCCGTTCATAAGAGTAAATATCCGGCTCATCAGTCTTTGTTTACACGTGGTTTACTACTTCTTTACATGCGTTGCTTTGCGATTAGGGTTTATTCGTGGTTGTACATTTCTGTATTAGTCTTTGATTACACGTTGTTTTCGATTAATTCACATGCGTTGACTTCGCGATTTCTTTACATGAGTTACTGTACGCCTTCTGACTACACATTGGTTTACAGTTTCTCTACATGTTGTTACCTTCTGGTAATTATATGATGTCGCTGCTTGGTCTTACATTCGATTTATGATTTACATTTCATCTCCTTTTTGCATGTGCTTTTCATTCAGGTTTTCTTTCATCTTATTGCTATTCACCATCCATCTGCACTTTACTTCATATGGATTTAATGAGTTCTGGATCTGCCGTTTCTCGAATGGCTTCTGCTCTCATCTACCTATATCGTGTTCTCTCATGTGGATCTCCCGTTCCTCGAACGGCCTCTGCTCTCATCTCCTAATATCCTGTCCTCTCACGCTTTGCCCCAACCCAGCCAAGATACCATCCACTCCACCCATCTTCCACTCAAGCTATGGTTCTCCTTTTTCTTCCAGTTGGACCTTCGTACTGGCTCGATAAGCCTCCTCTGCTTTCAAATCAGATGGTTAATCTGTTGCTGTTGTCATCTCTTTGTTTCTCTTCCATAATGTATACAAGTACACTGCAGGTGCTACTTATGAAATGTATCGATTTCTGTTTCTTGCTTTCTATCCTCACTGCATATTTTGTATTGTATTTTCTTGTTTAGATTCACTTCAATTGTATTTGGGTACGGTCATACTTGCACTGCATATGCACGTCCTCGGTTTCCTACGTAGTGGGTTCTGGATCCCCGCTTCTTCGAACTTCTGCTCCCATTACTCCGATATCCTAGGACAAGCTTGGTAAAGAGGGCTTACGGATGAAATTAGGATACCGTACTCAGTTTGCCTGATCAAAACAAAGTCAGTTTGCCCCGACCTAGTGCCCTCTAATCTCGAGCCAGATTGCCCGCCTGACACGAAAATATAAATCACGCAGGGGCACCGATATTAGCAGTCCCCATGGGATACCTGTGGATCTTCTGGATCGATTGGTCATTATTCGCACTCTCCCATACACTACGACAGAAATGGTTCAGGTACTTATCTAAGAACCAGCATCGACTTTCAGCCAAGTTTTATCTCTTACTGAGTTCATCGAACAAGGGGAGATTTGTGTTATCGGCTGCAGCTAGCTAACAGTTGCTAGTGGTTCCCCTAGCTTTCCTTCACTCATATGGCACATATTCGCTTGCTTCAGATATTGGCAATCCGTGCTCAAGTAGAAGGTCTGGCAGTAGACGAGAACAGTCTAGCTTTTCTTGGAGAAATTGGGGAGAGAACCTCGCTCAGGTATGCTCTATGGACTTCTTGGCACGTTGAACTCCTATCTCATCAGTAATCACTTTCTCTTTGTGGCTTTTCCCTGAATGGTCTAGTTATGTCCTCCAGATGTCATTGGTCCATTCTTTTCATTTGCCACACGAGGTGCTGTCAATTTGAATCGCCAAATCCTGGGTAATAGAGGATAGGGTAATTTATGTTCTTATTGAGTTATGGGTGCTTAGTGTTCGGTGGCCAACTTCTTTTGTCCTTGTCGATATTCTGGTTGGTCCCTTTTGCTCAGGTGAGACCATAGGGTGAAGTAAGGTCTTCAGCCTAAGGTAACCCTTTACTTAGTAATGTACGACGATATCGCTGATCATCTAACTTCGAGTTGTTACATACTTCGCCTGCCATTTGTGTATAGACATGCAGTGCAATTATTGACTCCAGCGAGCATCGTTGCACGGACGAATGGCCGGGATGACATCTCACGGGTGGGCCTTCTTTTCCTAGTGAAACGGATGTTGTGTAGGTCTCCTTTAGTCTAAATCGGGAAAGTTATTTTCATCCAGGTGAAGTGGAGTGTAAGGAGCGTGTATCAATATATCAATCGCTAATGTCCATCACTTCATCCGGGGCAGATTTTACCTCTTTCTTTGCTCTTTCCTGCGGTGCTCTATGTCCTTTCATGCTTTTCCTTGTTTCTTTGTTCTTCCCTTCTTACACCTCCCCTTTGTTTTTCCTGCTTGAGTAGGCTCGCCCCTTCCCGTGCATCGCTGATGTTTCTTGCTCCCCCCTCGTATTACTAACGAACCTTTGCTTGACAATTTCTCATTGCTTTGTCTTGGATTTTATCTCTACTAATGGATGTTTGTGATTTCAGGGATCCATCAGGTATGTCTCGATTCCTTCCCTCCTCTTACTCATGTTGATTTATTTATTTCTTGCCTGGTTCACATTATGCGGCTGAGACTCCTGCGATTACTCATTTGCCTGCACTTCTGCTTGCTTTTTCTTTCCACACTTCCACTTCTGGTCAACATTCCCACTACTTATGAGCGGCACTTTTGGGGAGCAACCGAGTTTGTCTTGGCACTCATGAGCAGAAACTCATTACGAAGGGTACTCACACTTGCTCAACTACTTCAGCACTGCGTGAGGCACTGATGAGGTCGCATGTGTTTTCGTGGAGGTTTACTATGGCCACCTTCTGCTCCCCTTTGCTGTTTAGTGTCTCAGGACTCAAGCGTCCATAGCGCTTGTTGTGATATGCTTTATATCCTGTCCTCCTTCGCCACGCTCTCGTTACCCTGTTACACTTTGACATGTCTCTGCAGCAACACCATACATAAGCGCTCGCATTTTTCCACTCCTCCATTCCCCAGCTAATTCCGTACCTATTGTTTTTCCTTCGCTCGTTGCCTGATTCATGGTTCGACCTCCCTTGTCTACAGTGTTCCTACCCGACTCCAGCCTACGTTAAAATTTTCATCGTTCACGCACTGCGTACTGATGGTCAATTACATAACGTTTTATATTTCTCGCATTCCTTTGCATAGCTGTTATCGATTTCAAATTGTTTACTAGTCCTTTAGATATATATTATTCTCAATTTGTTGCAATTATGCCTTTGCTTCAGGTTACATTCGATACTTTCTACTTGATGGATTTATCACTATTCTAGCATTGTGCATAAAGTACATCTTGGTTTACAGATCATTTGCATTTCATGAGTTCTGGATCACCCATTACCAGAACAGAACGGCTTCTGCTCTCATATGCCTATATCAATGTCTAACCTGCGATCTTAGTTTGCTAATGAGGCTTCACCACAGTAAAAGTAAACGGTGGTGAATCTGGGGAAAAATCCGTGCTTTACTTCGGGGTGCCAATACCCTTTTCCAGTATCGGCAGCATCAGTAGATTCACCTCTTTCAATTTTTCTGTGTTTAGGTTCTTGTGATGGTCACATGTTATTTGAAGTCTACCTATGAAAGCCCTCAACTTAACGCAATCTTCTCGCACCTGCAGGGAGATTTGGAAGACATCGCGGACTTGTTCTTGGACGCTAAGGCATCAGCAAGGCTTCTTCAGGAGCAGTCAGATAAATATATCTCTCAATAGAGACTGAACATCCCGAACGTCAAATAGAATCTGAAAAGAAACCAAGATGATGTTTTTCACTGGAAGACGCTAATCCTCCTTGTAACCCACTGTTGCCCTGATAAATGCAATGTAGATTACAATTTTGACCATAGATGTGGTGTGAGAGGAGGTTCCACCGCATGAAGAACGTGGTAGCATATATCAGTACAAGGCAAGGTCCGCCGAAGGAGCCGCTTTTAGTCGGCAATGGATCCGGAATGTTGAGTCAGAAGATGAACACTGTAGGACAATCAGCTCAAGAGTAGACGTTCGTATACATGATCTCTCATGAAATGTCCAAGTCTGGAATGTGGGAAAATGCCATCTTGAACGTTGAGCTTACATTGTACATTCAAATTTATGACATGCCAAGTTCGATAAGCTTTTAGTCGAGATGAAAACTTTTAGGAATCCGTAGTATTTTGACATGTAAACTTGCAAATTCTGATGATAACTTATTTGGATGCCTTGTATATGTCATTGGTCAAGTCTCGTGAAAGAGGAGCCTGCATTCTCTTTTTCCCAAAAGGAACTACACTAAGCACAGATAATTCTTTTTCCTTGCGACGGTCTGAGGCTGACATCACTTACAGCCATTGCCATTACTTAACCTGAGGATGGAACAGATGCCTAGCAGCCCAGTAACTTACTTTTGGAACTCGCAAGGATGACTCCACACAACAAATGAACATGTCTTTGATTATATTTGTTTGTTGGTACCTCCAATAATATACAGCAATTTGTAAATCTGGGACTGACTGACGTTTAGGGTAATGTAATATTGATGTAATATTCGCTAATGCGAGCTATCTAAGTGCAGGAAACTCTTCAAACAAACATGGAGATTCATTACCTCGCTCCACATGCTTCCGGGATTCTTGGCCACTAGCATTTGCATCATTTTAATATTTCCTTTCTGAGAATCATGGAAAGACGTGTGGGCTGAACAGGAAGAGTAAAGAGACGTATAATATGATCACATCGGCCATATCTATACAACGGCGGGAGGCCGGTTCAGCTTCCTCGGCCAGCGTGGAAATCAATGCAGTACGTTTACCATCCGAATGATAACCATGGAGTCACCAGACGTAGACAAACGCGTACGTAGAAGAACGCAGGAGCGACTTGCCTGTGACAAGGACTCATTTGAATATCACTCACTACATACTGAGTGCTCCATGCGTCGCATGTGAAACAAAATTTCTGGGTTCATACATACCTATCAGACTTGAGCGCTGCATATCCGCCAATAGCGCTGAGGATCTTACAAGCACCTGTTTCATAGAACGGAATGAAGAGCTAAAATTAAGGAATTGATATTCACACACCCCACTTTTTGATATTTCCGCACCCCCAAACGCACTAAACTGATCCTTAGAACTGGAAAGCATCAAGTTACGACCCGAAATGACCTAGCGATTCCATAGTCGAAGAGGTAGTCTTTGAGATGTCCGAGTTAAACCTCAAAGCTCAGTAATGAAGTGCAACTGAAGCAGATTTGAAGGCTAAAGGCAATCACAAGATGGAGAGGATATGTCCAGCGGAGATAACTCCTGGGATGAAGATATCAAGTGCGGCAGTTCAATACTAGGACTCTGGGAATGCTGCCTCAATACGATGCTCAATCAGAATGAGAGAGTTGAATGTAGTAAAGTTTAATGCGTTTAGGGGGTGTGAAAATATCAACAAGGGGATGTGGAAATATCAATTTTCTAAAATTATTACAACTCTTTCTTACCTGTCTTTTCCTTCCCAGTCGTTGGAGTCAGGTTCCATAAAGATGTTCAAACTTACAACTTTTAGAGATCTCATCTATGAAAGCTGAAAGTTTGAGTTTCTTGATGGGACCAATTCACCATAGTTCCTGCTGTTACGCCCTCCTATAAATCTTCGACTGCTTGTATGAAACCTATATGAGGATATCTCAGGATATATGCTTGTATGTATGTATGCTTGCATTGGGACTTAGCCCCATTTTACCTCTTTTGTCTCACCCTTGTCCGTCTTGATGGGGTCTTTCCATCCTTCGTGTTTTCTTCGCGGTCACCCTTTTTTCTTGTATGAAACATATATGATTACAGTAGAAGAATAAGGTTCGCATGTGGGAGAGTGTGGCGATGGGAGAGGAGAGGGGGAGACGGGAGAGGAAATATCTATAATTTATGAGTGCTCTCTAGCATATAGCACTCAAGTGAATAGTTGATTTTCTTTGTTTTTCAATTTTGGTTTGATTGGTACCTAGATTGAAAACTATGGAGAATTGAGTAGAAAGTTATGAGGATTTTTAGCTTCTTTTGGGTTTAGAATGATCATCACACATTGAGAGTGATGGATTGGGAATTTTCATTTTCTAATTTATTGGTTTTCATGATTAAGTTTCATGTGAATTTAGTTTGAAAATTTTGGAGATGAAAATTGAAAGTTATGAGAGTTTATAGTTTTTAGGGTTTGGAGAGATTGTATTTGCTTATGTGCTTTGGGATGTGAGGGGTTGTGGTTTTGCAGATATGGAGAGATATGGAGAGGAGCATCATGGGTTACTATCATTATTCTTGTGCAAGCCATGGCTACACCTCCCATGTGGGGTCACCTAGAGCGGCTCGGGATACATGATGCATGGTATGTCATCAACGTTTTACCTTGCAAGGGGTAAAGACCCATGTGGAAGGATGCACAAGGACTATGATCGGACCACTTGGGATGCCCACGTGAGATGAGAAACCACATTGATAGCAATGACACTTGAGATTATGCACGCTTCTTCTATCCCTTTGTTGATTGTTCCAAGGAATGAGTCGTGGGAGTGGTTAGCTATTCAGGCGGGTTGCATTTTGGTGTCATTTTAGACTATTTTTCCATGTCCAAGTCTATTCCATAGGCTACCCCGCACAATTTATGATGAAGCTAGACAAGCTTTTTGCCTGCCACTTGATTGTTTGGCACGTGATTCCTCAGACGAGTTAGCATGGTTTCTATTCCTCTTACTCACTTGATGGTGTCTTTGTTATGCTAGAGGAGGACGTGTGGGGCATAGAGAGGTGGCTGCTAGATGTCATCAATTCTGAGTGGGGGATTGGGTGGCCCTTTAGGAGGAGTCTGTTAGGGCTACACGGTTTAGGAGACAAGCGTCGCCTCAAGATACTATAGATTCCACTCAATTATGACGGTGTAGGATATTGGGTCAAGCGGGAGAGTTTAGTAGAGCAGCACGAGCGCTACATCCTTTGTATATGGCGAGTCCTATTGAGACTATCTCCTCCCTACACTCACTACATCCTATAGCAGTAGAGGGACTACCACTAGTATCAGCCTGAGCAACCTTTATGTCTTGATAGGTCACTATTTGCACAAGCATTATGCACTACCCCTTGCCTTTCCTCAAGAGGCTTGGTCAGGGATGGTTTATGAGCACCTTAGATATTGCTTTTAGGTAGATGATCCTTCTGGTAGTTTTATCGAGTTGTTTCTGGTGGCTGTAGCAATAGCAAGAGGAGACATTCCTATATCTATTAGTCGGGTGTTAGGTACTAGTCAACTTCTTGCAATGGAGAAGGACAAGGAGTGCATCAGACCAATTGCTATTGGAGAGATCTTTTTGCATTTGGTCAGTCATACCATTGTCCTTCAACATCATTCTCACTTTTGACAACACCTCAGTCCACATCAGTTTGGAGTAGCTACACTTGGAGGATATGAGGCTATATCTATAAGCATTAGGGTATTCCTAGATATCCATCCAAAGTAGGTCATCATACACGTGGATATTGAGAACACTTTTAATAGTGTCTCACGTGCATCCATCTTTAGAGAGCTTGGGGAGGCTGGTGGATCCTTGGTGAATCTCATTCCTTTTATGCGGTTTTTTTTATGGATCTCCTACTTCTCTTTACTACCAACATGATTGTTCATAGGAGGGAGTCACCGTCTTGGAGTCAAGTATTGGTACATGTAGAGGAGATCTTTTGGGAGGACCCTTATTTTCCATGGCTCACTTTAGAGCTCTCCTATCTACTACTTTGGCCATGCCAGGTTTTGTATTTCCCTCCTTGGCATATGATACACACATCATGGGCCCTATAGATCAGATTAGGCATGCCTTTGACCACTTGACTATCAAGCTACATCTAGTAAGCTTGAGAGTCAAGGTGTCAAATTGCAGCGCATAGTCTCCTTTGGGTATCCCTTCCCACCTTGAACTTCCAAAAGGGTGTATCACATCCAGATATGGACTACGTGTTCTTGAAGTGCAAATAGGATCCAAGGATTTTGTTACACGCTTCTTAAACACTGCTCTTGCAAAGGATGTTCTCCATGTGGATGACCTTCCATTATTAGGAGATCCATAGGTGGCATTTGGTATACTCTCCTCAAGTATTGCTTGTGGACCATCCTTCCTCATATGTATAGTTCCCTCCTCATCGTCCTTCCTATCATGTTTGAGAGCATTTGATAGGAAGATTATGGGAATCTTTAGTGATATTATTGGACCAGGGACATTTGAGCGTGTGATAAGGGATTTGGCACGTAGAAAGACAAATCTGCTGATCTCATGTGAAGGAGTTGGCTTGCTATCTATGGAGTAGACAACATCTATGGCATTTTTGGGGTACTTGGGCTCTCTCGACATCCCTACTTTCCTCTCATTTTGTGGTTGTTGATATGCCAGTTTTGGAGACTTATGTGATAGAGGTAGAACAAGGATCCTTTTCTCTCCAAAATGTTATTGCAATAGACAAGAGATAGTATGTCTCCATTGGCACAAGGATTTTCCATAGGATTTTCCACCTGTTGCTTCATTATTGTCAGATTGGACTAGAGGTTTATAGTCTTCCTTGATGGAGCAACAATGTGAGCATATGCTACATTCTCTCTTAGTCGACTCGTCCATTCCTTAGGCTACTAAAGCACATCTTTGGTCTTGCTCCGGCAAGGTGCAGGCTCTTGGATCCTAGTCGACTGTGCATTAGGGCATTCCGACTCGCACCAACTACTTTCTCTACAGCGATGAGGTTTTGCCTAGGTTTGGTCCACCCATCTGCATCTTCATTACTCATTTGTGAGTGTGGTTCTACATTAGATGCAACAATGGTCCACATGACATAGTGTCCTTTTGGAGGACAAAGGATAGCTACCCATGATGCTATTAAGGACATAGTGTTTGCTATGGCATGAGAGAGTGGATACTTGGCTTGGATGGAGCATTTGTATGCTTTGCAGATGACATCTGTCAAGGCAGAATTATACTTGGTCCGAGATGATCAAGTGATAGTAGCGGATGTTGTGGTTATGGACCCTACATGGGATACAATTTTGAAAGGAGTGATTACCCATCTCCTTAGATGGGCGGCAAGTGCAACAACATGTCGCAACATCTCCAAGTATAGGGGCGTGCAGCAATGTCAACTCTTTGTTCCTTTAGCCTTGGAGTTATATGGAGCAATGGAGAAGGTTTGACACATTTGTCAAGGAGTGCATGAGAGCTTATCATGTTAGGCGCAAGGGGTTACCACTTTCACTCTCATACTTTGTAGCATATTTTAGACAATGTGTGTCCATTGGTCTACAAAGGGTAGTGGCTGGTGCAATCTATAGGAGAGCAATCACATTAGGTGATGTTCTTTGTATGCTTCAGTTATGTGTAGACTGTACTGTCAGCCGGCTTGTCTCTCACTCAAGATGAACCTCTGATGGCTATTATGGTAACGCACCATGGACTAAGAAGGCAAGGAACTCCAACTCCATCATACTCCTCCAAGGCTAACACTCCAAGACTCAAGACATTGCTCATTAGAGAACTCAATGAGAGATAGATAGCTGCAAATGAAAGGATGATGAGTACTTCCTCACCCCTTGTTTATATACTTGTGAAATAGTTACGCACCAAAGTTACTAATTACTGGAGTAACTCAAGTTACTAGGCTAAAAGTCAAGTAAAGTCAACAAGTATAAAGGAATATCCATCCACATGGGCATATTACACTAAGCATGTGATCTTATCTTGACCCAACCACTAAGTCAAGGATTCCTTCACATGGGCTATCCTTGGATTATAGAAGAATCCAAAACAAAAAGACTTACGGGCCCAAGAGTTCTCAACTCTTTCCTCAAAGCCAAACACCTAGGAATAATACCAAGTCAACACACTAGAATCTAAACTAGTGGTGCTCATCTTTTCCATTTCCTCTAAAGTAAGGTCCCCTCTATCTTAGCTATGACTAACTTTAGCTAATCATGACTAATGTAGAACCATCCTTTATCTCTATATAAACAATATTTCTCAAGTACTTGTAATACCAAGCTAAATATCACAATACCACACACATGCACAAATGGATGTTACATTTACTCCTAGACTAAGTTTTCACTTTGTTCTCAAAGTGAATGTTTCTCTACCTTCTATGATACATTTCAACTTATCATGGTTAATGCTATCAAAGCGTCTTCCTCCTAACTCCTTGAGATCATAAGGTGTAATTGCTCCACACCTTCTCTACTATGAAAGGTCCAAAGTACACTTTGGACCTTTCATAATGGAAAACCAGGCAAAAACTTCTTTTGTACTCTCTTGAATCAAATTAAATCAAATAACATTACCCAATCACCTTCTTTGAAAGGCTCCACCTTCTTCTTGCGTTGCCTCTTGTTATAGCTTTCCTTTTGTTTCCTTTGGGCTTGCTCTACTTGTCCCATAGCAGCTGCTCTTGCCTCTTCCAACTCCATGAGTTGTTCTTTCCTTGACTTCTCTACATCACCTCCTTGTGCTTTCTTCAATCTCTTATGAATGCTTTGGAAGGTAGGAAGATCAAAGTGAATAGGTAGGGTAGACTCAATACCATATACCAATTTAAATGGAGAATATTTGGTGGAAGTCTTCATGGTTGTACTATACTCCCACAAAATTGCATGAATCCTCTTGTCCCAATGATGTTTAGCCTCCTCCATTTTTGCATCTTTGGCCAACATCATGCACAAGTCTGATTAGTTCTCTCTGCCAAGCCATTGGAATTTGACTTGTAGGATGTAGTTACTCTATGTGTGATAGAGAAATGTTGTAGCATGGCTGTAATGATGCTTCCTGTAAACTCTACTCCTCTATCAAAAACCAACTCCAAAGGGCATTCAAACCTAGTGATAATGCATTCATAAAGAAATCAACCAACTTCATCTTCATTCTTGTCCCTCAATGGTCTAGCCTCAACCCACTTGGTAAGGTAATTAGTAACTACCACAATATACCAATTGTTCCTTGGGGTTCTATTGAGAGGACCTACAAAATCAATTCCCCACTTCTCAAAAGGTCCTAGCAATAGAGTTGATTTAAGTGGTGGAGTGGATGTAGAATTTCTAGCAAAAGCTTGACAAACATGACAAGTTTTGCAATAATCAAGATAATCCTTGAAAATCACTCTCCAATGGTAACTTGCATCTAGAATCTTGAAAGTAGAGACCTTTCATGCAAAGTGTCCTCTACATTCTAAACCTTCATGAAAATCCTTTATGAGTAGGATAGACTCTTCCTTACCTACTACTCTTTGAAGTAGACCATCTGCTCCATGTTGAAAAAGAATATCCTCCACCATTATGTAAGGTCTAGATCTTGCTTCAAGGGCCTTCCTCTCCTTAGCATGCATCCCTTTTGGATAATTATCTCTTGTCACAAATCCACAATCTCCTTGTACTCCATTAAAAACTCTTGAGTGATTGAGATTGTCATGAGCTCTTCATCTGGGAAGGAATCCTCCACTGGTTCATCTCCATCATGGTCATAGGCCCTAGATAACAAATCTGCATTTGCATGTTTCTTCCCTGGCCTATCCTTGATGGTGTAGTCATACTCAAACAAGAGTATTATCTACCTTGCTAGTCTCCCTTCCACATTGGGCTTGTTGAAGATGTACTTCAAAGCCTTATGATTTGTGAAAATGGTGGATTTCCCTCCAATCAAGTAGTGTCTAAACCTCTTGAGACCAAAGATCACTGCCAACCCTTCTCTCTATATGACAGAGTAGTTCTTCTTTGATGTAACCATTTTTCTACTAGCATAAACTATTGGATGATTATGCTCATCTTGGTCTAATTGACTAAGAGTGCATCCTATAGCTACATTAGAAGCATCAGTGTAGAGGATGAAAGGCTTACTCCAATCAGATTTAGCAAGAATTGGAGCTACAACAAGGGATTGCTTGAGCTCCTCAAAAGCTTTGAAAGCCTCCTTGTCTTCTAAAATCACCATGTAATCTACACCCTTCTTCATGTAGATGGTCAATGCATAAGCCTTGTTTGAAAATGAGAAGATAAACCTCATATAGTACCCAACCATCCCCAAGAATTGATGTAACTTTGTCAAGCTTGAAGGGAATGGGAAGTGTGAGATTTTCCTCATCTTCTTAGGATCAATTGCTGTTCCATCCTTGGAGATGATGTGCCCCAAAACTAGACCTTCTTCACATTTAAAAATGCACTTCTTTGGGTTGAGTGATGCATTTGCCTCATCCAAACATTGCAAGACCTTGATTAGTTGCTCAAAGTGCTCCTCCTTGCTCACATAGATACAAAAGTCATCAATGAGGTCTCTCACAAATTTCCCAATGAAAGGTTCAAATACCTTGTTCATGAACCATTGGAATGTGGATGGAGCATTGCAAAGCCTAAAAGGCATGACCTTGAAAGCATAAGTTCCCCAAGGTGTGGTGAATGTGGTGAGTTGTTGATGCTATGGTGCAATCTTGATTTGGTTATATCCACTATAACCATCTCCAAAACTATACCTCTCATGACCTAAAACCTCCTCCAAGATCTCATCAATGAATGGCAATGTGCATTAGTCCTTCTTGGTAACAATGTTGAGCTTCTTGTAATCCACACATACCCAAAGCTTGCCATTCTTTTTATTCACAATGACAATTGGAGACACCCATTCTGAATTCTCCACCTCAAAGGTAAATCCGGCCTCCTTGAGCTTGTCAATCTCCTCCTTCACAACTAAATATATTGGTGGGCTAATGCAATGTTACTTTTGGCAGGTTGGTCTTGCATGTGACTCCACCTCTATCTTGTGTTCCTCCAAGGTGACTTCCTTCAAATCCTTGTAACTAAAAGCAAACACATGGATGAACTTGTAGAAAATCTCCTCAAATCTCACCTTCTCCTCCTTGGTAACATTTAGGCCATACTTGAGGGTAGATAACCTCCTCTCTATCTCCTCAAGTATCAATGGTGATTTATCTGGGTCCTTCAAAACCTCTGGCTTAGGTGCAAAATCCATACCACACAAGGGATATACATCTAAATCAGATTCAGATTCAGATTCATCCTCCGCCATGGAAGTCTCCTCTTCCATGCTTGTGTCCACACCTGAAGCTACTTCTTCAAAATCTGATTCCCAATAATCAGAAGATGGTGTATCTGAATGTGAAGTGTTGGAGTCATAAGAATTGTGACTCTATGGTTTGATGGACCAATCCTCAAGTACCCTTTGTGCCATTGATCAGTTGTGCGTGCTGCTCTCAACCATGGCTTCCCAAGAAGTAAGTCATAGCTTGGATCCTTCAAGACTTAGAAAGTCATGAGATTTTAAACTCACATAATTAAAACTACCACTTAATCCATCACCCCTACTGGTCAAACTTGTTGCTTTTTTACCATGCTCACCACAAATGTTGAAGGTCTTGAGGATATCATACCCAACTTCTTCATCAACCTTTCTGACATGGCATGCACTGCTGATCCTCCATCAACCAATGCATCCTTGATGTTGTGACCATTTACTCTCATATCAATCTTGGAGGCATATTCACAAGCCTCCCATGGTGCTGGTTTGGCATCCACCACCCCCATTGGTACTGGAGCTTTTTCCTTCTTTTTCCTCTTGCTCCTTGTAGAACTCAAACCACCTCTAAGCTCCTTTCTCAAAGTAGGATTCAAAGTAATCAATTGGCCCATTGTGATGTTAGCCTTGTGACTACCAACATCCTCCAAGACATTATAGTTCCATTGTTGCTTTGAGATCAAGAAGTCCTCCATCTCCAACTTCTTCCTTGGATTCTTTGGTGTTGAAGTGCTTGTGCAAGTTCTCCTAGTAGGCATAGGAGTATCTTGGCTAGGAGTGAATCCTTGAGAAGAGTGCACATCCTCTGCAAAACAAGCTCTCTTCTTCTCTCGTGCCAAAAGCTCCAAATTAAGACTCTTGGAGTTTGAGCACTCTCTCTTCTCATACTTTCTCTCAACCACATTTATAGATGCTATCATCTTACCTTTGTTTGGATTAGAAGCCATTTGGGTTTCACTACCTCCCTCTTTCCTTCTATTGGCTCCTTCATAACTCCTTCCTCCATGGTAAGTGAAATTTGGGCAATTCCTTTGGATATGTCCTCTTCCTCCACAACCAAAACAATTTCTCTCATTGAAATTTTTGGTTGGTTGGCCTTCTCTATATGGATAACTTCTATAGCTCCCAGGCCCTCTTCCCACATTCTGATCCACCTCTCTCTTCTCCCATAGTTGCACCACATTGATCTTGAGATCTGCAAGTTGTTTTGTGATGGTTTGAAGTGGATCTTTGGTGGAGGTGCAAGAAGTAGAGCAACTACTACTTGTGGTTCAACCCTTGCCACCAAATTATCAGAAGTTCCCCCATACTTGTAACCTTGAGGAGGATGCATAACCTCCTTCACCACCAAATCACCCTCATCCCCTTCCAAACTCTCCTCCATATGAATTGCAATCTTGATAGCTTCAACCTTGGAAGAAGGTTTCTCATATCTCACTTTGCTTCTAATTTGTGGTCTCATCCCTTTCACAAAATTCTTGGTGAGCATGGCCCCTATGCCAATCATAGTAGTCTCTACATCATCCCCACCCTTCCTCAACACTATATGAAATCTAAACTCTAACTTTTCCACTCTTTCACATAGACTTTCACTTTCTCTCCATCTCCTTTTTTGAGAAAGGTAACCTCACTCATCAATCTATCATAAATCTCATTTGTAAGGAATTTCTCAATGAGTGCTGAACTAAAATTCTCCCAAGACTCTTCTTCCCTATCTCTCCTCTCTCTCTTTTGGTATTCTAACTCATACCATGTAAGTGCTACATCTTCAAAGAATTTGGTAATAATGAGACCCACCCATTCTTCCTCATCTCATTGTTTCTTATGCAAGCTCTCTTGAAGTCTCTCACAAAGGCCTTCACATCTTTTTCATCCTTGCCAAAGAAAACTGAAAGTTTCCCCATCTTAACCCCTCACTATCTTTCTTTTCTCTCAATTTTTTTCTTTTTTTCTTTTCTTTTCTCTCACACTTTAACTAATAGAGTATATACACGACTAACACCATATGAAAATAATCCACTCTAGGGAACAAAAAAGTTTTAGGTTGCTCAAAGTTTTCTATAGCAACATCAAATCCTAGAGTGCATATTAATTGAACTCTCATGGATAGTTTATCCATAAGTTGAAAGATTATCTCCATCACTAATCTTGAGAACTAGTTGATGAAGGTGGTAGTATTTTTGTAACTATACTAAGACTCTCTCCAAGATCTTTCACTAAAGTCTCCAAAAGTGCTTTTACTCCACTACACTCATATCCTTTTGGAAGTTCTTCCATTCCACAAACCTCACACAACTCCTTGGTCTTAGATCTTTTCCCTCCCAATCTTGGTGAAGAAGGTCCAACATGCAAACCCAAGTCAAGTAAGCCTCTCCTTTCTCTCAATCTCTTGCTCTCAAAAGTCAATGGACATGAAATTGCCTTATGTCCCTTCTTTCCACATAAAAAGAACTTAGACTCACTCTTTCCTCCAAGTGGTGTAAGTTTTTGGATCCTCTCAACACTCTCTTCAAATTCTATTCTAAACTCTCTTCTCCTCAAATTCACCCCTACAATCACCTCAAACCCTTGGAGAATCTTGAATAGCCTTAATTTTGACTCTTGGTGACCCTCCATGTTCCCAAGATGAGTCTAAACACTCAAATATGCTTTGTGTTGCTCTCACACTCTTCATGCATGAAATCTAAACTCTACAGAATTGACACTTCCTCACGATGTCAGTCAAATCTCACATTGGTATGTCACAGTCCTCTGAAATTTTTCACACTTGATCAAAACTCCAAGGCATCCCTCCTTGCAAAATTTCAGATCTTTTCATTGAGCCATTTGGCCTAGGAACCTTTCTATCCAGCACACATATTTCAGATTTGGTATGAAAACCACCCTACTCACTTTAAAAACTTATAACTCTCTGCTCAAGAATGACATCTGTCTAATTTTTTGTGTCAGCAAGTAGGATAAAATGCACTAAATTTTGTTGGAAATTTTCAGCACAATCCACTAAAAATTGAAGAAATGGTACACTCTATACAATTTTCCAGAGAGCATGCAATTGCGAGAGCAGTTTACCCTATCAACTTTCAAAAATTCTACTCCAGTGCACATAACAACTCTCACAATTATTTCAAGTGTGCTAACTAAAGGATAATTGAAGCTATCATGTGTAGGAATTTCAAGTCCAGATTCCAAACTTGAGATTTTGCCTAAAATCAACTTAATTTCCAAAATCTGCAGTCCACCTCACACAATATCTCCAAATCGTGTCAAGTGTACAAGATGTACAAAATCACCTCAAAGACATCATGATGAACTATAGGGTATAAAAATGGGTCCAAATTCTCTAACATAAGTTCAGCCATATCCTCCACTAAAGTTCTCTCTAGGTGAGCTCTCATAGTCTCCTTCTATCTAATATAGAATTGTACGCGGAACATTATCTTGCCTTCTAAAGAAGTCTCGGCAACAAAACCAAAAATGTGAGCTGGCCTGTCTCTTGCTCAGGATGAACCTCTGATGGCTATTATGGTAGCGCACCATGGACTAAGAAGGCAAGGAACCACAACTCCATCATACTCTTCTAAGGCTAACACTCCAAGACTCAAGACATTGCTCACTAGAGAACTCAATGAGAGAGAGATAGTTGCAAATGAAAGGATGATGAGTACTTCCTCACCCCTTGTTTATATACTTGTGAAATAATTACACACCAAAGGTACTAGTTACTAGAGTAACTCAATGTAAAAGACCAAAACCGAGGAGAGAAATAGGAGAATGGAAGCTCACATTGGGACACTTGAATGAGGGAAAACTCCGAATCCTAGCATGAGCTTCGGCCTTGGTATTTATAGGTAGCATACAAGACCCTTGAAGCTTCTCAAGAAGTTTCCTTGAGCCGCTTTCTTGGAGTGCAAGCCAAGTTAACTAGGAAGCTTCTCAAGAAGCTTCTCAAGAAGCTTCCTTCTAGAAGCCGCCTACTTGGCGTGCAAGCTAAGCTAGTTAGAAGCTTCTAGAAGCTTCCTTCTAGAAGCTACCTGCTTAGGGCGCAAGTTAACTAGTTGGGAAGCTTCCTAAGAAGCTTCTTAGATGCTTCTAGAATATTCTAGGCTATTTTGTCTTATTCTCTACTTCATAAGCCCGACTAACTTCATCACTAAACTCCATATTGTTACACTCAAGCTACTAGGCTAAAAGTCAAGTAAAGTCAAAAAGTATAAAGGAATATCCATCCACATGAGCATATTACACTAAGCATGTGATCTTATCTTGACCCAACCACTAAGTCAAGGATTCTTTCACATGGGCTATCCTTGGATTATAGAAAAATCCAAAACAAAAAGGCTTGCGGGCCCAATAGTTCTCAGCTCTTTCCTCAAAGCCAAACACCCGGGAATAATACCAAGTCAACACACTAGAATCTAAACTAGTGGTGCTCATCTTTTCCATTTCCTCTAAAGTAAGGTCCTCTCTATTTTAGCTATCACTAACTTTAGCTAATCATGACTAATGTAGAACCATCCTTTATCTCTATATAAATAATATCTCTCAAGTACTTGTAATACTAAACTAAATATCACAATACCACACACATGCACAAATGGGTGATACAGTACAACTTGCATAGCTCGGATATCTTAGGTGCGGTAGGGCAGATTTCTCATATAGACTCTATTGGGCTAAGCCCCATTTTACCTTTTTTGTCTCTCCCTTGTACGGGCTTGATGGGGTCTTCCCATCCTTCGTTTTTTTCTACGCGGTCACCTTCTTTCTCTTCTATATGAGGATATCTGCAGTGTAACCATGTCGAGTTACAGTGCTGTAGTCACTAGAACTTCCTTATCCACGGTCATTCTGATCCTAGAAAGTTGAGATAAGAGGGGCTTACATAGAGAAAAAAGTTTTACTTTTTAAAAGGTTGTGGCGCAAGGTCAACTTGGCCCATACGAACCGCAACATTTCAGGGCCTTTGCTGTGCTCACATGGTTTACATACAAGCTAGAAATGCTTCAGTAGGGGTCAGCAAGTTCTGTGGATGTATGCCGACTAGCTCAGCCTTTGCTCTGACTCGAATGCAATGAGTAATGGCAGTAAAAATCCATACAAAGTCTTATGGAGAACGGGAGGTTTTCAACGACTCCACTCACCGATAGGAGAAGAGAAACATACAATTGGAGGAAATCCTCTTAGCAATGTAGAATAACGAACCTCTGCAGTCGTGAGGGAATCCACACGTTGCTTACATCGATCGATCACGTTCTTAGTTTACATCGATCACGATCACGTTCTTAGTGCAGCATGATTCTCGTAAAGGGATCAATGTGTGATGGCCTTGAACAATCTCCTTCAAGGACAACTTCGCGTTGCTCACTATCAACCTCCTTCAAGATTCTACCATTGTTTGAACTGACAATAATGATTGACGTAGACAGATTCGTTATGACCAACCGCTACGATGATAGTGCTTGAGTTTAAACATCAATGAGGAATACCTTACTCCGCTACCTATTCCTTGTAGGAGTTCGGCCCAACGATTCTCTCCTTCTCTCATCTACCCATGAACGTTAAACCCAGCTCGATATTCATTCGGGTCCATGTTTCTTGGCCCCCAGCTTTTTCTGTCTTGTCAACAATTCACGGGAACATGCATCCAATTCCAAACTCGAATGCATGAGTGTTGAGCCGTATCCTTCTCCTCCTCTGTCTTTAAGTCGGAGCATAAACCCAACTTCAAGTTCCAACCCTGCATATGTGGGGGCCACTCTTCTTCTCTCTTCTATCTATGAAAGATGATTCCAATGGGAGAAGGGAAGAAAGTAGCAGCGCCAGTCAAAGAGGCCCAAAAACGAGCGTGGCAAGAGAAATCAACTCACTACAGCAGTTACTAACTGCTCACTCTTGTTGTATCACCTTGCAGTGCTACCCCTTCTACTTCACGAGAGGATACTTCCTTTTGTGGGCCACCTCTTTCAAAGTAGGTCAGTTAGTCAACTCGCAATCTCGACAAGAAAACAAGCGGGTTTCGCTAAGAAGTAACAAGTTCCAGAAGTTTCGTGTCCCGTTATACCCTCCAGTACGTTAATCTGTGACGTTTCCATTTGTAAGTTACGATGAATTTGAGAGTTGTGTCGACATGGAATCGGTGGGGTTTCTGCTGTACAGTTGGATATAGGGTGGGCTGTGGTGGGCTAGACAAGTCGAGTGTGTTCATTTCCAAAGAACTACGACCAATCACTGTCAAGTGTCTGCTCATGTATCCACATGGGATGTTTAGACTTCAGAAAGTGCCAAGTGGGACAGTGCACAAACAGGTCACAACGAAGTGTGCTTGTGTTTGCAACTCATCTATAGCTTTTTGTCAGCTGCTCCTTATTACATAATTGGGCAGAAATCAAATCCAAACTTCGATTACGAACTCCTGAACTTCTTGTTAAGCATTATGTACTTTCTTGCAAATTTCCTGTGGAAACCTTATGTTACTCACGTGTTACAGTGCCTGTAATCTTTTGCCTACATATGAATTCCACAAGGGACTTCGGAAGTATCTATTCTCCTGTCTCCAAAGACTAAAACTATAGACGATTTCAAATGAATGGATAATTCCTATATAGGCTAGGCTAGATGATCCCACAATCATTACGTTGAACCAGTGGAACTAAAATCAGAACATCATGATTGCATGCAGATCCCTATATAAATATATAAAGAATAAATCAAATCAGCGCGGGGAGACGTCCGGTTATTACATGCTTAGCTCCATGGCGAACAGCGTCAAGAACTAGTGAGAAGAAGTGATTGATGGCAAGGAATAGTTGAAGGACTCAGAAATCCATGATAAACACGGGTTTTTATCAGAGTTTCAGTTTTACTAAAGCTTCGGTTTTACATGCTGGAGTTACTTGAGTTTCGGATGTCTAGTTCTAACACAAGGATATTTTGGTAGAGATTATATCGTGCATTGATTCCAGCTTAGACATATACTATCATTTTGATGGTCCTTGCGATTTATCATGACGAACCTCGAGGTTTGGGAAAAAAGAAGTACTGTAGAAGTTACGGATTAAAAGATACGGCAGTGAGCCACTCCAGAGACAGGTACACAGTTTCTTTCCACCTAAAAGCAACCTAGAAACCGTATATAAAAAGAAACAGTTCTTGAAACATATGAAAATGATTTCAAACCCATGAGATATCCGGGAGAAGGGGGCCGTTGATCTACGACCATTAAATGGAAGGTAGAACATTTAACTGTCTAGCGGAACGACAACGCCAGGAAACCCATATGTCTCGCCAGTGGCTCTTGGATTAGAATCGAATGCTCCAGATTCGATATACCTTTATCCGAAGCGTCCAAAGCCTTCCCCATTACCATGAGGCCTAACGACCTTCGTACCCCTCCTGTACGTAGACGGAAGTACTTACAAAAGGTGGGGAAAAAAAGGTAAACAGCACGACCGCGGAGGAAAAATGAAAGATTGGAAGACCCCATCAAGCTGTACAAGGGAGAGACAAAAAAAAGATAACATGGGGCTAAGCCCCAATAGAGTATGTATGAGAAATCTGTCCCATCGCACCTAAAATATCTGAGCTATGCAAATCGTATGGTCTACATACAATTGGAGCATCCGAAGATATATCACTTAATGTGATTGCTCTCCTATGGATTGCACCAGCCACTACCCTCTGCAGAACAATGGACATAAGTTGTCTAAAATATATTATAAAGTATGAGAGTGAGAGTGGTACCCCTGACGCCTAACATGATAAGCTCTCGCGCACTCCTTGACAAATGTGTCCAATGCCATGTCCATCGCTCCATATAACTCCAAGGCTAGAGGAAACAAAGAGGTGACCTTGCTACATGCCCCTATACTTGGAGACCTTGCGACCTGCTGCTGCACTTGCCGCCCATCCAGGGGATGGGTAATCACTCCCTCCAAAATTGTATCCCACGTAGGGTCCGTGATTATGAAATCCGCTACTGTCACCTGATCATCTCGGACCAAGTATAAGTCTGCCTTGACACGTGTTGTCTACAAAGCATACGAACGCTCCCTCCAAGCCAAGTATCCATTCTCTCGTGCCATAGCAAACACTATGTCTCTTATGGCATCATGGGTAGCTATCCTCTATCCCCCAAAAGGACACCGTGTCATGTGGACTGCCACTGCATCTAGTGTAGAACCACACTCACAAGTGAGTAGTGAAGATACAGATGGGTGGACCAAACCTAGGCAAAACCTCATTGTTGTAGAGAAAGTAGCCGGTGCGAGTCAGAAAGCCCTAATGCATGGTCAAGCTAGGATTCACGAGCCTACACCCTTGTCGGAGCAAGAGCATAAACATGCTCTAGTAGCCTGAGGAATGGATGAGTCAACTAAGAGAGAATGTAGGGAATGCTCACACTGTCGCTCCATCAAGGAAGATTGTAAACCTCTAGTCCAATCTGACGATAGTGAAGCAAACGGTGGAAAACCTTCTCGTGCTCGTGGGAATAGACTATCTCTTGTCTGCCGCAATAACACCTGGAGAGAAAAGGATCCTCCCTCCACCTTTGTCACATAAGTCTCCAAAACTGGCCTATCAACAACCACAAAATGAGAGGAAAGTAAGGTGCGGAGAGAGCCCAACTACCCAAAAATGCTATAGGTGCCATCTCCTCCATAGAAAGCAAGCCATCCCGCCACATGAGATCGGTAGAGTCGTTTGTCTACGTGCCAAATCCCCTGTCATACACTCCAAAAGTCCCTGGTCCAATAATATCACCAAAGACTCCCATAATCCTCCTATCAAATGCTCTCAGACGTGATAGGAAGGACGGTGAGGGGGGAACTGTACGGATGAGGTAGGATGGTCAACGCGCAATACTGGAAGAGAGTATACCAAATGTCACATGCGGATCTCCTAGTAATGGAAGGTCATCCACATGGAGAACATCCTCTGCAAGGGCAACGTCCAAGAAGCATGTGACAAAATCCTTTGATCCTACTGGCACTCCAAGAACACGAAGTCCATCTGTGGATGTGATACACCCCTCTGGAAGCTCAAGGTGGGGAGGGATACCTAAAGGGGACCATGCCCTACACTTTGACACCTTGACTCTCAAGCCTACTAGATGTAGCTCGGTAGTCAAGTAGTCAAAGGCTTGCCTAATCTAATCTATAGGGCCTACGATGTGTGTATCATCTGCCAAGGAGGGAAATACACAACCTGGTATGGCCAAAGTAGTAGATAGGAGAGCTCTAAAGTGAGCCATGGCAAATAAGGGCCCCCTCAAAGGATCTCCCTGACGTGTACCAACAACTAACTCCAAGACGGTGACTCCTTCCTGTGAACCACCATGTTGGTAGTAAAGGGAAGCAAGAGAGCCATAAAAAGACCGCACACAAGGAATGAGACTCGCCAAGGATCCACCAGCTTCCCTAAGCTCTCTAAAGATGGATGCATGTGAGATGCTATTAAAAGCGTTCTCAACATCCACCTGTAGGACGACCCACTCCGGATGAATATCTAGGAGTGCTCTAATGCCTAGAGATATAGCCTCACATCCTCCAGGTGTAGCTACTCCAAACTGATATGGACTAAGGTGTTGTCGAAAGTGAGAATGATGCTGAAGGACAATAGTACGACTGACCAAATGCAAAAAGATCTCTCTAATAGCAATCGGTCTAATGCCTCCCATGTCCTTCTCCATCGCGAGAAGTTGACTAGCACCTAACATCCGACTAACAGACATAGGAATGTCTCCTCTTGCTACTATTGCAACCACCTGAAACAACTCGATAAAACCACTAGAAGGATCATTTGCCTAGAAGCAATCTCTAAGGTGCTCATAAACCATCCTTGACAAGCCTCCTGAGGAAAGGCGAGGGGCAGTACACAATGCTTGTGCAAATAGCGACCTATCAAGACATAAAGGCTGCTCAGGCTGATAATCTAAGACCTCTAGTGGTAGTCCCTCTACTGCTATAGGATGCAATGAGCGTAAGGAAGAGATGGTCTCATCAGTAAGACTCGCTATAGACAAAGGGTGTAGCGCTCGTGCTGCTCTACTAAACTTTCTCGCCTGACCCAATGTCCTACATCGTTGTAATTGAGTAGAATCTGTGGTATCCTGTGGCGATGCTTGTCTCCTAAATCGTGTAGCCCTAACAAACTCCTCCTGAAGGGCTGCCAATCCCCCACTCAAAATCGATGAAATCTAGCCGCCACCTCTCTATGCCCCGCACGTCCCCCTCTAGCATAACGAAGATACCATCAAGGGAGTAGGAGGAATAGGAACCATGCTAACTCGTCCAATGGATCACGTGCCAAACGATCCAGTGGTAGGCGAAAAGCCTGTCTAGCCTCATCATGGAGTGTGCTGGGTAGCCTATGGAATAAACATGGACATGGAAAACTAGTCTCAAATAACCCCAAAATGCAACCCGCTTGAGAAGCTAACCACTCTTACGACTCGATCGATATCCCTGGAACGATCAACGAAGGTATAGAAGAAGCGTGCGTAATCCCGAGTGTCACTGCTGTCGATGTGGTCGCTCGTTTCACGTGTGCATCCCAAGTGGTCCAATCATAGTCCTTGTGCATCCTTCACACATGGGTCTTTACCCCTTGCGAGGTAAAGCGTCGGTGACACACTGGGCATGGTGTATCCCAATCTGCTCTAGGCGACCCCACATGGGAAAGTGTAGCCATGGCTAGCACAAGAATAGTGATAGTAACACATATTGCTCCTCTCCGTATCTCCCCGTATCTGCAAAACCACCCGGTGGGGAAAGGGAAAACACAAATTGCCCCTTGATTAGTTAATGTGTATCAATTACCCCTAGCAACTAATGTGAAATTAAGTGGCAGAAAATCAACTACGAGGACGAACCATCGAAAGCGGGCTCTTCTCAACTAGCCGAGTGTTACGACTTTGGCATCAGATTGAACCAAGGAGAATGAAAGCTAGAAGGCTTGTATGTTCCGTTCATCAGCAAAGTATGATGAAAGAGTGGGTTGGGAGTAATAATTTCGAAGCTCTTCGCTTGAAGAGCTTCGAAATTTACTTCTAGATGGAGACAACCAAAACTTGAACAGTCTGCATTATTGTATGATGTCCTGATCTACTCCATGATTAATCTGTTACGTGGTTACCATCATTAGTGCAGGTAACTCACACCACGTCCACCACTCTGACGAGTGCCTTTGACGTTATCATCTAACAACGGTCACTGACGAAAAATCTCTTGCCCGATCAACCGGTACACATTACTCGGGCAGATGGGTAACTTTTTCCATCATTCATGCCCGTTACCCACCAAGCACCATGATACCGAAAGGTACAGACTACAGAGGCGGGGTCCCGGTTCCTCCCTCCGGACAAGCCTACTCTTCCCCCTCCTAGGCCGGAGTATCCCCGACCCCGACCCCGCGTGCCGTATCGGGCCCAACACCCCCAAACCTGTCTGCCGCCTACGTACTATCGTCGGTCTCACATGGCTCACAGGACTGGCTACGGTACTGAACTCGCCTTCCACTTCTCCCAATCTCCTTCTTTTTGTCACCTCGCGATACTAGAGCTAGGTTGACCGTCAGATTAATCAAGAGTCGTGCGACTGTGAATTTTCCAGTGGGCAACAAATGAAGCTTTGGATAATGTTGAGGTACGTTGTACGTACAGAAGCGTAGGGAGGTACGTAAGGGAGATGACTGGATGACCGGGTGTGATGGATTGACAGTGGCAGGGAATGTGGAGACCGGTTGGTGAAAGACGACAGGCGTGAGAAGAAGAGCTTCGTCTCCAAAATAAGGAAAAGAGAGTAGAAGGGGGAATCATGAGGAGCGGAGGGCGCGGTGCTGACAGAACGAGAGAGTGAAATTGATGGGACAGGAGTTCTGATTTGCAGTGGCTAAGAGACGTCGGAAGGAGAAAAGTGGGTTCACTTCAGAAAAGTTACTTCTTTATTTCTCCTACTGTGAGTGATATAGAGCCGCAGCAGCAGAGTAGAATTCCGCGCAGAGTCAGTGGTTCCGCAGGGCGATGTTAGAGGCGGAAAGAAGTGCTTCTTCTGTTGCTGCTGGACTATGGTAGTGACGGTCCTTTGTAGCTGAGCCGAGACTAAAGGACCCACCAATGTAATCTTCGATGGACCTTTCGCTTTTTCTTCTTCTTCATTTTGTGTTGTAGGATCCTTTCGTTCCTCCGCTCTACGGGGAGTTTGATCACCGGCACTCAGCTGGTCACCACTACCCCGCATCTACCGCTGCAATTCCTGCCTCTTGACTTGATCGCTCAGGCAATTTGGCATGGATCCTCACCGGCCTTCTGGAGTATACTTTCTCTCGTTCTAAAAGAGTGTGGAAATTTCTCCAGGAGTCCAGTCCCGGTGCACATGCACGACCATCATCGCTGTCGTTGCTGCTGCTCCAATCTGAGCTGAGGAGCGAGCGCTGGGTGGGGAACGTCAGCTATGGAGTTGTGATTTCCGAGTCAGCGCGCAAGAGGAGAGCTTGATTTGAAGTTGGCCGCGCATGAGCGAAGTTTCAGCGATCTGTCTGCCCCGGTTAGACCCACCTCGTAGTCTGTACACTCAAATTGTCTCGGGTACAATGTGCATTTCTTCCCTCCAGGAAATGGCGTCTTATGCTTGAGTCTTGAAGTTTAATGTATCTATGGTTTTTCATGAAACTGGACGTTTTGCACTGCACTGATCTTAATTTTGTCGACTAGGAGTTGCAAGCATGCCCACAGATAAGGGGTATCATACGTACAAAACTTGTTGAAAACACTGGAAGATTTTGGACTCCCACTCTGCTTCTAGGCCTAGATAGTTCCGAAATGGAATAACTACTGTTACGGGTTAGCTTGACATACTTGCATGACTGGTGCGGGCTAGTAGGTGAGCGAAGGGGAAATGTGGAAAGGCTCTGAAGGATAAGAAGGCTTTTCGCAACGCAGTTCTTTGAGCAAAGTTTGAGTCCAGAACTTCAATCCAATGTAGTTTCGTCTCTCGGGTGCCAACGTTATTGAAGTCAAGTCAGCGTCTGCAGTGCCCACAGAGGCGTTTCAGCATGCATACATGTCTGGATGAGGAATACTGCGGTCTTGGATTGGATTAGCGAATAAAAGTTCACAAGAGTACTAGATGCCCAAGTACCTCCCAGAAGTTTCAGCTTTATCCAAACGCTCTGTCATTCATTCTGGGTCCGGGCTCTAGAAGCGAAGTATGTTATTGCACTAGATTGCCCACCTATCATCTAACAACAATACAAAGTCCCCTTGATTTCAATCAAAAATCGCGGTTTCGTTACCTCTGAATTCTCTCCATCAGTTCAAGTTCTAGATGTTGTAGCTACTCGACGAGTAGCTCTCCGGGGGACGCTGATCTAATTGATACCCATCACAACGAAGCAAGCTACAATTCTACCCACGAGTCTATGAGCTAAGTTCGCACATTGTTCTGCATGGGACAGGCAGGGAGCAGTTTGAGACTTAGTGGTTAGCATCTAATCTGCTGGAATAAAATTAAAGTTGTTGCCCTTTAAAGAGATGAGTACACAGCGGCTTCAAGAACGAATACTCGCAATTAATTGCGTCGTGTTCTTCGACATATTAGGACAACCACCTAATCCGCTCCATCCACTGTAGATGCTTATGTCCGGATTCCCTCGTACGAAGCAGTTGGTGTGGGGAATATCTACAAGCTAGATTCTACTGGAATGGCATTCTATCCTTAATTGTATCCTTAATTGCACTGTAGTTGCACACTGTTTATAAGCCCAGGACGATTACACTGGGGTTGTTAGGAGTCATTAGTCTAACCCCAGGGCCCGCAAATTTCAGTTGAAGAATTTGTTGTTCAGCTCGTTTGGTGGACATCTCCTCTGCTGTCGACAGATTTTTTCATTTTCTAATTCAGTGTTTGGATTAGAGAGATTTTGACAGTTTCCTCTGTTTCACTGAACTTTCCCTTGAGCTTCAGTGTCTGGTATTAGAGTTTTGTTGCGGCTTGCAAGAGCTTAACCAACCTTGGGGCATTTTTCAGGATGGGTAAGGAAAAACCAAATTCTCCGAAGCTGATGCAGTCTCTGGAGGGACGGAAGGTGAAAGCGACCTGGGCACTGGCCACAGCCTTACTTTGTGCTACTTTCTACTTTTTGGGCGAATGGCAGGGAGATAGTAATGGGAGAGCAGTTGCCCGAGCGGAGCTGAAGCCCAGCTCTGAGGTCACCACAGCATGTGCCACCAAGTCTTTGGATTTTAGTACGCACCATGGATCGGTGGAAGATGTTTCTACGGCAGTGAAGATTTACGAGCCTTGTGAAACCAAGTATAGCGAGTACACTCCGTGTGAAGATACTCTGCTGTCTCAAAGATCTCTCAAGTACCCGAGGGAGAGGCTTATATACCGGGAGAGACACTGTCCAGCAAAAGACGAGCTACTCAAATGCCTGATTCCTGCACCACCGAAATACACAAACCCTCTTCCATGGCCGAAGAGTCTGGAGTATGCCTGGTATGTGAATGTACCTCACAAGGAGTTGACAGTGGAGAAGGCCATCCAAAATTGGATTCAGTATGAGGGAGACAAATTTCACTTTCCAGGAGGTGGTACCATGTTTCCCAAAGGCGCTGGTCAATACATTAACAACATTGATGATCTTATCAATCTCCAGGGTGGCAACATTCGAACGGCTCTGGACACCGGTTGTGGGGTATATCTCTGTCCTGCCTCATGCGCATGGCGTGATTGCTTTGATGTTTACTCAAAATTGTGCAATTATTTCCCTAGATTATCGAAGGACATAACCTCATTTCTTATGTGTATGGGGTACAGGTAGCAAGTTGGGGAGGATATTTGATCAAAAGGAATATTCTAGCGATGTCATTCGCTCCAAGAGACTCGCATGAAGCTCAAGTGCAGTTTGCTCTGGAGCGTGGAGTTCCAGCCATGATCGGAGTAATGGCATCCAAGCGTCTTCCATACCCCGCTCGTGCTTTTGACATGGCTCACTGCTCTCGATGCTTGATTCCGTGGGCAGATTACAGTAAGTATACTGGAATTCACAACATCCTTATCACAATCACCAGGATACGTCATTTTTCATCGTTACAAGGATTTTTTGAGGTTTCTAACATGGCACCGATCTGGGATGTGATTTTAGATGGCACCAATCTGATTGAGGTGGATCGAGTATTGAGGCCTGGAGGTTACTGGATCTTATCTGGTCCGCCAATCAACTGGAAGGTGCACTACAAAGGCTGGCAAAGAAGTCAGGAAGACCTCAATTCTGAGCAGGATAAAATTGAAGCTCTTGCCAAAACGTTGTGCTGGGAGAAGGTATTCGAGAAAGGAGATCTTGCTATCTGGCAAAAGCCATGGAACCACAATAAGTGCAAAGAAACCAAGAGGACTCATCCGTTGCCTCATATTTGCACTGGAGAAAATCCAGATACTGCATGGTATGTCAACTTGATAACTCTTTCGTGGGGAAGCTCTGGGTTTTTCTCCTTGCCTTGGTTTTCCGTTCTTTTCACTACGCGTGAATCATACAGGCAACACTTTAGATCCGAATAGCGGAAATGAAGGGCTTTGTGTCAAGGTGGTAAATCTACCCGAAAGGCAGCTCCTATGTGTAAAGACATGAGAAAAAATTTCTCATCCCTGTTCTTTCTTCACAGGTATCGGAAGATGGAAACCTGCATCACACCTCTTCCAGATGTGGAAGACTCAGAAGAAGTTGCTGGAGGTGGTCCTCTGGCGAAGTGGCCCGATCGACTCAAGGCTGTACCGCCTAGGATTTTGAGTGGCTCCATCCCGGGTGTGACCGCAGAAACCTACAATGCAGACACAGAATTATGGGCTCAAAGAGTGGCCCACTACAAGAAGATCATATCTCCCCTTGGCCAAGGGAAGTACAGGAACATAATGGACATGAATGCTGGTTTCGGTGGCTTCGCTGCAGCTCTTGCATTTGATCTAGTATGGGTCATGAACGCGGTTCTACCAGATGCAGCTGTGAACAGTTTGGGTGTAGTCTATGAACGAGGGCTGATCGGAAGCTACCAAGACTGGTATGCTTTTACAAAATTTGAACCTCATTTTCTCACTTACTTGACGATAGAACAAATCTGTGTTTCCGAGTCAATAGATTCGGTAATATGGCCTCGGAACTCTGTGTATGGAGTGGAAAGCAGGTGACGTTGACGAATCCAGAATAAAATTGACATACTCGATGCAGTCCTAAAAGTAACCCTGTCATATAAATTCGTGGAATTCGTTTTGAGATCCTCAATTTGCATTGTCAACACGTAGGATATATCTGCTCACAAGATCTGCTCTGAAGTTGCATAAAGATCGTATGCAGTTATCTTCAGTTCACTTCCCTGAGCCAGTCTTCAAATAGGATGCTCCCGCAAGTTTGCCAAACTAGTGTTTTAAGTAGTGAGTCGGACGAGAGTGTATCAAGTTCGGACGATATATCTAATGAACATCCGCTGGCGCAGGTGCGAGGCCTTCTCGACTTACCCCAGGACTTACGACCTCATTCACGCAAGTGGTATCTTCAGCATGTACCAGGACAGGTATTTTATTTTCTCTTCTCCGTTGGAACCAAACTTTGCACAACTTCGAATCTAGGCAACGACAGGCTGGCTCAGCACATGTATATGTGTGTCGATCAAGACACGGATATGACAATTATGGTTTAGATGCGGCAAAGGTACTGGTTTCGGGTTTCTCATTTTGGCGAGGACAAGGTGATTGGTAGTAAAATTTTGAGAACTTGATTCCTCTTAACAGACATCAAGTTACTCCAACCTTCTTTGTTTACTTGGCTTCGCGGCGATTTTCAGAAGATAGCGTGCACGAAATTCACATCTGGTTTAGGATGAAATGCAGCTAGGGGTTCCAGATGTTCCACTACTGCTTATTCGAAATTTTGAAACAAACATTGATGGAACCTGAACGTCTATCGCAGGTGTGAGGTGGATGACCTACTACTGGAGATGGATCGGATTTTGCGTCCTGAAGGAGTTAGTATCATCCGGGACGACGTGGATGTCCTCAACAGAGTAGCTAAGATCGCTAACGGAATGCGATGGGAAACCAAAATGTACGATCATGAGGATGGTCCCTTGGTGAAAGAGAAGATCCTTCTAGCCAAGAAAACATACTGGACTGCCGAAGAAGCTGTCCCAGATGCCCAAAAGACTCCAGGAACACGATAAGAGAACATGGATTTCCAGGGTCCAGGGTCGTGTAATTGACTTATTGCGACAAGGCGAGTACATGTAAGATCCCCAGCACCCACCATCAACTTGCAGAAGCTCCATCATCTTTTACTGAGAAACCTCAGCAAACTCTTCATCCTTTCTTTAAACCTAGCAAGCGGCGCATCTGAGGCTAAGCCCCTTCTCGAAAATTTTGTAGGTTCTACTGTAACAAGGTTGGCAGAGAGCTCACCCGATCATGTCTTAGTCAACTGTAGTAATGTCGTGAGTCCGGCCAATTATTGCCTGATTTACAGGAGCAGGTTATTAGAAGCGTATTTAGGAAGCACGGTAGGAAGCAATATGAGGTGCTTCGAAACGGTGGATTAGTTACTCCCCTCTTTCTCAGAATGGGTAGAAGTACCTGGGATTGGGAGGAATGTCACTCCTTAGACCACTGGAGCCCGTTACGATTCAAACCACAGTGTACATGTTACAATTCTTGGGGATACCTATATATATCTGAACATACAAGCTCATGCTATTTTGCTATATAAGTAAGCTCCATGCTCATTACCCATCTTGCAGTTCTGCTCTGTTTGCTTGCTTCTCTACTAATCGATGTTTTATTTCAGGTATTACAAAGGTGCGTATCGAATCCTTTCCTTGCTCGTGCTCCCGATTATGCAACCTTTCCTTGTACATGGTTTCTATTCTGCATTTCCTTCCAATTTCTACCATATTGCGTTCGGCTTTACAGGCTGTACAGATGGTCCTACACTGCCTTGCTGGTTTCTGCATATGTCCCAGCGCTTTCTTTACTTCTCACTGCTACCATTTTTGAGCGGCACTTTTGGAAGGACCCGAGTTGCCTTAGCACTCATGAGCTTTTGAATAGAAACTCATCACGAGGGGTACTGGCATTCGCCATGTACTTCGGCACTGCGTTAGGCACTGATTAAGTCGTTTGTGCTTTCGGGGATGCTTACTATGACCGCTTTTCTGCTTCCTTCAGTGTTTAGCGTCTTGGGACTAATGCGTTCATAGCGCATGCTGTGATATCCATATCGAGTCCTCTCCCACTTCGCTCCACTCCACCCATCCTCCACTAATTCTCGTTCTATTACTACTAGCTCGATGGTTGACTGTTTCATGGTTCCTACACGACTTTCAGTTTCAAGGTTCCTGCCCGACTTCAGAACTCCCTACCTCCCGATTTCAGATTACTTCAATCGTTCATGTTTTGCTTGTAGGTGGTCGATTACCCCGATGTATTATGATTCTCGATTCTCGCGTTACTTAGCTGTTACCGATTATACGATGCTTACTAGTTCTATACATACATGTGTTGCTCTCGATATGTTGCTATTATGCTACTTCAGTTTACATTCGATTTGTTAGATTCACTTAATCTCATTTACGGATTCAATACTATCTCGATTTGCACATATCATTTCATTGCCAATTTAACTGCACTACATATGCACTTGATGAGTTCCGGATCTCCCGTTCCTCGAACGGCTTCTGCTCTCATTTCCTCGTATCCAGTCCTCTCACGCTTCACTCCATTCCACCCATCCTCAACTAATGCTTTGTATATTACTCTTAGCTCGATGTTTCTCTGGTTCATGGTTCCTACCCGACATTCTATTTAGGGTTCTTAATCGGTCGCGTCTTGCTTGTTATTACACGATGTGTACTAGTTCTCTGCAGATGTTACTCATGCTTGTGGTCACAGGACGTATACTAGTTCTTTGCAGGTGTTAGTCATGAGATGTCTCAATTATGTCTTTTACTTCGGCTTACCTTCATATTGTCAGTTTCACTTAATTTCCATTTCCTGAGTTGCTATTCATTTTTCGATTTGCGCACTTTCATGCTTATATTTCATTTGCACTTCATATGCACTTAGTGGGTTCTGTATCTCCCGTCCTTCGAACAGCTTCTGCTCTCATTTCCCATATGTCTTTACTTCGTATAGATGCAATTCATTTCCATTTGCACACGCTCGTGCTTGCATTTCATTTGCACTTTGTGGGTTCTGGATCCCTCGTTCTTCGAACGGCTTCTGCTCTCATTTCCTATATATCTAAGCACACAAAGCATCTGATAGTGACCAACTTCAACGATTAGAAAGTTCTCTGCGTCAGTTATGTAATAAGGATCTGTGGACTACATAATGTTGGAAGTTGCATGTCACCGTCCGAATTCTTCCACATATGTATCTTCAAAACTTCAGCATGGATGTTATATGTGCCTTGTTCTAAGCCATATTGAACATATATGGAAGTACACTCCATACCCCTCGGTATGAGGGGTATTGACAATTGCACAGCTACTTCGGCACTGCGTGAGGCACTGATGAAGTCGCAGGTGTTTTCGTGAAGGTTTACTATGGCCACCCTCTGCTTCCCCTTTGCTGTTTAGTGTCTCAGGACTCAAGCGTCCATAGCGCTTGTTGCGATATACTTTATATCTTGTCCTTTTTCGCTTCGCTCTCGTTACCCTGTTACACTTCGACAGGTTTCTGCAGCCACACCATCCTATAGCTCTAGTATTGTTCCACTCCTCCATTCCCAGCTAATTCCTTCTCTATTATTTTTCCTTCGCTCTTTGCCTGATTCATGGGACCTCTGGTGTATACACCTTCTCTATTATTTTTCCTTCGCTCTTTGCCTGATTCATGGGACCTCTGGTGTATACAGTGTTCCTACTCGACTCCATCCCACGTTTTTTATTTTTGTCGTTCATGCACTTCATGTCGTTCACATGGCAGTCATTTACGTAGCGGCACCTATTTCTTGCTGTTGTTTGCATAGAGTTCTCGATTTCATGGCGGTTTATTAGTCTGTTAGCCATATGTTATTCTCAATTTGTTTCAATTATGCCTTTACTTCAAGTTACATTTGATGCATTCTACCTTATGGATTTTTCACTATTCTAGCATTGTCAATTATTCTCAATTTGTTTCAATTATGCCTTTACTTCCAAGTTACCTTTGATGCATTCTACCTTATGGATTTCTCACTATTCTAGCATTGTCAATTATGTACATCTTGCTTATTGATCATTTGCACCTCATGCTCATGCGTTCTGGATAACCCGTTCCCAGAACGGCATCTGTTCTCGTTTACCTATATATGGAAGTACATAAGACCGCTGTATCGAACTGCGATATCATATCTCTCAATCTCTGCGTTTGAAGTTGAGTTCTGATTACCAGTAGCTCATTGAATACTGATTAGGATCGAGTTCCCAAAGAAGCTCCATCAATCTCAGTTAGACGGGATGGGAACATGTTGAAAGGGTTGAATCGCCTTCGAATGTGTGAAGTTGCTCGTAATGGAAGCCACATCATATCGGGAAGTCTATAAATCCGGAGATGGAAATTGTTTTAAAAGTTTCTGTGAGTCTCTCCGAGCATTTCCAGCGGGATGATATTACAGTGTAACTGAATTTGTGGAACCAACTTAGAGTTGAATATCTGAAATGGAACCACCCTTGACAGAATTTTGATCTATATCGATTCTCCAACCACCATCGTTTACGTTTTCCAGATAGGATGTACATATGATTTATACCAAATAATTGCAGAAGCGTCGATGAAGTTTTCTTCTCTAAGTCATAGTTTGCATGTTGTAGTTTAGGGTATTCCTTTTCGGAGAAGCCTTCTGATTCTTTCGTGGGTGTAATTCACTTCACCTAAGCATATTCCATGAGTATAAGTAACTAGAGAAAGAAACGACCAACCAATTTTATTAGGATCACATAGAATGCAAGTCAATAATCAATGCAACTCTGCTTAAGTACAATTTTAACAAGGTGCTCTAATGTTCCAAAATAAGAACATCCTTGTAACAGAAATTTTTTGCGATTGTGTCAATCATGAAAAGGGGTTAAGGAATACAAGTAAAAGCTGTTCTAAACACACAAAACAGCCCATACCAATGGTTAAATGAAAGAGATGAAGTTCGCTAATTGTATGCACTTAGGTTTAGCAACTTTGATTTCCTCAGTTACAATTCACATACGAAGCAAGTCGCAAGTGAAGGAGTAATTGATCAGATAGCTAAACGAGATAGCTAATCTATCGTAATCAGGAAATATCGCTGATCAGGAATTAACCCTCCTGGGGCCCCAGTTCTCCAGGAGAGACCGTCAGTGGTTTTCCTTCCCTTCTTTGGTTCCCGCCTCATTTCAATACACTGCGACGGTCCTCGATTTCTTTGTGATCACATCACACTGGCAGAAACTTCCTCACGGATCCGGGCGTCGAAGGTTCCTGCGCTTCCACAGCTCCGTGCAGAACTTTGCGCCACAGTATATATATGTGAGCTCGCAATTTTCCGCATTCGGTGCCTGTCTTTTCGAAGCGTGAAGTTTCGCGGAGGTAGAGCATAGTTGGGGTTTAAGGCGTCGATTGTTGCAGGTGACGATTAAAGATTTTAATACTGGACTGTTTAATCTGGTTCGAGATCTAGGTTTGAAGATTGCTGATTCTGTGGTGATATTTAGGAGAAGAACTGTTGGAACTGTTGGAGAATTCTTGCTCTTTTCGAGCCGGGAGGAAAGAGTGAGGAGAAATGGCGAAGCATCATCCGGATTTGATCATGTGTAGAAAGCAACCGGGAATTGCGATTGGACGATTGTGTGAGAAGTGCGACGGAAAATGCGTCATCTGCGATTCATACGTGCGTCCTTGTACCCTTGTTAGGGTTTGCGACGAGTGCAACTACGGGTCTTATCAGGGCAGATGTGTTATATGCGGAGGATTGGGAATATCAGACGCATATTATTGCAAGGAATGCACGCAGCAAGAGAAGGATAGAGACGGGTGTCCCAAGATTGTCAATCTCGGAAGTGCGAAAACGGACTTGTTTTACGAGAGAAAAAAGTACGGGTTCAAGAAACGATAGCGAAGAGCAAAGCGTTTTCAGCACTAGTGGAGAATTGAGGACCCCAATTTTGTTATAGCTAGCTGACTTTGCAGGAAGGACTTAGAGGAGCTAGACCTGACCTGTGGACTGGACTCCTATGTATAATAATTGTCAAAGAGCGTAATTGTGACTTACATTTTTGAGACTCCCAATTCAGATTACCGGTGCGCTTATTTCGTGTACTCATTTTATGGTTCCTTTTGGAGTAAAATCAGCATTCATCGGCTTTATGGCTTTATTCCATCCGGCATTTCCGATTTCGCAATGTCCTAGACCAGTTGTCGTCATGTGCGGAATGGTTGATATCCCGTGTTAACTGGCAACCCTCCTGTTCAGTTATTTCATTGTGTCGAGTAGGTGTTTTTTTCACTTAGAGCAACGAGCGTCATCTTATGAGGCTTCAGTGACTCTTTTTAAATCTGTTCTCGGCCTGTTATGTCAACCCTCACGTATTGTACTTACAATTCATAGTGGCATCTGCTCTGTTCCAGGTGAGTGTCACTTCATGTGAAGTATATTTCTGCTTACATCTCATGATCATCATTGTGGGATGCTGAGAACACTTTTGTTAGAAACTAGCGGCGAAATCCTGCAATCTACGGCCCCTGTCTTGATTTTATTCTTGTCGACAAGTTTAAGATAGTTGCAGAGCTACCAAGTCATTTGTCCTTGCAATCGGGTAGACCGTGGTTTCTTGTTCAGAATGAGCTCAAAAATCTGTTTGGAGGTACTTGGAGGTCGGTTTTCAGTTTTTCAACTTGAGTTAATAGCCACTAAAAAGCCGAAGGAGTCCGACTCCTTTTCGTTACTCTCTAGGACGTCTCAAATCTCACGTCAAAGTATGTGAATCAGTTCTTTCAAAGTTTGATCACTCAGCTGATTGTGCAATTCTTTTCAAGAGAGATTAGCTAGGATGTTCGAGATTTGGAAAAGAGAATGATGGAGTTCGGCCCAGGGACTTTCCATACTTAAGTATTTTTTTGAAGGTCGGGACCAAAGCTAATACCGGGACACTCAAGGAAACGGGTGCTGGAAACGAGACATAGATCGTTTTCAAAATTTGGTAAAATGTCGCTGGAGGGGCAAATCCGCGTCCTTTCATGATGGATCCATAAATAAACTTAGTGGCGATATGATTTCACAACTTTCAGCGTCAGAGAGAACGAGTCCTGCTAGGTTAGCTATGTCTAGGATGTAAGCTATGACTCCCAAGGTGTAACAAGGACCTGCATGCCCTTCAATTCCTTGCTTTATAAGCATCTTCCGTGTTCGAAGATCAAAACTCCGTGCGTCATCAGTGTACGCTTCTGTTGTTGGGATAATTTTAGCGCTGCCTGTAGTTTTCACCAAAGAAAGTTTCGACAAATATTCAGAAATGAAGCACATTTCTGGACTCGCCTGCTCATATGTACATCTACTGCCTACAGTGCTGCAGTTTATCATTTCAAGCTGAAGTTTGTCGACCATTTCAAGGTGTTTACAATCTAGTCCTGCATAAGAACTATCTTCCGTCCATAAAACATTATGATGGTTCATCTCCTCCAATATTTGCTTGATCTGCGATAGGCTGAAAAGGATCTGATAAACTGTGCTCTGATAGATACGCCACTCAGATGAATCCTTCGAGTTTCTTCCATCTTGAAGATCTAATTTCAAGCCAGAGAGCAGCTTAATGCTGCTATTAGCCATCTTCGCAAGGAAAATAGCAAAGTCGAGATAGTTCATCCCTGAATTAGCAGCAAGATTACGTTGAACCAGCATTTCAAAGTCATCTGAGATATCGCGGATGTCTTCGATTGATTTGACTGTCTCACTGTAATCATTCTTCAGCAGCCTCCATGCCCAGTGAACGTTGCATGCATTCAACCAGTTGTGGTTGATAGATATAGTGTCTTCAGTATTTGTTACCTGGTGAAACCACCCACTCGGAACAAAAAGGATTTCACCCGCTCCTTGGTTGCATTCCACCCACTGAGTATGTGAAAATCCAGGAAACTGCTTTGCTGATACCTCAGAGTATATGTCATAAATTGTGTCCCTTTGAAATCTGTCATACACAAGATGAACTTGTTCAGGAGGAAGTAGGAGCCACCGCTTCCGCCCACAGACATTTGCTGACCAGCTAAATGATCTGAGCACATCTGCATGTAGTGGTGTCCATGTTCCTTTGGGGCCCATGTAAACAAATCGATAGTCTGAGCAGCAGTTGTCATCACTTGACTTTGGACCAATCGGGGCATCAACCGAATGCATTTGGAAGGTATCTAGGTAGATGTTGAGCCAATCATCTAAAAATGCCTCCGGAGTTGTGTATGCACAGTAGTCCGGAAAGTCCTTGACGAAGTGCCAGTCCTTGAGGTAAAGCAACTGAGAAGAATCAGCTCCACAACTTGGACTTTTGGAGTTTTCCCTCAGTTCCTGCCAGTACTTCACAAAACGCTTGACAGTCATCTCCTGTCTTTTCTGGTCACTGAATTCTTTGGTCCCACAATCTGCAACCTGAACTCGTGAGTTGCCGAAATTCTCTGCGATAAAAGGTAGGTTTGGAGCTCCCGACTCCAGAACCCAGTCTTTGCACGCTCGCCAAGACTCCATGAGTCCAATGAGCAGTACTGGCTTATTTGCCCGCATGTAATTCTTCCAGAATTGCGAATAGCTACACTCGTGAACATTCACACGAGGCACTTCCCCCAGCAATTTCAGATCCGATCTGTTCCAATCTCCATCCCCTGACCCCATCTCCTTAAATTTCGAGTACAGCTCCTCGCCCTTTCAGTAAGGGACAGAAAACCCCTATATCCTCTCGAAGGCAGCAACCCACCTTAAACCTGGCTGCCAGACAAAGCATGCACTTGCACCGACCGGTGTGTCGCCTCTCCAAAGATCTACTACTCAAATTCAAATCTCGTTTGTGGATGCATCTTCGGAAAGTGCTTCAATTTCTGTGAAGGAGATCCGCTCAAAGTTTGGTCTGTTGTCGCCACTACAATGCTTATGCTGCTTGTTCCTCACATTGATGTTCACTCATATAGGTCTAAGGCCATATTTCCACCCGTCGCCAAAACTTCCAATCCCTAACTCCAAGCTATCGCTATGTGGTTATTGGAAGTACGGTAGTCTGGATCTCGTTTTGAGCAAATCCAATCTGCATGCCCCATTAACATTGCAGGGCAAAGAGCAGAGACGAATGAAGCTTTGAATCAGGCCGCTTTCTCGCTAGTAGAAAAAGGCGACCAAGTAGGCGACCAAAAACCAAGTAGAACACATGAAGGATGGTAAGACCCCATCAAGGGAGCGACTAAAGAGGTAGAATGGGGCTAAGTCCCAAGAGTATCGATCCGAGCTATCTGCCCTACCGCACTAAGATATTCGAAGATATTCGAGCTATGCAAGTGGGAAGGTCTATAAACTAAGGAACATCCCAAGAAGCATCACCTAGAGTGATAGCTCTCCTATGGATTGCACCGGGGCCAATGCTCTCAGTAGAACAATGAACACCCATTGTCTAAAACATGTTATAAAGTAGGAGAGTGAAAATGGTACCCTTGGTGTCTAATATGAGAAGCTCTTGGGAACATCCAAAGAAGCATCACCTAGAGTGATAGCTCTCAGGTGGATTGCACTGGGCCAATGCTCTAAGTAGAACAATGGACACTGCTCTAAGTAGAACAATGGGTGTCCATTGTTCTACTTAGAGCATATTCTACCCTTGGTGTCTAATATGAACAATGTACACCCATTTTTCTACCCTTGGTATCTAATATGATAAGTTCTTGTGCACTCTAAAACAAAGGTGTCAAACACCTTGTCCATCGGTCCATATAATTCCAAGGCTAGAAGAACAAAGAGGTGACTTCACTACATACCCCTATACTTGGAGACCTTGTGTGATGTTGCTACATTTGTTGTCCATCCAAGATGATGAATAATCACCCCCTCCACAACTGCATCCCGTGTAGGGTATATAACCACAACATCTGCCACAATCACCTGATCATCTCCTACCAAATATAAATCTGCTTTGACACACATCATCTGCAAAGAATATGAATGCTCCCTCCAAGCAAGATATCTACTCTCTTGTGCCATAGCAAACACTATATCCCTTATGGCATCATGGGAAGCTATCTTCTATCCTCCATATGGACATTGTATCATATGGACCATTGCAACATCTAGTGTAGAACCACATTCACAAGAGAGTAACGAAGATGCAGATGGGTGGACCAAACCTAAGCATAACCTCATGGTTGTAGAGACAGTGGCCGGTGCGAGTCTAATGCCATAATGCGCAATCGAGCTTGGGTCCAAGAGCATGGACCCTTGCCAGAGCAAGAGTAATGACATGCTCTAATGGCCCAAGGAATGGACAAGTCAACTAAGAGAAAATGCAGCATATGCAGACACTATCACTCCATCAAGGAAGACTGCAAACCTCTAGTCCAATCTGACAATTGTGAAGCAAAGGATGGAAGGTCCTCTTGTGCAAGTGGGGACAAACCATCTCTTGTCTGCCGTAATAACACCTAGAGAGAAAGGATCCCTCCTCCACCTTGGTCACATAAGTCTCCAAAACTGGCCTATCAATAACCACAAAATGCTAGGAAAGTAGGGGTTGTTGAGAAAGCACAACTACCAAAAAATGCTCTAGATTCCATCTCCTCCATAGATAATAGACCTACCCCTCCGCACAAGAGAAATAGAGATGTTTGTCTACATGCCAAATCTCCCATCACACACTCATATGTTCCTACTCCGATGATATCACCAAAGACTCCCATAATTCTCTTATCAAAAGCTCTCAAAATGTGATAGGAAAGTCAAGGAAGGTGGAACCGTGTGGAGAAGGTAAGTTGGAAGATGGGCAATACTAGAGGAGTGTATACCAAATTCCACTTGTGGATCTTCTAGTAGAGGAAGGTCATCCACATGGAGAATATCTCTACAAGAGCAACTTCTAAGAAGTATATGACAAAATCCTCAAATCCTACTGGCACTCCAAGAATACATAGTCCATCTATAGATGTGACACACTCCTTTGGAAGCTGTAATATTCCAAGGATAGGAGAACAATCAAGAGAAACACAAGAGAAGAAACACAAAGCTTCACACTCAATACTCCGAAGCCCCAAAGGAGCACCTTGTCATTATTATATAACAAAGAAGATTCACTCAAAGGAAGCTCCACCCTTGGATTAGATACATAAATTGTTGACATGTCAATGAGCTTCACCCTTGATTAGTTGTGTGGATGGGTGACATGTTGGTTCTTGTCATATCTGGTTGGTCAAACAATTTTGACCAAAGGGAACCTTTAGAGAATCTTCTTGTAAGAAGCTCAAAATCACATGAATGAGGTATTGTGGGAAAGCTCTCACTGAGACAACCAATGCAAGGGAGAAGGCAAGTCCTTTTTCTCCAAGGGAGGTTTTAGGTTCTATTTTTGAGGCCTTATTCCTTTGTTTAGGCTTCTAAAATGGACTCTAAATTTTTTTTGTTTCTTGCTCCTACCTTATTAGTGGAAGTACTCTTTTGGTGACACCTCTATCTGATCTACTTAGTACATTACATATAACATTCTTTAGACATTACAAAGCCAAATTTCACCTCTAGATAATATATCTAGCTAATGGTATTATAAACCTCCCTCCTTTTCAAGACTTACTCATTGCAAAATTATTGCTCAAAAGATTGCACTAACACTGGTGCATGGGTAAAGTTAGCTGCTAGCTCCCATGTTGCCTCATATAGTGGTTATCCTTTCCAATGTACAAGATATTCCACACATAGATGACGGGTACCATGGACGCATTTTTGGAGAATGCATTTGACTTCACATTCCTCCGTGCCATCAATGAGTGTTGGACAAGGTCAAATTTCTTGTATGGAAGAAAAGTGGAGCGGTTTGGATGCATATATGCATAGTAAGAAAACATGGAACACTGGATAGATCTTTATGTGTGACGGTAGCTCGAGGTGATAGATCATTGTGCCAATTCGCCAAAGGATGGGAAAAGGCTCAATAAAATGAAGGTTTGAGCTTATGAGGACCAACTAACATGAGGTTGGTTGTGGATAGCCATACTTGATCCTCAACATTGAACTCCATGTGTTGGCAATGTGCATATGCATGTTTTTTTGCCAATTTTGAGCGATCTGCAACATGTGCTTGGCGTTCTCTACACCATGTTGGATTCTAGAAACAAAAGTGTTAACAATGTCAACCTTGGTATCCACCGGGTAGATCTTCATTAAGCTCAAAGGTGTGAAAGGATGCTCTTTGTACATGAAGAAGAATAGTATGATCAATGTGGATTCATTCATTGAATTGTTGTAGGTAAATTCCACTAGTGGAAGTAAGGTGTCCCACCTCTCTGCTCATCTAAGATGAAGCCCTAGAGCATGTCCTTAATAGTGAAATTAGCCTGCTCTATTTGTCCATTGGTCTATGGATGGTAAGCCATAGACATGGTCAATTTGGTTTTGAAAATGCATAAGAGTGTTCTCCAAAACAAACTAGTGAATTGAGTGCTTCTATCAGTGACGAGCACTCAAGATAGGCCTTGGTGAGAAAAGACTATATTTAAGTACAATTGAGCTAATTGTAGAGTAATCACGTCCTTGGTGGTAGGATGCACATGAATCATTTTGCTGAGTCAGTAAAAAAAACTATAATGGAGTCAAATCTTGAGGTGATCTTAGGTATTTCACAAACCAGATCCATGCTTACATGTTCCCAACTTTGTGTAGGAGTGGAGAGGAGTTGAAGGAGTTATGCAAGAGCTTGATTAGAAGCATTATTTTTTTGATAAATTAAGCAACTTCAAACATATTCCATCACATTGTTGCTCATCTTGGGCCAATAGTAATAGTGTTTGACTACATCTAAGATCTTGTCCACTCCAACTTGACCTATAATAGAAGAATCATGACATTCCATTAGGGTTGATTCTTATGTCTGGGGTATATAAGATCCATAACTTGGCATCACAAAAGGTGAGTCCTTGGGTATTGGTGATGCCTTTGGATTAACGAGCTCCTACAATCTATGGGTCAATTTTGTAGCAGCAAGAATCCTTGGCTAGAATTCTGGATTCATCTTGACCTCTACCACCACATTGTTTGCTATAGGCATTTCGGTGAATGCATTTGCAAGTTATTCTTTGCCTCCACATATGTGATTGTCATGTTGAACCATTGTCTTCACTCTTCCCATTGAATCTATTGATAAGATAAATCTTTTTGTGTCTCAAGATAGACTATCTCCACTATAAATGCCTTCTTGCCAAGATAGTGCTTCCAATGCTTGGTTGCAAGGACAATAGCCAACTCTTCTTGTTTGATGGTGTGATAGTTGCATTTTGTCAAGAATAGCTTTCAAGAGGAATATGCAACTAGGTGCCATCCATCATGCCACTCTTGTTGTAGGATTGCTCCTATTGCTGCTATGTTTGATGCATCTATAACCAACTTGATTGGACACTTTTGGATCATACCATTTCAAGATTGGTGCATGTAATATGTATCTTTTAATTCTTCAAAGGCCAATTCTTGTATGGTTCTTCATATCCACTTCTACTCCTTATTAGAGGTTGTGCAACCTTAGAAAAGCCCTTGACAAATCAACCCATCAATCCCAAGAAACTCTTAAGTTGAGTCTGATATTTTGGAGCACCCCATTTCTAAATGATCTCTGTTTTATTTGTTAATACTTGGATACCTTCTACACTTACTCAATACCCCAAGTAGTTTACTTCCGACTTGCCAAACTTGCACTTTGAGATTTTAGCATACAACTAATTTTATTGTAGAATCAAGAGGACTTCTTGTAGATGTTGCTTGTGCTCCATCATTGTCTTGCTATAAAATAGGAAAGTAATAAAAGATTATCCAAGTGTAGACAAAATATATCATTCATCAAACTCATGAAAGTGGTTGGTGCATTAATGAGGCCGGATGGCATCACTAGGTACTCAAAGTAACCATAACTTGTTTGAAAGGCTATTTTTTGTACGTCTTCCTCTACAATCTTGAGTTGGTTGTAACCGCTCTATAGTTCAAGTTTTGTGAAGTATTTTGCCCCATTAAGTTGATCAAACAAGTCATCCATGCAAGGTAAGGGATATTAGTTCTTTAATGTGTGTTGATCTAGGCCTTGGTAGTCAATGCACATGCACATTGTACTGTCCTTCTTCATGAACAAGACAAGAGTCCCATATGGTGATAAGCTAGGTTGGATAAACCCTTTCTACAACATATCCTTGATTTGAGCCTTACATTCTTCCAACTCATGAGGTGATAGTCGATATGGGGCCTTACAAGGAAGTGTCTTCACAAGAAGTATCTCAATTTTATGATCTACTCTCCTTTTTGGTGGTAATCCTAAGGGTATGTCATTTGAGAAAATATGTTGAAAGTCATTGACCATTGCCAATTTATCACAAATTTTTCCACCAAATTGTGCACTTTGGAATTTTCTTATTAGGCCTATGAAACATCTATCTATCTTATAGATAGTTGTTATTCTTATACAAAGAGAGGTAATTCTTGCTTTTGTAATCTTTCTTTAACCCCTGTGATATTCCATTGGCGAGTTCTCACTTCTTTCTTTCTCCAATCGACCATGGAGTTGTAGTGCTCTATCCACAATGCTTAAAATTGCATCATAATGAGCTAGTTGTATCACTTGCCACTCAATCTCTTCTTGATACTCTCTTATAGAGATTACTACCTTTTTAAGTAATGACTTGATCCTCTCTATCAGATCATAAGATAACTCTAAATTTTTCATTCTCTAGATCCATCCCTAACCTTATTGCAACAAAGCAAGATAAAAAATTCTTTGTTGCTCTAGGGTCTATCAATACTCTCACTTGATTGTCTTCTAGGATTCCATTTGTGATAATCAATTGTGATTTTGTCTTCTTCAACCTTTTGAACTTATCCTTTTCCTCCCTCTACTTTTTCTCTTCTCTATTGAGCTAGTAAGGCCGCAAGGTACATTTTTTGGTGATCTTTGTTTTCTGATGTGATTTTTGCATCTTCCTATTCAATATGTCTCTCATGTTGTTCAAAAAATTACTTTTATGGAGGCCAAGGGCCTCTAGGAAGATGATCACAACTATTGGTGGCTATGTGCCTAACTCAACTGCAATTGTAGCAATGTTATTGTTTTGCTTGAGTCTCTTCTCCTCATGGGACTCCATCTCTCCTTTCTTTGACCTGTCCCTGTTCTCCTTGGAGCAGTCATGCTCCTCAATCTCATAACCAAATGTTGCTCAATTCCATGAGAATTGGTCCACCAAAGTGTGGTGTTTCAACCCAATAATGTTGAGTCGTGACTAACTCTTCACCTTCTCCAAGCACCCTGTTATTCTTTGAGTGCAAGCAATGGCTTCAAAATTGTGAAGTGTTTTGCATCATTACTTCTTGGAAAATTTTCTCTTTTAACACTCACTTGAAATTGTCCAAAGCTTCTACTAGATTCATATTGGATATTGTGACTTGTAGATTGAGAAATGTCTCCATGTATTCTTGCAGATGGTTCTTTTGCTTCAACTTCCGGTTTGGGCCACTTGCACGGAATCCATGGATTGAAAACTTTTTAACAGCCCTTTTCTCATTATTGTCCAAGTGACCTCTCTTCCTTCTGCCAACATTGATTGTTTCCAAGTGTTGTACCATGTGAGAGCTTTATGGGTCAAGTACCCACATGCAAACATACCTACAGAAATGATCGGTGATCTTTGTTGTGAATAATCAAAAGTATTGATTCATTCTTGAAATCCAGTTTTCCACTACTCTTGTGGAACATTGTTCCTTGTAAGGCTTGATGTTGCATGTCTTCTTCATCCACATTAACAATGTGGCTTCATTGTTGATTGGGATCGACATCATTGGCATGAGTGACTCTCCATGTACTTTGGCTGTTGATATTGGGTTTTGGGATAGTTCTCCTTCTTGTATTGTTTGATCATTCTTGAAGGTATGTACTTGACTTTGCAATGATCCATGGTCATCTTGATCTCTCAAAAATTGTTCAACATCCCATGCATTCCTTGCATCAGATCCTACAACTACGGATCCATGATTCTTAAACACAACAAATGCTCAATTGCTACTTCTTACCTCAATAGAGAGTTAATGATCACTTGGGAGGAGGCACTAACTATTAGGACTACCATTGGGACTTTAGAGGTTATTGTTCATTGATAATATTCCTCACCAAAATTATAGATTATGAAATCACTAAACGTCATTTGCAGTCTAACCACATAATGGATTTCTACTTGAGCATTAAAAGAGATATAATTTATTTTATTTAGATCCATTGCATCATAACAAAATTTTGATTATCAAATCTCACTCTCCATTGTATATCACCACAAGAAAAATCACCAAGTTTGGTGAATTCATCATTATATCCATGAACTCTACTCCAAAATGGTAAACAAGATATACTTTCACTTACTCACACTATATGTATGTAATCTTGATATGGAATGTATTCAAGAATGGAAGATGGGGTGCAAGAAATTGTCCTCAAGGAGATTCTATCCAATTCTCTCGCTCTAAACACTCCTAATCTATCAATTACACTACGGTTTCTCCTCTTGAAATTACTCAATCTCAATAGCCCATGTTCTTCCAAGAGGGGTGATCCACTCTCTTGGGTTGAAACCCAAGCTTTGATACAATTGTAATATTTTAAGGATAAGAAAAAACTCAAGAGAAACACAAGAGAAGAAACACAAAGTTTCACACTCAACACTTGAACGCCCCAAAGGAGCACCTTGTCTTTATTATATAGTAAAGAAGATTCCCTCAAAGGAAGCTCCACCCTTGGATTAGATACATAGATTGGTGACATGTCAGCAAGCTCCAGCCTCAAATTAGTTGCATGGATGGATGACATGTTGATTCTTGTTCTACCTGGATAGTCAAACAAGTTTTATCAATCTTTAGTGTATCTTCTTGTATGAAGCTCAAAATCACATAGGTGAATTACTGTTTGAAAGCTCTTGATTAGACAAATAACGGGGTGGGAAGAGCAAGCCTCTTCCTTGTGAGGAGGGGGAATTATTTCTATTTTCAATATCTAATTCCTTTGTTTAGGTCTCCAAAATTAGCTTTGAAGTTTTTAGGGTTTCTGGCTCCTACCCTATTAATGGAAGTACTCTTTTGGTGCACCTCTATATTATCCACTTAGTCCACCATATATAACATCCTTCTAGATGTTACTAAGCCAAATTTCACCTCTAGATAATATGTCTAGCTAATGGTATTACATAAGCTCAAGCTAGGGAAGGATACTTGAAGGAGACCACGCTTTGCACTTTTTGTAGGAGATCTCTACAGATTTACTATACCTCTTATGATAGTCTTTAGCTATATATATATATATATATATCTCTCTCTCTCTCTCTCTCTCTATATATATATATATATATAGAGAGAGATTTAGCTATATTTATTTGTTTATTTATTGAGATTTAGCTATATATTGAGATCAACCCTATGCATGAAAGGAAAACATTTTGGGAGAGAAAAGAGAATGTACTCACACACACATCAATAGGTGCATAGGAATTAATGCGGTTCATAGTCACTTGCTCTTACTTCCACAGTGACATACATCCAATATTTTTTACTCCATCTCAATATAAATTACGGAGATTATTCAAAAGCTTTGCTCCAACCAACTTGTTTCCTTGTCTGATATGTGCCTCTATTTATCTTGATCTGCCCTTCTCCTGATTATCTCTTAATCATCTGATCAAACATCAGGCTTGCGTAACCAACTTCATGCAAATCAAAGTTACCAAAAAAAGTCCCTAAATCTTTTTCACAAGCGTACCTATATCCAACTCGCAAAAAAAAAGCCTCACTTTGCAGGTCATAGGGTTTTTTCTCTATTGTTACACACACACCAAAGAGTGAGAAAAGAAGCACACTCAAAGTATCATCCGACCTCCTAGATTTTCAAACACATGTCTTAGCTCTAGTGTAATACCAAGAGCTAGCCATATGATCTCAATGTGAAATTTGGTTTTGGTAACATTTGGAATGATGTTATACATGATGGAAAAAATAGATCAGATAGAAGTATCACCAAAAGAGTACTTCTACTAATAGTGCAACAACCAAAATAGATTTGAAAATCTTAGATGTCGTGCGTATATACATCATTACACAACATACATTGATGTCAACATCATACACTATAGAAGCACAACTCACACATAAATCATACATAGACTCTAAAATGCCACAATAATCAAATTGTTTACAACTCTTGAATCCACTCAACTCAGATCAGTACTTGATCTATCACTCTCTAAACTGCCAACAACTCTGCACTGATTACAGTCAAGCCACACCCACTCTAGCTAAGAGAATCCAGGTGACCCTCGTTGGCCTATGTCCACCATAGCCAAGAACTCGAAGGCTCAACATCAGAGAAGTGAGCTCTTTGGAGATGGACTTTGAAAGTATACCCCTTGGACTTGAGGTAGGTCTGAAACCCTAATGGTCTCGATGATAGCACACTTGATGGTGCAAACAATGCAAAGTGATGGTGGGGCCCACCATGAAGTCAGTACCTTGAACACAAGATCTGACTGTCAGAAAGTAGTCTTTGAGAAACTGCTGAAATAACTCTAACTACTATCACTAGAACTCTAGTGTCCAAGCAATCTAGATGTAACATTACAAATGGCATGACAATTGTCGTGCGTATATACATCATTGTCAACATCATACACTATAGAAGCACAACTCACACATAAGTCATATATACACTCTAAAGTGCCATAATTGCCTCCCTAGCTGGTGGGTAGGTCCCTCTAACTCCAGATAGCCACCTACTCCAAATATATAGTATACCCTATGATGGGCAAAGATCAGGAGGCCGGGTGCTATGGAGCCCCATCGTTAGTCGCTTGTCTGCAATCTTTACCATATAAAGAATGAGATAGCTATAGGTCAAGTACATCTAGGACATAACCATTGTCCCTGAGGAGCCACCATGAGGGGAGGAGTCATACATGCCATATGCCATCCTCTTGAACAACTATCACACACTAACATAGCAGTAGCTCCACCAGAAGAGCCACATAACATACACCTCAAGCTTGCACGTACAAGTGCCAAGCTTGGGTCCATAGTACCATCAATGTTTGGGAGGTGGCATGGTGCACAATTGTGCACATGATCCTTCCAAACAACATTATCATGTCCTTCCAACACAAGGACTCTAAATGGAAAAACCTCATGCACTCTCAAGATAGTGCGGCCTGTTGAAACATCAAGTGTCATCAGTGTTGTCTGTTGTAGATATACATAGTCACTTGGATGAAATTGACAAATCAAGGGTCTATAACCTCCTCCTCAAATGGTAGCATAGCGTAAAGTATCTCTATGCTGAGCAATTGCCAAGTTCTCAAAGGCCATTGGCATCACTCTCTGAAAGATCTCTACCCAATGGATCACATGGATGAGAACATGTGCTCATCCATACATCTGGATCATCCAAGTCTAAGACTGCATTAGCATCTTGACAAATGGTTGTAGGTAAATCTGGATCTCATCCATAGAGTAGAAAGTATGGAGAGAAGGATGCTAAGGAGGCTTGCCGGCTGAACCAATAGCCCATGGCCAACCAAGGTAATTGGAGATCCAAATCTCCCAAGTGGCTTCTTTGCAAACCATACTTTTGCAATCTTCTCTTCATTGTTTGAACCACTCTCTCTGCTAAGCCATCTGCCTCAGGGTGATCTCGGGATGTAGTACGATGATCAATCAAAGCCTTGTCACACAAGACCTAAAAATCCCCCAAGAACTCTATACCCTGATCAGTCAAAACCTCAATTGGTGCACCAAAATGACTAAGAACTTGATCTAGGAATGAGTAAGTTGTCCCTTCACTAGACTTGTCAAGAAGTGCCACCAACTCAATCCACTTGGAGAAGTGCTCCACCATCACCAAAACATACTGATGATGTCTCACAGTCAGCAGTAAAGGTCCAGCAAAGTCCAAACTCCAACAATAACCTAATCCCATGATAGGTAATGGGTGTAACTATGGCTTAGGAGCATTGAATGATGCTTTAATTCAGTCACAAACCACACATCTGGCAACAAATTGTTGTACCTCAGTCTGCATACCGTGCCACCAATAATCACTCTAAAGTAAGCTATATGTACGCTTTACTCCAAAATGTTCTAGCTCCTCATGAGCATGACGGACCAACTGTGGTCTCTGAGATGGAAGTGGTACTACTTATACTCTACCATCCTCCCATACACACAAAAGGTGTCTACCCTCCAATCTGAACCGTCTGGCTCACTAAAGAACATGGTCTCTCTCCCTAGCCCCAACTGTGCCACCCACAACACCAATATGAAGATAGTCCATCACTAAGACATCATCATTAATATCACGTTGAACTGTACCAATAACTCCTCCTGTATACGCTAAGAGAGATACCACCAAAGCCTCTAAAAATATACACAAAAAGGCCGATGCATGCCAACTTGGCACCATCTGCTCATCTGTCTCACCATGCCAACGTGCTTCAGTCTGATCCTACTGGTTGGGACATGGGTTTCTCCTCAACCCATCTGCATCTTGATTCACCACTCCAAGTCTGTGAACAACCATGAAATCATATTCCTATAAAATCAGAGCTCATTGTGCAAGCTTCCTTGAAAGCTTGTCGGACTCCATCAACCACTTCAGTGGCTCATGATTAATGATGAGAATGAAGGGGTTACCAGATAGGTAACATTGGAAATGTGCTACTGCCCAAACTCTTGCCAAGCACTCTCCCTCATATGAACTATACTTTGCCTCCGCTGAATTGTTGGAGCAACTAGCATAGGCCACCACAAACTCCTTCCCCTCATCATCATGTTGGGTGAGCACCACTCCAAGCCCCAACATACTCCAATCAGTATGAACCTAAAATGGTCATCCTCTGATCGGTCTCCTCAAAATATGAGCAGATGTCAACCTCTCCTTGAGCTCTACAAAAGCTCTCTCCTGCTCATCTCCCCAACACCACTCCTGTCTAAGCTTGGTCAGCTTTGTCAAGGCCTTGGCAATGGCACTAAATCCTCTAACATATTTGCAATAGAAGTTTGCCACTCCAAGGAATGCTCGTACTCTACTCACATCCATAGGCCAAGGAATACGTGCAATAGGTCTGCTAAACACCATGTCCTCCAGGGTAGATAGTGTGACCCAAATACTCAACCTGCTCATGGAAGAACCTACACTTCCCAAGATGTTATTTGAGTCCATGAGATCTCAACCTCTCAAACACCTCCAACAATTGTCTCTCATGCTCCTCCACAATAGTGCTATAGACCAAAACGTAATCAATATAGCACCAAACAAAATCCAATCCAACTTGGATCCTATCCATGACCCTTTGGAACTCAGCAAGAATGTTCTTTAACCCAAACAATAAGAACCTCCATTGATATAACGCATCCTTGCCATGAGGATCAATAGCCCAAAATGTGTCTTGGACTTATCTTCCTCCCTGATTGGCAATTGATGATATCCCGGTCAAAGATCCAAAGTACTGAAGACCTTTGCATGCCCAATCGTATCAAAAATCTCTTCCGGTGTAGGCATGGCATACAAATAAGCCATGGTTTATTGGTTGATAGGACGGTAATCTCCACACATCCGCCTATTTGTGTAGTTGCCATGCATATCCTTCTTGGTTGGCATCATTGTCACTGATGCATACTCTCCATGTGAAATCTCCACCAAACTAGCCTCAAAAGGTCACTACTCCGGCTCTAAATCAATGTCCTCTCCATCTCACTATATCAATAAGGACGTCGGAAAACTAGTGGATTGCTAGTCTTTCTGCTCAATCCATATACCAGGTCCCTTCAAAGCACCCAAATCCTTCATACTAAAGGCAAAACAACTCGTATGGCTCCTCAAGAACCTCCAAACCCTCCATCTTTCCTCTCCAGTAAGCTTGGGTTCAAGATCTGGCTCCCAAGTATCCTCTTTAACTATAGGAGTGGAAGACGCCCTGATTGGCTGTTACATTGGGCCCTTGGGAGCAATAGTGTCATGCTCTCAACCACTAGAGGTCCCAACCTTTGTGTGAAAAACTCCCTCCACTTTAGCTGCAAGCTTCATACGTCCTCTAGTTGCATCTCAAGTGGACCAAGGGTGTAATCAAAGTAGCCCACGCTCCCCTGGATGGACTCCAAGTAGACCACTCTCCCTAGTAGCTATTGGTTGTGTCCCAAGAATACCATACCCACTCGGTCCATCGCCCCCAACATGTGCCTGAATCATCTCAATAGGCACATGGCTCACAAGTGTCCGAGTGGTGATGCCTATCAACGCATCCTACGCTGCTCTGCCAAGCCAAGGCTCACAATCCAGGTCAAACAATTTAGGTCTATAGCTTGACCTAACACCTGATGCCTGGATGCCTCTGACACTATTGGAATAGTGGTAATACTGGTGTGAAAACCCATCACTCTCTCTCTCATATCAGTGTTGGGCTCCACCAACTGCTATAATTGTGAGTCCCAAACAAGTCCAGATCCTCCCTCTCAAAAAGCATGAGAGCCTAGGAAACTCATGAGTGTGGGAAGTACGGCTCTAGGCTGTCCAACTAGGTTCACCACTGCCATAGGTGACCTATCAGCCACTACCACTATTTGAGATTGACGCCCAACATCCAAGATATCATCAACAAGGATGTGGTCAAGTCGTTGAATCCCATCATAAGCACATTATAGAACCTATCTGGGTAAAAGGTTTGTCCACCAAAGGCAAAGATGATGAGCACGTGATCCCATTCTAGCTGCATCTAACAATACAACAAGTCCCATCCAAGAATAGGTCTGATGTGTACTTGCCACCACTCTGGTGTGAGAATCACCCATCAAAGGAACGTTTTCCGAAAAGTAAGTTGGAGGAACGGACTGATGAACCTGGAGATGTCATAGTATTTGTAACATCTCCCAAAACACACCAGAATGAGGATCTTGAATACCCAAACCTCAGCCAACACTTGTATGTCCCAAAATGGCCATCCAGAAATCATCAAGTGAATAGGTCCATATCTCTCTAGATCATGCACCCCAGTAAGGAAATGTCTGTTGGTAAGGCCTTATGGTAACCTCTGACTATGGGACATGGCCATCCAGAAATCACCAAGTGAATAGGTCCATATCTCTCTAGATCATGCACCCCAATAAGGAAATGTATGTTGGTAGGGCCTTATGGTAACCTCTGACTACTGACATCAGTAATAACTCTGGATACCGATAGGCCAAGTGTGCCATATGATGTAGAGAGACTTGCTTAGTAGTCTCATCTCTCTCTACATACAAGTACCTTTGTACTTGTATACCCGCCTATAATACTGTAGCTAGTCCGGTGCTAATCCTACCAAACAACTCCAATAGACATATCCCCTCTATTGGATACTACCAAGCAATGAGTATGGTATCCAGAGGTGTCAAAGTAATTGACTCTGGAGGCTCATCCTCACACTCATTTCCTGATGGTACGAAGGCTCCACTCCAAGCCTACTACACCAATTGATATGCATGTTGCTGCAATGCCTCCTCTGAACTCCACAATGGAACATCCAAGGTGGATTGAACAATCCCACTCATACTCCAAATCTGAGTGATCTCCTTTGGTACAAGAGTATCCTCTGCATGGGCGTTCCCCTCCAACAAGTCACCAAGCCAAGTAATTGCACCATTGAAAGCTAAAACTGATGATGTCATGGTCCCGGACTGTAGTGAGCCAAGATTGCCACTATTGAAGCGTAATGGTAGGCGGTATACCTGTCTCTCACCAGACTGCCAACCTGGTCTATAGGAGGATGTCTCCTCCCAATAGTCAATACTAAAACCCATGGAGTATAACACTGCTCCCCCAACTAGCACATCATATGACTCGGCTATTGTCGTAATAGCCTGAGCTCTCACCACCGAGCTATCAATTGGATGACCAGGCTGAACCTAGACAACAAGCTCCCCACATGTGATGTACTATGTCAAACCACCACCTAGAGATGTTTGGATCTGAAATGGACACCTCTCCACATTGGTCTTCCGTAACTTCAGACCGACAACTACAACTCCTTAACATGAGGGCTGCGCACGGAGTCTAATAAGACTCTCTATGGTGTATAGATCTTCCTTGAAGGTCCCACCAAATAGAAAATCCCGCTCTGGTTATCCAAAAGGACAACACCAGGTGTAAACTGCACTCTCTCAAAGGTAGGTCTAGTTGGCAACTTCTCCAGTCTAGCCGCTATTGCCTGCCATAAACCACTAGTCGTTGAACTGATCCCATGCTCCTCAACCAAGTTAGCTCCACTATCAACCACCTTTGCTCTAGTAGTAGGAACCGCATCATCCCTACTCTCACACAGCGTGGCAGCCAACCGGAACACTAGGGTTGGGTCAACTCCCAATGTAAACATGTCACTGGCCGAAAACAAAGGACGCCGCATAATCAGCTAAGCCGCCCCCAACATCATGCTAGACTTAGTCTGTGTAGAATAGGTGGCTGACTAGTAGGTAGTCCATCATGCACTCCATCACCACCTACCACACATGCATTGGGATGTTTAGGAGCCATGGATGTTGTCTGCAATGCCTCAAATAGTGTGAAAGACAGGGGAAGTTTGACCTGTCTCCCAACCTCTCCTCTCTGTGGGTCCAACTCCACTGATGCTCCTCTAGGCTCTAGAGCAGTACTACACTCCTAGTCACTACTGCAAATGCATCCACTTGTATTGCTCTACACATACAATCCAAAGCATCTCTATCACTAGCATATGAGGTGGAAGCCTCAGCACCCGAATCTGATCTCCTCTAAGCAATGGCCATACTAGCCAATCTCTACTCCAACTGCTCAATCTGAGTAGCCATAGTTGTATCAAAAGTAAAGGTAGGTACTGCACCCCTACTAGGTGTAGATCCTCTACCACCACCTCTACTACCTCAGGCTCCATGAACTGGAGCTCCTTTACTACCTGCCATAGCAGCCCTACCACTCCGTAACTCCAAGTGTAGGTCAAAATATTGGTCACTAGTGTGACTAAATCTATGGCAATGCTTACATTGCCTCTATGCTGGCTTTGATGCACCCAAGGTATCAGGTCCACTACCTTGAGTACACTCTCTCCAATGGTGAGGTTCACCACAAGTCCAACAAGCAACACCACCACTCACTGGCTGCTGCTGACCCAAAAATGAAGGTAAGGGTCTAACTCCACTAGGCCTCCCACTTGCTCCATAGGATCTAGGCTTTCCACCCTATCCTCAAAAACCAACTAGACATGGTGCACTCTGTTGTACTCTAGAAGAAGTCACAATCGTGGATGAGGTCTCCCTACCAAATCTAGATGTCAACACTCTCGCCTCCACCATGTTGAGCTCAATATGCTCAGCCAAACCAAAGACCATTGCCAAAGTAGGTGAAGTAGCCTATAACAACATAGCATCACGAACTCTACGTTGCAATTCCCTATCCAGTATCCCATACCAAAACTAGATTGTCTGGGCCTCAGTAACTCCCTGAGTGAAACTGATCAGCTGCCTTATGCGAGTGTATGCCTGGCGTAGGCTCTCTCATGCCTTCCGCTAGAACTCTTGCAAGCTCTTCAACTTGTCAGTCCGCACTCCCTGGTAGTTCTGCCTCAAACACTAGAAGAACCCCACCATGGGGTTAAACCCCGGTACCACACCACCTCCTACAGCGGTACCTCCACTTGTAGTAGCACTATCTCAAGCTAGTGCACCTCCATTAGCTCCACTAACACTACTTGAGCTAGAACTCATAGGTACAGCCAATCTACTCCTGGCCTCCAAACCTGAAGTGATAGAGACATAGTTTGAAGACCAATACTATCTCCATAATTCAATCTTCTCCAAATGAGCTCTCTTGAACTCATGGTAATCATCCATTGGCGGACCTTCCTAATGCTGAAACAACTCCTTCCATGCCATGATATAAACATGAAGGATGCTGAAACAACTCCTTCCATGCCATGAAGGATATAAACAAAGTCAGGTTCTGTATCTACTGTAGATTGCACCAATTGTCAAACTCCTGGATGAAGTCGTCCAACTCAATGGTACCCATTGTACCAAAGTAATGCCTAGGGCCTTTGGAGGCCACATAAATCTTGTCCATGTCCCACAACAACAATGCGGACACATCAAGTGCACTCTCAATTGAATCAACTCATGTGTCAAACTCCAACTCAAAATCAATCTCCTCCCTCATTGGGACCTAAGATATAGGTTGATACTAAGTACCACTCCAAGTAAATTCATTGCGTACTGCAGGGCTACCTCCACTAGAATCCCCAAAGAACTCCATCGTGACAAAGTAACCATAACCGCAAACTGCAATAGCAAACCGGAACCACAAACTACAACCACAAGTTGCAATAGCAAATACCCCACCAAGTGCCAATACCAACTAAGCACCACCCACTAATGTAATTCTAACTAAGATAACTACACTAGAGGAAAGGGCAACCGGTAACCTGCCATCACAACACGCACTCTCAAGGTTTGTTGGTCATCACTTCTTGCCTCACCAAGAAACAAAGAGAAAGAGAAACAAAGGAAGTCTGACTGGTCATCACCCCAACCTCACTACCGAGAGCACATCATAGCACCAACGCTCAAAAGTCAAGGCACCTCACACAAACATGGTGCACAAATAGGAAACAAAGAATAGAGGGGGTCCAATCACAAGAAATCTAAATGAAAACACTCCATCTCATAAAACAACACGAGATTGACTCTACCACCATTTGGCATTTGACATAAGAGAAGTTTGTATCTAAGTCCTAAGCTATTAGGATCACCAAGAATGGGATCAAACTGCATCTCCTAGCCAAAGCTACAAGTGTATAGATAATAGTGGCACAGTCACTAGGACAACAAGTGAGGGTGGACCAATTGGCTAGGGCACTAGTCTAGGAACAAGAGATCTAGGGGTTAAACCCTGTTGTGCACAATCTAGCAGGATGGGCAGATTTTGCCAGCCAATGACCAAGATCTACTCTAAACTAGCTAGCCTCACGCAAGCAAGCTGGCTTGTTGGCCCTTCTAAGCCTTTGTAGCTTCTCATAGCCCAATGCCTCAAAGCCTCTAAATGCCGAATGAGGCCTTTCTTCTTGCCACAAAATCTGGCAAAACTCTTCCAAACATGCAATAGTCCTCCAACTGGGCAAAAATCCTCCAAATCTGGCCAAAATCTGACATAAAATCCAACCAAAATCTGACATAAAATATGACATAAACCCTAAAGTTGGCTGACCGCCAAATCCCCCGCTAACTCTTCACTCGAGCCAAATTGAAAACACAGGTTTCTCCAAATCACAAATTCACGAGAATAGTTTCACAACTCCACCTTCAATTTTACTTTCTGAGCCCAACTCGCAACAAATTGGTCTTGCCTTCACCTCTTGAGCTCAAAATCATAACCATTGCTTGAAATTTGCTCCTCTTGTGCTTGAAAATTGGCCAACGCTTCTGCACATTGTCTGCCTTACTGCCAAATCTCCATCGAACAACAAGCTTCTGCACACTAGTGAAAAACTGAACTTCAATCGAGCTACCAACGATTCACCGAGCTTAGAGATACCTGTCATGCGTATATAGATCACTACACAACATACATCACTGTCAACATCATACACTATAGAAGCACAACTCACACATAAGTCATACATAGACTCTAAAGTGCCACAATTAATCAGATTGCTTACCACTCTCAACTCAACTCAACTCAGATCAGTACTTGATCTGTCACTCTATAAACTGCCAACAACTGGGCACTGATTACAGTCAAGCCACACCCACTCAAGCATAGAGAATCCAGGTGACGCTCTCCGGCCTCTGTCCACCATAGCCAAGAACTCGAAGGCTCAACATCAGAGAAGTGAGCTCTTTGGAGCTCACTTCAAAACTATACCCCCTGGACTTGAGCTAGCTCAAAAACCCTAACGGTCTCGCTGATGGCACACGACGGTGTAAACGGTGCAAAGTGGCGGTGGGCCCCACCGTGAAGTCAGTACCCTGAACACAAAATCTAATTGTCGGAAAGTAGTCGTTGAGAAACTATTGAAATAACTCTAACAACTATCACTGGAACTCCAGTGTCCAAGCATCTAGATGCGGCACTACAAATGGCGTGACAGCTGTCGTGTGTATATACATCGCTACATAACATACATCGCTATCAACATCATATACTATAGAAGCACAACTCACACATAAGTCATACGTACATTCTAAAGTGCCACAATTGCTCTCCTAGCTGGCGGTTAGGTCCCTCTAACTCCAGATATCCATCTACTCTAAGTATATGGTATACCCTCTAATGGGCAAAGATCAGAAGGCCGGGTGCTATAGAGCCCCATTGTTAGTCGTCTGTCTGCAATCTATACCATATAAAGAATGAACTAGCTATAGGTCAAGTACATCTAAGACATAACCACTGTCCCTTAGGAACCACCGTCAGAGGAGGAGTCATACATGCCATATGCCATCCTCTCAAACAGCTATCACACACTAACATAGTAGCAGCTCCACCAAAAGAGCCACATAACATACACCTCAAGCTTGCATGTACAAGTGCCAAGCTTGGGTCCATAGTACCATCAATGTTTGGGAGGTGGCATGGCACACAATTGCGCACATGATCCTTCCAAATAACACCATCACGTCCTTCTAACACAAGGACTCCAGATGGCAAAACCTCACGCACTCTCAAGATAGTGCTGCCTGTAGAAACATCAAGTGTCCTCGGTGTTGTCTGCTGTAGATATACATAGTCACCTGGATGAAATCAACAAATCAAGGGTCTATAACCTCCCCCTTGAATAGTAGCATAGCGTAAAGTATCTCTATGCTTAGCAATTGCTAAGTTCTCAAAGGCCATCGGCATCACTCTCCAAAAGATCTCTGCCCACTGAGAACATGCGCTCATCCATACATCGGAGTCATCCAAGTCCAAAACTACAATAGCATCTTGACAAATGGCTACAAGTAAATCTGGATCTCGTCCATAGAGTAGAAAGTATGGAGAGAAGGATGCTAAGGAGGCTTGCCGGCTGAACCGATAGCCCATGGCCAACCAAGGTAATTGGAGATCCCAATCTCCCAAGTGGCCTCTCTACAAACCATACTTTTGCAATCCTCTCTTCACCGTTTGAACCACTCTCTCTACTAAGCCATTAGCCTTAGGGTGATCTCGGGATGTAGTACAATGATCAATCAAAGCCTTTGTCACACAAGACCTGAAACTCCCCCAAGAACTTTGTACTCTGATCAGTCAAAACCTCAGCTGGTGCCCCAAAATGACTAAGAACTTGATCCAAGAACAAGTAAGCTGTCCCTTCACTAGACTTGTCAGGAAGTGCCACCAACTCAATCCACTTGAAGAAGTGCTCCACCATCACCAAAACATACCAATGATGTCTCACAGTCAGCGGTAAAGGTCCGGCGAAGTCCAAACTCCAACGGTAACCCAATCCCATGAGGGTGTAACTGTGGCGTAGGAGCATTGAATGATGCTCTAACTCGGTCACAAACCACACATCTGGCAACAAACTGTTGTGCCTCAGTCTACATACCGCGCCACCAATAATGACTCTGGAGTAAGCTATATGTACGCTTTACTCCAAAATGTCCTAGCTCCTCATGAGCATGATGGACCAATTGTGGTCTCTATGATGGAAGTGGTACTACTCGCACTCTACCATCCTCCCAAACACGCAAAAGGTGTCTACCCTCCAATCTGAACTGTCTGGCTTGCTGAAGAACACGATCTCTCTCCTTGGCCCCAACTGTGCCACCCACAACACCAGTGCGAAGATAGTTCATCACTAAGACATCATCATGAATGTCTCGCTGAATTGTACCAATATCTTCACTCTCTGGATCTGTGACCTCAATAACTCCTCTTGTATGCGCTGAGAGAGATACCACCAAAGCCTTTGCAAATATACATAGAAAGGCCAATGCATGCCAACCTGGCACCATCTCCTCATCTGTCTCACCGTGCCAACGTGCTCCGGTCTGATCTTGCTGGCTGGGACATGGGTTTCTACTCAACCCATCTGCATCAAGGTTCACCACTCCAGGTTTGTGAACAACCATGAAATCATACTCCTGTAAAATCAGAGCCCATCATGCAAGCTTCCTTGAAAGCTTGTCGGACTCCATCAACCACTTCAGCGGCTGATGATCAGTGATGAGAGTGAAGGGGTTACCAAATAGGTAACATTGGAAATGTGCTACTGCCCAAACTGCTGCCAAGCACTCTCCCTCATATGAACTATACTTCACCTCCGCTGAATTGTTAGAGCAACTAGCGTAGGCCACCACAAACTCCTTCCCCTCATCATCATGCTGGGTGAGCACCGCTCCAAGCCCCAACATACTCCAATCAGTGTGAACTTGAAATGGTTGTCCCCTGATTGGTCTCCTCAAAATAGAAGCAGATGTCAACCTCTCCTTGAGCTCTACAAAAGCTCTCTCTTGCTCATCTCCCCAACACCACTCTTGTGTAAGCTTGGTCAGCTTCGTCAAGGCCTTGGCAATGGCACTAAATCCTCTAACATAGCGGCGATAGAAGTTTGCCAACCCAAGGAATGCTCGCACTCTGCTCACATCCGTAGGCCAAGGAATATGTGCAATAGCCTCCACCTTGGTCTGCTGAACACCAAGTCCTCTAGGATAGATAGTGTGACCCAAATACTCAACCTGCTCGTGGAAGAACCTACACTTCCCAAGATGTAATTTGAGTCCATGTGATCTCAACCTCTCAAACACCTCCAACAATTGTCTCTCATGCTCCTCCATAGTAGTGCTATAAACCAAAATGTCATCAATATAGCACCAAGCAAAATCCAATCCAGCTAGGATCCTATCCATGACCCTCTAGAACTCAGCAAGAGCGTTCTTTATCCCAAATGGTAAGAACCTCCACTGATAACACATCCATGCCGTGAGGATCAATAGCCCAAAATGTTGTCTTGGACTTATCCTCCCCCCTGATCGGCAACTGATGATATCCTGCTAGAAGATCCAAAGTACTGAAGACCTTTGCATGCCAATTGCATCAAAAATCTCCTTCGATGTAGGCATGGCATACCAATCAGCCTTGGTATGTCAGTTGATAGGACGGTAATCTCCACACATCCGCCTATTTGTATAGTTGCCATGCATATCCTTCTTGGTTGGCATCACTATTGCTGATGCATACTCTCCATGTGAAATCTCCACCAAACCAGCCTCAAAAAGGTCACTACTCCGGCTCTGAATCAATGTCCTCTCCATATCACTATATCGATAAGGACGTTGGAAAACTAGTGTGTCACTAGTCAGCTCAATCCAAATACCAGGTCCCTTCAGAGCACCCTAAACCTTCATATTGAAGGCAAAACAACTCGTGTGACTCCTCAAGAACCTCCAAATCCTCCGTCTTTCCTCTCCAGTAAGCTTGGGTCCAAGATCTGGCTCCCAAGTATCCTTTGTAACTATAGTAGGAGTGGAAGACATACTGATTGGCTGCTACACTGGGCCCTTAGGAGCAATAGTGTCATGCTCCCGACCACTAGAGGTCCAAACCTCTGTGCAAAAAACTCCCTCCACTCTGGCTGCAAGCTCCACACGTCCTCTAGCTGCATCCCATGTGGACCAAGGGTGTAATCCAAGTAGCCCACGCTCACCTGGATGGACTCCAAGTAGCCCACGCTCACCTGGATGGACTCCAAGTAGACCACTCTCCCTAGTAGCTACTAGATGTGTCCCAAGAATACCATGTCCACTCGGTCCATCGCCCCTAGCATGGGCCTGAATCGTCTCGATAGGCACATGGCTCACAAGTGTCCGAGTGGTGATGCCTATCAAGCGCATCCTACGCTGCTCTGCCAAGCCAAGGCTCACAATCCAGGTCAAACAATTCAAGTCCATAGCCTGTCCTAACACCTGACGCTTGGATGCCTCTGACATTGCTGGAACAATGGTAATATCAGTGCAAAAACCCATTGCCCGCTCTCTCTCATCAGCGTTGGGCTCCACCAACTGTTGTAACTGTGAGTCCCAAACAAGTCCAGGTCCTCCCTCTCAAAAAGCATGAGAGCTTGGGAAACTCATGAGTGTGGGAAATGCAGCTCTAGGCTGTCCAACTAGGTTCACCACTACCATAGGTGACCTATCAGCCACTACCATTGTCTGAGACTGATGCCCAACATCCAAGATATTATCAACAAGGATGTGGTCAAGTCACTAAAGCCCATCATAAGCACGCTGTAGAACCTCTCTAGGTAAGAGGTTTGTCTACTAAAGACGAAGATGATGAGCCCGTGATCCCACTCTGGTTGCATCTAAAAATACAGCAGGTCCCATCCAAGAATGGACCTGATGTCTACTTGCCACCACTCTGGTGCGAGAATCACCCATCAAAGGAATGTTCTCCAAAAGGTAAGCTGGAGAAACGGACTGATGCACCTGGAGATGTCATAATATCCGTAACATCTCCCAAAACACACTAGAACGAGGATCCTAAAGACCCAAACCACGGCCCGCACGTGTATGTCCCTAACATGGCCATCCAGAAATCACCAAGTGAATAGGCCCATGTCTCTCTAGGTCATGCGCCCCCAGTAAGGAAATGTCTCCTGGTAGGGCCTTTTGGTAACCTCTGACTGTTGACATCGATAATAACTCTAGATACCGATAGGCCAAGTGTGCCACATGATGTAGAGAGACTTGCCTATCAGTCTCATCTCTCTCTACATACAAGAACCTTTGTACTTGTATACCCGCCTATAACACCGCAGCTAGTCCGGTGTTGATCCCACCAAACAACTCCAATAGGCATATCCCCTCTACTGGATATTGCCAAGCAATGAGTGTGCTATCCAGAGGTGTCAAAGCAATCACCTCTGGAGGCTCATCCTCACACTCATCTCCTGATGGTACGGAGGCTCCACTCCAAGCCTACTGCACCAATTGATCTACATGATGCTGCAATGCCTCCTTTGAACTCCACAATGGAACATCCAAGGTGGATGGAACAATCCCACTCGTACTCCAAAGCCGAGTGATCTCCTCTGGTACTGGAGTATCCTCTGCATGGGCGTTCCCCTCCAACAAGTCACCAAGCCAAGTAACGGCACCGCTGAAAGCCAAAATTGATGCTGCCATGGTCCCGGACTGTAGTGAGCCAAGACTGCCACTACTAAAGCGTACTGGTAGGCGACCTACCCGTCCCCCACCAGACTGCCAACCTGGTCTATAAGAGGTTGTCTCCTCCCAATAGTCAATGCTGAAACCCATGGGGTATAACACTGCTCCCCCAACTAGCACATCATATGACTCAGCTATTGTCGCAATAGCCTGAGCTCTCACCACCAAGCTATCAGCCGGATGACCAGGCTGAACCTGGACAACAAGCTCTCCACGTGTGATATACTGTGTCAAACTACCACCTAGAGATGTCTGGATCTGAAATGGACACCTCTCCACATCGGTCTTCCGTAACTCCAGACCGACAACTCCAGCCTTCCCCAACATAAGGAACTGCCCACAAGAGTCTAACAAGACTCTCTGTGGTGTATAGACCTTCCCTGAAGGTCCCACCAAATGAAAAATCCTCCTCTGGTTATCCAATAGGACAACACCAGGTGTGAACCGCACTCTCTCAAAGGCCGGTCTAGGTGGCAACTCCTCCAGTCTAGCCGCTACTGCCTGCCATAAACCACTGGTCGCTGAACGGATCCTATGTTCCTCAACCAAGTCAGCTCCACTACCAACCACCTCTGCTCTAGTAGTAGGAACTGCACCATCCCTACTCTCACACAATGTGGCAGCCAACTGGAATACTGGGGCTGGGTCAACTCCCAATGTAAACATATCACTGGCCAAAAACAAAGGACACCGCATAATCAGCTAGCCGCCCGCAACATCATGCTAGACTCAGTCTCTATAGTAGCAGGTGGCTGACTAGCAAGTAGTCCATCATGTACTCCATCACTACCTACCACACCTACACTGGGACGTCTAGGAACCATGGATGTCATCTGCAATGCCTCAGATAGCGTGAGAGACCGGGGAAGTCTGACCTGTCTCCCAACCTCTCCTCTTTGTGGGTCCAGCTCCACTGATGCTCCTCTAGGCTCTGGAGCATGTACTGCACTCCTAGTCACTGCTGCGGATGCATCCACCTGTGCTGCTCTGCACATGAAGTCCAAAGCATCTCTATCACCAGCATATGAGGTGGAAGCCTCAGCACCCGAATTTGATCTCCTCTGAGCAATAGCCATACTAACCAATCTCTGCTCCAACTGCTCAATCCGAGTAGCCATAGCTGTGTCAGAAGTAAGGGCAAGTACTGCACTCCTACTAGGTGTAGATCCTCTACCACCACCTCTACCACCTTGTCCTCCATGAACTAGAGCTCCTCTACTACCTGCCATAGCAGCCCTACCACTCCGTAACTCCAGGTGTAGGTCAAAACACCGGTCACTAGTGTGACCAAATCTGTGGTAGTGCTCACACTGCCTCTGTGCTGGCTGTGATGCACCAGAGGTATCAGGTCCGCTGCCCTAAGTACACTCTCTCCGATGATGAGGTCCACCACAAGTCCAACAAGCAACACCACCACTCACTGGCTGTTGCTGACTCAAAAATGAAGGTAAGGGTCTAACTCCACTAGGCCTCCACTCGCTCCATAGGATCTAGGTTGTCCACCCTGTCCTCAAAAACCAACTGGGCGTGGTGCACTCTACTGCACTCTAGAAGAAGTCACAGCCGTGGATGAGGTCTCCCTACCAAATCCAGATGTCACCACTCTCTTGTCCACCATATTGAGTTCAATACGCTCAGCCAAACCAAAGACTACTGCCAAAGTGGGTGAAGTAGCTTGCAACAACGTAGCATCACAAACTCTACGTTGCAACTCCTTGTACAGTATCTCATACCAAAACTAGACTGCATGGGCCTCAGTAACTCCTTGAGTGAAACTAATCAGCCGCCTCATGCAAGTATATGCCTCGCGTAGGCTCTTTCCAGCCTTCCGCTGGAACTCCTACAAGCTCCTCAACTTGTCAGTCCGCACTCCTTGGTAGTTCTGCCTCAAACATAAGAAGAACTCCACCATGGGGTTAAACCCCGGTACCACACCACCTCCTGCAACGGTACCTCCATTCGTAGTAGCACTATCTCTAGCTAGTGCACCCCCACTAGCTCCACCAACACTACTCGAGCTAGAACTCATGGGTACAGCCGATCTACTCCTGGCCACCGAGCCTGAAGTGATGGAGACATAGTGTGGAGACCAATACTGTCTCCATAACTCAATCTCCTCCAAATGAGCTCTCCTGAACTCATGGTAGTCATCCATCGGTGGACCCTCCAAGTGCTGAAACAACCCCTTCCATGCCATGAAGGGTGTGAACAAAGTCGAGTTCCGCATTTGTTGCAGATCACACCAACTGTCAAACTCCTGGATGAAGTCATCCAACTCAATGGTACTCACTGTACCAGAGTAACGCCTAGGGCCTTTGGAGGCCCCATAAATCTTGTCCATGTCCCACAACAACGGTGCGGACACACCAAGTGCACTCTCAACTGAATCAGCTCCTGTGTTGAACTCCAACTCAGAGTCAATCTCCTCCCTCACTGGGACCTGAGATACAGGCTGATACCAAGCACCACTCCGAGTAAACCCACTACGTACTGCAAGGCTAACTCCTCTGGAATCTCCAACAAACTCCGTCGTGACAAAGTAACCACAACAGCAAACCCAAACCACCAACCGCAACCGCAAGTCGCAACCGCAAGTACCTCACCAAGTGCCAACACCACCAAGCACCACCCACTAATGTAACTCTAACCGAGATAACTACACTAGGGGAAAGTATAACCTGTAACCTGCCATCATAACACGCACTCTCACGGTCTGCAGGTCATCACTTCCTGCCTCACTAGAGAGAAACAAAGGTAGTTTGACTGGTCATCACTTCAGCCTCACCACCAAGAGCACACCAGAGCACCAACGCTCAAAAGTCAGGGCACCTCACACAAACATGGTGCACAAACAGGAAGCAAAGAATGGAGGGTGTCCAATCACAAGAAATCTAAACAAAAACCTTCCATCTCATAACACAACACGGGACTGACTCTGCCACCATTTGGCATTTGACATAAGAGAAGTTGGTATCTAAGTCCTAAGCTACCAAGATCACCAAGAATAGGATCAAACTGCCTTTCCTAGCCAAAGCTACATGTGTATAGATAACAGTGGCACAATCATTAGGACAACAAGTGAAGGTGGACCAATTGGCTAGGGCACCAGTCTAGGAACAAGAGATCTAGGGGTCAAACCCTGTTGCGCACAATCTAGCAGGAAAGGCAGATTTTGCCAACCAATGACCAAGATCTACTCTAAACTAGCTAGCCTCACGCTAGCAAGCTGGCTTGCTCGCCCTTCTAGGCCTTTGTAGCCTCTCATATCCCACAGCCTCAAAGTCTCTAAATGCCGAAATTCAGCCAAATGAGGCCTTTCTTGTTGCCACTTTGAACCTCCACCAAAATTGGCAAAACTTCTCCAAATCTGCAAAAGTTCTCCAAACTAGCAAAACTCCTCCAAATCTGGCCGAACAGCAAAAAATCCTCCAATTCTGACCAAAATCTGACATAAACCCTAAAGTTGGACGTCCGCCAAATCCCCCGCTAACTTTCCACTTGAGCTAAATTGACAAAACGGGTTTTTCCAAATCACAATTTCATGAGAAGAGCTTCCCAACTCCACCTTCAATTTGACTTTTTGAGCCCAACTTGCAACAAATTGGTCCTTCTTTCACCTCCTGAGCTCAAAATCACAACACTGCTCAAAATTTGCTCCTTCTTTACTCAAAATTTGGCCAGCGCTTCCGCACACTGTTTGCTTAACTGCCAAATCTGCATCAATTGATTGAGCTTCTACACACTAGGGAAACACTGAACTTGAATTGAGCTACCAACGATCCACCAAGCTTGGAGATACCACCAACACTCACAGTTCCTGCACCCGATTTCCCCCTCACTTCACTTCTTTGATGTAATCAGATTGCTTACCACTCTCAACTCAACTCAACTCAGATCAGTACTTGATCTGTCACTCTATAAACTGCCGACAACTGGGCACTGATTACAATCAAACCACACCCACTCAAGCATAGAGAATCCAGGTGACGCTTGCCGGCCTCTATCCACCATAGCCAGAAACTTGAAGGTTCAACATCAGAGAAGTGAGCTCTCTAGAGCTACACTTCAAAAGTATACCCCCTGGACTCGAGCTAGGTCTAAAACCCTAACAGCCCTGCCTACGGCACACTTGGCGGTGCAAACGGCACAAAGTGATAGTGGGCTCCACCGTGAAGTCCGTACCTTGAACACAAAATCTGACCATCGGAAAGTAGTCTTTAAGAAATTGCTGAAATGACTCTAACTACTATCATTGGAACTCCAATGTCTGAGCAATCTAGATGCGACACTACAAATGGCGTGATATAGAACCAATAGCTAGACATATGAATTAAAGGTGAGAATTGATTTGGTAGCATCTGGATGGATGTTACATATGATGAACTTAATAGATTAGAAAGAAGTATCACCACAAGTGGACTTCTACTAATAGAGTAGGAACCAAAATAGGCCTGAAATCTTTGAAAGCAATTTTGGAGGCCTAAACGGATGAATTAAGCCTCAAAAATGTGTTAACCCCCCCCCCCCAAATGGAGGAATAGATGGTCATTCCTCCCCCTTGGTTTGTCTCATCAAGAGCTTTCCAATGGTACCTCACCCCCATCATTCTTAGATTCTTACAAGAAGACTCCCTAAAAGATTATGTTTGGTCAAAGCTTGTTTGACTAGCCAGATATGATCAAGACTGACATGTCACCCATCCAAGTAAGTAATCCAAGGGTGGAGCTTGCTTACATGTCAACTATCTATGTGTCTAATCCTATGGTGGAGCCTCCTTGGAGGAGATCATCTTTGTCTATATAATAAAGAGAAGGTGCTCCTTTGGGGCATCGGATGCTAGAGTGTGAAATTTTTTTTTCTCTCTTCTCTTTTCCTCAAAGTACTACACCTGGACACAAAATCTTGTGGATGATTTGAGCCACAAATCTGAGCATCATAGATGGGAGTAAATTGGACAGATCAAGCTCCACATCCTAACAACTCTCACACTTCTTGACTATACATCTTTAAAAGAAAAGATAGTAAACTTCCATTGCTTGATCTACATACTTAGTGCAGACTTACTATCTAGTTGTCATTGGAGACCAATTGATGCTATACATAGCCTTAACTTCTTAGAAGTGACAATCTTTGTCAACATATCAATAGAGTTTTTGGCACCTTGAATCTTTTCAAGTGATAAACTACCATCTTCAAGTAACTCCCGAATGAAATGATATCTTAATTGTATGTGTTTTGTTCTAGCATGTAACATTAGATACTTTGCTAATTGAATGGCACTTTGATTGTTTGAGAATAGAACACTACAATTCTGCTTTCTACCTAGCTCTTTTAGAAGGTTCTATAACTAAATTATCTCCTTACTAGCTTTTGTAAATTGCAACATATTCTACCTCTGTTGTGGACAAAGCAACAACCTTTTGCAACTATAAGAACCAACTCACTATTGTCCCACCTAAGGTATAAACATAATTTATGGTGCTTCTTCTAGTATTTATATCACCTCTCATGTCTGCATCCACAAAACCTTGTAGAGTATGGCCGCCTCTATTGTAACACAAACCTATATCTTTGGTACTTTTAAGATATCTCAAAATCCATTTGACAACCTCCCAATGTTGTCTTCTTGGATTGGCCATGTATCTACTCACAACTCCTACTAAATGTGCAATATTTGGTCTAGTACATGTCATTGCATACATGAGGCTACTTACAGCTAAAGCATATAGTACCTCTGACATATCCTTCAACTCTTCATCATCCTTGGATGACCATTCCTTTGATAGCTTAAAGTGACTTGCCAAAGGTGCCTTCACGGGACTTCTATCTGTCATGTTGAACCTTTCTAGCACCTTCCCAATGTAGCTACCTTGAGAGAGCTTCAGAGTTCCAACCACCCTGCCCCTTTCAATCTTCAGTGCAAGTATCTACTTTTCTGCACCCATGTCCTATGAGCCGGCCCGTCTCTCACTCAAGATGAACCTCTGATGGCTATTATGGTAGCGCACTATGGACTAAGATGGCAAAGAACCCCAACTCCATCATTCTCCTCCAAGGCTAACAATCCAAGACTCAAGACATTACTCACTACAGAACTCAATGAGAGAGATAGTTGCAAATAAAAGGATGATGAGTACCTCCTCACCCCTAGTTTATATACTTGTGAAATAGTTATACACCAAAGTTACTAATTACTGGAGTAACTCAAGTTACCAGGTTAAAAGTCAAATAAAGTCAAAAAGTATAAAGGAATATCCAACCACATAGGCATATTCCACTAAGCATGTGATCTTATCTTGACCCAACCACTAAGTCAAGGATTCATTCACATGGGCCATCCTTGGACTATAGAAGAATCCAAAAAAAAAAAGCTTGCAGGTCCAAGAGTTCTCAACTCTTTTCTCAAAACCAAACACCTAGGAATAATACCAAGTCAACACACTAGAATCCAAAATAGTGGTGCTCATCTTTTCCATTTCCTTTAAAGTAAAGGCCCCATTATCTTAGCTATGACTAACTTTAGCTAATCATGATTAATGTAGGACCATCCTTTATCTCTATATAAATAATATCTTTCAAGTATTTGTAATACTAAGCTAAATATCATAATACCACACACATGCACAAATGGGTGTTACAATACTTCATTACAAATTCTCTTGATAATTCTTTCTTCCATCTCTCAACCTTTAGTATGTTAGGCCCAACTATCACCATGCCATCAACATACAAAAGTAAGATGATAAAACTATTATCAAGAGACTTGATATAACAACAATGATCTTCTTGACATCTTTTGAATCTATAACTAATCATGAACTTGTCTAATTTCTTGTACCATAATCTTGGTGCCTATTTTAGACCATATAGGCTTTTTTGCAACTTGCATACCAAGCTCTACTTATCAAGGACTACAAAGCCAACAGGTTGTTGTTGTAATACTCCAATGACAAGAGAACTCTTCAAGAGAGATATAAGAGGGAAAATATAGATTTCACACTCAATCCTACGATGCACTAAAGGAGCACCTTCTCTTTATTATATAGCAAAGGAGGATCTCCTCCAAGGAAGCTCCACCATAGGAATAGGTACATGGATAGGTGACGTGTCTCCAAGCTCCATCCTTAGATTACTTGCTTGGATGGGTGACATATTGGTCTTGGTCCCATCTGGTTGGTCAAATAGGCTTTGATCATAGGGAATCTTTTAGGGAATCTTCTTGTAGGAATCTCAGAATCACATGGGTGAGGTACCATTGGAAAGCTCTCAATGAGACAGACCAAGCGGGAGGGAAGGCCAACCTTTCCTCTATTATGGGGAGAAATTGTCATCTATTTAGGCTTCCAAAATTGCCTTTGAAGTTTTCAAGCCTATTTTGGCTTCTGCCTTATTAGTAGAAGTGCTCTTTTGGTGATACCTCTATCTGATCTACATTCTCCATCATGTGTAACATCCTTCTAAATGTCACCACCCCAAGTTTAATCTCTTGGTCATATACCTAGCTATTGATTCTAAAGTTTCCAAGCATGTTTTGGTTTTTGGCCTATTAGTAGAAGTACTCTTTTAGTGATACCTCTAGCTTATGTACTTAGTCCATATATAATATCCTTACAGATCTTACCAAACCAAATTTCATCTCTAGATCATCTATCTAGCTATTGGTATTACAACCTCCATCCTTTCAAGACGCAACATCTTCGTTGCAAAGTTGTTGCTCAAAAGATTTCACTAACACTAGTGTGTGGGTCAAGTTGGTTGTTGGCTCATACAAGGGGTACCCTTTCCAATGTACCAGGTATTCCACACATGGATGGCAAGTACTTTGGATGTGCTAATGGAGAATACATTTGACTTCATTTTGCTCTGTGTCATCAACTAGGATTGGACAAGGTCAACTTTCTTAAATAGAAGAGAAGTGGAGTGGCCGGAGAGCATGTCGGCGTAATAAGGAAACATGAAACACCAGGTGGATCTTCATATGTGGCAGTAGGTCAAGGTGATAGGCCACAGCTCTGATGCAAAGCAAGATAGAGAAAGGTCCAATGAAATGAGGTCTAAGCTTATGAGGACCAACTAACTTGAGGTTGGTGGTTGACAACCATACTTGATCTCCCACATTGAACTCCATGTGTTGGAGGTGTGCATCTGCATACTACTACCAATCTTGGGCAATTTATAACCTATGCTTGGCGTGCTCCACTCCTTGTTGGATTCTTGGAACAAAAGTGTTAATAGTGCACACCTTGGTAGCCACCAAATTGTAACACCAATTTGTGCATGTGTGTGGTATTATGATATTTAGCTTGGTATTACAAATGCTTGAGAGATATTATTTATATAGAGATAAAGGATGGTTCTACATTAGTCATGATTAGCTAAATTTAGTCATAGCTAAGATAATGTGGCCCTTACTTTAGAGGAAGTAGAAAAGATGAGCATCACCATTTTGGATTCTAGTGTGTTGACTTGGTATTATTGCTAGGTGTTTGGTTTTGAGGAAAGAGTTGAAAACTCTTAGGCCCGCAAGCCTTTTTGTTTTGGATTCTTCTATAGTCCAAGGATGGCCCATGTGAATGAATCCTTGACTTAGTGGTTGGGTCAAGATAAGATCACATGCTTATGCCTATGTGAATGGATATTCCTCTATACTTTTTGACTTAACTTGACTTTTAGCCTAGTAACTTGAGTTACTATTGTAAATAGTAACTTAAATGCATAAATATTTCACAAGTATATAAACAAGGTGTGAGGAAGTACTCATTATCCTTTCATTTGCAACTTACTCTCTCTCATTGAGTTCTCTAGTGAGCAATGTCTTGAGTCCTAGAGTGTTAACCTTAGAGAAGTATGATGGAGTTCTTAGTCCATGGTGTGCTACAATAATAGCCATCAAAGGTTTGTCCTAAGTGAGAGTCAGGTTGGCCCATAGGACAGACCTTCATCAAGCTTGAAGGTGTGAAAGGATGCTCTCCATACATGAGGAAGAATGGTGTGACTTGTGTGGAGGCACTCATTGAATTGTTGTATGAAAATTCCACCAATGGGAGTAAGGTGTTCTAACTCTCTTGCTCATCCAACATAAAGCCCTGAAGCATGTCCTCAATAGTACAATTTTCCCTCTCTATTTGTCCATCGGTTTGTGGATTTGGTTTTGAAGAACCCAAAGAGTGTTCTCCAAAACAAACTAGTGAATTGAGTACCTCTATCTGTGATGAGCACTCAAGACAAGCCATGATGAGAAAAAACTATTGAATTGAGTACATTTGCTCTCCATACATAAGGAAGAATAGTGTGACTTTTGTGGAGGCACTCACTGAATTACTGTATGAAAATTCCACGAATGGGAGTAAGGTGTCCCAACTCTCTTGCTCATCCAACATAAAGCTCCAAAGTATGTCCTTAATAGTATGATTTGTGCTCTCTATTCGTCCATTGGTCTATGGATGGTAAGCTATGGACATAGCCAATTTGGTTTTGAAGAACCCAAAGAGTGTTCTCCAAAACAAACTAGTGAATTGAGTACCTCTATCTATGATGAGCACCCAAGACAAGCCATAATGGGAAGAAACTACATCTAAGTACAATTGAGCTAGTTACGGGGCAATCACATCCTTGGTGGTAGGACGTACATGAATCATTTTGCTGAGTTGGTTGACAAAGACTACAATGGAATCAAACCTAGAGGTAGTCTTGGGTAATTCACAAACCAGATCCATGCTTACTTGTTCCTAACATTGTGTAGGAGTGGGAAGAGATTGGATGAGTCCTTTGGAAGCTTGATTAGAAGCCTTATTTTGTCGACAATGTAATTAGCTCAAAACATATTCCATCACATTGTTGCTCATCTTTGGCCAATAGTAATGGCATTTGACTACATCCAAGGTCTTGTCCATTCCAATGTGACTTGCAATGGCAGAATCATGACATTTTGCTAGGATGGTGGTTCTTAGATCCATATCATCTGGGATCCACAACCTACCATCATAAAAGGTGAGTCCTTGGGTACTGTGATGCCTTTGGATGATTGAGCACCTACAATCTATGCATCAGTTTTTGTAGCAGCAAGAATCATGGGCCACAATTTTTATTTTTATTTCCAACACCAAATTGTTTGTCATCGGCATTCGAGTTAATGCATCTACAAGTTGCTTCTTGCCTTCCACATATTTGACTGTTATGTTGAATTGTTGTCTCCATTCTGTCCACCAAATCTATTGACAAGAAAGATCCTTTTGTGTCTTAAGGTAGACGAGAGGTTTGTGTTCCATCTCTACCACAAATGCCTTCTCACCCAAATAGTGCTTCCAATGCTTGATTGCAAGGATGATAGCCAGCTCTTCTCATTTGGTGGTGTGATAGTTTCATTATGCCGGTAGCACCTTACAAGAGAAATATGAATTTGGTGCCATCCATCTTGCCATTCTTGTTGTAAGACTACTCCTATTGCTACACTTGATCCATCTGTAGCCATCTTGATTGGACATCTTGGGTCATACCATTTCAAGATTGGTGGATGTAGTAATACGTCTTTCAATTCTTGAAAGGCCAATTCGTGTGCAGTTCCCCATATCCACCTCTTCCCCTTGCCCAATAGTGTTGTTAGAGGTTGTGCAATCTTGGAGAAGTCCTTTGAAAATTGACAATAAAACCCCATCAATCCCAAGAAACTCTTGAGTTGAGTCTGCTCTTATGGAACACTCCATTTTTAAATGACCTTTATTTTATCTGTTAATACTTGGATATCCTTTGCACTTACTCTATGCCCTAAGTAGTCTACTTCAGATTTGCCAAAATTGCACTTTGAGATTTTGGCATACAATTGATTTTGTCATAGAATCTAGAGGACTTCTCACATATGTTGCTTGTGCTCTATCAACGTCCTACTATAGACTCAGATGTCATCAAGAAAAATGACAATAGATTTATCCAAGTAGGGACAAAATGTGTCACTCATCAAAGTCATGAAAGTGGCTAGAGCATTGGTGAAGCCAAACTACATCACCAAGTACTCAAAGTGACCATACATTTTTTGAAAGGCCATTTTGTATATGTCTTCTTTTGCAATCCTGATTTGGTTGTAACCACTCCGCAAATCCAGTTTGGTGAAGTGTCTTCTCCCATTGAGTTGATCATACAAGTCATCCATGCAAGGTAATGGATATTTTTTCTTCACCATTTGTTAATTCAGTCTGTGGTAGTCAATGCACATGCGCATTGTTCTATCCTTCTTCTTCACAAACAATATAGGAGCCCCATATAGCGATAGGTTGGGTTGGATAAACCCCTTTGCAACATATCCTTGATTTGACCCTTACACTCCTCCAACTCTTGAGGTGATAGTCGATATAGGGCCTTACAAGGAGGTGTCTTCCTAGGATGTATCTCAATTTTATGATCAACTCTATTTTTTGGTGGTAAACCCATAGGTAATTCATCAGGAAAGACATCTTGGAACTCATTGACCACATCTTTCAATTTCTCAAGAATTTGTCTATTGTGTTGAGCACTCTAGACTTCTCTTATTAAACCAATGAAACATCTATTTGTCTTACCAATAGGTGTGGTCTTTATGACATATAGAGGCAACTCTTGCCTTTGTGATCTTCCTTTAGTCCCAAAGATCGTCCATTGAATAGTTTTCACTACTTTCTTTCTCCAATCCCCCATGAGGTTGTAGTGTTCCATCCACAGCATACCTAAGATTGCATCATAATGAGCTAATTGTATCACTTGCCACTTCATTGCTTCGTGATACCCTCCTACATAGAGTATTACCTTTATAGGTAATGACTCAATCCTCTCTATTTGACCATTAGGTAACTCTACTTTGTCCTTCTCATCCTTCTCTAGTTTCATCCCCAACTCCATTGCAACAAAACAAGACAAGAAATTCTCTATTGCCCCAAGGTCTATCAACACTCTCACCGGGTTGCCTTCTAGCACTCCATTTACAATAATTAATTGTGCATTTATCTTCCTCCTTCTTTGCACACTCATCTTCTTTGTCCCTTTGCTTTTACTCTTCTTCACCAGGCTAGTAAGGCCGCAAGGTACCTTTATTGGTGATTTTTGTTTTTCGATGCAGTTTCCATATCTTCCTCTTGAATTTGTCTCTCCATGTGGTTCAAAGGTCGCTTGTATGGAGGCCAAGGGCCTCTAAGATGATGAGCACAACAATTGATGGTTATGTGCCTAATTTTACCATAATTGTAACATCATCGTTGTTATGCTCAAGCCCTTTCTCCCCATGGAACTCCTTCTCTTCTTTCTTTGACTCATCTCCGTTCTCCTTGGAGAGGTCTTGTTCCTCTATCTCAAAACCAAATGTTGCCCAGTTCCATAGGTACTGGTCCACCAAAATGGTGTGTCTTGGCCCGATGGTTTTGCATTGGTGTTATTGCTTCACCTCTTCCAAGCACCCTTGCTATTCTTTGGGCATAAGCAATGGCTTCAAAAATAGTATAAGGATTTTGCCCCATTACCTCTTAGTGAATCTGCTCTTTTAATCCTCTCTTTACATTGTCAAGAGCTTTGGCTAGACTCATATAGATTATAACAACATGAAGATCCAAAAATGTCTCCATGTACTCTTGTATGCTATGCTTCTACTTTAACCCCCAGAGTTTGGTTCAGGCCATTTGCATAGGATCTCCCGATTGGAAATTCTTGAGCAGACCTTCTTGCATGGCTGTCCAAGTGACATCTCTTCTGTCTACTAGCAATGATCTTTCCCAAGTATCATACCATGTGAGGGTCTTATCGGTCAAGTACCCACATACAAACACACTTGTAGAATGATCAATAATCTTTGTTGTGAACAATCAAAGGTATCAATTCATTCTTGAAATCCAATTTTCCATTACTCCCATGGAATGATATCCCTTTTAAGGCTTGATGTTGCATGTCTTCTTCATTTGTAGTAACAACGTGGCTTGGTTGTTGGTTGGAATCGGTGTCATCAATATGCATAACTCTCCAGGTACTTTGATTGCTTCGGCTAGTTTTGAGATGGCTCCCCTTCTTGCATTACTTTATCCTTCTTGACAGCACATACTTGATTTTTCAATTCCTCCATGGTCATCTTGATTTCTTAAAACTCATTCAACATCCCTTGCATTCCTTGCATCAACTCCTGTAATTGCAGATCTATGATTCCTACACACAATCGATGTTCACTTGCTACGTATTACTTCAATAGAGGGTTGGAATGATGACTCAAGAGGGTGAAAAACTATGGGGACTACCATTGGGAACTCAGAGGCTATCACTTGTTGATAATATTCCGCACCAAATTGTAGACTAAAAACTCCCTAAACATCACTTTTGGTCTAACTACATAACGGATTTCTACTTGCATGTTGAGAGGACACAGATTTGGTAAATTTAGATCCATAACATCATAATAGAATGTAGATTGTCAAATCCCACTCTTTGTTGTATACCACTATAGGTAGAAGCACCGAGTTTGGTGAATCCATCACTTTGTCCATGAATTTTGCTCCAAAGTGATAAACTAGCAATACTCTCATTAGCTCATGTTAGATCTACATAATCTTGATATGGAATGGATTCAAGAATGGGAATCTAGGTGCATGAAATTTTCCTCCCAGTGCATCCATCATATTTGCTCTCTAAAGACCCTCCCAAGTCTAGCAATTGCTCTATGTTCTCCACCTCAAATTACTCAGTTTCAATAGCTCGTGCTCTTCCAAGAGGGATGATCCACTCTCTTGGATTGAAACACTTGCTCTGATACCATTATAGTACTCCAAAAACAAGAGAACTCTTCAAGAGAGATACAAGAAGGAAAACATAGATTTCACACTCAATCCTCCGATGTCCCAAAGGAACACCTTCTCTTTATTATATAGCCAAGGAGGATCTCCTCCAAGGAAACTCCACCATAGGATTAGATACATGGATAGGTGACCTATCTGCAAGCTCCACCCTTAGATTACTTGCTTGGATTGGTGACACGTTGGTCTTGGTTCCATCTTGTTGGTCAAACAAGCTTTGATTGGAGGGAATCTTTTAGGGAATCTTCCTATAGGAATCTCAAAATCACATGGGCAAGGTACCATTGGAAAGCTCTCGGTGAGACAAATCAGGGGGGAGGGAAGGCCAACCTTTCCTTTATTTGGGGGGGGGGGTTCTACACATTTTTTAGGTCTAATCCATCCATTTAAGCCTTTGAAATTGCCTCTGAAGTTCAGACCTATTTTGGCTTCTACCTTATTAGTAAAAAAGCTCTTTTGGTGATACATCTATCTGATCTACGTTCTCTATCATCTGTAACATCCTCACCAATGTCACCACTCCAAGTTTCATCTCTAGATCATATGCTTAGCTACTGCTTCTAAAGTTTCCAAGCATGTTTCAATTTCTGGCCTATTAGTAGAACTACTCTTTTGGTAATACCTCTAGCTTATTTACTTAGTCCCTCATGTATAACATCCTTATAGATGTTACCAACCCAAATTTCATCTCTAGATCATCTATGTAGCTATTGGTATTATAGTTGCATATAGATGTCTTCATCAATCTTACCATTTAGAAAACCAATAGTGACATCCATCTATTGCAAATACAAGTTGTCTACTACCACTGTATTGAGAACCACTCTAATTTTGAGTGCTTGACCATCGGTAAAAGAATCTCAATGTAATCAATCCCCTCCTTCTATTGGAATCCTTTCACAATTAACCTTACCTTGTACCATCTGCTACCACTTTGTTCCTCTTTGACCTTGTAGACCTACTTGTTATGTAATGCCTTCTTGCTGAATAGTAGTAAGCTCAGCTCCCAAGTTTGATTCTTATCCAAAGACCTCATCTTGTCCTTCATGGCAAGCTCTCACTTCATTGAGTCTTTACTTTGCATAGCTTCTTCATAACATTCAAGTTCACCTCCATCTGTCAACAATAAGTAATGGAGAGAGAGGGAATACCTCCTTGGTGGTCTTGTGATTCTTGTAGATCTCCTCAATTGTGGTGCACATGGTTGAGGTTGTGGAAAAGTATTTTTTGAGCTTTTGGGGTTTTTTTGAACCCCTTATGATACCATCTTCTTTTGTTATCTCCTATAGCTCAACCTGATTGTTTTCTTTGCTCTACTCATTTACATGATCAGAATCCAGAGTGTTTCTAACCTTGTAAAGGAGACACTCATTAAATATTACATCTTTGCTTTTGATGATTTTCTTGCTCTCTACATCCCAAAACCTGTACCTAAAGTCACCTACATCATATCCAATGAAGAAACACTTCTTGGACTTTGCATCTTACTTGTCCCTTTTCTTTGCATGGACATGCATGTAAGAGACACACCCAAAGATTCTCAAGTGTGACAAACTCACCAGTTTTCCTATCTACTCCTCTTCATGCAGTTTATGGTCTATGGGAACTGATGGAACTTATTGATCAAGTATGATGCAGTGTTGATTGCTTCAGCCCAAAACACCTTGGCCAGACCAACATGGATCCTCATGCTATTACCTCTTTCATTCAAAGTTTGATTCATGTGCTCAACCTCTCCATTTAGTTGCAGTGTGCTTGGTAAGGTCTTCTCCATTCTTATTCCATGTATTGCATAGAATTCCTTGAACTCACTACTATCATACTCACCACCATTTTCAGATCTTAGTTGCTTTAGCTTTGCACCAGACTCATTTTTTACCAAGCTTTTCCACTTCTTGAAAGTGGAAAAACCTCTAATTTGTGCTTCAAGAAATATACCCAAACCTTCTTGGTTGAGTCATCTATGAAGGTGACATAATACTATGAACCCCCAAGAGATGCAACTAGAGAAGGACCCCACACATTTGTGTGTATAAGCTTTAGCTTCCGTGTTTTATGTGCTCTTCCACCCTTCAAGAAACTAAAAAATTTTGCTTCCTAAATGTGCATTCTTCACAAAGACCTACATCAACGGTTTTCAAATCTAGTAGCTTGTCCTTCTTCATCATCACCTTCATGCCTTTTTCATTCATATATCCAAGCCTGCAATGGCAAAGATTATCATTTGATATTGTGTCTGCAAGTGCCACCGTGTTCTTGGTGGTGATGTAGAGAATCCCCAGCTTGTTCCCCCGTGCAACACCATAACACCTGTGGTGATTTTCCATGAACCACCTACAAAGGTTGTGACATACCCTTCACTGTCAAGTTGCCCAATTGAGATTAGATTCCTCTTCAAGCCTAAAACATGCCTAACATTCTTCAGTTTCCACACATACTGATCAGGCATTTTAATATAAATTTCACCTCTCCCTACAATATCCAAAGGCTCATCATCTACAGGATAACTCTGCCAAAATCACCAGCAATGTAATTCAACATACATTCTTTTTGTGAAGTAGAGTGGAAAGAAGCTCCTGAATCAAGAATCCATGATTCCATAAGATTTTTTGCACTAAGGATCAAGACATCATTTACTGCCTCTGCAATTGCATTCATCAAGTCCTCATTTTGCCCCTTGCTTGGATTCTTCTTTAAGAGCCAATAGTTCTTTCTTGTGTGCCCTTTCTTACCACATTGCAAACATCCATCACCTTTTGACATGGACTTGCTTCTCCTCTTGGACTTGGATCTACTCTAACTTTCACTATAATGCATAGTTCTTCCTCTATTTTCAAGAGTATTCAAGGCAAATTGGGAGTTTGTGCTTGACTCTCTCCTTCTAATATCTTCATTGATGATCAAATTTTGAATTTCCTCAAACCTCAATTTGTTTGACCCACAAGATCTGCTTATTGTTATCATAGTTGCACTCCAACTTTTAGGTAAAGAGTATAAGAGAATTAAAGCACACAATTCATCCTCAAAACTGATTTCTATTGAACTTAATTGGCTCATGATTTGGTTGAACTCATTAATATGATCTATGATAGAGTGACCTTCATTCATCTTTAGGTTGAAAAGATGATGCATCAAGTACACCTTGTTGGAAGCAGATGGTCTTTCATGCACATTAGACAAAGCTTTTAGTAGACCTACTATGTCTTCTCCTCTAAACATTAAATGCCATATTTCTAGCTAGTGTCAGGCATACAACTCCCAAAGCTTGTCTATTCATCAAATCTCAATCTTCCTATAGCATGACCTCTGGTTTCACCCCTCTGAAAAGGACATTAAGCTTTTTCTTATACAAGTAGTCCTCTATTTGCACTTTTTAGAACCAAAGTCCTTACCATCAAATCTCTCCATCCTGACCTTCCTTCCTCTCTTGCCATTGCTCTCACTATTTTTCCTTCAACCTATTGCTTTAATACTAGTTGTTGGGATCTTTATAGATTTAATACACCTCTTTTGATAGTATTTTTATTTATATATATATAGAGAGAGAAAGAAAGATTCAGCTATATATTGAGATCAACTATATATCTTGAGAGAGAAAAGAGAATGTACTCATACACACATCAATAGGTGCACAAGAATTAATGTGGTTCAGAGTCACTTGCTCCTACCTCTATTTAAACACAGATTTAGTACTTTTTACTCCATCTCAATATAGATTACAAAGATTACTTGGAAGCTTTACCCTGACCAATTCTTTTCCTTGTCCAATCTATGCCTTTGTTTATCTTGATCTGCACTTCTCTTGATTATCTCTTGCTTGTCCAATCAAACATCAGGCCTTGCCTAACCAACTTCATGCAAATCAAAGTTACCAAATAGTTTCCCTGAATCTTTTTCACAGGCATACCTATATTCAACTTGTGAAAAAAAGGCCTTGATTTGTAGGTCATAAGGTTTTTCTTCTATTGTTACACACACACCAAAGAGCGAGAGAAGAAGCACACTCAAAGTATCACTCAACCTCTTGGATTGTCAAACACCTATCTCAGCCCTGGATAAGAAATCTTGTGGATGATTTGAGCCGTAGATCTCAACATCATAGATGGGATAAATTGGACGGATCATGCTCTATATCCTAACACTTTGACGCCTTGACTCAAGCCTACAAGATGTAACTTGGTAGTCAAGTGATCAAAGGCCTGCCTAATCTGATCTATGGGGCACACAATGTGTGTATTGTCTACTAAGGAGAGAATACACAACCTGGCATGGCCAAAATAGTAGATAAGAGAGCTCTAAAGTGAGCCATGGCAAACAAAGGTCCCCTTAAAGGATCTCCCTATTGTTTATCAGCAATTGACTCCAAGATAATGATTCCCTCATGGTGACTACCTATGTTGGTAGTAAAGAAACCAAGTGAGCCGTAGAACAACTGTACAAAAGGAATGAGACTCGCTAAGGATCCACCGGCCTCCCTAAGCTCTCTAAAGATGGATGCTTGAAAGACACTTTTAAAAGCGTTCTCAATATCAACCTATAGCACAATCCACTCCAGATGGATATCTAGGAATACCTTGATGCCTAGGGAAATAGCCTCGCATCTTCCAAGTGTAGCTACTCCAAATGGATGTGGATTGAGGTGCTCTCAAAAGTGAGATCAATGCTAAAGGACAATGGTAGGGCTAACAAAGTGCAAAAAGATCTCTCTAATAGTAAGTGATCTAACGCTCCTCATGTCCTTCTCCATCATGAAAAGTCAACTAGCTCCTAACACTTGACTAATTGACGTATGAATATCTTTCCTTGCTACTATTACAACCACCTAAAACAATTCAATATATCTACTAGAAGGATCATCTACCTGAAAGTAATCTTTAAGATGCTCATATACCATATTTGACAAGCCTCTTGAGGGGAGGCAAGGAGTTGTGCACAATGCTTATGCAAAAAGTGACCTATCAAGATATAAAAGCTATTAAGGCTATTGATTTAAGATCTCTAATGGTACCTTCTCTTGCCATAGGATGTACTGTGCATAGGGAAGAGATAGTCTCATTAGTGGAACTAGCCATAGACAAAGGGTGTAGCGCTCATGTTGCTCTACTAAACTCTACCACCTGATCCAATGTCCTACACCATCGTAATTGAGTGGACTCTATGGTATCATGTGGCAGAATATGTCTCTTAAAACATGCAGCCTTGACCAACTCCTCCTATAGGGCAGCCCAATCCCCCGCTTGGAATCAACAAAACCTAACAACCACCTCACTATGCCTTGCACATCTCCTCTAGCATAACAAAGGTACCAGCAAAAGAGTAAGAGGAATAAGAACCATGCTAACTCATCCAAAAGATCATGTGCAAAATGATCAATATGTAGGAAAAAAGCCTATCTAGTTTCATCATGGAGTGTACGAGATAACCTATGGAATAGACATGGACATGGAAAACTAATCTCAAATAACCCCAAGATACAACCCCCCCTAAGATCCTAACCACTCCCACGACTTGATTAGTATCTCTAGAACGGTCAATAAAAGGATAGAGGAAGCATGCGTAATCCCGAGTGTCACCACTATTGATGTGGTTGGTCACCTCACATGAACATCCCAAGCGGTCCAATCATAGTCCTTGTGCATCCTTCACACATAGATCTTTACCCCTTGCAAGGTAAAGCGTTGGTGACACACCAGAGCCGCTCGAGACGGCCCACATAGGGAAGTGTAGCCATAGCTAGCACAAGAATCATGATAATAACAAACGATGCTCCTCTCCATTTCTTTCCGTAATTGCAAAACCATAGCCCCTCACATCCCAACGCACATGAGTAAATACAATCTCTCCAAACCCTAAAAACTACAAACCCTCATAACTTTCAATTTTCATCTCAATAAATTTCAAACTAAATTCCCATGGAACTCAAGTATTAATACCAAGAGATTAACAATGAAAACTCTTGACCCATCACTTTCAATGTGAAATAATCACCGTAAACCTAAAAAGACTCATAACTTTTTATTCAATTCTCCATAGCCTTCAATCTAGGTGTAATGGAACCAAAATTGATAAACAAACAGAATCTACCATTCACTCATGTGATGTATGCAAGTGAGCTCTCTAAAGCTCTAAAATATCCTCCAATTTATTGCCTTCTTTCTCTCTCTCCCATTCCCTCTCCTCTCTATAAATCATGCATAAGATCCCATGCATAACTTTCTAGCTAGTTATGTTTTGTATCCAAAAACATTTAAATATTGATTTTTTAATAAAGATAAGTTACTAGGTAATATTTGTACTAAAATATTCTTCTTTTTTATGCACTATATATTTATAATAAAATATAGTGCATAATAGAGCATTATTTATTTATAATAGTGCTTTATTATGCACTATAATAAAGCAATATAATGCACTATATTTTTCTTTATATATGTACTATAATTAATGAATTATAATTTTATTTGGTGAAATTAAAATTTTTATTATTTTTTAATTCACAAAATTAAATATACAGATAATTTAAAATCAAATTCATAAGTATATTTAAATTTTATAAAATCTACTAATAACTAATTTTAAAATATGTTTTATTACTTAAGAATATCATATGTTAATTTAATATTTATTCAAATAACATTTAAAATTATTTAAATGATCACTACAATTAAATTCTATAATTCTATATTTTAACTTGTTTTCATACTTTATAAAGATATTATGCAAATTTAGTTAATTAATCACTATCTTATTTGATGAAATTTATTAAGTTTTATATATTTAATTTATATCTAGAAATAATTATTAAATAAAAGTTAAATTTTTATTTTATGTTTATATTTCTCAAAAATTAAATTTATAATGTTTTATTTTTATTTGCATATTAATATTTATTCATATTAAATATTTTAATTATCATAATAATTTCTGTAAAGTTATAAAAAATATAATTCTCAATCTTCTAAATATATTTATTTGATTCATTTCATGTGAAAAATGAAAGAAAAAATTTTTAAAACTTTTATTAGATTTCGTAACACATTTTTGGAGTGATTTGATGGAAAAAACAATTTTATGCTTGTAATTTATTTAATATTACATAGAATTAATTATAATTTTCATGACATAAAAATATTTATGCTTGTTTTAGAGTTTTATCTCAAATATTATTTATTTATTTGGATAAATTCTGTAAATTAATCCAATCCATTATTCTATCCATTTCAATATTTTACATATTTTTAAAATTTTCTAGCCCAATTCTTAAAATGAATCAAATTTATTATTTTAAATGATAATTAAACCTTTAACATTTGAATTCAACATCATATTATTAATATTAAAATATAAGTTTTACAATACATGATCGATAAGAATGTTTTATAAATTTTTGTACATAAAATGGTGATTAATTTATTTAAAAACATATTTTTAGATAATTATGATTTTATGAAAATAGAGAAATAATACAAATTATGGATGCAGGAATCAATTAACGTATAGTGTTGATTTACGTGAATGTATTTACAGAACTCACTAAAAGTAATAATCTTCTTAAGAGAAAATTCCTAAATAATCATAAATCTTTCTTTTACCTAAATGGAGTGAACTTTTGTTGAAAGTTGTATATCTCAATTCTCCAATACTTAAAAGACTTATTCGCATGGACTTTTATCTCTTTAAAATTTTATAGACTTTCTATAGAATGTCATTTAAACATGTATATTGTAGTCAATTTTACATATTACTATTACTATGTTTATTTTTAACATAATCAAATTATTATGAAATGATTTAGCATTAAAATATTATTTTCTGAAAGTCCTAACACACAACAAATAGCTTCTTTTTAGTAACTTAAAGGTACTATTCATGGACTATGACCATTATTATAAATAGATAAATAAAATTCTGCAAATATTGTAGTTTGAATGTTTTCTTGCATATTCCACTTGAAATATATAATATATGTATTTGGAAAATTGAGATTCATGTATTATACAAAAACATGCAACTAACATGGTTACACTTTTTTTCCTTCTAATAGTAATCAAAATTTGAATTCATTTTATAAGAAATAAATCCTAGAGTTTAATTCCTTTATTACATACTTAAATTAGAATTTATCAGAAAGAACGCATATCATATCATCAATGTTTCAATAAAGGATTTGGTACAAACATCAATATATAATATTTGATAGATAAGAGATGTACACAATGGGAACCTGACTTCAACAAAATAAAAATATAAGTTGAATATAAAGTTGGATAGGAAAAAACCATAATATATAAACCATAGTTATAAACCATACATTAGTTTTTATGAAAAATCAATATACTACTTATTTATGTATCTATTTATTTGTATTTATATTTCAAATATTGGTGATATATGCGTTCTATGTGATATGTTCTAATTTGTCATGACATTTGTACCGTCAAAACTAGTTTGCTAAGACATTGGAGTTACTCATGGATTATTTGTTGGTGGTGGATTTCATGGTAGTGCTATTGATCACATGATGGGACACACTATCACTTGCACCATTCACATCGTCAAAAGTGCGGTCACAATGGCATCATTATGGTTGGTTGATATATGGTTGGAGATCTAGGTCGAGCAAAGGGGTATATTTTTGAAGTGAAATCCCAAATAACTCACTTCTTTGATGTTGAGCCTTCAAGTTCTTGGCTATGGTAGATAGAGGCTAGCGAGCATCACCTAGAGTCTCTTAGCTAGAGTGGGTGTGGCTTGACTATAATCAATGCACGATTGTTGGTAGAGTATTGAGTGAAGGATCGAGTACAAATCTAACTTGAGTGTAATTCGAGTGGAAGAATGAATTGATTACATTAGAAAAATGATAGTTAGAGAGAAATCGGGTACAAGAACTAAAGGTGATGGTGGTATCTCCAAGCCTAGTTGATTGTTTGTACATTCAATCGTGGTCCTAGATTTCCTTGAGAATGATTGTGTATGGAAACCCTATTCGAGTTGATGCAGATTTGGTAGTGGGGTAGACGGTGTGCAGAAACAATAGCCAAATTTTAGAGAGTTTACTCAATTTGAGATAGTGTGTGTTTGATTTGAGTCCAAAAGGTGAAATTAGGGTCATTTTGGTGCAAATTGTGCTCCAAGTGCAAAATTGGAGGTGGATTTTGGAACCCATCTCATCCCTCAATTTGGAGATCCTCATCCCTTCAATTTGGCTTGAGTTGAGAGATAACAGAAGATTTGGCCATCAACAAACTATAAAGGAGTGATTTGGAGATCCTCATCCTCTCAATTTGGCTCGAGTTGAGAGTTAGCGGAGGATTTGGTAGTCAGTCAATTATAGAAGAGGTGCATCAAATTGGTACATGTTGTCCAGATTTGGAGGTCCAAAGTTGGAGGTTGTCCAAATTGCCCTAGCTAGTACTTGGGTTGGTAAAACTTGGCCAGATTTGGAGAGAGTTCAAATTGGCAAGAAGAAATTGCACAAATTGCCCTAACTAGTGCTCAAGTTGGTGAAGCTTAGTCAAATTTGGAGAGGATTTGAATTGGCAAGAAGAAAAGCCTCATTTGGCTAAAGAGGCATGGGGTTGTGGGCTAGAGAGGCTATCAAGGGCCATCAAGCCAACTTGCTATCATGAGGCTAGCTAGTTTAGATGAATTTTTGGTAATTTTTGGTCATCATTTGGCAAGATCTGTCCACTCTTCTAGATTTTGCACAATAGAGTTTGAACCCCATATCTTTGGTTCCTAGATTGGTGCCCTAGACAATTGCTCTAACTTCACTTGTTGTTTTAATGATTGGTCGACTAATACTTATACATTTGTAGCTTTGGCTAGGAGAGGCAGTTTAATCTCATCCTTGGTGATCCTAATAGCTTAGGAGTAGGATACATTACTATTATGTCAAATGCCAAATGGTAGCACAATCAATTAGGTGTTTATTTATGAGATGAAGCATTCTATTTAGACTTCTTGTGATTGGACTCCTTCTATTCTCTCCTTCCTATTTGTGCACCATGTTTGTGTGAAGTGCCTTGACTTTAGAGCTTTGGTGCTATAATGTGCTCTTGATAGTGATAATAGAGTGATGACTAGTCAATCAACCTATGTTTCTTTCCAATGAAGTAAGAAGTAATGACTTGCATATCATGAGAGTGCATGTTGTGAGGATAAGTTATAGGTCACTCTTTTTCCTAGTGTAGTTGTCATAATAAGAGCTAAATTAGTGATTGGTGTTCAATTGGTGTAAGCACATGGTGCTAATCCTTAGTGGCATACTTGTGGTGATTAAAAATTGAGTTACACTGTAATGGAGGAGTTCTTTAGGGATCCTAGAGGAGATATTGCTATAGTACGCTATAAGTTTACATGGAGTGATGCTTGTCATCAACTTGTATCTGAGGTATATACGCACTATTTTTGTGGTACATGGATGAGATTTATGGGGACTCTAAAGGCCCCAAGTGCTACTTTGGTACATTGGGTACCATTTGATTTTGATGACTTGCAAGAGTTTGATAGTTGATGTGATCTACAACAAATACGGAACTTGTTCACTTGTTCATGGCATGGAAAGGATTGTTTTAGCACTTGGAGGGTTTTGGACAACTCACTTGGAGGAGATGAAGCTATAAGGACAATATTGGTCTCTAAACTACATCTCCATCACTTTAAGCTCAATTGCTAAGGGTAGATCGGCAATACCCATGAATTTTAGCTCTAGTAGCATTGGTGTATCAATTGAAGTGCACTAGTTGGAGATGGTGTTACTATGAATGGGAGTACCACTATAGGAGGTGATGCAATACTAGGGTTTTAACTCCATGGCGGAGTTCTTCCGATGCTTGAAGCAAAATCACTAGGAAGTGCGGATTGACAAGTTGAGGATCTTGTAGGAGTTCCTATAAAATCTTAGAGAGAACCTACACATGGCATATACTTTGATGGGACTATTGATCAATTTCACTCAAGGAGTTATTGAGGCTCAAGTAATCTAGTTTTGGTACGGGATCTTGGATAATGAATTGCAACATAGAGTACATGATGTTACATTATTATAAGGTACCTCACCTTCTTTGGCAATGGTCTTTAGTTTGGCTGAGCACATTGAGCTCAACATGGTGGAAGAGAGAGTGGTAATATCTAGATTTGGTACGGAGACCTCATCCATAGTTTTTATTCTTCTAGAGTGTAGTAGAATGCACCACACCATGTTGACTCCTAACAATAAAATGGACAATCCAAATTGTATGGAGCAAGTGGAGGGTCTAGTGCCACTAGACCCTTACCTTCATTTGTAGCCAATGAGTGAGGGTGTTGCTTGTTGGACTTGTGGTGGACCTCACCACAAGAGAGAATGTGCTTAAGGCCATGGACATGATACCTCTAGTGCATCACAGCTCGCATAGAGACAATGTGACCATTGCCAAAATTTGGTCACACTAGGTGACCAATGCTTTGACCTTCACTTGGAGTTGCAAAGTGGTAAGGTTGCTATGGTAGGTGTTAGAGAAGCTCTATGTCATGGAGGATGAGGTGGTGGTAGAAGACCTACACCTAGTAGGGATGGAATACCTGCACTTACTTTTAATATAGTCATGGCTACTTGGATTGAGCAGTTGGAGTAGAGATTGGCTAGCATTGTCGTAGCTCAAAGGAAATCAAACTTGGGTGCTGAGGCTTCCATCTCTTATGTTGGTGATAGAGGTTTCTTGGACTTTATGTGCAGAGGAGCATAGTTAGATACATCTACCATAGTGACTAGGAGTGCAATACGTGCTCCAGAGCTTAAAGGAGCATTAGAGGAGTTGGACCCACAAAAAAGAGAGGTTGGTAGATAGGTCGGACTTCTCCAATCTTTCACACTCTATGAGGCACTACATCCATGGCTCCTAAACTTCCTAGTGCAAGTGTAGTAGGTGGTGATGGAGTGCATGATGGACTAGATGCTAGTCAACTACCTATTATTACACAAATTGAGTCTAGCACAATATTGGAGGCAGCTCAGTTGATTATGCGTTTCCCTTTGTTCTCAATATGACATGTTTACATTGGGAAATGATCCAACTCTAGTGTTCTAGTTGGTTTCCACAGTTTATGAGAGTAGGAATGATGTGGTTCTTACTTTTAGAGCAAAGATGGTTAATAGCTGCTTTGACTTGGTTGAGGAGCAGGGGATCTACTCAACAACTAGTGGTTTGTGGTATGCAACAATAGTTAGGTTGGAGGAGTTACCATTTAGACTTGCCTTTGAGCAAGCTCGGTTCACACCTAGAGTTGTCCTATTGGATAACCAGAGGGAGAGTTTCCATTTGGTGGGACCTTCAAGGAAGATCTATGCACCACATAGGATCTTACTAGACTCTAGTGCATAGCTCCTTATGTTGGAGAAGGTTGCATTTTTGGTCTTGAGCTACAAAAGACCAATGTGAAGAGTTGTCCATTTCAAATCTAGATAACTCTAGGGGATGGTTCTATATAGTATATCACGTGGAGAGCTCATTGTCTAGATTTAGCTCAATCATCCAACTTATAGCTTTATGGTGAGAGCTTAGGCCATTGTGACAATAGTAGAGTCATATGATGTGCTAGTTGGTCGAGCAATGGTATACTCCATGAGTTTTAGTATTGACTATTGGGAAGAGATAGCTTCTTGTAAACCAAGTTGGCAATCAGGTGAGGAATGGGTATGTTGCCTACCAGTATGCTTTAGTAGTGGCAATCTTGGCTCACTACAATTAAATACCATAGCATTAGTTTCAACTTTCAATGGTTCCATTACTTGGCTTAGTGACTTATTGGAGGAGAACACCCATATGGAGGATACTTTAGTACCATATGAGATCACTTAGATTTGGAGTACAAGTGAGATCATTCCATCCACCTTGAATGTTTTATTGTGGAGTTTTGAGGAGGTATTGCAATAGCATGGAGATCAATTAATGCAATAGGCTTGGAATGAAATCTTTGTACTACCAAGAGACCAATGTGAAGATGAGCCTCCGGAGTCTATTACCTTGTCACCTTTGGATACCACACTCATTGCTTAGTAGTATCCAATAGAGGGAGTATGTCTATTGGAGTTGTTTGGTGGGATTAATATTGGACTAGATGTGATACTACAAGCAAGTATATGAGTATAGAGGTACTTGTATGTGGAGAGAGATGAGATGTCTAGGCAAGTGTCTCTACATCATATGGCACACTTGGCCTATCAGTATCTTCAATCATTACCAATGTCAATAGTTAAGGGTTACCAAAAGACCCTATGAATAGACATTTCCTTGCTGGGGGCACAAGATTTGGAGAGACATGGCCCAATTCATTTGGTGATTTTTATATGGTCATGTTAGGGACATATGCATGTTAGCCAAGGTCAAGGTTTATAAGATCCACACTTTGGTGTGTTTTGGGATATGTTATGTATACTATGATATCTCCAGGTTCATCAGTCTATTACTCTAGCCTACATTTTTTAAGAACATCACTTTGATGGGTGATTCTTGTACATGGGTGGTGGCAAGTACACATCAAGTCTATTCTTGGATAGAGCCTACAATGTTGTTTGACAAAGAGTGGGATCATGGGCTCATCATCTTTGTCTTTGGTGGATAAACTTCTTACATAAAGAGGTTCTACAACTTCCTTATGATTCAAACAACTAGACCACTTTATTATTGATGGGATTCAACAACTAGACCACCTTATTATTGATGACATTTTGGATGTTGGGCGTTAATCTTAGACGGTAGTAGTAGCTGATAGGTCATCTATGGTAGTGGACAGCCCAAAGCTACTTTACCCACACTTGTGAGTTTCTTAGGCTCCCATGATTTTTGAGAGAGAGGTCTTGGACTTGTTTGGGACTCACAATTATAGCAATTGGTGGAGTCCAACGCCAATGAGAGAGAGAGAGCACACAATGGGTTTTTATCTTGATATTACCATTGTTACAATAGTGTAAAGGCATCTATGCATCAAATGTTAGATCAGACTATGGACCTAGATTGTTTGCCTTGGATTGTGAGCCTTGGCTTGGCAAAGCAACATAAGATGTGCTTGATAGGCATCACCATTCTGACACTTGTGAGCTCTATGCCTATTGAGACAATTCATGTACATGTTGGGGGTAATGGATCAAGTTGGCAGGGTTTTCTTGTGACACAACCAAGGGCTACTAGTGAGAGTGGTCTACTTGAGGTCCATCCAAGTGATTGTGGTCTACTTGGGTTACATCCTTGGTCTACTTGGGATGTTGCTAGAGGATGTATGGAGCTTGCAACCAAAGTAGAGGCAGTTTTCCACATTGAGGTTGGGAACTCTAGTGGTTAGAGGCATGACATTACTTCTCCCAAGGGCCCAATGTAGTAGCCACTCAATGAGTCTTCCACTCATAAATTATTTAGAAAGGATACTTGGACCCAAGCTTACAAGAGGAGAAAGATAGAAAGTTTAGAGGTTTTGGAGGAGCTACACGAGTTGTTTTACCTTTAGTATGAAAATTTTGGGTGTTTTGAAAGAACTTGATATTTGAATTGAGCTTACTAATCATACACCAGGTTTTTGACATCCCTACAGATATGGTGACATGGAAAGATCATTGATTTAGAGCTAGAGTAGAGACTTTTTGAGGCTAGTTTGGTAGAGATTTCACATGGAGAGTATGCTTCAGCTACAATGATGCCAGCCAAGAAGGATATGCATGGTAACTACACCAATAGGTGGATATGTAGAGATTACCATCCTATAGACCAATAGACTAGGGTTGATTGGTATGTTATGCCTACACCAAAGGGATCTTTGATCTGATTGGGCATGTAAAGGTCTTCAATACTTTGGATTTGAGCAGATATCATCATTTTCCAATCAAGGAGGAAGATAAGTCCAAGATATCATTTTGGGTTATTAATCCTCATGGTAAGGATGTATTATATCAATGGAGGTTCATACCATTTAGGTTAAAGAATACTCTTGTTGAGTTCCAAAGGGTTATGGATAGGATCGTAGCAAGATTGGATTTTACTTGGTGCTATATTGATGACATTTTGGTCTATAGCCCTATGGGGGAAGAGCATGAGAGAGATTTGTTGTAGGGGTTTGAGAGGTTGAGATCTCATGGACACAAATTACATCTTGGGAAGTGTAGATTCTTCCATGAGCAAGTTGAGTATTTGGATCACACTATCTACCGTGGAGGACTTGGTGTTTTAATAGACCAAGTGTAATACCAATAGCTAGATGTATTATCTAGAGGTGAAAATTGGTTTGGTAACATATGGGAAGATGTTATACATGATGGACTAAATAGATCAAATAGTAGTATCACCAAAAGAGTACTTTGGCTAATAAATTAGGAGCAAGAATAGCTTGAAAACGTCAAACCAATTTTAGAGGCCTAAATGGATTAATTAGGCCTTGAAAATGTGTACATTCCTCCCAACCAACAAAGGAAAGGTTGGCCTTATCTTCTCCTAGGTTTGTCTCATTGAGAGCTTTCCAATAGTACCTCATCCATGTGATTTTGAGATTCCTATAGAAAGATTCTAAAGATTCTTTTTGGTCAAACTTGTTTGACCAACCAGATAGGACAAGGACCAACATGTAACCCATCCAGGAACCTAATCTAAGGGTGGAGTTCATTGACATGTCACCAATCCATGTAGTTGATCCAAGGGTGGAGCTTCCTCTAAGGGGATCCTATTTGCTATATAATAAAGAGAAGGTGCTCCTTTGGAGCATTGAAGTATTGAGCGTGAAGCTTGTGTTTTCTCTTTTGTATAGTCCTTATATCCTCGGAGTTTTACACCAAGGTGGAGGCCATTTCACATATTCCTTGGCCTATGCATGTGAGCAGAGTGCAAGCATTCCTTGGGTTGGTAATTTTCTATTGCCAATAAGTTAGAAGATGTAGTGCCATTGCCAAGGCCTTGATGAAGTTGACCAAATTTACACAAGAGTGGCGTTTGGGAGATGAGCAAGAGAAAGCTTTTTTTGAATTCAAGGAGAGGTTGACATTTGCCCCTATTTTAGAAAATTGATCAAAGGATGCAAATCCAAGTTGATACTGATTGGAGTATTTTGGAGCTTGGAGTAGTGCTCATCTAGCATGATGATGAGGAAAAGGAGTTTGTGGAGGCCTATGTTAGTCATCCTAACAATTCAATGAAGATAAATATAGTTCATATGAGGGAGAATGCTTGGCAACAATATGGGCAATAGTACATTTTCAATATTACTTGTTTGGTAACCACTTCACTATAATCACTAATTATCAACCACTAAAGTGGTTGATGGAGTTTGGCAATCTTTGAGAGAATCTTGCACAATGGGCTCTAATTTTACAAGAGTATGATTCCATAATTATTCACAAACCTAGAGTGGTGAACCATGATATAGATGGGTTGAGTAGAAACCCATGTTCCAACCAACAAGATCATACTAGAGCACGTTGGCATGGTAAGTTGGTGCAAGCTGGCATGTATCTACCTTTCTATATATATGTTTGGAGGCCTTGATGGTATCTCTCTTAGAAAATACAAGAGGATTTGTTGAGGTCATAGATTCAAAGGGTGGAGATATTAGTACAGGTCAACTAGACATTCATGATGATGTCTTAATGATGGATTATCTTTGCACTAGTGTTATGGGGAGCATAGTTAGTGCCAAGGAGAGAGACCATGTTCTTCAACAAGCCATGTAGTTTAGATTGGAGGGTAGACACCTTCTTCATGTATGGGAAAATAGTAGAGTGCAAGTAGTACCATTTCTATCTCAAAGACCATAGTTGGTATGTCATGCTCATAAATAGCTAGGACATTTTGGAGTAAAGCGTACATATAGCTTACTCTAGAGTCATTATTGGTGGCACAATATGCATACCAATGTATAGCAAATTGTTGCTAGATGTATGGTTTGTGATTGAGTTAAAGTATCATTTAATGCTCTTATGCCATAATTACACCCATTATCTATCATGGAATTGGTTACTCTTGGAGTTTGGACTTTGCTAGACCTTTGTTGTTGATTGTGAGACATCATTGGTATCCATTGGTTATGGTGGAACACTTCTCCAAGTGGATTGAGTTGGTGGCACTTCTTGACAAGTCCAATGAAGGGATGGTTTACTCATTTTTGGATCGGGTTCTTAGTCATTTTGGTGCACCAATTGAGGTTCTAACTGATCAAGATATAGAGTTCTTGGGGGAGTTTCAAGCCTTCTGTAACAAGGCCTTGATTGATCATTATACTACCTCTTGAGATCACCATGAGGCAGATGGTATGGCAAAGAGAGTGATTCAAATAGTGAAGAGAGGATCATATAGAGGTCACCTTGGAGATTGGGATCTCTAGTTATCTTGGTTGCCCATGGGCTATCAATTCAGTCAGCAAGCCTTCTTAGCATCCTTCTCTCCTTACTTTCTACTCTATGCACAAGATCTAGATTTACTTGTAGCCATTAGTCGTGATGCTAATATAGTTTTGGACTTGGATGATCTAGACATATGGGTGAGTGCATGTTCTCAATAGGCGGAGATCTTTTGAAGAGTGATGTTGATACAGATACCTTACATTATGCTACTATTCAAGGAGAAGGTTATAGACCCTCAATCTACTCAATTTCATCTAGGTGATTATGTATATCTAAACCAGACTGCATCAATGATACTTGATGTTATTACATGTTGCATTATCTTGAGAGTGCACAAGGTTTTGCCTTTCGTAGTAATCATGTTGGAAGGACACGATGGTGTTGTTTGAAAGGATCATGTACACAATTATGTGCCATGCCCACCTCCCAAACATTGATGGCACTATAGACCCAAGCTTGGCACTTGTACGTGCAAGCTTGTAGCGTATGTTATGTGGCTCTTCTAGTGGAGTTACTACTATGTTGATGTGTGATAGTTGTTCAAGAAGATGGCATATGGCATGTTTGACGCCTCCCCTCAAGGCCAATAGTTATGTCCTAGATGTACTTGATCTATAACTAGTTCACCCTTTATGTGGCATAGATTACAAATAGGAGACTAACAATGGAGCTTGATAGCACCCGGCCTTCTGATCTTTGCCCACCATAGAGCATATCACATACTTGGAGTAGATGGCTATATGGAGTTAGAGGGACCTAACCGCCAACTAACGCCAACCTAAGGGGTGACTGTGGCACTTTAGAATTCATGTATGACTTTTGTGTGAATTGTGCTTCTATAGTGTATGGTGTTGGTAGCGTTGTATATTGTGTAGTGATGTATATATGCACGACAACTATCATGACATTTGTAGCACCAAAGTTAGTTGGCTTGCACATTGAAGTAGTAGTGTTGGCAATCATCATTATTTTGGTAGTTGCTCATGGACTACTTGTTGGTGACCCGATTTCATTTTAGGGTTATTGATCACATGGCGGGACCCACCGTCACTTGCACGGTTCACACCGTCGGATGTGCCATAAGTGGTACCATTACGCCTAGAGACCTAGGTTGAGCAAAGGGGTAAACTTTCAAAGTGCAGCTCCAGAGAGTTCACTTCTATGATGTTGAGTCTTCGAGTTCCTAGCCATGGTGGACAGAGACCGGCAAGCATAACCTAGAGTCTCTTAGCTAGAGTGTATTTGGCTTGATTGTAATCAGTGCCCGATTGTTGGCAAAGTGTTGAGTGAAAGATCAAGTACAAATCTTATTTGAATGTGATTCGAGTGGAAGAATGAACTGAATGTCGCTGCACTTCAGAGTTCATGTATGACTTTTGTGTGAGTTGTGCTTCTATAGTGTATGTTGTTGACAACTATATATATTGTGGAGTGATATATATACACACCATAAACTTTAGTATGTAACAAAGGAATGAAACTCTACATAGGTTTTTACCTCCCTTGTTTCTATTTTGAGATGGAGTCATAAAACAAGACCATCCATTCCTCAAAATAGTAACGGTTGTTGAGTAGCTGTAAATCAATTACGAAAATAAACTGTAAATTATAAGACAATCAATCTTCATAAAATACTCTTCACTACGCACTTGATAAAAAAAGATGACAGAGATATCCTTGTAATCTAATGATGAAGCCGTGCTTTTGAACTAAGATTCTGTTTCTTTCACTTTAATCATGTATTCGGCTTTAAAAAATATAATATTAAGTAAATATAATCTTATTTCATATTCTTTTTAATCTTTGACTATTATACAAATAAGAAAAGAAAGATGTTTCGTCAAGTCGCGCTTATTTGTTCTAGCCATGCCGACTTCCCTTTCCATTATACTCAAAGCTATACATATATATCTGGATGTGGATCTCAACAGAAATATCTCCCTTACAATCTAGAACACAAGATAAATAAGTTCCTATATTATCCTACGCGAATTTCTTTTGGTTTTTTATTAGGATATGAATCTGTTGAAATGAGAAATTTCTCATTCATTGGGATCCGTGTGTACCACATTCACGTATAGCAAGAGCTCTGAAATTAGAGTTGTCTACAATAGCCAACAACAGTAGATAAAATAGCACTATTTTGTATGCGACAAGCTCTGAAATTAGAGTTGTCTACAATAGACAACAGTAGATAAAGTAGCAATATTTCTGGAACAATGATCTCCTGTTGATCAAAACTCCGAAGTTCATCCCATGTATATAACGAGGTGCTTTAAAGCCTAACTGAAGATGACCTTTAAATAGATCAGAATATTGCTCTTCGTTTCTGACGTAATACTCATCTATTGATATTCACATGAGTCCAATTCTAGCACGTAAGTCATATGGCGCCTACTCTAGGTAGAATCGTCCTTGCATTGGCTATATCAAGAGTTAGACTGAAGACTACTGTAGAAGCGTATGAATACTGCTAGTACTCGAAAGTCGGTTTGGGTTGAGTGCGTTCATGAAATGAAGCTGGATTGTGTGGAGTTTCGAGGGGTGTGAATCCTTTGCAGCTACTGGACCCTTTTCCTGCCAAACTTCAATCTCGACTCATTAGTTCACACATTTAAGGCATCTACTGTACTTCATCTCCTCCAATGTCATTATCTTAGGTGGGCCGCTGGAACAGGGCATCGCGGTTGAGTAGCTTTGAGGGTCCATACTCGTCCCACGAGGTCGGTAGGGCTGCTGTTGGGTGAAACCCAACATATGTTGTATTCTGAAAACCAAGCGCCATATGGTGTATTCTATGAGTACACGCAATCCCAATGTTAGTGAGTGCACTTTGCCAAAGAACTTAGTTCCGCTCGAGAATTGACTTTATCCTCATCTAGAGATTTTATATCAGCTACAAATATACGTAGGGGGCCAGTTGTCCATCTTATTTCAAAGTATTTTATCGGAGTCCTCCACTACCTCACGCAAGGGAAAATGAGACTTTGTTAGTTCTTTAACAGGCCACGTAACCGGACTTCTCCAAACTTCTATTACTCGACTTCTGGTTTGGTGAATGCAAGTCTGCAGTCTGTACCGGGTCTGTTAAAACTTAAGTACTGTACGGCGTGCTCACTAGGAACTCGCCGAAGAAGGTCAAAAGATGCTCCCTCACTTCCATCGGACATGAGCACCTCGAGTCTTTATGACATCAACTTCAAGGCGATAAATATGTCGGAGAGGACTACCGGTACGCAGTGAGTTGGACTGCTTTCCCGTGGAAACACGCCTGTCCTACAACGTTATCACTAAAAAGGAGAGGTTGTGAAATAAGAAGAGCCAAGTTTGCACCCAAAGTAGAACGAGAGTCGAGCAGAGGCTGTGAATCAGATGAGCCAAGTCTGCGGCCAAAGTAGAAAGAGGATCAGACACTCTTGGATGCCAAACCTGCGCTCTAAAGATTGTCTGATCTTCACGATCCGGCCTCCTGCACAGGGAAGGCTTCATTCCTCTTGACTTATTTTACCACGACGTGAACTGTAAATTGTTGGTTCGAGGATAAACAGTTCTGGATTTTCCAAGAACAACGGCTTCATCAACAGTTGGAGTAGGGCCTATGCAGAATCCAGTGAGGCACGGATGCCACACTGGTAAATCAGGGGCAGGTGGGCAGGTGAGGGGTATGTACGTCAAAGTATCGAGCAGAGTGCTGCGCACATGGATACTTTCGGCACTGGTTCATTCACTCAGGTGAGAAGAGTAAGCGCTTGTTGATGACTTAAGGAACATAGGACCTAAGATCCAAGGTTGTGGCATTGTACGGAGTTCTCTTCCTCTCTCGCCGTCTCTCAATCACTACCCGGATCTAAGAGGAACAAACGAAGAATAAAAACAACCTAAGATAAGTATTTCATTAGGCATCAGAGTATCCAGTAATTGATCGGAGTGCAATTGAACGTGCATCAACTTATACATTCAGAGGGTCCAAAGTGAAGAAGAGTGAGTCAGGAGCAAGTGATAATAAATTAGCTTGTGAAAGTACAAAGGCAATGTTCAAGTGGTAATAATACCACTTTCGTGAACCTTCAACCTATCTACAAAATCGATTGCCCTTCTACTAATAAATCTCAATATCCAGTACGCACTCAATCTGGCTATCAACATCACTTTCGTTCTGCCTTTGGATACTATCATAATTTTTCCATTTCAGAATCTCAACTAAGGAACGTCTGTGTACCATCAGCATCCATCAAGTGTGTGACAACTAAGATCGGCCAGTTCCGGTTTGCAGCTCAGCAAGCTTGCATGAGTCTGACAGCTAAGTACGAATGGACTAAACTTCACCAAAATTACAACCATTCGGTGAAGACAGTCGGTGGTCAGTCCTCTATAACATCTAGACTGATTTTTCCAGTGTGTAACAGTATCAGGTCTAGCCTTCCAGCTGTGCCCACTTACGGCAGCCGCAGAGCTTGAGAGCCAATTCGCGCACAACCTTCTTCTTCTTCTACTCCTAAGACTAGCAATTCAACGAACCCGATTCGAGAATACTCCAACTCAGCCCCTCTCAACGCCCACGAGCAGGTGAATCTTCGAATTATCTATCTCCCAACCATTTCTTTGTCGTGCGACCAACTCTGTAGGAGTAGGAACAATTCCGAGAGGCAAGAGAGTACTGTGGCATTCACTAAGTCGTCACAACAGCCCGAGATGGACGCATGGATCCAATTTCTCAACCCCTAGCTAGTCTTAGCATGTTCCAAAGAGTTATCCTCTTCTGTGATCTCCTTTCTGGGTGGAGTTCCGTCACGAGGTTGAGAGCCTGTAATCCGAGCGAGGATAACAAAGGATGTGCCTCCAAGCACGTTGTTCAAACCACGAATCAGAAACACCAAAGCCTTGAAAACTCCAGTCGGAAGTGTTTTGGCCATTGCAAACTCCAGTCCATTGATGGACTGATACCTAGCATTGCTGCTGAGACCCATGTGGATAGCCCATGTAGCAGCATTTAGAAAAGTAGGTGGGGAAGCATTTTGAATCACAAAGTCGGGATCCATCTTCTTTCTGGCATTCAACAGAGAGGTGGAAAGGAAAGTACCCACAAGACCTGCAAGAAATCCTACGGCAGCAAACTGGGTACCTTTGTACACAAATGTACCAAGCCTGTCAATTAATGAGTAAGCCCCAACCTCAAACATGTGCCCACTGGGGCAGCTGGCAAAAATTCCAGGCAACTTCGCTACCACAGCTCCCGTGGCGGCTGTGGGAGCGAGCATATACATCAAAGTGAAGTTCAATATCGAACCCACAACAATTGTGGAGAAGACAAGATCGAGCTCATCAAGACCGAAGTTGGGCCTCGATGCCATGTCTCCAAGCACACAGGCTCCCACTCCGATAACCTCCTCTGTCAGCACCTTGAAGGGAAATTGAGGATCGGCCGAGACCCTTGAGCGCCAACCTCTCATGAAGGCGCCGAGAAATCCAGCCCCTTCGATGCTTCCTCCCTTTCCAGCCCCACCGCTGTCGGATCCTCCATTGCCACTGTCACCGCCTCCACCTCCACCTCCACCTTCACCTCCTCTACCTCCACTAAAACCATTCCCTCCATCTCCTTCGGTGACCAACGGCTCCGAGTACGAAGACCCCGCTGAGGAAGCAGCAGTAGAGGAAGCCCCGACCAAAACCGAACGATCCGTGTTGTCGACCTTCGATCGAAACACCTCCGCGCTTTGACCCAACCGTTCTCCCCCGACCGATCCTCCTTCTCTTCCCAAAAGGGCCAAAACAGGGGAAGAACAACCCACCTGCCTTACCAGCGATCTTCCGTTGGACCAACCGAGAATCGCTCCACAATTGGTGTACAAGCCTTTCCTAATCACATGTTTCGTCGGTCTTGGACCCTTCGAGACGCACACCGATGACAGCGGCGTCCCCGTGCACACCACAGACATCGCCATTTGCCCAAATTCTTTCTTTCCCTTCCTCTACCCTCGAAACGAGAAAGAAAGGGAAATGACAATGACTCGACACTCCCGCAGCGCCGAGCCGATTCCTTTCCTTGTCGTTGAAAAATCTTAGCAGCGGCTGTCGATGATCGATCAGCTGCAGCAGAATCGACACGATCGGCGCAACCTGTAGCTGCAGAGGAGAGGAGAGCAGAGCGCCAAATCGTTTCGAGAGCAGAGGAGCAGAGCAGGTGTGGGGACCACCCTAGACGACAACGGCACAGGCGTCCGACTTAAGAAGGGAACGGGAACAAGTTTTTTGCTTCTTTCTGTGCAAAGTTTCAGGAACAAATCAGCCAAACATTGCGCTGCGCGCCTTATGGGGTCGCACAGATATCGGCATGTTTCACCCGCGGTAATCGGACGACTCCTCGGTCCAGTTCTTGTATGAAGCTCCCGTCAAAGTTTGACGGTCAACTTCTTCGACTGAACATTGGTGTTCGTTACAAGAACATAGCGTTCGTACTTATGAGGAAAGACTCACTAATGGTGCACAACAGAGCTTACTATAACCCTTCAAGATATTATTACGCCCTTTAATGCACTAGCCTGATTCACCTGAGCTCTTGTTGTCACGACAAAGTGTGGGGATGAAAAACTAAGAGTTTCGAGTTTAATTTTCGTTAAGGAAATAAAAGGGAGCGCGAATAATTTCACTTTCATGATTTGTACTGTGTATGCGTTTTCTTCTAGTTGGACTAGAAGAAAAAGCAAAAGACGAGAACAACATTCGAAACTCTTCTTCTGGAAAGGAAAGGATGGAACTAGATACGACGGGTTGCCTCTACTTAGATCTTTCTGTCCCGTGTATGATATGTCCTCGTGTATGGCGTACCCTAGTATAGAATGAAGCAAGCCTAATCCATTGGTCTTTTCCATGTAATCCACTCGTTAACGTGCTCCGATTTGCAGCGATATGCGTCCTCCTTAATCTCTACATGGGGAAATCCTTAATAGGAGAGCAATCACACTAATTGAATTTCGTTGAATCCAGTAGTTTATAGACCATCCTTTTTGTTTTAGCTCGGATATCTTAGGTGCAATAAAACAGATTTCTCATGTCGATATCCTAACCCCCAATTACCTCCTTTGTGTATCCCTTGTACTTGTACGGGCTTGATGGGTCTTCCCATCCTTTCCCTTGGTCAGAATAGAAGATCAAATGCAAAGCTAAGAGTAAAAACATAGATAAATGTAAGTTTGGTTTTGCAAGCACCTGGAAAATTTTGGATAGAATATTTTGGAACTCCATAATTTAGAAATAGCGTTCTAACAATCACGGTACTCTGTCTCGGGTAAGAGCACAGGAGGTGATTCGTGTTTTCTCTCTGCGACGCTAGGGGCAAAAGCTTGAGGTACTGTTTTTGTCTGTGTGTCTAGTCTACAAGTCGCGGCAGATTTAGAGGGCCTCTGAGATCTCTTCTGTCGCGGTTAGTGACATAGAGGACCGTCGGGTGACAGTAGCTCGGGCTGGAGATCCACCAGATAATCATGACTGAGCAAGAGAAAGTTGAGTTTTCACCACAATCCACAGTATTGTAGCTTTGTAACAACTAGGGAATAGCCCTGCCAAGGGTAAGTCCTAAAGCAGAAACTCAAGGGAAGACTACTTATAAGAAGCTTACAAGGCCCGTCTCCAAATTATATGACTATGTGTATGCAATCATGTGTATTTATAGTATGTATTCTATCATAAAATACAGGCAACCAGACCTGTGTGTCATGGATGGATCTCCTGAATTAGAACCAAGTTCATTGCAGGGAAATCTCTCACATTTACATTGAAACTTTAGCATGTTAACTGTTTTCTCTCGATTCAAGCTATGCAAATGAATAGTCAAGATACAGCCAAAAAAAAGTTAATGCACTAGGTTGGTATTGCATCATAGATAATTCAGAATATCTTTTAAATCAATTTAAACCAAAGTATAGACCTCAATCAGATGAATTTTTTAACGAGACCTGCAACATTGTCAATAAAGAATCGGAGCATGAGTATGATATTATTTTATGTAGTACTGATTTTTCACCAAATTTTCACACATAAATCTGAATTATTACTACTCGTACTCTCAAGATCATCTACTGTTTACTCCTTTTCACAGAAACTACACGTCTGAATACAAAATTCTAACCTTGATGGTATTGCAGAGTAGTGAACAGAGTCTTTTCATGCTTTTTGTCTGCACGAAATCAATAAAACATTCTATCAAACATTCAGTTTGTAATTCTACCAATTCTTCCATAGAATACTTTGTTAACCTAATGCAATTTACTAATATCATTATAAATTATAATATTAGATTATATCAGAATAAATGAGTGAATCAAAATATATCTAGTTGATTCCTTTAACTCTTCAAGGCAATTAGACCAGTAACCACATTGTTAGAATTTGACCTTAATACATACCCACATGTTTTCTATTGGGCAAAATGAATGAAAATTCCATCTTCAATAATTTCTAAATCTAACCTTAAAGTAAATTTGAGATAATTAGAAGAATTATTATAACTAAGTCAATGTAAAAATTAGATATTTGAAATTATGCTTATAAATGTGAGATTTATACTATCAATAATGATAAAGGCTAAAGTTTTCTCATGAAGGAATATTCAAAAGTTATATGGATGTTGCTGAAAAATAAATATTTTAACATATTTAGATGAGTAAATGAATCTTTTTATTTGAAAAAAAAAAGCCTAAAATTTAAAATATTCAATTTATTTACTAAGAAACCAATATTTCAGACAAGTTTAGAAGTTAAGTAACTATATGTGCTAATACCATGTACCAATGTCAAAGTATAAACAAGAAGTCAATTTGAAGTATATAATTAAATAATAAATATAATAATTTTATTATAATATGATAATAAGTCAAAAATTATTATGTCGTGCGTATATACATCGCTACACAACATACATCGCTGTCAACATCATACACTATAGAAGCACAACTCACACATAAGTCATACATAGACTCTAAAGTGCCACAATAATTAGATTGCTTAACACTCTCAATTCAACTCAACTCAACTCAGATCAATACTTGATCTGTCACTCTATAAACTGCCAACAACTGGGCACTGATTACAGTCAAGCCACACCCACTCAAGCATAGAGAATCCAGGTGACGCTCGCCGGCCTCTGTCCACCATAGCCAGGAACTCGAAGGCTCAACATCAGAGAAGTGAGCTCTCTGGAGCTCACTTCAAAACTATACCCCCTGGACTCGAGCTAGCACTGAAACCCTAACGGCCCCGCTGATGGCACACTCGACGGTGCAAACGGTGCAAAGTGACGGTGGGCCCCATCGTGAAGTCAGTACCCTGAACACAAAATCTAACCGTCAGAAAGTAGTCTCTGAGAAACTGCTAGAATAACTCTAACTACTATCACTGGAACTCCAATGTCCGAGCATCTAGATGCGGAACTACAAATGGCGTGACAGTTGTCGTGCGTATATACATCCCTACACAACATACATCGCTATCAACATCATACACTATAGAAGCACAACTCACACATAAGTCATACATAGACTCTAAAGTGCCACAATTGCCCCCCTAGCTGGCGGTTAGGTCCCTCTAACTCCAGATAGCCATCTACTCTAAGTATATGGTATACCCTCTAATGGGCAAAGATCAGGAGGCCGGGTGCTATGGGGCCCCATCGTTAGTTGCCTGTCTACAATCTATACCATATAAAGAATGAACTAGCTATAGGTCAAGTACATCTAAGACATAACCACTGTCCTTGAGGAACCATTGTGAAGGGAGGAGTCATACATGCCATATGCCATCCTCTTGAACAGGTATCACACACTAACATAGTAGTAGCTCCACCAGAAGAGCCACATAACATACACCTCAAGCCTGCACGTACAAGTGCCAAGCTTGGGTCCATAGTACCATCAATGTTTGGGAGGTGGCATGGTGCACAATTGCGCACATGATCCTTCCAAACAACACCATCACGTCCTTCTAACACAAGGACTCTAGATGGCAAAACCTCGTGCACTCTCAAGATAGTGCGGCCTATAGAAACATCAAGTGTCGTCGGTGCTGTCTGCTATAGATATACATAGTCGCCTGGATGAAATTGACGGATCAAGGGTCTATAACCTCCTCCTCGAATGGTAGCATAGCGTAATGTATCTTTATGCTGAGCAATCGCCAAGTTCTCAAAGGCCATCGGCATCACTCTCCAAAAGATCTATGCCCGCTGAGAACATGCGCTCATCCATACATCAGGGTCATCCAAGTCCAAAACTACAGTAGCATCTCGACAAATGGCTGCAGGTAAATCTGGATCTCGTCCATAGAGTAGAAAGTATGGAGAGAAGGATGTTAAGGAGGCTTGCCAGCTGAACCGATAGCTTATGGCCAACCAAGGTAAATGGAGATCCCAATCTCCCAAGTGGCCTCTCTACAAACCATACTTTTGCAATCCTCTCTTTACCGTCTGAACCACTCTCTTTGCTAAGCCATCTGCCTCAGGGTGATCTCGGGATGTAGTACGATGATCAATCAAAGCCTTGTCACACAAGACCTGAAACTCCCCCAAGAAATCTGTACCCTGATCAGTCAAAACCTCAGCTGGTGCACCAAAATGACTAAGAACTCAATCCAGGAACAAGTAAGTTGTCCCTTCACTAGACTTGTCAGGAAGTGCCACCAACTCAATCCACTTGGAGAAGTGCTCCACCATCACCAAAACATACCAATGATGTCTCACAGTCAGCGGTAAAGGTCCGGCGAAGTCCAAACTCCAACGGTAACCCAATCCCATGATATGTAATGGGTGTAACTGTGGCGTAGGAGCATTGAATGATGCTCTAACTCGGTCACAAACCACACATCTAGCAAAAAACTGCTGTACTTTGGTTTGCATACCGCGCCACCAATAATGACTCTGGAGTAAGCTATAAGTACGCTTTACTCCAAAATGTCTTAGCTCCTCATGAGCATGACGGACCAATTGTGGTCTCTATGATGGAACTGGTACTACTCGCACTCTACCATCCTCCCAAACACACAAAAGGTGTCTACCCTCCAATCTGAACCGTCTGGCTCGCTGAAGAACACGGTCTCTCTCCTTGGCCCCAACTGTGCCACCCACAACACCAGTGCGAAGATAGTCCATCACTAAGACATCATCATGAATGTCTCGCTGAACTGTACCAATATCTTCACTCTCTGGATCTGTGACCTCAATAACTCCTCTTGTATGCGCTGAGAGAGATACCACCAAAGCCTCTGCAAATATACACAGAAAGGTTGATGCATGCCAACCTGGCACCATCTCCTCATCTGTCTCACCATGCCAACGTGCTCCAGTCTGATCCTGTTGGCTGGGACATGGGTTTCTACTCAACTCATCTGCATCACGGTTCACCACTCCAGGTCTGTGAACAACCGTGAAATCATACTCTTGTAAAATCAGAGCCCATCGTGCAAGCTTCCCTGAAAGCTTGTCGGACTCCATCAACCACTTCAGCGGCTGATGATCAGTGATGAGAGTGAAGGGGTTACCAAATAGTTAACATCGGACATGTGCTACTGCCCAAACTGCTACCAAGCACTCTCCCTCATATGAACTATACTTCACCTCCGCTGAATTGTTGGAGCGAGTAGCATAGGCCACCACAAACTCCTTCTCCTCATCATCATGCTGGGTGAGCACCACTCCAAGCCCCAACATACTCCAATCAGTGTGAACCTGAAATGGTCGTCCCCTGATCGGTCTCCTCAAAATAGGAGCAGATGTCAACCTTTCCTTGAGCTCTACAAAAGCTCTCTCTTGCTCATCTCCCCAACACCACTCCTGTGTAAGCTTGGTCAGCTTCGTCAAGGCCTTGGGAATGGCACTAAATCCTCTAACATAGCGGCGATAGAAGTTTGCCAACCCAAGGAATGCTCGCACTCTGCTCACATTCGTAGGCCGAGGAATATGTGCAATAGCCTCCACCTTGGTCTGCTGAACACCAAGTCCTCCGAGGTAGATAGTGTGACCCAAATACTCAACTTGCTCGTGGAAGAACCTACACTTCCCAGGATGTAATTTGAGTCCATGAGATCTCAACCCCTCAAACACCTCCAACAACTATCTCTCATGCTCCTCCACAGTAGTGCTATAAACCAAAATGTCATCAATATAGCACCGAGCAAAATCCAATCCAGCTAGGATCCTATCCATGACCCTCTAGAACTCAGCAAGAGCATTCTTCAACCCAAATGGTAAGAACCTCCACTGATACAACACATCCTTGCCGTGAGGATCAATAGCCCAAAATGTTGTCTTGGACTTATCCTCCTCTCTGATCTGCAATTGATGATATCCCGCTTGAAGATCCAAAGTACTGAAGACCTTTGCATGCCCAATCGCATCAAAAATCCCCTCCGGTGTAGGCATGGCATACCGATCAGCCCTAGTCTGTCGGTTGATAGGACAGTAATCTCCACACATCCGCCTATCTGTATAGTTGCCATGCATATCCTTCTTGGCTGGCATCACTGTTGCCAATGCATACTTTCCATGTGAAATCTCCACCAAACCAGCCTCAAAAAGGTCACTACTCCGGCTCTGAATCAATGTCCTCTCCATCTCACTATATCGATAAGGACTTCGGAAAACTGGTGTGTCGCTAGTCAACACAATCTGGATACCATGTCCCTTTAGAGCACCCAAATCCTTCATACTGAAGGCAAAATAACTCGTGTGACTCCTCAAGAACCTCCAAATCCTCTGTCTTTCCTCTCCAATAAGCTTGGGTCCAAGATCTGGCTCCCAAGTATCCTCTGTAACTATAGTAGGAGTGGAAGACGTACTGACTGGCTGTTACACTGGGCCCTTGGGAGCAATAGTGTCATGCTCCTAACCACTAGAGGTCCCAACCTCATTGTGAAAAACTCCATCCACTCTGGCTGCAAGCTCCACATGTCCTCTAGCTGCATCCCATGTGGACCAAGGGTGTAATCCAAGTAGCCCACGCTCACCTGGATGGACTCCAAGTAGACCACTCTCCCTAGTAGCTACTAGATGTGTCCCAAGAATACCATGTCCACTTGGTCCATCGCCCCCAGCATGTGCCTGAATCGTCTCAATAGGCACAGGGCTCACAAGTGTCCGAGTGGTGATGCCTATCAAGCACATCCTACGCTGCTCTGCCAAGCCAAGGCTCACAATCCAGGTCAAACAGTTTAGGTCCATAGCCTGACCTAGCACCTGATGCCTGGATGCCTCTGACACTGCTTGAACAGTGGTAATACCGGTGCGAAAACCCATTGCCTGCTCTCTCTCATCAGCGTTAGGCTCCACCAACTGCTGTAACTGTGAGTCCCAAACAAGTCTAGGTCCTCCCTCTCGAAAAGCATGAGAGCTTGGGAAACTCATGAGTGTGGGAAATGCAGCTCTAGGCTGTCTAACTAGGTTCACCACTACCATAGGTGACCTATCAGCCACTACCACTGTCTGAGACTGACGCCCAACATCCAAGATATCATCAACAAGAATGTGGTCCAATCGCTGAATCCCATCATAAGCACGTTGTAGAACCTCTCTGGGTAAGAGGTTTGTCCACCAAAGACAAAGACAATGAGCCTGTGATCCCACTCTGGCTGCATCTAACAATACAGCAGGTCCCATCCAAGAATGGACCTGATGTGTACTAGCCACCACTCTAGTGCGAGAATCACCCATCAAGGGAACGTTCTCCAAAAGGTAAGCTGGAGAAACAGACTGATGAACCTGGAGATGTCGTAGTATCCGTAACATCTCCCAAAACACACCAGAACAAGGATCCTGAAGACCCAAACCGCGGCCCGCACGTGTATGTCCCTGACATGGCCATCCAAAAATCACCAAGTGAATAGGCCCATATCTCTCTAGGTCATGCGCCCCCAGTAAGGAAATATCTCCTGGTAAGGCCTTCTGGTAACCTCTGACTACTGACATCGGTAATAACTCCAGATACCGATAGGCCAAGTGTGCCACATGATGTAAAGAGACTTGCCTAGCAGTCTCATCTCTCTCTCTCTACATACAAGTACCTATGTATTCGTATACCCGGCTGTAACACCGCAGCTAGTCCGGTGCTGATCCCACCAAAGAACTCCAATAGACATATCCCCTCTATTGGATATTGCCAAGCAATGAGTGTGGTATCTAGAGGTGTCAAAGCAATCGCCTCTGGAGGCTCATCCTCACACTCATCCCCTGATGGTACAAAGGCTCCACTCCAAGCCTGCTGCACCAACTGATCTGCATGCTGCTACAATGCCTCCTCTGAACTCCACAATGGAACATCCAAGGTGGATAGAACAATCTCACTCATACTCCATAGCCAAGTGATCTCCTCTGGTACAGGAGTATCCTCTGCATGGGCGTTCCCCTCCAACAAGTCACCAGGCCAAGTAATTGCACCGCTGAAAGCCAAAACTGATGCTACCATGGTCTTGGACTATAGTGAGCCAAGACTACCACTACTGAAGCGTACTGGTAGGCGACATACCCGTCCCTCACCAGACTGCCAACCAGGTCTATAAGAGGCTATCTCCTCCCAATAGTCAATGCTGAAACCCATAGGGTATAACACTGCTCCCCCAACTAGAACATCATATGACTCAGCTATTGTCGCAATAGCCTGAGCTCTCACCACCAAGCTATCAGTCGGATGACCAGGCTGAACCTGGACAACAAGCTCCCCATGTATGATGTATTGTGTCGAACCACCACCTAGAGATGTCTGGATCTGAAATGGACACCTCTCCACATCGGTCTTCCATAACTCCAGACCAACAACTGTAGCCTTCCCCAACATAAGGGGCTGTGCACCAGAGTCTAACAAGACTCTCTGTGGTGTATAGACCTTCCCTGAAGGTCCCACCAAACAAAAAATCCCCCTCTGGTTATCCAATAGGACAACACCAGGTGTAAACCGCGCTCTCTCAAAGGCCGGTCTAGTTGGCAACTCCTCCAATCTAGCCGCTACTGCCTGCCATAAACCACTGGTCGCTGAACGGATCCCATGCTCCTCAACCAAGTCAGCTCCACTACCAACTACCTCTGCTCTAGTAGTAGGAATTGCACCATCCCTACTCTCACACAACGTGGCATCCAACCGGAACACTAGGGCTGGATCAACCCCCAATGTAAATATGTCACTGGCTGAAAACAAAGGATGCCGCATAATCAGCTGAGCCGCCCCCAACATCATGCTAGACTCAGTCTGTGTAGTAGTAGGTGGCTGACTAGTAGGTAGTCCATCATGTACTCCATCACCACCTACCACACCTACACTGGGACGTCTAGGAACCATGGATGTTGTCTGTAATGCCTCAGATAGCATGAAAGACTTGGGAAGTCTGACCTGTCTCCCAACCTCTCCTCTCTGTGGGTCCAACTCCATTGATGCTCCTCTAGGCTCTGGAGCACGTACTGCACTCCTAGTCACTGCTGCAGATACATCCACCTGTGCTGCTCCGCACATGAAGTCCAAAGCATCTCTATCACCAGCATATGAGGTGGAAGCCTCAGCACCCGAATCTGATCTCCTCTGAGCAATAGCCATACTAGCCAATCTCTGCTCCAACTGCTCAATTCGAGTAGCCATAGCTGTGTCAGAAGTAAGGGCAGGTACTGCACCCCTACTAGGTGTAGATCCTCTACCACCACCTCTACCACCTTGTCCTCCATGAACTAGAGTTCCTCTACTACTTGCCATAGCAGCCCTACCACTCTGTAACTCCGGGTGTAGGTCAAAACACCGGTCACTAGTGTGACCAAATCTGTGGCAGTGCTCACACTGCCTCTGTGTTGGCTGTGATGTACCAGAGGTATCAGGTCCGCTGCCTTGAGTACACTCTCTCCTATGGTGAGGTCCACCACAAGTCCAACAAGCAACACCACCACTCACTGGCTGTTGCTGACCCAAAAATGAGGGTAAGGGTCTAACTCCACTAGGCCCTCCACTTGCTCCATAGGATCTGGGTTGTCCACCCTGTCCTCGAAAACCAACTGGGCGTGGTGCACTCTACTGCACTCTAGAAGAAGTCACAGCCGTGGATGAGGTCTCCCTACCAAATCCAGATGTCACCACTCTCTCCTCCACCATGTTGAGCTCAATACGCTCAACCAAACCAAAGACTACTGCCAAAGTGGGCAAAGTAGCCTGCAACAACGTAGCATCACGAACTCTACGTCGTAACTCCCTATCCAGTATCCCATACCAAAACTAGACTGCCTAGGCCTCAGTAACTCCCTGAGTGAAACTGATCAGCCGCCTCATGCAAGTGTATGCCTCGCGTAAGCTCTCTCCAGCCTTCCGCTGGAACTCTTGCAAGCTCCTTAGCTTGTCAGTCCACACTCCCTGGTAGTTCTGCCTCAAACATAGGAAGAACTCAACCATGGGGTTAAACCCCAGTACCACACCACCTCCTGCAGCGGTTCTTCCACTCGTAGTAGCACTATCTCTAGCTAGTGCACCTCCACTAGCTCCACCAACTACTCGAGCTAGAACTCGTGGATACAGCTGATCTACTCCTGGCCACCAAGCCTAAAGTGATGGAAACATAGTGTGGAGACCAATACTGTCTCCATAACTCAATCTCCTCCAAATGAGCTCTCCTGAACTCATGGTAATCATCCATTGGCGGACCCTCCAAGTGCTGAAACAACCCATTCCATGCCATGAAGGGCATGAACAAAGTCGGGTTCCGCATCTGCTGTAGATCACACTAACTATCAAACTCTTGGATGAAGTCATCCAACTCAATGGTACCCATTGTACCAGAGTAACGCCTAGGGCCTTTGGAGGCCCCATAAATCTTGTCCATGTCCCACAACAACGGTGCAGACACACCAAGTGCACTCTCAACTGAATCAGCTCATGTGTTGAACTCCAACTCAGAGTCAATCTCCTCCCTCACTGGGACCTGAGATACAAGCTGATAACGAGCACCACTCCGAGTAAACCCACTGCGTACTGCAGGGCTAACTCCTCTGGAATCTCCAAAGAACTCCGTCGTGACTAAGTAACCACAACAACAAACTCAAACCACCAACTACAACCGCAAGTTGCAACCGCAAGTGCCCCACCAAGTGCCAACACCAACTAAACACCACCCACTAATGTAACTCTAACCAAGATAACTACACTAGGGGAAGGGCAACCTGTAACCTTCCATCATAACACGCACTCTCACGGTCTGCAGGTCATCACTTCTTGCCTCACCGGAGAGAAACAAAGGTAGTCTGATTGGTCATCACTCCAGCCTCACCACCGAGAGCACACCAGAGCACCAACGCTCAAAAGTCAGGGCACCTCACACAAACGTGGTGCACAAACAGGAAGTAGAGAATGGAGGGGATCCAATCACAAGAAATCTAAACAAAAACCTTCCATCTCATAACACAACACGGGATTGACTCTGCCACCATTTGGCATTTGACATAAGAGCAGTTCGTCTCTAAGTCCTAAGCTACCAGGATCACCAAGAATGGGATCAAACTGCCTCTCCTAGCCAAAGCTACATGTGTATAGATAATAGTGGCAGAGTCACTATGACAACAAGTGAGGGTGGACCAGTTGGCTAGGGCACCAGTCTAGGAGCAAGAGATCTAGGAGTCAAACCCTGTTGCGCACAATCTAGCAGGAAAGGCAGATTTTGCCAACCAATGACCAAGATCTACTCTAAACTAGCTAGCCTCACGCCAACGAAGGCCCTTCTGGGCCTTCGTAGCCTCTCATAGCCCACAGCCCTATGCCTCGAAGCCTCTAAACGCCAAAATTCAGCCAAATGAGGCCTTTCTTGTTGCCACTTCGAAACCTCCTCCAAAATTGGCAAAACTTCTCCAAATCTGCAAAAGTCCTCCAAACTAGCAAAACTCCTCCAAATCTGGCCAAACAGCAAAAACTTGCCGAAATTCAGCCAAATGAGGCCTTTCTTGTTGCCACTTCGAAACCTCCTCCAAATCTGGCCCAAAATCTGACGTAAATCTGACGTAAACCCTAAAGATGGCTGTCCGCCAAATCCCCCGTTAACTTTCCACTCAAGCCAAATTGACAAAACGGGTTTTTCCAAATCACAATTTCATGAGAAGAGCTTCCCAACTCTACCTTCAATTTCACTTTTTGAGTCCAACTCGCAGCAAATTGGTCTTGCCTTCACCTCCTGAGCTCAAAATCACAACACTGCTCAAAAATTGCTCCTTCTTTGCTTGAAATTTGGCCAGCGCTTCCGCACACCGTCCGCCTAACTGCCAAATCTGCATCAACTGAATGAGCTTTTGCACACTAGAGAAACACAAAACTTGAATCAAGCTACCACGATCTACCGAGCTTGGAGATACCACCAACACTCATAGTTCTTGCACCCGCTTTCCCCCTGACTTCACTTCTTTGATGTAATCAGATTGCTTACCACTCTCAACTCAACTCAACTCAGATCAGTACTTGATCTGTCACTCTATAAACTGCCAACAACTGGACACTGATTACAGTCAAGCCACACCCACTCAAGCATAGAGAATCCAGGTGATGCTCGCCGGCCTCTGTCCACCATAGCCAGGAACTCGAAGGCTCAACATCAGAGAAGTGAGCTCTTTGGAGCTCACTTTGAAACTATACCCCCTGGACTCAAGCTAGCACTGAAACCCTAATGGCCCTGCTGACGGCACACTTGACGGTGCAAAGTGACGGTGGGCCCTACCATGAAGTCAGTACCCTGAACACGAAATCTAACCGTCGGAAAGTAGTCTTTGAGAAACTGCTAGAATAACTCTAACTACTATCACTAGAACTCCAGTGTTTGAGCATCTAGATGCGGAACTACAAATGGCATGACAATTACAAGACTCCTCAATGTCTTATCTTCCACATTCATTAAACTTAAAAACTTTCCAACATATTAACAAAACATTTTAGCTTGCAAGGAAAGATAGAGCTTTCACCAACTATAAATAAATTATTATTTTTTTAATTTTTACTTCTCTAAGTGAATCATTACATTCTACTTCTATCAAACTCCTTTATCTAAATAAGTATCTCCTCATGCTTCTCTCTCTCATTGATAGTTTTTTATCATCCTCTACTAGGGTATGTACTAAGTAATGCTTGAGACTCTACAACTTGTCCAATGGTTCACAATATAGTATAGTCTTTGCTACCTTTGCATTGGGTACTTGAGCACTAATAACTATTGGAAAGGAAGATGTAATGTTCCGAGGATAGGAGAACCCCCAAGTGAAACAAAGAGAAACACAAGGCTTCATCCCTCAATACTATGATGCCCCAAAGGAGTACCTTGCCTTTATTATATAGCAAAGAGTATCCATTCAAGGTGAACTCTACCCTTGGATCAGATGTATGGATTGGTGATATATGTTAGCAAGCTCCACCCTTAGATTAGTTGTATAGATGGATGACATGTTGATCCTTGTCCTATCTAGTTGGTCAAACAAGTTTGACAAGTTAGAGGGAATCTTTAGGGAATCTTCTTGTAAGAAGCCCAGAATAGCATGGGTGAGGCACCATTGAAAAGCTCTCAATAAGACAAACATGGGGGAAGAAAGAAGCACCTCTTTGCTTAGAGGAGCAAATCTTTCAATTTGTGAGGCTTCTAAAATTAGCTCTAAAGTTTTCAAGATGTTTTTGACCTTTACCCTACTAGTGGAAGTACTCTTTTGGTGATACCTCTATCTGATCTACTAAGACCATCATATATATTATCCTTCTAGATATTATCAAGCCAATTTTCACCTCTAGATAATATGTCCAGCTAATGATATTACACTTAGGTATATGCTAGTATACCTCCTTGTAGCTATATTTACCTCATACTAACTCCATATTGTTACATCTAGTCATGGGTTTTCTAACATTTTTTGATCTTTTATTTATATGGATTTGAGAGGCTTGTAAATTTTGTAATCAAGTTAGACAACCTTTCAAATATCATGGCATAAGGGCTTCCAAGGTATAAGAATTAATACACATCAATGTATGCATTGAATTCACAAAAAGCTTTAGTATGTTCCAAGCTCCTTTTTTGATAATATTTTAAGATTTATGTGGGTCAACTTTTTTGAAACAAAAAAAAATGTCTTTTTTGGTGTTCCAAATCTTCAAGCTCCTTGCATAGAAGTAATATGGTCAAAATATCTTATATCTTTGTTTTGATTGAGGATGCAAGTTCCTTTCAAAACGCCTTGAAGCTTTTCTACATGAGCAAGATATCAAATGAGGAGTTATTTGTACATACTTGCCTTACAAACTAATGTTGTTGAGTGGAGGAACCAAAGTATTATAGAAATTGTAAGAGTTATGCTTAACAAAAAAGCAATGTTCAAGTGCTATTGTGCAAGAGCCTTTAATTATATAATTTACTTGAGAACCAATATCCTACCATCATGTTCTTAATAAGAAGAAGAAAAGCTAAATTCACACAAAATATTCTTTCTTGGATACCTCAAATTGAAAAGGATATAGATGTTATAATCTTGATGTGAAGGTTGAAAAATTTAATCCTTGCTTTGTCTTGGCCAAAGTTTCTTCTCTAACCATAGATATTTTAGCTATGCATTGTGCCACAAGATATAAATTTTGTATTATTAGTAGAGAAGTCAAATATGAGGTGTTAAATCTTGGCATCAAGCTACAAGCTTCACATCTGATTTACTAGTTATTGTACCACTACATCTTCTACTGTTCTAACTAGTATTTCTATTATGCATGATAGTACTTCAAATGCCACCAATGTTTCTAGTGAGTCCTCATGTACTCATTTATTTATGAACTTTTTTTCTAGATTTGTTATTGAGAATCTTTTAGTCCAAGTATTTCAACCCTTAGAAAATTTACTCCTTACTTTGTCCATGAATATTTCTAAAAACAAATTGTTGATCAACCATATAATTCAAAGATTCCAAATTCTTTAGACGAGTCTACAAATATTTCTTTTCAACTTAAACCTATCAGTCAACAAAATAATAAGTACATGGGTCAAAATACACTTAAATGTTTTCAACTTGAAGTGTTCTAAGCCCAACACCATGCATATATGGTGAAGGCTACCCATGAACAAGAACAAGAACAAAATTCTCTTGAGTAGGCCAATGCATCATACAAATTGGGTGCAAGCCATGGAACTTGAAGTTGGAGCATTGTATTAACAACAAACATGGGAGTCAATTGATTTACCTCTCAATACAAAGGAAATTTGCTATATACAGATTTTTAATATTAATATAAATTCATGAATAGACACAAGGCTTGTGGAAAGGATTTTTCACAACAATATAGAATTGATTTGATGAGGCATTGAGCACAATATGTCTTCAATTTTATGCTCTCTTTGCATTAGCCACCTTAAATAAGTAGAAGTTCTATCAGACATACTTCAATAATGATTTCCTAAATAGAGATTTGGAGAAAGAGGTCTATGTGACCCAACCACATAGATATGAAGATCCATTGTATCCAAAGAAACTTTGCTTGTAGACAAAGTCTCTTTATTGGAGTTGATCTATAACACCTATTTGTGCATGTGTGTGGTATTGTGATATTTAGCTTGGTATTACAAATACTTGAGATATATTATTTATATAGAGATAAAGGATGGTTCTATAGTAGTCATGTTCAGCTAAATTTAGTCATATCTAAGATAATGAGGACCTTACTTTAGAGGAAGTGGAAAAGATTAGCACCACTATTTTGGATTCTAGTGTGTTGACTTGGTATTATTCCTAGGTGTTTGGCTTTGAGGAATGAGTTGAGAACTCTTGAGCTCCCAAGCCTTTTTGTTGGAGATTCATCTATAGTCCAAGGATAGCCCATGTGAATGAATCCTTGACTTAATGGTTGGGTCAAGATAAGATCATATTCTTAGTGGAATATGCCCATGTGAATGAATCCTTGACTTAGTGGTTGGGTCAAGATAAGATCATATTCTTAGTGGACTATGCCCATGTGAATGGATATTCCTTTATACTTTTTGACTTTACTTGACTTTTAACCTAGTAACTTGAGTTACTCTAGTAATTAGTAACTTTGGTGTGGAACTATTTCAAAAATATATAAACTAGGGGAGAGGAAGTACTCATCATCCTTCCATTTGCAACTATTTCTTTCTCATTGAGTTCTCTAGTGAGCAATGTCTTGAGTCTTGGAGTGTTAGCCTTGGAGGAGTATGATGGAGTTGGGGTTCCTTGCCTTCTTAGTCCATGGTGCTCTACCATAATAGCCATCAGAGGTTCATCCTAAATGAGAGACAGGCCGGCTCACAGATCAAACTCCTTGAGCTTGGAATGCTTATATAAATTTCTATCTCTTATCAATTGGATTTCAATTTTGTAGTTTAGATTCTTTGTTGTAATGACTACAAGATCTTTATGTGATAAAATAATTTTTTTATTATCTATGTTGAGGATCTACTATCCTTGGTAGTTATCAAGATCTCAATTGGCAAGTGAAAGATTGGTTTGAGGGAAGTTTTCCATGAAGGACTGAAGAGAACTCAAATACTTCTTGCACATTGAGTTTATTCAAGACAACAATACACTTGGTTATTATAATGTCAAATTTCTCTCAGCATGTTAGAGAAGTTTGGTATGATGGCATCACAAGCCTATTTTTACTCCTCTATTCTTGAACTTCAATTAAGAGCCAAGAATGGTGAGTTGTTGATTGATCCAAATTTATATAGACAAATGTTGGAAGTCTCAATTATTTGTCATGCATATATACATTGCTGCATATATACATCATTGTCAAAATTATAGACTATAGAATTACAACTCACACATAAGTCATACATGAACTCTAAAGTGCCACAATAATCAGTTCTTCATCAACACAAATCAACTCAAATGATATCAATACTTGATCATTCACTCAACAATTTGCCAACAATTGTGCACTGATTACAATCAAGCCACATCCACTCTAGCTCAGAGACTCCAAGTGGCACTTTCCAGCTTTCTATCCACCATATTCAAGAACTTAAATGCTCAACATCAAAGAAGTTAGCTCTCTAGGGCTACACTTCTAGGGTATACCTCTGATTTTGACCTAGATCTCCAACCCTAACGGTCTTGATGATGGCACAACTAATAGTGCAAAAAATGCAAGTGATAATGTGCCTCACCATATAGTCAATATCCCAAACATGAAATTTGACCATGAGTAAATGAGTAAATGCCAAAATGACCATGAGTCTATGAGTAAATGCCAAAATACCTCTGACTATCAACACTACTACTCTAGCGTCCAAGCAATCTAAGTGTGATGTTACAAATGGCATGACATATTTAAATCTTGTTAGACCAAATCTAAGCTATAGTATTGGACCAGTGAATCAATTTAATCAATTTGATATATTTTGGAGGACTTATAGTATGTGAATTTTCCATTCAATTTAATCTTTGCTATTCAAGTAGTGGGTTACATATTGTTCAAGGTTTTGCAAATGCAAGTTGGGCAAGAATTGCTCAAGATAGGAGATCAATGTCAGATCATGTTTTTAGCCTTGGAAGATTTGTAATTAATTGGTTATAAGAGAAGCAGCATATAATTGCCTTAAATTAAGTAAAGCAAAAAATACATTTTTTGCCAATGCTAAATATGGACCAATTTGCTTCCTGCTTGTTCCTAAGATATGGGATATAATTTTCATGATCCTATAGTCTTATATATAGATAATATCAACATCATTAGACTTGCATGAAATATATAGTATTTCATGCAAGAAAAGAACATTATTGGGGTTAATTATCATTTTATTGGAGAGAAAGTATTAGTTAAAGAACTAGATTTGTAGTATATTCTTGTAAATAAACAAGTTGCTAATATTTTCACGAAAGCTTTACCTAGAGATGAATTTGAATTTTTCAAATCTCATCTAACCATTAAAGATATTGATGTTAGTATGTGAGAGAGTGTTGATAGAGTATCACAAGCTAATACTTGTTAATGGGAAAGGAAAATTGGTCTTAGTCATTACTTTTAAATTTTAGTGAAGAAAGACTCGACAAAAAACTTGTATACAATACTCCTATTTAGGGTGGAGTAGGACTAGGCCAAGAAATATTAATATTTTTTGCATTTTTCTTCTCTTTTTATGTCAATTGAGCTAGTACATATACATCATAAGCATATGTAATAAATTGATAAACAACATCTCTTTCTTTTAATAAGTGTGATACACTTTTGGAGGGAGTGATTACACATCCCCTTGGATGGAGCAAGTGCAACAATAGCTTGCAAGGTCTCCAAGTATAGGGGTATACAGGGTATAGGGTGGAGTAGGACTACTGCCAAGAAATATTAATATTTTTTTGATTTTTCTTCTCTTTTAACTCAATTGAGCTAGTACATATACATCATAAGCATATGTAATAAATTGATAAACAACATCTCTTTCTTTTAATAAGTGTGATACACTTTTGGAGGGAGTGATTACACATCCCCTTGGATGGAGCAAGTGCAACAATAGCTCGCAAGGTCTCCAAGTATAGGGGTATACAGGGGTCTACGGTCAATTCTTTGTTCCTCTAGCCTTGGAGTTATATGAAGTAATAGACATGACATTTTACACATTTGTTAGGGAGTGTGTGAGAGCTTATCATGTTAGGCACCACAAAGTACCACTCTCATTCTCATACTTTGTTGCATATTTTTGACAGCATATAATTGCGTCCATTGCTCAACATAGCGTAGTGGCTGGTGCAATCCATAGGAGAGCAATCACACTAGGTCATGCTTTTTTGGATGCTCAAGTTGTGTGTATACCGTATGACTTGCATAGCCAGGATATCGTAGGTACAAGAGTGCAGATTTCTCATATAGACTCTATGGGGCTTAGCTCAATTTTACCTATTTTGTCTCATCCTTGTATGGCTTGATGGGGTAGTCCCATCCTTCATGTTTTCTACGCGGTTGCCTTTTTCATCTTTCTTTTAATAATGGTTCTACTAATTGATATTGTTCATCAAATATTTGAAACTCAAATTCTTGAATCATTATTAGTGAACTATGTTGTATCTCTACCTTTTATTTGTACTTTGTAATGCCATATTCCTCTTCTTAAGGTTTTGGTACATTTGTACCAAAAAATAAAGCCACAAATAATGATACATTGGTCAAATGAAGCCCCAATATCAACTCTTCCACCTCTTTAATTGACACCATACCTTCATACTTCTTTCCACAATGTAGAATGTACTTACAAGCTTCTTCTTTATATCCTTTTTTTCCAAACAAAGAGCAAACATATCAAACCCATTGGATTCCATCTTAATTCAAGTAATTAAAATCATAAACTAAATCATCTAGATAATTTAGAGAGAGAAATACCTTACACTAGTTTCTCAAATGTTATAGAATTCTAGTTGAGTTCTCTTTGTAAAGAAGAAAGTACATCTTTATTACTCCTCCTCCTCTAATACACCTTGATTTCTTTGGCCACACAACCACTTCATTTCCTCTTGTATCTTTAGCTTTCCAATAGAATTTTTGTTTTATCCCAAACTTTGCCTTGTATAGGTTTAAGATCTTCTGCAAGAACTTTCATAACTTCCCAAGCTAAGATAAAATGTAATATGATAGTTGACTATTGATAACAATCTTCTTTAAGGAACCCAAGCTTTCTTTCCAAGGTCTTGATAACATCACTTCTCTAAATCATTTATCTTCTTGGAGTACTCTCTACATGAGGTTCCTTTGGTCCAAATCTTTTGGAGGTAACTCTTCTAGAGCTAAAATTTGGTCATCACAACAAATTAAGCTTCTATATAAAATAATGTTGTGCTAAAGATAGACAAATGAACAAAAATTCCTAAGCACCTTTGTCTTCAAAAATACAAAGTGGTTACTTCTAAGGATGTAGTATATGTACTTTTTGGGATCTTTATTATCAAATTTATCCATTGACTTTCGCTTCTTCTTTGGGTCAATCTTTACAACACGAATACTTTATCATTGAGTGTTGACACATAAAATATTTGTTGCAAGTAGGTCAATATATTCTGAACATATAGATCTAATTATAAATTCTAAGACACTTATTATAGAACCATAAGAGATGCATTATTATATATTGGCCTTGTACCTACTCTTTTTTCCACCTTTATCCTATTCTATCAAACTCATCTATGATAGAATATGGCAAAGGTTGAAATCAACAACAATATCAAACTCATCTATGCTAGAATATGATAAAGATGGAATAGCAACATATAACAACTCTATCAAACTCATCTATTCCCACTCCTTGAATATATATGGAGTTGAATATAAATATAAAAGATGGATGACAACAAAAATAGAAGAAGAAGAACAAGGTGATGGTGATATTGTTGTTGATTTCCACATTTATCAGATTCTATCATAAGTGAGTTTGGTAGAATATGATAAAGGTCAACATATAATAATTCTATCAAACTCATCTATTCCAACTCCTTGAATGTGCAAGAAGTTTAATATAGATGTCAAAGATGGAAGGCAACAACCATTGAAGAAGAAGAATAAGATAATGATGTTGATAACTATTAAGCTCCTTGAGATCTTAAAACTAAATTGATAAGCATAGATTGATGAGTAGCTTTTGGTTGAACAATAACCCGATAGCATCACTCTCCAAGCAATAAACGTGAAACCAAGCTTCAAAAAAGAGGTTAAGATACAATTTAACATAGACATAATAATAACCAAATTAGAAGTAATAAAAAAGTAAAAAAGACAAGAAAATAAGAGAATTTCACCACCTAACAGTACTTAGCATTTTCATTCCCAATGTTAGTTGAATATTTGTACCTTAATAAAAATTCATCTTGCAAAGCAAGATGAATATGTATAACCATGTGCAAATATATAGTTGGTTGCAAACATAGGCCATTTTCCATGAGAAAATTTACACTCATTTGTACCATTTACCCTACAAAGGCTATATCTACGCTTAAGAAAATGCTTGATATTACACATGAAAATTGTAAAGGAGTATACTTTTCGTAAATTGCTAAAGAAAGCTAGTAATTAAAAAATATTAATAATAAGCAAAATGGTGTAATGCATTATATCCACTTGATTCTTGAGAATACTATAAATATCAAGCTACCATTGTCATCTAAGAGTAGTAATGATTTGTCATTCTTCATCTACATCCTTAAAAGCCTTAATGTATTATTATTTATATACAAGAAACTACAAAAACATGAGATTTTGCCTACTTAACTTAATCATGAATTTTTTTCACACTTTAAGTGATCAAGATTATTTAGGTTTTTGAGTGGATGAACTCCTATAAAATTGAGTTTTTATTGTTGCTTTATAATCTTTTGGATGTCATCTATTTTGATCTTTCTAAGGTTGAGTCTGTTTGTATTGAAGAAATAACAATAAGAAAACATAGGTAATCAGGAAAAATTAAATTTAGGAACCCATACAAAGCACTTTTTATTAAGGAATCCAACACTCAAGCATCAATATAATAGTCTTTTACAAGTTTCAATTTAGAGATAAGACAAAATATAACAACTTATGTGTTTTGGTAACTTGACTTATTTAGATCTAAAATTATTGGATGATGAGGTGTTAGAGCATGCATTGATACATGAAAAAGTACATGATAGTATCTAGATCTTGAAAACAACTAGCTTTAACTTAAGTGGCTAATTTGTACCACGAGGAAGTAGAGGAGGAGGATGATGATAAAGAAGAATACTTAGAGATAACCTAATTTTTTTTTAAGATTACTTTAGTTCAAATAATAAGCTATCTTGAATCTGCTCCTACAATGAGGATATATTTTGTAAAAATTTTCTAATAACTACCAAATTTTTGAACTCATGAGGTCTTGTCAAAATTACTTTTCTTAGAAGGTACATACTAGAGAGAAAATATGTGGGTGATTACGCATATTCTTTTGTCTTGATGCATAAATACTCAATTATACTTCATCAAAGACATACATCATAAGGGTCAAAAGAAAAATAGTGATATGGTGGTAATGTAAAATTTTATAGCAAAGCTATATCTTTAGGTATGTTATCCATGGTTTCAAAAATTGAAATACTTTTCTTTTATGAATTATTCTAATGAAATAAAATTTATTTCAGTACTTTTAAAACCATGGATAGTATACCTAAAGATAAAGGCTTCCAATATCTCCAATCTTATCAAATAGCTAACACAATAAGGGACGTATAATTTTAGCAACCATACATGCTAAATACATGTTTTTATTATGAGAATTGCCCAAGGCAAGTGAACACAAACTCACACTATATAACAAGAGGATAGTTTGTAGTCAAGAATTCAAGGGATAATATATATTAAGTAAGACTAGGATAGCTTGATTAATATCTGTATAGAATATGGAATGCTTTTTTAAGTGTTATCAAGAAAAAGCAACCATTGTACCAATCATAATATATATAATTATAACATTTATCCTCCAAGAATTTCTAGATGTCTTCTTAAAGAGTGATTGTAAAATGTATACCAAATATAAAGAGTTTTAATCACCTTAAAATTTCATTAAGAAGAGGTAATGAATGTAAAACTAATTTAGTGGTAAGGATCAAGAAGGATTATTCATTTTAGGAGATATATGATATATGTTGTATAGATCTGGCAAATGTTAAAGTTCCACAAACATAAAGGTAATTATTTAAGTCATGTAAAAAATGAAATGTTTCTAAATTATATTTATTACTAAATTAGTTAAAATTTGCTAATTTATTCATAGTATTTAAAACTTTTTAGTTTACAAAACTTGAATTATATTTTATATAAATATGTCTTTAATAGTCTGAAAATAGCTAAAAAATCAACCTATTCAAAAGGAGATCATTTAATAAAATGAAATTGGCCTTATTCCACACATTGACAAGAATTATAAAGTCAGAGTAAATCTTAGTATTGATTTTAACTTCAATCTTCATCTATAAGCAAAAGAGTTTCTAATGTATAGATTGTCAAGGATGATAAGTTTACATCACCTTATTATCTCAAAAGAGGATGGAAAATTAGCTCATGATTATATTTATAATTAAATAAAATAATGTGAGAAATTAAGAATTTTATTCCTTTTTTAAATATATTTAATTTCTTACCACGACGGAGATTCTCAAGAAAATCAAAGTTAATTTCCTATTGGTTTGTTAATCATATTATTTTGTTGTGTGGGAAAGCAATTGAGACAAGAGAAATAATTCACCTTGCTTGTTTTGAAACTTTCTATACAAGCGAGTTACTAAGAAAAACAATTTTCACCTTTACTTATATTGATACTTTGAGCTATTGTACCAAATGAAACATGGGATTTGAATTGTTGTTTATCTTAATATTTTGAAACTTTCCATAGATGTTTTATACATACAAACCAAAAAGTCATTTTAAGGGATAAACTACGTAATACCAACAATCTTAGCTTAAAGGAAAGCTTGAGATTGACAAATACCTTAAGGAAGAAATTGTATCTAATGAGTTTTGATCACCAAAAGATGGAGTGAAGCAACTTGTCTAAAGACCTAGCAAAGAGTGATGATAATAAGCTTTAAATTGATTTTTCATGAAGGCCTATTCAAAGATCAATTGAAATGCAGATGGTATACAACATGTGAGATATTTGGAAGAAAGAATATGATATGCAGTTTTATGTATATTATGGTGACTAAATTTCATAATAGTACAATCTCTTTGCATCTCAAGATGCATGAGCAAGTATATATTAGCTAAATAATATATTATGATTTCAAAAAATTTCCAACTCCATTAGAAGTAGAGCTAAATCATCATGAGCATATTGATCCTTGTGAAGAGTTCAATATATACATTATCACGGTTTAAATTTGTGTTATGAGAGGAAATGAAGCTTTACTTTGCCATCTAAAGACCAAGTTGAGGTAAAAATTCATTGAATTGTAAATTCATAAATAGAAAGTTAAAACATTGTATCGGGAATCTAAAAACAGTAGCCAAATATATATTGATTGCCAGTATAATCTAATATAGGATATTTTGGATTGCAAAGGTATTGGAACTAAAGTCCTATGTAAACATGGAAAGATAAACTCCTAAGAAAGTTCTTCATTAATATGCAATGAAGCATACGCCACTAAAGGATAATAAATTAAACTTAGAAATAGATCTTATTTCTAAGTTGAGTTTATAATCCTTTAATTATGTGTGATTACTAAAATCCAAAAACTAAAGTTGCAAATTTACTAGTTGATAGGCATCCAAAGTAATTAGATTTTAGTGACTGAAATTTAAAACATGTTTATATTTTAAAAGAGTAAGCTTAAAATTTTTAGTTTATGACTATTTATTTCATTATTTATTCTTCCATGATCTTATTTTGTGTAATTTCCCTTGTTAAGTTTACATAAAGAGGTTGCGATAGTAACAAGTTACATAACCAGATTTGTGCAAATCAAGCTCAATTAAAATATTGGTAAGATAAAATTATATTTTTGTTTCTACTGACTATAAATCTAGTTCAAGGATCTTTTTCTAATAGACTTCTAAAAGGTATCTATGCACATAATGCATCATTCTTCATGCAGTTTCTGTCATATACTATAAGTACTGTTTTTCTTAGACAGATTCTTTATTGTTGCAAGTATAACATATTTTCTAAAAGAATCACCATGTTTATAAAAAAAGGTCAACTGAAAATTAGATTTAATAAATATTTTTTTTACCTTATCAAATTGTAAAAATGTATACTATTAATAATTAATATTGAAGATAAATAAAGGAAACCATAATCCATAATCCATATTCTCTAAATTTAACAAATTTCTCTTTCATGTTTGTGCACATAATCTAAATTATATATTTATTTCAAAATTTGCATAAAATAATATCTGTTTGATGAATCTTTATCCATCTCCAATAAGAAAACATTAAAAACTTGAATATTAACGTTAGCATCCAAAATCAAAGCATGGTTATAAGGATATATGTACACTTTGTTTTATGAGCTTGTAGAGAGCATTTTTGATGTCAAAGAAGATGCAAGACTTCTATTTATTTTGGTCATAGAGCATTCAACAAGGAAGAGTTTGATCTAGTTTTTCACGCTTAATTTTTAGATTTATACTAGTTTAAAATATCTGTGAACAAACAAAAATAATATAATTAGATCAAAGTTAAATTTACGTAAATTTCAATAGAGTTCCAGAAAATTTCAGAAAGAGAATAGATTCATAAAATAATTAATCTTTAATATTTACTATATAGAAATATATAAGGTTTTTTTTAATTCTAAGTTTCAATATCCAAATCATTAATTTCTTATCTACTAGTTGGAGAACACTAAAAATTTAATTTTAGATTCTCCATCCATCAAAAAATTAGCTTTAAAAAAATGTAAAAGGATAAAGATGTAAAGTTAAATCTCCATGACATTGTTGACTAATGACAATTAAACTCAAGAAAAATCATAATATTTTTTTGTAAAATTATTTGATGATCTTTCTATCTAATGCAATTGGGCAATATTGTACCATATAAAGGCTATAGATATCTTATTATTATCAAACATATAAATGTCTTAATTAGTTTTTAAAACCTACAATTTCTCCAAATTTTGGTCAACAACTTTATGAACTTCGAATTAAGAATTTATATTTTTAGAGAAGCTTGTTAAAATTTGGTATTCTTTCACTAGGCTAGCTAAAGGATAAGGTGAATTGTTCTCCACGAGGTACTTCAAGTTACATAATCCTCAATGAGGCAATTGATATTAAATTTAAGCTGAATGCATTATTCACATCATGGTGAAAAAGTATATTCATACGTACACATCTGTATAAATATTAATAAAGGTTATTAATCAGATAAAATATTCTCTATGACTATATTTATTGTTTCTTACACCTAATGTATCGAGTTGTGTTCTTGAGAGCGGTTATTCGTATAATACTCTCTAAATGTGACACCAAATATATTTGCTTGATGTGTATCATCTTTTATCTTCCTTAGCCATCTTTCCAATTTAATTAATTTTTTATATTGAATATATTATTCTACGCAGAGATCTAATATAAATTAAAAGTAAGAAGTTTATTTATATTTTATTTATAGTTTGAATGGACAGGAGTATGATCCAATTGACTATAAATGTAGTATTATGGGAATTGATAAATTTATATACCAAATCGTAAATTCACATATCTATTTAAAATATAATATGGTTCATATTAATCATTCAACCCATCTGATAAATTCAAATATCTATATAAAATATAATGTGGTTCTTACTAATACTTCAACGTTGTGAGTAGGGAATGCAAATCCGATAGGTAGGCATATCAATAGATGTGACATTGACCTCAAACTCTTATTGATAATATCTTATATAGATATTTAAATTGATACATGAACTTATTAATCCACTTTATCATATTATATTTATAAGTACTAAATCATATAGTAGATACAATTTTAATCTATTCAGATTTATATCTCATAAATAAGAAAATTTCAAGATAAGAAAGTACCGTAGCATTATAAAAGCTTTAGAAATAGAAAGAAGCTTATGATACATATTTGTCACACAACTACTACCACCTATAAAAAGAAACATCTATATTTGACTCCACCCACCCATTATTTGGAGAGAAAATATCACTATATGAATATAATATGAATCATGAATATAATAATATTTGAATATAGAAGGTGACCAGACTTTATGATGAGGAAAAAGATTTTCATTTGAAGGAAGTGCCACTTTCAAAGAAAATATAGGAGAAGGCGTGGGATAACAAGAAAACTATCTCTACCCTAGACTCTCTAAAGGAGGTGCTACTTTCAAAGAAATATAGGAGAAGGCGTGGGATAACAAGAAAACTATCTCTACCTTGGACTCTCTACATTGTGTGATAATAAAAGGACTACCACTAGAGGTCTTAGATTATCAGCCCGAGCAGCTTTTATGTCTTGATAGGTCACTTTTTGCACAAGCATTATGCGTTGCCCCTCGCCTTCCTTGAGGAGGCTTGTCAAGATGGTTTATGAGCACCTTAGAGATTGCTTTTAGGCAAATGATCCTTCTAGTGGTTTTACTAAGTTATTTCAAGTGGCTGTAGTAGTAGCGAGAAGAAACATTCTTATGTCTTTAGTCGGGTATTGGATGCTAGTCTACTTCTCACGATGGAAAAGGACAGGGGAGCATTAGACCAATTGCTATTGGAGAGATCTTTTTGCATTTAGTCAATCATACCATTATCCTTCAGCATTGTTCTCATGTTTGACCGCACCTTAGTTTGGAGTAGCTACACCTAGAGGATGTGAGGCTATATCTTTAGGCATTAGGCCACTCCTAGATATCCATCTGGAGTGGGTTGTCCTATAGATGGATGTTGAGAACGCTTTTAATAGCATCTCATAGGTATCCATCTTTAGAGAGCTTAGGGAGGCTGGTGGATCCTTGGTGAGTCTTATTCTTTTTGAGCGCTCTTTTTATTGCTCTCTTGCTTCCCTTTACTACCTAGCACAACTGTTCACAAGAAGGAATCACTATCTTGGAGTCAGCTGTTGGTACACGGTAGGGAGATTCTTTAAAGGGAGCCTTATTTGCCATGGCTCACTTTAGAGCTCTCTTATCTACTATTGTAGCCATGCCAGGTTGTGTACTTGCTTTCTTGGCAGATGATACACACATTGTGGGTGTAATACTCCAAGGATAGGAAATCTAAAGAGAAACACACCATGAGAAACACAAAGTTTCACACTCAAACTCCAATGCCCCAAAGGAGCACCTTCTCTTTATTATATAGGCAAAGCGTATCTCCTCCAATGAAGCTCCACCATAGGATTAGGTACATAGATAGGTGACATGTCAGCAAGCTCCACCCTTGGATTACTTACTTGGATGGGTGACATGTCAGTCCTTGTCCTATTTGGTTGGTCAAACAAGCTTTGACCAGAGGGAATCTTTTAGTGAATCTTCCTATAGCAATCTCAAAATCACGTGGGTGAGGTACCATTGGAAAGCTCTTGACAAGAAAAAGCAAGGGGGAGGGAAGGCCAGCCTTTACCCCATTAGAGAAGGGGGAGGGGGGGGGGGGGGTTATGCACATTTTTGAGGCCTAATTCATCTGTTTAGGCCTTCGAAATTGCCTTCCAAGATTTCAAGCATATTTTGGTTCCAACTCTATTAGTAGAAGTCCCCTTTTGGTAATACCTCTTTCTGATCTATTTAGTCCATCATGTGTAACATCCTTCCAGATGTTACCAACCCAATTTTCACCTTCAAATCATATGTCTAGCTATTGGTTCTAAGGTTTTCAAATCTATTTTGGTTTTCTGCCCTATTAGTAGAAGTACCCTTTTGGTGATACTTCTATCTGATCTATTTTGACCATCATGTATAACATCATTCCAGGTGTTATCAAACCGAATTTCACATCTAGATCATATGGCTAGTTCTTGGTAATATAGTGTGCCTTGTAGATCACATTAGGCATGCATTTGACCACTTGACTACCGAGCTACATCTAGTAGGCTTGAGGGTCCAAGAGTCAATATGCAGGGCATGGTCCCCTTTAGGTATCCCCCCACATCTTGAGCTTCCAAAGGTTTGTATCACATCTATAGATGGACTACATGTTCTTGGAGTGCTAGTAGGATCTGAGGATTTTGTCACACGCTTCTTAGATGCTGCCCTTGCAAAGGATGTTCTCCATGTGGATGACCTTATGTTACTAGGAGATTTGTAGGTGGCATTTGTTATACTCTCCTCTAGTATTGCTCGTCTACCAAATTACCTCATATGCATAGTTCCTCCCTCCTTGTCCTTCCTATCATGTATGAGAGCCTTTGATAGGAGGATTATGGGAGTCTTTGATGGTATTATTGGACTAGTGACTTTTGAGTGTGTGAAAAGGGATTTGGCACGTAGACAGACGGCTTTGCTAATCTTGTGTGGAAGGGTTGGCTTGCTATCTATGGAGGAGATGACGTCTATAGCATTTTTGGGTAGTTGTGCTCTCTTGGCATCCGTACTTTCTTCTCATTTTGTGGTTGTTGATAGGCCAGTTTTGGAGACTTATGTGGCAAAGGTAGAAGAGTGATCTTATTCTCTCCAGATATTATTGCGGCAAACAAGACATAGTATATCCCCAAGGGCATGAGAGGACTTTCCATCTTTTGCTTCACTATTGTTAGATTGGACTAGAGGTTTATAGTCTTCTTTGGTCGAGCAATAGTGTGAGCATACGCTACATTCTCTCTTAATTGACTCGTCCATTCCTTAGGCTACAAGAGCATGTCTTTGCTCTTGCTCCGACAAGGGTGCAAGATCTTGGATCCTAGCTTGACTGTGCATTAGGGCATTCTGACTCGCACTAGCTACTTTCTCTACATCAATGAGGTTTTGCCTAGGTTTGGTCCATCCATCTGCATCTTCATTACTCACTTGTGAGTGTTGTTCTACACTAGATGCAGTACTGGTCCATATGAGACGATGTCGTTTTGGAGGATAGAGGATAACTACACATGATGCTATTAGTGACATACTGTTTGCTATGGCACGAGAGAGTGGATACTTGGCTTGGAGGGAGCATTCGTATGTTTTGCAAATGACATATGTTAGGGCTAATTTATACCTGGTCCGAGATGATCAAGTGATAGTAGCGGATGTTATGGTTACGGACTCTACACGGAATACAATTTTGGAGGGAGTGATTACCCATCCCCCCCTTGATGGGTGGCGAGTGCAACAACATGTCGCAAGGTCCCCAAGTATAAAGGTATGTAGCGAGGTCACCTCTTTGTTCCTCTAGCCTTGGAGTTATATGGAGCTATGGACACTATGTTCAACACATTTGTCAAGGAGTGTATGAGAGCTTATCATGTTAGGCGTGGGGTACCGCTCTCACTCTCATACTTTGTAGTATATTTTAGGCAGCGTGTGTTCATTGCTCTATAGAAAGAAGTGGCTTTACAATCTATAGAAGAGCAATCACACTAGGTGATGCTTCTTTAGGATGCTCTCTATGTTTGTAGACCATATGACTTGCATACCTAGGAAATCTTAGGTGCAATAGGGCAGATTTCTCGTATAGACTCTATTGGGGCCTAGCCACATTTTAACTTTTTCGTCACTCCCTTGTACAGCTTGATGGGGTCTTCCTTCGTGTTCTCTATGCGATCGCCTTTTTCTCCTCGATAACAAGAAGGACTATCCATAGACTCAAACCAAAATACCGTACAAATAATTCAGTCATTCATAATTTCATGTTTGTTTGCTCCTTCAGACTAGTAGCTCTACCGTATTTGAGGAAACGAGGAGAAGGTAGTAATTCAATTTCATGGCAGATCGAAGAGCTTCTCTTGTTTTGTCCTGAGAGGTGAAAACAAAAAGGCGACTGACAGTGGTTGAGATCTTTAAGATCGTTTTGAAGTATTGGCGATCGGGTTGTGGAATCTAGTGGGGGTGGTGGTCGTGCATCGATAGAGGAGAGAGAAATCCAGAACAGATCCATGCATAGATAGCCTGATAAAGCGTCCTGCTGCTACTGATGTTCATTAACAGTTCAGAGCGGATCTACAAAACGGTGGCGGCTGAACTGCTGATGATGATGATGATGCCGCTCCTGCTCCTGCTCCTGCTCCTGTTCGTTACTGACATTGGATTGTTACCATGATCGTAGCCATTCTGCACTGGAGGATAGAGATTGTACTCGGGAGAAGTAGAGCCACGAATCGGGATGCCTTTGTAAATGTGATCGACCTCGATACTCGATCCTCTAGAGTGCGATTGAGAAGGACCACAGTAGTACGGTGGATGGTGAAGGAGTGATAGTCCTGTCACTTGCCAGAAATAGACAGAATTTGTAGAAAGAAGGGTGTTCTTCTCCAGGAGTAAAAACTCAGAGGGAGAAACAGTCCCTGTGATGACAGTGGTTGACAGATCAAGGTAAAAATATACAAAACAGAAATGCTTTGGGTGCTCGATTGGGTTTGGAAGGTTGGAGGACAGTAGGGATAAGGGGTCTCGGTGGAGTAGTGTTTGCTTTGAGCAACAACCTGGCGAAGAGGGTTGAGGGTGCCCACGCTCAGATTCATACATCAAGCGCAGCTGAGAGCTCGCATGGGTATTGTCTAGTTTGGCCGTTAAGGAACGAGAGCAATGAGGGTGGAACTCATGAAGCTTTTGACTCGGACGAATTTTGGCATCAATACCAGACATGAAGTTTGACTCTGTGTTCATTTCCACGACAGGTTTCGTGTTGGATGTTGTGAGTCAATGTGTTTCACATGTTTTAGACAAGTGAGAAACTCCGGAATTCCACCGTCCACACCGGGAAGTAACGTGGAAGCGGTAACACTGTGTTAGAGTACAGATCTTAAAGTAACTGCCGATGATGTAGGAACTAACGGGAGTTTATCTAGCCTCAAGGGTCCTCATGGGACATCTGGGGTTTTGCTGATTTTTGCTGCTTTAAACCCGTGCTCAGGGTTTAAGGACAGTGGGGGTCCAATCCGAGGAGCTGTTTCCTGAACTTCTGTCTAATTCGTACTGAGATCCCATCATTTCAATCCGCCGACTCCTGCTTTCCTTTACACAAATAAGGCTGGGTTTCTTCTGGAAGGAATTCTAAGTGACAATGAATCGTCCATTCTTTGTCTTAGATAGACGATCGTGGATTCACTAGAAACAATGGATCAGGAGAGATGCATTGTGGCAGTGGTTGGAGGTGGGCTTGCCGGTCTTTCAGCTGCACAGGTTCTCTCTTCTCACAAAGAGTTTGGAAGAGGAAATGTAGTATTACTGGATGCAGCGCCAAAGCTCGGTGGGCGAATTCAGAACGTCACCGGGCTCGCCCCATGGCCAGTTGAGGTTTGTGCTCCTGCTAGGCACGTAGATCGTTTTAGACTGAATCCATTAGAGGTTGAATCGAAATTCATTCTTATATGCGGATCAGCAGAGACTCGTACTCCTCCACGTATAGGTACAAGGAATGGTTGCTTTGTTGCACTCCTGAACCCTGCAAGTGGCAAGGGCCAAACTACCTTGGCCAAACTGCCAAACCTTCTCAAAAAGTACTGACACCTCAAACCTCGTTTACCATGTTGTAAGAATATTTGTGGAAGATAAACTCGGGCAGTAATCTTCAGCAGTTTAGCAGTCAAGTTTCTGTCTCCGCCTAGATTCTGCGATGAGAACCATCAAGAACGTGGATGAAATCCTGAAATATTCCACAAAGCTGTAATGGTATTGAAGATGTGATTCCTTTGAATTTAACATTCTTTGCGGGTGGCAGATTGGACCGGAGTTTCTACATGGAACTCAGAATTCCTCAATAAAGAAACTCGTTGACGAGATTGGTTGCGTTCAGAGGGAGCTCCACTTTCATATCCAACTCTACAGATTTACTAAACTGAATGATTTCTGCTCGAGCTTTAAAAAGAAATGGTCATTTACCTTGGTTATAGGCTGCAGGTCAGCTCTAGTGAGATATAGGTTCCTTAAATCGTCAAAATCTTGTTGCATAGGAGCAATAGAAGAAATGAAATTATGGGTTGAATTCGATCGATTCTTTCCAAGGATAAGAAGTTCTGTCTTCTAACCTCACAGAGAAATATGAGGCGTATTGAACATCAGGTGCTTAAGGTGTGAGTATTGAATTTCTTTGACCACAAGTTTGGTTCACCGGATTACTACTACATCGGTCACGAAGGCCGACTGTTGTCAGGTGAGGAAGCCCACGGGCATCCAGACATCGAACAGGTGCACGAATTGTTTAAATCTGTCATTGATGAGGAACCAAGCGTTCCAGATATGAGTATGGCTGAGTATCTACGGAAGAAAGGCGTCAGCCAGAGAGCTATGGGGTTCGCAGAGTGTAAGTACATTTCTCTCTCCCTTTGTAGGATGTGTAGTGCAATTTCAACCCTCTCATCAATTGAGAAATTTTCAAGCTACATGTAGAGTCTTGCCGGGTGCTCTCGTAAAATCCTACTGTTTCTAGTCCGTACGGCAGCGCACTCTCAAAAAACTCATCATATGTTCAATCTGTTTTCGAGTGGTAATGGGATGACTAACACAGCTACAATTCGACTGGTGCAGCCATATACGGGAATGACTTTGGCTGCTCGCTTGATAAGCTTGGCGTACATGAGTGCATCGAGGAAGCTCGCCAGTGGATCTATGGCGATACTTATATAATTCTCGATAGACCTCTTTCTTCTGTGGTCGACTACCTCGCACAGGATCTCAATGTACACCTCTAAACTACAGCTTTGATTGACAAGTTTCTTTCAAATAGCGTGTCGAGAAAAGGGGGAATCACTTGTCTGTTTGCTTCATGCGCGACATTCTGTCAGTTAAGATGCAGAACTGTTGCTGATTTTCTCACCTGTGTCGTCTTTTCTACAAGGAGTTAGAAGGAACGTTTTGTGGTTCTGAAGAGTAGATTTGTATCTTCCGTTTCAGATCCGAACCCGTTGGGCTGTGAGACGAATTGAGCAATCCGAGGATGGCAGAATGCAGTTGTACAGCCAGGATGGCCGTATTCTGACAGCAGACTTCGTAATTCTTTGTGTTCCTGTTGTAAGCACCAAACCCCCGTAGAACATTACGCACGTCATCCTCATTAAACAAAGGCCCTTTCCTTGATTATCAATCTTCAATGGCCCATTAGTGTTTCAGAGCGGATACATGTGGCCTATTTTTCTGGAGGTCACTATTTTAAGGTGTCGTGTGGTTCGATTGTTTGCAGACAATCTTGCAGCAAGGCCTTATTTCTTTCCACCCACCTTTGCCGGAACGTAAAATTCAGGCAGCTAAAGCAATCGGGATGTCCAATGCTATGAAGGTAAGTGGATCCGGTCACTACAGCTGTCTAGGTTGGAACAAACCGTCCAGATCATCTCTATGGAGCCTCCGTTCAAAGACCAAGGCTGCCGATGGGTAGCATTTTCTATTTGTTTGAAGGCTTCTTGTATGTGCGTTCTATATGGGACGAGTATCTTCAATGTAACAACTGCAAGCTGATGATCTAAGTTGGTTAATTGTTCAGGTTGTGATGGCATTCTCTCGACGGTTTTGGCCCGAAGGCCTTTTCGACGTTGTCTGCTCAGATTGCTTTTTACCTGAAGTATGGATGACAGAGTATCCTGAAGTACCGAACAGCGTCGGCAAAGGAAGAGGTCATCTTGGAGAGTATATTGTGGTAGGCTTCATTGCAGGTGATGCCGCCAGTAGGTTAGCCCAATTGCCTGAAGTGGAGATTTTTAGACAGTCGTTGGCTCAGCTGGATAAAATGTTCGGGAAGTCAGAAAGAGCTGAAGAGATTGCAACTAAACGAAATTCCACATGTGCTCCAGGAGCTCTCAGCCTTTCTGGAGGCCAATCCGAGTCACAAACTAGAGCAGATAGTGTGTGTCTTGAGGGACCTACTGTAACCTCCATAGGGTCCAAACTGTCAGGGAACCTTTTCCTAAAGGAGGATGTGTTTAGGTCCTATTCCCTAAACCTTCAGCTTCAAAGTCACCAGGTTCGGCCAGCTTCGCATTCTTTTAAAGGTGGCATGGTTGTTAATTGGGCAGATCGAAGTTTCATTCGAGGCGGTTACTCACACCCGTCCGTCAATGCCCAAGGCGCCAGAGTCGAACTTGCCGAACCTGTTAGAAATATCTTCTTTGCAGGCGAAGCTACGCACCCTGGTGTGAACCCATGTCTACAAGCGGCCATCGACACAGGAAGAAGAGCTGCAAATCAGGTCATAGTGACATGTGGAATACGGAGGTTTCTGTAGAAAACGCTCTAGCTGCGGCCAATTCATACAAATTTCAACTATTCCAAGTGTATGAAACTATGAGAATTGTACGAGAATATCGTTCTTGTCTCTCATTTCAAGAATTAGTTGGGTCTGCTGGTAGATCATTCTTCCCACATAGTGAATTTGAAACGCGTCCAAAATTTGGAAGCCAAATAAAACTTACGTTCGAGTCTTGGCTTTGAATAGTGTCAAGGAGGAAAGAAGGTATGTACCTTTTCTTTTCGTGAGACAGCGCAAGGCCATGATCTCCCATCAATCTTGGCACTTCGGAGTCAGCTTGTCCTCAAACTCCGCCCCTTGCTAGCTTCAACTGATCTTTCGTCTTTAAGTACGAAATGAAGAGTACAGGCTTGAATTCGACAGCAGTGCAGAGCAGTAGTTGAAAGATAGGTAAAACAGATATGCCGATTTCATGCCGATCATTCATTATCGAATCTGGCTCCACTCTGTCAGCAACCAACTTGGTCTCTGGAAACACACCTGGGTTCATATCGTACTGCCAAACGAGCACCACCAGCATGGATGACAGTACAGCTGCTCGAGTACCGGTTGAGGCAGATTCTTTCATGTACTTCCAGTACGGTCTACACGAGTATTGGGTTTATGAGACTCGTCATTCATATACAGAGAGAGCATAAGCAGTGGGGAGATGAATATCCAGCAGTTGTTGAATTATCGAGTTTAGCTCGGGTCTGCTCAACTCATGTTATTGGTTTCATACTTGTAAAGCAAACTCCCGCTCCCATTAAACCTTGTACAGAGGTGTCGTTTTCTACCGACCTTTCCTCTATCCATTCTGCCCAGGTAAAATGAAGTTCAAAGTTCGGTGATCTGACTCAGAGGTCTCTTAAGACAGTTTTCCTTGATCAACCATGTACTCATGCTAGAGCTTTTCTTGATTGTACTTGATGTGAATGGTTCCCAAACCTTAACGCTAGTCGTGAAAGTTATCCAAATGATGACCACTCATAATGACCATAGACACCAAATTCTAAATCAAGGAGAAGAGAAAGCTGCATATAAATCTTTCGGGAAGACCAATGCAGGGACGGTGTATAATCTGGAGAAAGGACTGGAACCATGGACGCAAAAGTGAAAGGGTAAACCATGAATAAAACTTATATAATGAACCAAACTCCACTGTATTCACTCCAGAGTCAAATCCACTAACTTTGACTACTCACCTACATTTTGTTCATATACTATAAACACCGCATTATCGTAGACTGAATGGCTCGCGTATTGATTAGTACATAACTTTATGAGTTATCGGACGTGTTTATCTGCAATATAAATCCAAATCAGGAGATTTGACGAGAGAAATAGTACCCATAACGAGTTCGCAGAATTAGTCTGCTTGTTGGATAGAAAGCGTATGGCGAATTGAATCCATCAACTTTTTCTTCTTCTTATTGTAATTATTTATGCGGATTCTCAGTTAACTCGTCAATGAACATGGATTTGATCTTTACGTGCCAATTTGACGTCTAAATGTGTGTACTTAACATGCTCGTAATATCATAGGAGTTCAGAGTTACATATTGTTAGAATGAAATAAACTCAAACGATTGTTTATTGATAATGTATGAAGACAAGTAAATTTCCAGTTTTGATAATTGAATATTGATAAAGTCGACAAATCTACCCAAATATCCGAATCCGGAGAAAAATGCGAAGTTTTTGGATCCTAATTTGGCAATGATGTCCAAGGGATCTGGTGTACTGGAGACAGTTCGTGGACTTTAAAATGGGACTTGGAAAATAATAATCATACCCTAAAGAAAGCGGTCTTTTCTCCTTTCTACGTAGAAGGGAGGGCTGGTCTCCACGACCATCCTGGAAGGAACATGGGTTTTAGACGACAGATGGCTAGAAAGATTGTGCAACACGAACTGAACGTTTTTCCCTTAAAGACCCTAGTTCGGTGTCTGCCAGATTCTGAATCCAACAGCTTGTTAGATTCCATCGTTCCTCTGTGTGTTTGAACTGCAGATTCTGTGTGCCGTCGCAAATTTTGATGGATTGACGCATCCGATCGGGTCTGGTGGATGACAGTAGGAGAGGAAGAGGAGCAAAAGGCTTGTTTGACGGGTGGGTTTGGGAGCCAATGCAGTGAATCGGAAGGGTGTAAGAGGTTGTTTGTGGAATTGATGGTGTTGACGAGGAGGAGAGGGAGTTACGGGGAGTGACGAAAGAGAAGAGGAGGAAAAGCAGGGGAATGCGCTGGTTTGAATTGGGTGTGGTATCGAGCTAATGATTTAAGGGGTTTGACGATCCAGTTGTTGAGAGGAAAGAGCACGGGGACTGATTGGGTTCACCAAAGAATAGGCGCTGTAGGTATCAGAAACTCGGAGACTTGTTTGAAATTGTAGAAATAGTGAATTCTTTCAGGGGAAGGGAGGAATTTGTTGTGAGAAGAGTTGGTGGTTTGAGAATGCTGGTCTACTCTCTCTGTTATTTGAGGTGATCGCATTTAGAATTTGAGTTGGGCTGGGAGTTTGATGCAATTCAAGGAAGTGCTCCTCTTCAATTGTGTTACAATTGGTGGATGCAGAAGCTGAATTGCAAACCCTAATTCAATCTGTTGCATTCCTGCAGTTTGATTCACTACCGGGAAATGGCGTTCGTCTGGGCGCGGTACCTGCTTACTAAAGTCAGGGCTTCTTTTGCAGATAGTGTTAAGGTACATTTCCGATTTATAATCAACTCGTTGCTGCCCTCGCACTGCAACCTCAAGCTCTACCATTCACTTCCTAAAGAGGTCTTCGTTAGGGAACATGTAAGGTCAATTTAATCTGGCTGAAGTCTTGCTAAGCATTACCGTTGCTACGTTCTCTCTCGGACGTCCATCCATCCCGCTGCTTGATGTGTAACCACATCGAATCAGTGTATATCTAAAGGCTTCCAAGAACCTGTTGTATTGAATAATTTCCAGGGAACTGGAGATATGGTAACTAATGTTGGTTGACTGGGTCCATCTTTTGGCCTGCTGTACTTAACAAGTCTATTTACTCTCCAATGTCGCTGCTCCTGTCATCACGTATTCCTTGTAGAAGACATTACGAAATTAAAGTAGGGTTGATTGAGACCATCGCTCTCAAGTTTTATTTTTGGTTCCCAGCGGGGTCTTGTACTTTCAATTTGACCGTGTGAGCATATCCATTGGATATTTGCGTGTGGTACTGCAATAGCTTGAATTAATTCAAAAGTTGCAGTCACCTTTTGCTCTAGAAGTGATTGTGATTGAACTTCTCTTCTTTTCTTTGTGGGACAATATCTCGAGGTGAGTTTGAGTTACCATCTTTCAGGTCTTTGCTAGCTGCATAAGTAGCATAAAACTTTCCAGCATCATCATCATGCAGTTCTTTTGCAAAACTGGGTAAGCTGTCTAGGACGCGCATTTATCAGTATACTCTGTTCTGGTTTCTGTAAGATTTGTTGATGGTCTTTGTTTCTGTGCGCAGAGGTTGGAGAGGGGTGAAATTACCGAGAAAGACCTTTTCAATGCAACTCTTAGGAAAGTGATGCGGGAACGTCTCACCTACAAGTATTTGGTTCAAGGCGAGGAAATGGCTCCTACATTCGCAAGTCAAGGAGAAAACGTGTTGGTTAGGTCGATAACAAGTCTCAGCGCAAGGTTCGAGCCTTACAACCTCCAAAAGTATTTGCGATCTAGAAATTCTATGTCTACTGGGATTTAGGTAGTTACAACATTGATCAAGCCACTTCGGATGACAAAGTTTTGCCGTATCGCCATAGAGTAGTTTCAGCACAAGTTACATCACTGTAGCACAGCGTCTCCTATATCATTTGACTAATCTAACGGGCTTGCTAGCAGTCTATGAAGAGCATATTTTACTGCAGAGTATATCTCCTATGCATACTGCGATTCAGTGGCATGGCATTTACACGTGAAATATCGGAGTAGAGAACGACCTTTCATGTGTGGCATGCAGTTAAATTGGCACACAGAAGTTGGGGACTGGCGGATCCATAAAGCTGCGAGTCATCTTTTGTGCTCATTTGGAGGAGTAGAAAATATATTACAGTACTGTAACTGTGTAAAGTTTGTTATTTGTTTCTGAATCATCCCCAGGTCTGTGTATGTCAGTGATGTGGTCATGCTGAGGCATCCAACCGACCCGAGTAGAAAGCTTGTGCGGCGTGTAGCAGCAGTCGAAGGTGATGAGATGTTGTCGACCAGGGAAACAGAAGAGCCCTTTCAGCTTGAGAGTGGGCAATGCTGGGTGCTTTGCGACAATCCATCAGTTAGTGCCAAGGTTAGACTTGACTCTGGGATGTAGTAATTTACGTTTATGTACTCGTGTGCCTGGCTGAGGTGTTACACAGCAGTTGGCGTCGTTGTTTTATCCTTCTTGCCGGTATGTGATTTTTGGTAGAGCAGTTGTCCTGAGGAAGAGTAGTGAAGTGGTTCTCCTCAGAAGGTTTTCTATACGGTTCTGAATTTGCCATTTCTTTTGAGCAGGAAGCTCAAGACAGCAGAACCTTTGGACCGCTTCCCCTAAGCAACATTGAGGGTAGAGTTATCTACTTCAGTCGTTCTAGCGTTGACCATGGCCCCGTGCTCAACAGGTAAGTCCCGCTTGTTGACATCTCTAGTGGCATATTGACATCTCAACAACTGAAAAAGCGATGAATTCAGTGGAACTGTCACAGCTTGCTTTTCCTTCTAACTGGTGGTAGTCGGCCGCAGTGACGAGGCGATGGAGGAGGACTCGGCAGTCCTGGCTATGGAGCTAGATGTAGATGAATTGACCAGGCAACCTTGAGTTGATCTTCATTCCACCTCATTCTGTTTCTTGAATTGATCGAATCACGTCTATATATAGCCTCGTATTGGTGGTCTGTCTGGCATATTGCGCTCACTTCTCAAGCCTGCTGTTAGTGTTCATTATGCCGTTTGCAGTCGCCCGAATCATAGTTGACATTAGTGAAGCTTCTCCCGATCTGATACTCTGACGCTCCTGGACACTGTCGAATGTCGAAGAGCAAATCAGCTGAGAGGTTGCTTCTCCTTCACCTCATACTGGAACTTGTGAGGAGAATTTGTGAGGATTGAACCATAATGGGGAATGAGTTACTATATACCAAGCCAGCTAGTTCTAGATCCTTCTTGTCAAGACCTTTTATGGCATGGACCTCCAAATTGGATTGTGATGCCTAAGAAAAAGTTTTGGAAGGTGCTTGATTTGAACAGGGAGCCGGGGAGTTCAGTTTTCCTCATCATCTTTCAAAGTCCATTCATCCTAGAGGACACACACCACGAGCCTGAGGAAATTTCGGAACAGGATCCAGGTGTGGCGACTGTCACTTGGAAGGACACACGTGACCAGAGCTTCATTTTTTATGTAGTTCAGTGCCTACAAACAAGCACTTTGTCCAGTTTCTCGTCCGCTGGTTCTTAAAGGTCGATTACAGTGTCCTCGACACAAAGGAAACTTTGATATTGAATCTTTTGTGAACTTCCAAGCGAAGCAAGTTATCCTTGCTCTCGGGTCCAGCACTCCCTGGTTCAGCATAAGAGCCTCTCTTCATTACATATGTCAAGGCAGATGACGAGAAAAGGCTATGACGAGCCACAACCAGCATCTGGTATTTAACATGCTGCCGTGAGCACTTGCAGAGCCAGCTATATCTTCTCTTCCACTCCTAGTCAGCCTAGCGGCTGACTAGGAGCCGACAGAAGTAAAATCTATCTTTATTTCATCACTCAACTCAGGATACAGGACATAAAACTCAATTTTAGTACAGTTTGAGGTACCAAAGAGATAGATCTTCGATTTTGACGGGACTGCCATTTGTAGAAATCAAGTGGTCCTAGGAGGTCCATTTTAGACTGGCCCATTGCGTGCATATATCTTGCAGTTTTACGGATAGTGTGTAGCATCAGTAAGCTCCTCTGCATTCATAGACTATTGAGGAAAGCTATTTCGAGTCGATTGACTTTGAGGTAGAATACTGAAGAACAAGGTTTTACTAAAAAGCATTTTGGAGAAACTCCTGAAACACAAGCCGCACACAAGATTCGGAAATAGCGGAGAAAACCTATCACACCTTTTCTGGAACAATAAGTTATTTTACCATCAATTGGTAGCAAAATGGCAAAGGGCATGTGCTGTATAGGTCAGGTAGCTAGCAGACTAACAAAGAAAATAAATTACTAACCAAATACTGGATGACAAAACTATCTCCAGAGTCCCTGCATGTACTAGACAAAGACAGGAAATCAATGGAATCTGCAGTAAGTCTCCACGCAATCTCCAGGCGAACTACTACGAAAACCGTACAATACTAGTTCTGACGAAATGCTTTCCTCACGAGGATCCCAATGACTTCTTCATCCATAACATATAAATATCTGGAATTTTCATATAAAGGCATGATTTTGAAAGATATTACAGATAAGTGCATGATTTGGAAGTAATTTCCTTTAGGGGCATGATTTTGTGAAATAATAGCTGATCAGGGCATATTCGAACAGTGCATTTAACAATGATATTAGACAAGTCAAATCCCGGTCGTTCCACTCTCCCTACCCCGCACTCGAAGAGATACAACACCAGGTTCAATAACAAAAAGGGATCGCCGAATTACTTGTCTTTTTTCAAACGCTCCGCTCCCTTGCCCAACGTTCAGGACATACTTTCCAACTTGGGACTGGTTGTTTTCAATCCATTGTTTGTTTTCACATTAACGACATTCACAGAAGACCAACAAACTCGAATCACTCACCGCAACTATGTCAACCTAGGCATACACATTGCCACCACTATCTGTTGGAGCCACGTATGGTCTCCCAAGTGAATCGCGGACTACCTTCACCGGTATTCTGATAAATCCTCCTTCATCTACTATTATTTCACAAAATCATATCCTTATTGGAAATTATTTCCAAATCATGCCCTTATCTATAATATCTTTCAAAATCATTTCATTATATGAATATTCCCGTATAAATATTGACAATCTTCGGGAAATCGGACGAAAGATGGGAAATCGGATGAAAGATGAGTGCACCGTGGGCGGAAATTTTGGTGAGTCGGATTTGAGTTCGTGCGCATGATTTCTTCGATGTGCCTAGTCCCACTTTCTTCTGCCTTCTTTAGTAGCCTGAAACCGGCTTGATGTACATAAGTAAACTACTGCAAATTGTTTGTGTTTAGTATCTCTTTTCGATAAAAAGTGGAGAAATAAAAAAAGGAATGTGTTTCCTAAATAATGTGTTTTTAAGCGTTGGACTACAAGGAAAAGGCGAAGGAATTAATGATACACAAAAATGAGTGTGTGAACTGGGCTTGTAGCTCTCTCAAGTACCTCATTGGGTCTGCCGAGTTGTGCTCGGCTTGTGGTTTGACAACTTATTATGAGATTTCCTCCTTTTCTCGATGTTATAGGAATTGGAAAGGGCGAAAACAAAAAGGATGGAAAACCCCCCTCAAGCTGTACAAGGGTGAAAAAAATAGGTAAAATGGGGTTGATAGAGTCGATAGGAATTTGAAAATATATATTCGGATGTTGGGTATAAACAAGAGTAATAAGAAGTTAATGCAGACTTAAATTATTTCTTTGGTAGCTAAGTTATCTTATGGACTTATTCTCATCGAATGGCATCGAGCGTTAGCAAGCACTAAGTGAAGTTGAGCAATCAAGAGCATGTGATACATTAACTATTCCATGTAGCAAGAAAATACCCACTTGTGAGTCTTGCATCGTTTGTAAGGTTCAAGAGCAAATGTTAGGTTTATAATTCCGGGTAGCAAGAAAATACGCACGTGTGAGTCTTGCATCATTTATAAGGCACACTGCAAGCTATTTTTTGATTGGCATAAGTATGCAAAAGACGTTTGGTCAGATATTGGTTTCTTTGACATAGCCAGTTTTGGAGGTGCTATGGTATTAGCTATGTAGATCAATGACCATGCTTGATCTTGGTTCCTTTGACATAGCCAATTTTGGAGGTGCAAAGGTAGTTATGTGGATCAATGGACATTTTAGGTATTGAAGTCTTTTTTACTGCAAATGAAGTGATGCTTCATTTGCAAGTAAAAAAGTCATCAGTTCCTCTCCGCTTACCAGACCTCAAGGTTTTTACTTCAAGGCCAAAGCATTTTGCACATGACTACTTTTTATGCACTCATGAGATTGTAAGAATAATAGAGGATAAGATGTGCACAATCTTTGAAGGAGTACACACACTTCTTGATAATTCCAAATTGGGTTGCCAATATTAGGCATTTGCACTGAAATATGTTACATGGACCTACAATCATTTGCCATTGGTAGGGCTAGGTGGGAAAAGCACACATGAAGTATTTCATGGTTAAAAACCTTCAATTGCTCTAACCCAACATTTTGGATGCCTTGCTTGGTATCACATACCAAAGGAAAATAGTTAAAAGCTTGACGGTAAGGCAAAAAAGCATTTTGTTGGGTATTTAGAAGTAGAAAAAGGATATGAGATCTGTCAAAAGCTTGATGATAACATATAAAAAACATTTTTGTTGGGTATTCAGAAGCTTGCTATTGATAAAACTATAGAGAGTTGCAAGGCTTGATTGGTTGCACATAATTATTTCCAAGTATTGAGAATTGATAAACATATTATTTTATTTTTCTAGTCTTTTATGAGATTGTGTCATAGAATCATTTTTAATGACTATTTTAGTTTCCTATTGGGTGCCTCACATTCATCTCTTCAATTTGCTTTCACCTTTTTCTTTCAACAAGGGAAGAAGTAGTACAACTACATCTAGCATATTTCACTAATCAGATCAATGCATTGACAAATTAGATGAAAACACATATGTGATATATGCAATTATGAATAAAAATAAATATTGAGTCCTCACCAACTCTTCAAATATATCAATTGAGAAGTGCAACATCCATATGATAGTAAGGTAGATGATATAGTCAAACAAATGGAAAAAAATAGGAGACACAAACCCAATTTGGTGCTCAACATGAAATCATTACAACAAGTGCACATTTGCTAGTGTAAGACAACATGGTAATCTCGTATTGATCAAATAGTGGTAAAACAATAAAAAAAATTTGTTCCCTCAAGGAGATATGTTGGAAATAAATATTACCTAACCATTATCTCAGCAAATCAGATGTGCTATTTGTTAAATTCTATAAGACCAGCCGCTACTTCCATACTACTTCCTATAGAAATCACAATGACTTAGTAAAGGAAAACATTCAGAGTGGAATTCATTGGTCAAACATAAATGTTGTGTCAATTTCATTCAAATGCCTAGGTACTTGGATGACCTTGTCACTTATTTCAAAGCCAAAAAACCTACAATTATCTTGTGCCTTCATAACTACCTCCTTTGGTGTGGGCATGTGTCTCAAAAGATACCACCTGGAGGCCCATGAGGAAGACCTAGAGAAGATAATCAGTTTTCAAAAACCAAAAAAGATACATTTGAATGATACAAAAAGAGTAACTAAATCATTAGTGCCGCAGAAAGATGTGTATAAAAAAGAGAGACAATCAAAGAACAGGTTCACTATGCTGTGATTACCATTGAGGAGAAGTGTAAGTATCTTGCAGTTCATTTATTATCTCTTATTTAACCTCTTTGGCAGAAACAACTCCTAGAAGAGTGTAGTGTCACCCCCTATGGTGCATATGGAGAAATAAAGATCACTTTCACTACAAGTAATTCCAAATCAATCTTCAAGATGATGGTTCATTCCACTTTGAATGTCACTTCACACCAAATGCTTTGTACTAACTTTCCCCAAAAAGTGCAACTTTGAAAGAATCTTCATATTGACAAAATGACTTTGCCTTTTGATCCCATGGTACTCTCAATGCTCTAGCTCATCATTGATCCTTGAATATATTGCTTTGCTCCTTTATAACCTCATGGATCACACATCCAAAACAAGCACAATGTTCTCCCTATAATCAAGTACTTGTGTCTCTACTACAAAGATTCCTAACCACTACTCAACAAAGGTATTCAACCAATAATAAAAAATGTAGACAAGTAGCAACAAAGAACTTGGAAGTTCTTTTGCTAATCTTTGATTGTGAAAAATTGAACTCAATTTAAATTGGGCTTAAGCCTTAAATACCTTTGAGGCTTAACCCCAAAGGGTTTCAACAATTAAGTCTCTTGAAGATCTTGTTTTTGCATCTACACTATACATTGCTAATCCTAGCTTCTTATCTTATCTTATCCAAATCACATGCAAGTTGATTAAACATCTTACATGTGTTTGGAAAGGTATCAAATCTTCCTCCAAAAGCCATTTGAAATTTACACTCCTTTGAACTTACAACTCCAGAGATGATAACTACAAAGCCTGTACAACTTTGAAGGCTTTCCTTCCCAAAATTCTTTACAACTAAGAGGTCTCTAGCTACAAAAGGTCTTTGGCCCCAAAGTCTTTGACTACAAAGAACTACCTTTGCTTCCACAAATTCTAATGAAAGAGAGTTTTTCCTTTACTTCTTATGTAGAATTCTTGTCTATAGTTTAGGAGAGAATATAGAGATTATGTAAATTTCCTATCAATATGTTTTCAAGGCAAATGGCTAGTTGATCTATCTTCTCTTTGGGGTAGACTTGTGCCTCCATGTTTGTATTTGCAACTTGAGTTTGTGTATCTTTGTCCAATGAACTTTTACTCATGTTGCTTCTTTGTTCATCCTCACTAACTTGTCTCAAGTTTCTTCCATCTATTTGACAATCTTTGTCTTCTATTCTGCTGAGCATTGTAGATTCCTTGGACTTTTGGCCATCAACTCGTCCTTCATTTGGAGGTAAGAAATTCCTTCTCCTTCTCCTCCTTCTTTAGCACAACAACCATCCCTTCCAATTGTACAACCACTTTTCTCTTGTATTCACTAAATTATACATCTATGGTCACTAAGTGAATCTTTGCTTTCTCCATCTCTCCTTGGATGAACCCCACTTCCTCATCACTTATCATCTGCCACTCTTTGTACTCTTGTTGCTAACCTTTGGCTTAGAGCCAAAGTGCTCTTAACTCCCCTTGCAAATTCCTAAATTTTTCCTGATTCCTTTTGCAATATCTAAGAAGCATAGTATTTTGCCTCTTTGTCTTGATTATCTCCTTTATTAGCTCATTCATCTTCTTCACTTTGCCTTGTACAAGTTAGATACCTTTTTTTTTATCTCTTCCTTTGCCTTGGCTTGCTTTGCCCCTATCATGCATGCTTTTTTATGCAATCTTTGAACAAGAGAGATGTAGTTTGTGATGTCTTTGTATATTGGTAAGATTTGCTTCATCAGCTCCAAGATTGGCCCCACCAAATTTATAATAAAGTTTTTCTTCCTCAATTATTGGGGCTTTTTGTTCTTGTAGTAAAATTTTACTTACTGCATGAAATACGTTGTACTAATTACATAGATGTTGTATAGAAAGCGATGGAAATACATACTTATTGCATTTCATGTGGTTTCATGTTTCCAAACCACATGAAATTTGGTGCAACTTCTATGAATGTTTTTCTTGTCCAAATTGATGAATAATTTTTGCTACCTATCATAGGCAGATTCAAATTCCCATTGCTGTCTTAAATTCCTAATTGCAAATGTTCTCCCAAAACTTTAGTCACTATATCTCCTTTGATCTTTGTGCTTGATTGCTCCACTTCTCCACTACATTTGGAGTGAACTTCTTCTTTAAAGTGGGCTTCTTCTTTGGGGTGTGAACTTCCTTGATCCTCCCCTTCTTTGACTGACTTCTCCTTTTGTGCACTTTGCTCTTCTTCTTCCAATATAGCAAATTGGGTGTCTTCATACTAGCTAGCTTCTTCTTTGGACTTTAAGGCTTGGGATCCTTATAAGGAGAATGAATTCTCCTCTTCTCCTCCTCCTCATCAATATCTTTGGTCTTCCCTTTGGGAGATATATCAATCAGCTATGGATTCATCCTTGGTATCCTAAAGATAGTTTGTGATCTTTGTGGGTCCAAATTGCTTCTTTTTCTTGGTAATGGTAGTTCCTATTTCACCTTCACAAACTTACCTATATTGGCAAACTCTTCATTTAATAGGAAATACTTCTTGATCATTGCTTTCCCTTCCAATTGAAAATTGAAGTAGCCTTTCAAATGCCAATATGAGGGAAAATTCTTCCGCTCTTCCTTGGTGAGGAGATTCAACCCTGTGTAGAAATGTATTACAAATGGTGCAAGATAAGTCACTCCTCCTATTATTTGAGTAAGCTCCTCATTTGCACATAAAAAATATGGGCTAATTCACTATTTCTCCTTGCATATGTACTTGAAGAAGAATGCTTGATTTCTATTCAAGTATGTTGTCCTTGTGGGCTTAAATAACTTCATAACCGCTTCTACAATAGCTTAAGGCTAGGTCCTTATAATTTCTAACTCTCCACACATTATTTGTTTGTGGATCATTGAAGGAAGCAATTATGGCTCTCTCTAGCTTTGCATTGGGTGGGTTGGATGTATTGGGTGTCAATGGTCATTGCACCCAATTGCAAGTCCTCCAAACCAAGAATGTTCTTCTAGTGTTCCTTGGTCCATGCAAATAAACTACCTTGGAGGTCTCCTAATGGCCTCTCTATCCAATACATAATTTCCAAGGTGATGGTAACACCACTAAGCTCTCAATTCCAAAGCAAAAAGGCAAGATGCTTGCCTAGTTCATTTTGGCCCTACAATGCACCACCCATTTGTTGACGTTTGGGGGTTGGAGGATGACTTTGGGGATTTTCCTTCTCTACTTTGAAGTGAGCACCATATCTCTTATCAAGTAGTGAGGATGAAGGAAAAGGTAAAGGTTCAAGCATAAAGATGAAGGCTAAAACAATTATGAAGGCAACACCAAAATGTGAAACCTTAGAATTTCTAAGTGTTACTTTGGCTTGTAATTCAAATAAGCTACAAATGTGAAATTGGATTAAGAGGCCCTAAAATCTATAGTCAAAATCTTTTAGTAATTGATTTTAAGTCATTGAGTAGTGGGTGAGCAATCTATCTCCACAAAGGAACAAAATTCCTTGAGCTATCTTTCTCGACACATGCAAAGCCTTTGTTGAATGCAAATAGTCCCTCCTCCTTAAATATGAATGGTCTTTAGCAAAAATTTTGTATCCAAGTGGTAGTGCATTCAAATTGATGTACATTAATTTGAATGCACCTACCAAAGCCAAAGGTATTTGTAGGCAAAGGCCTTTGTACTTGTACCCTTTGAACTTTGTTTACCTTTTGGACTTGATATCTTTGGAATTCTTCCTTTAGAATGCTCACCCTTGTTCCCTTTGTAGCTGTGTGTGTACAAAAACAACTCCAAAGGAAACTCAACTTAGAAGTTTTTCTCCCTAAACAAGAAGTTACTATGTCTTATCTTTGCAAACAAGAGTGAAATTGATGGAAGGAGTAAAATTTGTAAAAATGTGGGCACCTTAGATAGAGCAAGTGATGTGGAGCAAGTCGGAAGAAGTTGACAAGGCGGATAGTATGATAGATGAATTATCATACAAAGAAACTATATAATCTTTGTAATGTAGGTGGCCAATCAATGAAAGGATTTCCCTAAGAGTTGTTCAAATTGAGGAATCAATATCTGGAGGGGAAATGAGCAAGAGAATTGGAGTGGAGATGAGCAAGAGAAGTATAACAGTTATTGTTCTCACTACACTCTCTAAACCATGAGATCTATTGAGCATAAGAAACACTACAACTCTCTTGCTAATTTCCTCTCAAATCTTTAGCTATTGATCTTTCAAATTAAACAATTCTTGGAGAAAGCCTTCCATTGATTTACCATTTACACAACAAAGGTCCAAAGTTTCTTCTTCAAAAACAATTCCTTGATCATGCAAAAGGGCTAACAATCTTCTTCTATTTTGGTCTATATCTCTTGTGTTATCTTGCACTTTCATCTAGTTGTCTTAATCTCTTACTTCCTCCTTTTCTCCATGGTATCAATCCATCACCTTCTTCCTTCTTCTATCATTGTGAATCCATAAACTACTCTTTATTTCTCAACCTCTTAAGTATTGTATATATATCAAGACATGTGCTTACAATCAATGCCACTCAATGAGAGTAAGACTAGAGAAAGATAACTTAGCTACGAAAGGAATAATCTAAATTTCTTCAATGCAATATAATTTGTAAAAGATAGAGGAGAAAAATAGGAGAATGGAAGATAAGAATGGAAGTTCACATTAACAATCTAAAGTGAGAGAAACTCCAAATGCCTAGCATGAGCTTTGGCCTTGGTATTTGTAAGCCATTTAGGTACAAGGTTTTTAAGAAGCTTTGAGTGTTCCTTCACAAAGTTGCCTTTCTTGGAGTGCAAGCTAAATTGACCATTTAATTGGCATGTAAGCCAAGCTAGTTATCAACTTTAAATTCAAATTACTCAAACCTTGGAAGGTTCATATAAGCTTCTTACCACAAAAATTCCTAGATTCTTCTAGTATATTAGACCATAAAGCTTCTTAGATGCTTCTAGAATATTCTTATTATTCTTAGGTTATGCTAGTTATACTTCATTTTTGCTATATGTAACTAATTCAATGAACTCCTTAGCTTCTACTAGCTCTTTTTCTAACTCCTTATTATTATATTCCCTTGCTCCTAATTGGTCCTATCTTTGATGCCATGGACCCTTCAAACTCTTGGATAGCCACTTGTGTAATTAGGAGATGAGAACAAGGCTTTCATGTGGCATCATGAAGAGAATACCTTTCCAAAGGATTGTATATTTGGTGTGTCATTGGCGGCCATGTTTGATATCACACTATGCAAATATAAAATCAACCTCATATTTTGCATGATCATTAATAGAGATTGGAATAAGAGGAGGTTGGATACAAGTAGGGAAACAAGATATGTTATAAAAAATGGTTTTAACTTGGAGATATGGAATATAGGGTGCATCTTCATGTGACTAGGAAGTGCAAGTTTGCAAGTAGTGGGAAAAAAGATTTGAATAATCGCAAAGAATCCTATCCAAATAGGAGTGAGTGAAGATTGACTCAATAGAGGGGATACCATCTTCAATTTGTTTCTCAATATTGACTTGATAAGAATACATAATTCCTGTGCTAATTATATGGACATGCAATTTTTAGAACTCCTAGAATCAATCAAAATCCTACAGCCATGATTGGATATCATACCTTGCAAGAGAACAAAACTTACATAGAACAAGCTTTCACTCCCATTGGAACTAATTAGGTTCCCAATAAGTGGCTTTGTGTCTCCTATTAGTACTCATCATTTCCTTGATCATCGTGCCCCATGAACTCCATTTGGGCAATTAGTCAAGGTTGTACATTCTAGACTTGACATTTAGCAATATGATGTCCAATTTAGTAACAATAGAAGCAATAACCATTTTTTCACAACCATTCTTGGTTTGACATGCCAAGTGGACTCCATTGGATGACATCAATCTCTATTAGTGCTATCTAATCTATTTTATAGGGTGTGTTTAGAGGTTTTGTGGAGTTTAGGTCAAGACCAATTTGTGGTATTTATAAGCCACTTAGGTACAAGATTCTCAAGAAGCTTCCAAAGAAGGTTTCTTCTTGAAGCCACCTTTCTTGGAGTGCAAGTTAAGCTAGCCGTTTATTTGGCATGTAAGCTAAGCTAATCGTCAACTTGGCATACAAGTTACTCAATCCTTGGAAAGTACCTAGAAGCTTCTCACCACCAAGCTTACTAGATGCTTCAAGAATATTTTACCATGAAACTTCTTAGATTCTTCTAGAATATTCTTAGTATTCTTATGTTATACTAGTTATACCTCCTTTTTGCTATATGTAGCTGATTTGATTAACTCCTTAACTTCCACTAACTCTTTTGTTAACTCCATATTATTACATAAATTATTTTATTATTAATCTTACTAAAAATAATCCTATAAATACCTAAATTCCAAATTCCCTGAGCATTGAGACACAAAAAGGAAAAAGATTCTAAAAGGAGTCAAATCCATAAGTAGAGCACCACAAAAAAAGAAATAGGTGACAAAAGAAGTCCAATCCATAAGAAGAGCACCATTTGAACATTCTACAAAGTACTTAAGAAGAGGCTTACAATAGTTTATTCACACAATTATTTTTGTGTCTCATCTAATTCTTTATCTTTAATTCTTTTCCTTATATTTATCAAGCTTAGAGATAGATTTTTTATGATCTGATGTTTTTTTCATTAAAGAAAACTAAACACCAAAAATGAACAGATTTTAATGCAACATACATGAGCACTCCACCAATATGAGGTTAAGACTTGAGGAAGTGACCTACACACTCCACAACCACAAGTGCATGAGGATTTATAGGTTCAAAGTGACCTACCAATAACAGGTTGAGACTTCAGAAAGTGATATAAACCATAAGAGGAGATGAGGTTGAATTGAAAGCCACATGCCATGATTGAAATCAATCAACACAAACTTCATGATCACAATGTTACTACATTGACCTTGCTAACCTTGTGGATTATAGGATAACAAGAACTATGGGCAATATTTGCCAATTCAATAATCAAGTACACCAAACACTATGATATTCAACATCATTTCATCATGCAATACATGGAGCAGAGAAAGTTGAGCTAGAGTATTGTCCCTTTAACAAGATGGAAAAAGATATATTGACCAGTGCATTCCTTAAGTCTTAGTTCATTGCTTGTAAAATATTAGGTCTTGTTTCAAGGAGGAATGTTCTCCCATTGTGGAAAAGGAGTGTTGTATTAACTCATAAGCAAAGCACCACTAAACGGACTATACAATGTAATAAGAAGAGTACACAAGCACTTATTAACACAATAATTTTTGTGTGTTATTTATTTCTTTATCTTTTTTTTTCTTTGTATTCCCAAAAGCTTAAGGACATATTATTTGGAAATGAATTCCTTTTTTTAATTTCTATGGATATCCAATCAATGGGACAAGGATGAAATTAATTAGATATCCTCTTAAGTGATAACCTTGCTAGAGGTATATTGAGTGGAAAGGCTTATCTCATACCTTGTTTTATTTTATTTTATGTATAAGCATATAAACAACATCTTGGAGGTTGTGGTGTCAAATCTTCAATTCTTTGATACAACTAGTTTTGAAGGTGCTATTGTAATAGCTGCATGAATTAATAAAAATTATTATTATTGAAAGAAGGTATTAATAGTCAATAATTAGTATAAGGTCTTCTTTCTTCTAAAATGCAAGAAGTTAAAACATAAAGAAGTATAAGAAAAAGGTAGAAACCTTTCTCCATTCCTAACCCTTATTTGCTAATCTGACCATCATATCCTTAAAGATCTGTAAAAGCTTCCTCATTAAAATTGAGAAGCTTGTTCCTTCTTCCCAAAATATCAACAACATCCGCTGAAGTATCAATTTGCAGATAGTGACACAATTGAGAAAGATGGAATTTTATATTGCAGATTAAACAATACCTCATGTGTTGCAAATACTTTAGCAATGTTTGCAGTTTCTGCAATTACTTCACCAATAATATTCTCCACATGTTATATTTTCATGAAAATTAAATAACAAGACATCAACTACATCCTTGACTAGATGACCCAATCATTTTAACAAATGAAGAGAATCTATAAAACAAATAAAAAAGATACGGTGCCTTCTAGTACTATACTATATTAACCCATAAGTATGTTAGGTACTTAGGAGGGGTGCTAAAGCCACTAGTCTCGCACTCAATTATTTTTTTAATTTATTTCTTTTCTTTGTATTTCTAAGCTTTCTTTTTAATCTCTAATCTTTATGGATACAAAGCTTAAGCTAGAATTTTATTCCTTATTTTATTTACAGAAGCTTTGGGGATATAAAGCTTAGGGTTATTGAGAAATTTAATTCTATATTTCTTTTCCAAATCTCTTATAACATGGTATGGAAGTATCATTCTTAGTGGCTATTTTAGTTTTCTATTGTGTGCTCCATATTTATCTCAGTCAATTTGATTTTGATTTTGATTTTTTCCGCTTGGAAAAAGAGGGTATAGCCATGTTTACACATCTCCCTCATCAAATCCATGAATTGATAGATTGAGTGACAAGAACTATGTGATATGGACATTTGTTATGAAATACTTACTGAGTTCTTGTCAACATTTTCAAATATGTCAGTGGAGAAGCATAAAATTCAGATGGCAATAAGGATGATAAGATAGTTGAATGGGCGGAAAAAGAATTGGAGACATAAACATAATTGGTGCTAAACATCAAACCATTACCAGATGTGCATATTCACAAGTGCAAGATATATGGAATAGACTAGAAGAAGTTAAGAAGACCGTTAGCATGATCTAGAAATTGTCTCTATAGAAAACAATCCTACAATGTTTGTTATGGAGATGATCAATCAATTGAAGGCTTTCTCCAAGAGTTGTTCAATTTGAGGGATCAATACTTAGATATTAGAGGAGGAATGAGCAAAAGAAGCAGGGCATTTCTTGTGTTCAATGCACTTCGAAAAATAGAAAAGATTGAATAAATCCATTGGATCAAGGACAAAGAAAGCAATTACGAAAGAAAGTTATCAAATCTATAGTTCTTGAAGAAGAAATGAATCATAAGAAGAGAAGCAATTCTCCAACTTCTATTTTTAGCAGAGAAACAATTTACGAGAAGGTAATTCTAGAAGAATGAACCCACGTCCTGGACAAGGACTTGCAGAGGACGTGGGCAAAAAGACATTTGAAAGGTGGTCTGGAGTGTTCTATTTCTAGTGAAGGAGTAACAACAAGTGCTAACATTGCTTTTGCTTGTAGCATATGAGGTATTCTTTGATCCATGGATGCATGGTTGCATTTATTCTCAACTGTATCATTATGTGCCAATTGATATTTCACATTTTCTAAAATGAGAACAAGCTTCTGAAACTCAATGAGAAATTTTTATATATCGTTATAGCATTCTCTTTTTCCATTTGGAAAGAGAGAGTATAGCTAGTAGATCTCCAAATGGAAAGAAAAGAATAAAAGTAAATTGACTACTATGAATGTGGGGCACATAACAGAAAAACTAAAAGACCACTAAAAATGACTCTCTAATACCGTCTTATAAAAGACAGGGGAAATTAACATAAGGAATGCTCTTTATTATTCAATAATCCGTCCTTAAGCTCCGGAGATAAAGGAAAAAGAATGAAGAACAATGCATGAATGACATATAAAAATGAGTTATGTCTCTAAAATTTGGAGATAAATAGAAAAAAAATTAAAGACAAAGAAATAAATGACATGGCAAAAATGAGTATATGTCTCTAAGCTTTAGAGATACATAGAAAAAAAACAAAGACAAAGAAATAAATGACATATAAAAAGAGTGTATGTCTCTGAGCTTTGGAGATAAAGGAAAAGAAATAAAGACGAAGAAGTAAATGACATACAAAAATCAATATACGTCCCTCAGCATTGGAGAAAAGAAGAAAAGAAATAAATGACATACAAAAATGACTCTCTGAATAGGGGCTTGTACCCTCCTCTTAAGTACCTCGTAGAGTCCGCCGAATGGTACTCTACTTACGAGTCAATACAACAGTGTTTCACAGAGCCATGGATGCAATTTTGTGTATCCGAATGAAGCCGGTAAGATTCTGTGTGTAATCTAGTCTGCTTTGGTGTCATTCTTACTTGTAGGCTGGCATATCTTGACAGCCGAGATCCCGTCGGTTAAGAAATTGACTACTATGTACTCTTTACTGTTGTGTTTGGCTAACAGCACTTGTGTTCCTCATTCTGGCACGGGACATGGAGCCCCAAAATTGAGCGAATATGTTTAGTCAAATACTGAGGAGCGAACATCACTCCGAGATACAGTGAATTGGATTTTAGAAACACAGAAACTGATTAATGGTGGTTTGGGTTCCAGTTTTGTGCATGTTGGAACTGGCATATGTCCGTAAGAACTGCCATATATATGTTGGTGTTCAATTGCGTAGGTTTCTCGTGGTAGAAGAGCTGATTACTCTCATCGATTATTCTCGGTAGATATAGACAGATGGGTGATGGTACTTTGTTACGTCGAGATCCACAGGCTTCACTGACCTTTCCCTGTCTGGCATTCAATTTGAGTCTAACAAGTATATATACCTCCAACCATTTCTACACTTTACTGACCATGATATCAACGGGTTTTCTTCGTTTCTACACTTAATTTCTGGTCTTATAAAAGCATCTTCTGAACAGAGCAACTATATCGACAAGCATATGTGATACAGAAAGCATGTGTATATCAGCGCATTCCCGCATATCAGTTTTGTGAGCGAACATAAAAGAACTCTCATTGTGCCCTGACAATACCACCAACAATGCCATCACACAATGTCACCGCAGGTTGAACTGCGAACAGCACAATCCATAAGCAACACAGGCGTGCCACCACACACTATCAACACTTTTTCAACATAAGGATAGCAATATACAAGCTTCTATTTACAGATAGATGGTGCAGAGATGAACAGATTAGCAGTCATCTATTCCCAATCGGTTTGTAATAACGTAGGCTACAACCGAAACGGAATGATGAAATAAGATTGATGATTGGAGAGAAAATTGGGTAAAAGGTTCCATTCTTAGTTGTCGGGTGACAATTAGTGTCTACCGCACGAATACACATCGCCAAACGCCATTCGTTTCGAAACAATGATTGCTATTTATTGTTGGGTTTCGTTTACAGCACTCGGTCGTGAACTTGACGATGCACAAATGAGCCCTCAAATGAGGAGAATAGTTCAGAAAATTACTGGAAAGCGATTGAAGCTGTTGTCATTCTCCTATAGAATACAACCAGTATCAACCAGTCCGCCGTTTGGTCGAACTTCGTTCTGTACAATTTGGAACTGTCAAAGATCATGCGCGTTATAGAGGGACCCATATGTCGAACATGTGTTGGTTCCGTCGTTTCATGACAGAAATGTGGACTAGTCTCATGATAGAATAATCCACACACCTTAAGATTTATCCTCGGTAGATACGGACGGATAGGTCGAAATCCAAGCTCCACTGATGTTTTCAATCTACCGTTCGTTTTAGTTGAATCGACTGTATTATATATATGGCAAGTGAGACGAAGGTCATTCGAGAGTTTCACTTTTACCGTTCATATCTGAGTTCCTACGCTCATTTGTTCTATGGAACGAAATGTGTGTATATATATATTATAGATGTATGTGAAATGAGTGAGGAAGTTGTTTGTAGAACGGGAACTCCACATTCACTAAGGACAGATCCTACGCAAACCAAGCACATGCGAATCCAAGCATCAAAATGACATCAAGATGTTTGACAATCACTTACAGTCCATGAAATATGAAGAATGCACTTTATAACAAAATACATAAGGCGTTTAACGAGATAAGACCTCATTCCACAGAAATGCGAGGGTACAGGAAACTTCATAAAACAATCCGGCAAAGCTGCTTTCTGCCACACAGTACCAAAGTAACAATATTGAACCAGCAAAAAGTGCATGGCAATTTTACGTGGAACTGTTTGGAATAACATTTGACTTTAATATTGCTCATTAGTTATTATGATTCATAATTTGGAAGTACATTCCAAATTATATACTTTCAATGTTAATATCATATGTACCATTTTAAGATAAAATATTCTAAATATGATTGGATATAGTAGTATTTTTCTTACACAACGCGTAAGCAAACTAAAATAGATAATACAATATACAGGGGAACCTAATGTAAATATGAAATTATAAGAAAATATTTTAACATTTTGAGCGACTATTATGAGTAACAAAAACAGATAATATCTATATACGGGAAATCTGAAGTAAATCTCAATATTTTCAGGGAGTATTGAGCGACATTAGGTATTATATACTTCATGATATTCATTGTGCAAGGGGAAAAAATCTGCAGCAAACAGCAATCAAGTCAAAGTAGCCGGAAACTCGTTATCGTTCTCAGCCTCTCCAGGGCACGTAGATTTTCATTGGGAGCAAGGTGCTTCACAGTATATACTCATAATGGATGTCATCACGGCAGTACAAAATAGAAAGATAAATACGCAATGACCGATTTTGAGACTTGAGATCTGGCAGTGATATGGATGAATTCCACGAAAGTTTGAAAACGATATGATCTACCATGAACTACGCAACATTCATCTACGTAGAGGAAAATGACGAAAACACAGACACAGTACATTCATTTCACAGGTATCAAATAAAGATGTGTAGAAGTAAAAAGTACGCATGGATTCCATCGCAGAAGTATAAAATTGAGAAGAGAATATGCAGTGACCGGTTTTGAAACTCTCTGGTCTGAGGCAAATGAGGGAAAGACTGAACATATCACACTCATTCCACAGATGCTTTACGTATCGAACAAAGATGTGTAAAATATAAGAACTTCATATTTATAGTAAATTGCAGTGAAGAATAAATCGTTTTTTGGATGTTTCACCTGCGACAATTGTCGAACTACAACTGAGTTAACTAAACCGAGCAGACTAAGACTACCGTCTGCCTTATCCAAGAGTAGGGGACAACTGATTCCCAGGCTCCACAAAGAATTGGAAACGGCGCTGTGGGAATCTCAGCACCAACAATGGGAGAACTACTAAAAGTATAGAACTCCATCTTCCAGTAACAATCAGAAGATGCTCTATATACAGCAATCCTCGCGGCCCCTGATAGCATGAAGCTATCGTACATAGCGCGTATTTACAATCGACAGAAGGCGTAGTTTGGGCCTATTCACACCGAGGAAAGCATGCAAATCAAAATCAGGGGAACTGCAAGTTATTTTCACCGAAAGTGATTGCAGCCCTGCAAATCCATTGATCCTCCCACATAGGAAATTTCGCATTCACCGCGACCACAGACAGCGAGTGAGACTCACTTATCATGACTGCTAGCCACTCTAGATTGTGACGGTGGCATGGGGCCTTCTCCTCCAGAACATGGCGCGTTTTAGCTTCCTGCTCCAGCGGCCAGTCCCCGCGGTGGTCGTGTGTGCATGGTGGTGTGTGTGTGCGGGATGAGTCGCGGTGGTAGCAGCTCTCTCGCCCTTGTGCACCATCCTGCGCAAGCTAATTCTGAGCCTCGTCAATGGATTCATCGTCGTTCGGACTTAATAGAACGGAAATTGAATTTAAAATCTCCTCTTGCAGCTCCAGCAGTAGAAGTCTTCTCGAATGAGTGGGCCGCAGACTGAAATTGAACCTAGCGAGTAGAAAAGATGATAGTCAAGTGCAGAGAGGAGAGCGAATCAAAACTGAATGTTGATGAATGTGGATGAGGAACTACAAGAAAGGACGCAATATATTCAAAGAAACTGGGAGGCTGCGCATTGAGGCAACAGGACACGTCACAGCTGCAAAAGACAGGTGTTGCATTCAGAACTTGACACCTACATTCCATTGACACGTAAATGTGAACTCCAAACGAGTGATCTGTCAGTTGTTGGCCAGGGTCTTATCAATATCTATCTGGCTTTTCGAGTGCGGATGGACCGGGAATTATCCAGATCTTCTGGAAAGGTGTTGACCGAGAGGTGTCTCCTCTGGACTTGTCGTCTGTCTATCCTTCAGCTTTGTTTCAAGTCTCATTTGCGGTCAGTTCGGAGTGGTCTCGTACACCCTTCTCTATCTTTGGGAGTTCATTTCCAATAGAATGGAAGTGTTGAAATCATTCGATTGATGGAGCTCCCATTTGCTTGGTTCCTGGGTCCACTGTCTGAGATAAATTTGAGAGCTCTTACGGATCAGTAGTTCCTCGTATTAGACCTGTAGATCTGACCATAGTTAACTTCTCATGTTTCACTTAGGGCAAACCAGGGCGACTATATGCTCTTGCTATTTAGCTGTTTAGCTCTTAGTCAGAAGGCTGTTTAGACAAACAGTACTACACATAATGTACTGGGTACCGAGAGATTTTGCAAATGTTAGACCCCTTTTCTTTCGTTAAAATGACATTGACATCTCATTAATACACAGTTTATCATGTAAGTTTATGACGAAAGTAAGAGTTCCGATTAGTTGTTTGTTTCCAACGTCGTTAAGTTCCCTTCATGAATTGCGAACATCCTAATAATTCCGTTTTGCATTAACATAGAGTTGTAAATCAGGAAAAATTCCGCCCTTCATCTAAGTGTGATGTTACTTAAATCTAAAGTTAATCTCTATCATCGTTTTTAGGTGAGAACTGATCATTGATAAGGCTAGTTTCTCTCGAATCTAACTTCTCTGTCGGATTCCGCACCCTTAGCGTTCCCCCTTCTTTCGTAACACAATTTTGATCCACAATCGCCTTTCCAAATTCAGGAGAAGTCCACCTCCCATTATGGGTTTCGCCTACGTCTAAAGTTGCTGTGAGACTCAAACAACTCCCTGATTGGAAAGAGTTTCTATTCTTTAAAGATCCCAACCGTTCGTGTTTAAGTCTCATTGGAGCAACATGTTATGTGACGTGATCAAAAAGAAATGGAAATGGTGCCAGTGCATCCGTCGAGGTGAACGATCAAAGCATTCCTCCATGAGTGGTCAGGTATTTTGAATCCTACGCGGTCGCCTTTTTCGTCTGGAAGTCCTTTGCTGTTGGCCTTGAAGTTATCGTGGCGAGCAGCGATATGTAGAGGAGATGTTCTTTGGCTTTGGTACTCCATCTTCATTTCCCGTCGGGGCTTTCTTCTTTACAGCTCGATGGGTACTGGCCAGTAGTCCATATTGTGCTTCCGAATGAAGCTACGAGTGCAGTCTTCCTTTCTGCTACCTTTCTTCTGACGGGGAATTCCAGGTACTACCGGCAGTGTACGGTAGTCTGGACAGGTACGACTGGGTAATCTAGTTATTTTCTTTCTCTATAAATACTCAGCTCGGAGACGCATACACTAAAATGGCGATCGCGCCTCGTTCGCAGTAATGCATAAACATTCCCTAAGGCAAAACAAGGGCGACCGCGTACAGAAAACGAAGGATGGGAAGACCTCGTCAAGAGGTACAAGGGAGAAATGGAAAGGGTAAAATGGGGTAAGCCCCAATAGAAATTTGCAGGATTGCATCTGAGATATCCTAGCTATACAAGTCTCATTGCTTGCATATGCAAGTCTTATGATCTATGAATAATTGAAGTATTTGGAAAAATACACCTAGTATGATTATTTTTCTATAAATTGTCATTAATTATTGTATTCAATAGAGCAATGGACATAAAATATCTAAAATATATTATCAAATATAAATATGAAAATTGTATCTCTTGTGCATAATATGATAAATTTTCTTGTACTCTTTGATAAATATATCAAACACTATATTCATAATTCCAAGGCTACCGAAACAGAGAGTTGACATAACTACATGCCCCTATACATGGAGACCTTACTATACAAAGATGTTCAATTAAGCAAGAAGTGTAATTAAGGAGTAATATGTACAGGACAAAGAGTTGACATAGCTACATGCCCCTATACTTGGAGACCTTACTATACGAAGATTCTCAATTAAGCAATAAGCAAGAAGGGTAATTAAGGAGCCCGTATGTCCGCCCAAGTTGATAAAGGTCATGCATTTGCATGTTACATTCAGTAATTTATTGTCTTTAAGCCATTTACATCTATTTGACTCCATTATTGTCCAACCCTTAGTCCTTTGTCATTAGACACCTCGGTGCCAACATACTATTGAGTAACGGTTTTATTCGTTGATTTATTATGCTAAATTTATTACTTATTTTACGATTGATTTTTCAATATATTTTTATAACATTTGTGAATATGAATAGCTTCATTACCCCTTCTTGGCTAGTAATTCATTTATCATTCACGGTGCTTTCATGATTTAGTGATTTTATTAAACTTTTTATTTGGGAATCCTCATGTATCCTCACCTGGGATCTTGAGCGAAGACAACTAAAACTTCCCAAAGATTTGTACTTGCTAGTCACTCCAAGGCATCGTACGTCCAGAACTGTCCGCGTCTCGAGTATTTGGCAGTTGGACTCCACTCCAGTCGAAGGAGGAAAGTTCCTCGTAAGGTGGATTATATCCCAACGAGGTCCTATTATTATTTGGGCCAGATTGCTCCTTTCTTTCTAATTCTCGAGAAGAGTTAGGCATTCCTCCTTCGACTGGAATCCAACTGCCAAATACTCGAGACTCGGACAGATCTGGACGTACGATGCCCTGGAGTAACTAGCAAGTACAAATCTTTGGGAAGTTTTAGTTGTCTTCGCTCAAGATCCCAAATGAGGATACCTGAGAATTCTCAAAGTAAAATTTTTGATGAAATCACTAAATCATGAAAGCACCATGAATGAAAATGGATTACTAGCCAAGAAGCTATTCATATTCACAAATGTTAAAAAAATATACTGAAATATACTGAAAATCATTTTTAAATTAAGTAGTAAATTTAGCATGATTAGTCAATAAAGCCATTAATCAATAGTACGGGAGCTCTGAGGTGTCTAATGACAAAGGACTAGTCGTTGAACAATAGTTAAGTCAAATAGATTTAACTGGTTTAATGACAAGAAATTAATGAATGTAACATGCAAATGTATGACGTTTATCAAACTTGGGCGTACATACTGCTCCTTAATTACACTTCTTGCTTAATTGAACATCCTTGAAGCCTTGATATCGTCAATTTGACTCCTAGCATCCACAACTTGACTGCTTTGTTTTTATTTCTGTTCCTCTATTGAGTTTATACAACACATCCTTACGACACACAAATGCATCAATTATCAAACACATTAGAGATCATTTATCAAATCGTATAGAAAAGATGATTCACAGCAACCACTCCATGAGCCACTCCAATCCTACTATATCTTAACCTAGCCATATATCATCATTCACAATCCTCTACATTCTTTTTTAATTCTTCGTAACCTATCCACTCTATTACAAGGTATATTAATTTATTATGCCTAGACCCCTGTCTTAGCGGCCCCACTCAATTTCATTAGCTCTCTTATGAGGCATATTAATTAGCTTAGTTAGTTTATTATGCTTTAGACACTACCTTAGCTGGCCCTATTCGATCTCATTTGCTCTCCCATAGACAGCCCAAGATATTAGTGCCACGGCCTACTTTGTTGTAACTCCTTGACGACTTTGTGTCTTAGTTTGCTCTTCTTAGCATGTTGGATTTCATATGGTATAACATCTCGGTCATTCTCATAAATTGAGAATGACCGAGATGAACAAAGCTATATTCCATTTCCACGCAAGCCTTCCAATAATTGACTGTACTCATCATCTATAAATAAAAGTTGACTAAGACCATCTCCACCGCACTACTCTAAGAGCTGCATGGGGCCAAAAGAACGGCTCCACCTCTAGGCAATGGAAGCCCACGTCTGCCGATCTAACCTCGTGCAATGGCATTTTTATATTTATCGATATTTTACTTTTTCTAACAGTAAAATGGCCAAAACAAGTTTCTATACGAGGAAGGAAAAGCTTCTTGGCTTGATAATGGCAACACTTGCTTCCAAGAAGGGTCAAAATTTCTCAGACAATGAGTATGTTCAACTTTGTAGATCGTGGTTATGAACAGAAAGTAAAAGGATTCTGGCAACGAGCTTTCACACATTTTGACCATAAGCGCAAACTTGGGGATGAGCACCGGCATTGGAGTAGTCTAAAGAAGTGAAGTACAATTCCACATTATGTCTTGAAATTCATAAGGTTCTGTGCCCAAGAGGTTGATTTGCAGGTGAATGGGACTAGGAAGGAAGATCAAAATGCAAAATGCTTTCATGTTGTACAAAGACTGTCATACAAACAAATGAGAGTTTTCAATTCATCATGCGTTGGTGTGTCCTCGAATTGGTTCTAAAAATTTTTAGATTACCATTCCAACTCGAGATTGCACCGAATAGCAAACACAAGGCTACTATGGTGCATGTGACACAAACAAAGTTTTAAATTGTTGAGAGTTTTGAACAACCTAAGAGGCTGCAAGGGGTGAAGGCAACCAAGTGCATCACCAAATTCAAATTGAAGAAGGAGGTACGGGAAGATTAAAATTTAGATATAGGCATAGATAAAGTGAGCTGAAGTAATGAGTTGAGCTCATTCATGAGTTTCAAGCTCTAATTGATTCATTGGAAGAGTATTGATTCATTGCTAGAGGTTCTTCAGAGCACATGTGAATGATAAATTGGACGCTCGATTACAAATTACTACTTGCATCCAAAATTCTACACCGGCAGCAAGAATAGTGAGTAATGATTTGCCTGTTTTAGAAACTCCTCAATTCAAAATTGTAGACAATAATGATGAAAAACGAGAACCGAATGTAGTACTCGAAGGTTTTTAGAAGTCAGCTCTCAAAGCCCACAAATGGTCAACCAAATCATTTTTGAATGCATAGCATTCTCTGTAGTTCTGGATTGCTATCATGTTCAATGTGAGATAGTCAAAGCTCATTAGAATGTCAAGTTCTGCTCTTTTCGGTTGCAGAATTTTCCAATATGTTCTCCCAGTCTAGGTGTGGTTCTTTTTATTATCTATGGCTATCGTGTTGTGCATATAGATATAGGCTTTCATAATATCTTGTATTGTGCTATATGACCACAGTCTTGAAGGATTATTTACCATTGCAAAGCAAGCTTTCAACATCCCAAAGCACTTTTTTATTCTTTTTGGAATCGCTTCCTAGATTATAGCATAATGCTTTCACTTTTCTCATTGTGATTCGGCTATTGTCTTTGTGAGACTGGTATATCAAGATATATACCATTAGCAAGACATTAAATTCTTTGTACGTGTGGGTATTGACAACCTTGGAACCCAAGGATGAACCAATTTGTTCAACAATGGAGATCGATCGACAACATTAATATCATTGTTTGGAACTAGGGATGATGAAGTAGTAAGGCTATATTACAATCACCTTTTTTTCCCCCTATATTGGTATTGCTCTTGCTATGAGATCGGGTAGATTGTCCAGACCTACCTTGTGCATGCTTTGGAAATCTCTGGTTGAATTGATTCTCAATTGGTGTTCAATATCATCATAATTAGCTTCCTCAGATATTTGTATCCGAAGGCAGCAACTAGAGCTTTTTGAAACGTGTGTGGATCATAGAGTAGACTCACCGATTCATAGGTACTCATTAATAGAATAATATGCAACACCACAGTATATTTGTCGATGAGTTGCAATAACTTTTTTGCATTGTGCTCAAACCTATTGTACCAATACATCTCTTTGCTTAAAAAATATGGATCAGATAAACCCTAAACTCAGTTCCAACACCTTTGATCACTTTCAAAAACAAAGAATTCCTCATTCAAAACCATCTCCTAATGATAAAATAATAAAAAATGATCTCTCATTGCACACCGGTGTCTCAACAAAATAGTCTAAATTTATGCACTCGGCTTCAGTTCCTTATTTCTGTTTGTATTGGAAGCACGATCTGGTTGACTTCCTCCTCTAGATTTTGTTCTGGATTGCTCTTCATTAGCCTCAACTATAAGAAGATCCTAGAGGAATTGCTCTTTGCACTTATTTTCATTATCTTTAAGAAATTGAGCTTCCATGGTATATTCTTGTCAAAAGATGCTCTCAGGAAAATGACTTGCACTCTGGAAGTTTGGTGACAGAAATAAAACTCTTTTGGTCTAGTTTACACTTTTTTTCCCCTTCGGCGTCCAGAACCCACATGCAGTTGGGCAGACACATCCGTTCGCCGGATGCCAAGAATGGCATCCGGCGATGTGGATGGCAAGAAGAGCTCAAGAGGGGCTGATACCGTCCCGCAGTGGAGATGCTCTAAGTGACTAAGTTTGCATCCTAATATATCATGCTTCTACCCCTTTGATACTTACTTATTCAACAACAATTATCACATTATCTGACTCTTTAACTTTTCCAACTATGAATATTTCATGACATTGTTCAATATATGTTTTATTATTGTGTTACTAGAGTACATCTCCACTGGGAATGTAATTGCTTCCCATTATTTAGAGCATAAGATGTCTCTTATAAGCAATAATTGGGCTTCGAACCAAACCTTAAGGCTTTTAATCTAATCATAGTAGCAAACATTTAAGCAAGAAATTCAACAGTGTTTCAATCACTCATGATCATGGTGTTTTCCATCAACTGATAGTCCTAGAAACTCCTAAAAAAATGGGGTGATTGAGAGAAAAGAAAGACCTTGTACTTTCTTTAAAAAAATGCTATTTATAGTTAACTTTCCCACACCTTATACTGTTGAAGTAACTCTATGATCCATCTATCTGCAGAATTGTCTCTCATCCCAAGGTCATTGACCCAAATATCACACCTTATGAACTAGGGACTGAAAAAGAATTGCAGCCCTGCCATCTTTATGTCTTTAGTTGCATAACATGTACATAAATTCCCAATAGTAAATAAACTAAATTACTGGAATATGGTAGCAAAAATTAAGGCTTACTACTTAGAACTAATAAAAAATGATTAAAAAGTAAATAAAATAAATCATTGGATTATGGTAGCAAAAGTAAGGCTTACTACTTACCACTGATACATAATAAGCACATTATTAAAATTAAATGAACGAAATGATTGGATTATGGTAGCAAAAGTGAGGCTTACTACCTACAACTAATAGGTAGTGAACACATTATTAAAAGTAAATAAAGTAAAGGATTGGATTATGGTCCAAAAGTAGGGCTTACTACCGACAACAAATCATTAATAAAAACATTTTTTAATTCACATGATGTCGCATATATAATTTCTATTTTCTGCACATATCTTTCTGCATTTCTTCTACTGCGGAACTCATAAGAACCCCTTTTATCCACCACTATATGCTACTTTAGGAGTAACTTACCCAAAATTGTGAGTTGAGTGAGAGGCTTTTTGGACAAGTTACACAACCTCCATTTCTTGCCCCTACCCCTTCGATGTGAGCTAAGACTATCACTCTTGGTAACCTCATCCGACCAATGCACTTTAGTCTCTCATGCTGCACCACAGCCCATTCTTCCAATACATATTTAAAATTCTACAAGCTAAAGAAAGAGTGGGTGCTGAGCAGGTGCAAGGAGTTGGCTAGGTAAAACACAGAGGATTATTCATGTGAATTAGTTTAAACAAAGCCTAATAACAAGAAAGATGTCATTAAACAAGAAGAAGATTGATTGAATAAACTCAGTACATTACTCCACATCCTATTGAATAATGGTTTTGGACTTGGCCAAGTCCAAAACCAACATAGGAAGGTTTACCCATGGGAAATCTCCCCCATTGTTTCATCATGAATACATCAATCTATTCAGAAGTACAACAACTCAAGCGAGGTATCATTTCCTTCTAGTTAACTACCTAAGCTTTGGGGAGACCAAACCTACATGCATAAGGTCTCTTCCTGTGGGAAAAGACCCTACATTCAAAATGATCTAATTTTTTTGGAGGAAAGGAAGAGAACACGATAAAACGTTTGCTTTCATGGTTTGATCGCGTGTACTTGGCAGTTCTTTACGTGAACCCGTTGAACATGTGCATGTTAGCGTTTCCAATTAAACTCTTAACGTCATTACGGATGATATCATAATGGATTGGAAGTATACGTAAACGTTCATGTTTCCGTCATATATACAGAAACAAGCGGAGCAAATTCCCATAGCTAAGCTAGCAAGAACCAAGTTCCAAACGGGAACTCCGACGGAAGAAGCATGATACCAACGGCGACAGTAGTCATGAATTTCTGATCGAACACGTCAACAAAACTTAGTTATGTCCTGGGTCGAAATATCGAGTCCTCTCTAAGATGAGTGGTTCCGGAGGAGGGAAACTAAACTTCCTCGGGAGTACCAGGAAAGTAACTACATCTAAGAAACCTACGACAAATCCAATCAGAAAAGTGGACAGTGACGCCCACTTATCAAGCTCCCAAGAAAGATGAATCCTATTACTTCTATCCGATAGTAGATCACTTCCATCATCTGGAGGAGTTGAATCCCCGCATGTTTTCTTCGAAGGCAATCCGCAGAGACTAGGTTTGCCAATATATCTCTTGATCTCTTTGGAACTGTGAAGACGGTGGAATTGGTCGGGACAGATTGTTGTTACGAAGATCGATGAACCCGACAGCTGTCAGCCTCATGAGCTTCATCGGGATTTGGCCTGAGATGTTATTTCCAGAGACATCGAGGTATTCCAGATTCTCAAGCTCTGCAAATTCGCTGGGTATGCAACCTACAAGACTGTTGTTGGAGAGCTTCAAGTACCCAAGTCCTCTTAATCTGGAGATGTCTGTAGGAATTCGGCCAGTAAAACGGTTGCCAGAAAGATCTAGCAAAATTCGGTGCCTGTCCAGTTTATTAAGTAGCAAAGAAACACCCTTCGCGTTCATGAGTTTGATCTCTCCGTATATATAGAATAGATCTCCCAATCCATTCCTTTCTCCGTACAACCTGTTCTTATCCGGACTGGTGAACCCCTTCATCATGGAGAAAGTTTCTAGCAAAGGACCAGGGAATTCATTGCTGGAAAGATCCAAAATTTGAAGGACAGGAAAATCTTTTATCCAACTTGGAAATGGTCCACTCAAGTGATTTGCACCCACCATAAAAGCTTGTAAGTTTGGAGCTAGACTCTGGAAACTTGCTGGTAGAGTACCGTGGAAAAAATTACCACCTAAGTCGAGGATAAACAGATCCGTAAATCTACCCAAGGACTCAGGAAGGGAGCCACTGTATCTATTATATGAGAGTGAAATAAGAGAACATCTAGAATCAGAGGGGCATCCGAAGTCGGAGGGCAAGGGTCCAGAAAAGTCGTTATTGTTCAACACTAAGTCTTCTAACGACACATTCAAGAAACTCGCCGGAAACTGACCATTGAAATTGTTACTTTCTAAGTTCAGGGATCTCATCTTTTCCCCACAATCCCAAGTTGAAGGAACAACCCAGGATAAGTTGTTATGGGATAAGGAAAAGTAAATGCTTAGAACTGTAGGGAAGTGGTCCTGAGAGTTGATTATATGAAAGTTCTGCATATCCCATCCAGTCCGTGCCGTTTAAGAGAGTAAGGGGAATGGGACCTGATACCATGTTGCCATGCAGAGAGAGATAGGAGAACAAAGGTAACTCACTTAGATTATCAGGAATTCGGCCCGATAGCTCATTATAGGGAAGACACAAATCCTCTAGATATACCAGTTCATTGAGATACCCGGGTATACGTCCTGTTAGTTGATTCTCACCGAGGTGCAATGCTCTCAACGTTTTCAGATTTCGAAATGTCGAAGGGATACTTCTGTTGAAGTTGTTGGTCATCAAGTGCATCTGCTCCAACTTGGTACATTGCCCAGCGCGTCGGGAATGACGCCGGATAGACGACTCCGATACAGCCATATTCCTTGAGCATCGTCATATTCCCGAACGATGAGGGTATTTCCCCAACGAAGTCGTTCACAGACACATCAAGCTTTCTCAGGTTAGCTAATGATCCCAATGGGGCCGGCAGGCTACCTGCACATTTGGACCCATAATCCGCACATCATACAAGACGTTGACCTAATACAAATCGTTTGCAAACGTGGATACAGTTTGAATCTCTAGTGGAACTTAATTCAACGACAAAAACAAGTAAAAACTTTCACACGTAAAGAGTACCCTCACACTAAAAGGTTCAGTAGATTGACTGATATGTTATTTTCAGGTGTACCTCCGAGGGTATTCAATCAGCCCCGCTTATTCCTGAGACGTCTTAAATCTAATCTCTCAAAGAAATACAAAACATCATAAAGCACGTAACGGGTTTATCTGCAAATTTTGCAATGAAGCCGGGGTCGTTGAACTTAAAGTCGAGCTTTGTATATTAAGAAGAAAGGCGACCGCTTAGGAACAACGAAGGATGGGAAGACCCCATCAAGCCGTAAAAGGGAGAGACAAAAAAGGTAACATGGGGCTAAGCTCCAATAGAGTCTATACGAGAAATCTACCCTACCTCACCTAAGATATCCGAGCTATACAAATCGAACCGTCTACATACCACTGGAGTATCCGAAGAAACATCACCTAATGCAATTGCTCACCTATGGATTACACCAACCACTGCCCTCTGGAGAGCAATGGAAACATGCTATCTAAAATATGCTACAAAGTATGAGAGTGAGAGTGATACCCTTGATGTCTAACATGATAAGTTCTCACACACTCCTTGACAAATATGTCAAATGCCGTGTCCATCGTTCCATATAACTCCAAGGCTAGAGGAACAAAGAGGTGACCTCGTTGCATGCCTCTATACTAAGTGGTGAATAACTTCCGCTTCCCTCGGGAAAACAATGGACACATACTATCTAAAATATGCTACAAAGTATGAGATCGATAGTGGTACCCTTGACGTCCAGTATGATAAACGCTCGCGTATTCTTTGATAAATATATCAAACCTCGTGTCCATTGCTCCTAGAGATACTATCTAAAATATGTTATAAAGTATGAGATCGAGAGTGGTACCCTTTTCGCCTAATAGAGATACTATCTAAAATATGTTATCGAGAGTGGTACCCTTTTCGCCCAATATGATAAACTCTCGCGCGTTCCCAGATAAATATATCAAAAGTCGTGTCCATTGCTCCATATCACTCCAAGGCTAAAGGAAAAAAGAAGTGACCTCGCTATATGCCCCTTTACTAAACGGCGATTAACCTGCGGTGCGCTGCATGCCCCTATACTAAGTGGTGATTAACCTACGTTGCGGTGTCAGGAGATATACCTTGTAGGTAATTTCCGGAGAGAGCGAGAGTGACAAGGTTCTTCAGATCACCCGACGTAGAAGGAATTCCGCCGCTTAACGAATTCCATTTGAGATCAAGAACCTTCAATCTAGAACAGTTGCCCAAACATGAGGGAAGAGTACCTGCATAGAACACAATTAGTCTACTTCTTAGTACTCGTTCGGCCTCACATACTTACGCAAAGAAACTTGTCAAAGTCCGGAAGTCAATCAGAATAAAACGAGTGGAAATTTGAATCTTCAAATTAATCATGTGTATCTCTGCAGTTTAAATGGTGTACTGGTGATTATTACTCATAGAATCGTACTTTTAACAGAAAGGTTACGATCAAGATCAGTGCAACTCCGGATAAGCAGATTGATAATTGAGATGGTAACCTTTCGTACTACCGATCCAGTTCAATGACATGCAGACAATACCTGATATTTGGTTGCTAGTAAGGTTGAGAGTATTTCCAAGTACTGCAGCTCACAGAAAGCAGAGGAAATCGATCCGCTCAATCCAGTGGAATTTAACACGACTCCCTGAATATAGCCCGTGCAGCTACTGCATGTGACGCCTGCCCATCAGCACGGATAGAAGAATTTGATCGCCAGTTTGAAAGAAAATTTTCTGGATCTTCAAATATCAATTTCACTCTCAGGAGTGCTTCTATTTCGTGTTGCACTCCGGTAGAATTAGTTTCCACTGTCAGCTTGCGCTCATGTTTACCATGGGCATGATCTACAGATGCAAAGGTCCTTGGTGCTTTCAAGACTAATCCCAGAGGCTCACCTTCGTGCTCTGTTTCTATTTCCCAATTTCGCTCATCAACCATGGGACGGACAACCACAGGTGCTACCATATGTACGCATGGAATTAACAAAGAGAACAGGAAGGCTATGAGAAGCATCTTGGCCATGCTGATTTATCCAGCCACTTCGGAGATGAACCTTCACAGCACTGTAAGTGGAACAGAAATAGTAGATCAATCCTCAGTGTGACAGAAGTTCCAAGCGTCCGCAAATTTCCGAATTCGATTTGTGATCTCTCCATCTTATTCACGATCTAGGAGTACCTTAGCTTTTGCGGTCAGATAGTTCATCATGATCCCGACTAATGCAAACCTTTTTGACTTTGATCTTCGCTGACTTTCTCATCATAAGGGGAATTTATAGTCATGTAGTTATGAAGACTTTGCACGTGCATGACATCTAATCGGCAACTTAAGCCTCCGTTTGAACGGGGTTCTTCTGCTCTAGACAGTATCTCCTCATATAGAGTGTCACAAGCTAACTCTATTAGCAGCTAGTGTGCGCGCAAATTTAAACTTAATTACCATTTTAAATTTAGGCCCTGTCTCGACCCACTCTACTCTACAATCTGCAAGGCAGCTCGTTGTTCTTTGCAGCGGAAAGGGGCACTGACTGCCTCTCCAACCTTGCTCGCATCCTATTAATCCTATTACTAATGAAAAAAGGGCCACTGCATAGAAAACACTAAGGATGAGAAGATCCATCAAGCCAGACAAGGGTGAGACAAAATAGGTAAAATGGGGCTAAGGACAAGAGAGTCTATATGAGACAACTAGTGTGATTGCTCTCCTTTGGATTGCACAAGCCACTACCCTTTATAGAACAATGGACACACTCTGTCTAAAAGATATTACAAAGTATGAGAGTGAGAATGGTACCCCATGACGCCTAACATGATAAGCTCTTGTGCACTCCATGACAAATGTGAAAAATTCATGTCCATAGCTCCATATAACTCCAAGGCTAGAGGAACAAAGAAGTGACCTTGTTGCATACCCCTATACTTGGAGACCTTACGAGTTGCTACTACACTCGCTGCCCATCTAAGGGGATGGGTCATCACTCCCTCCAAAATTGTATCATGTGTAGGGTCTGTAACCACCACATCTGCTACTATCACCTGACCATCTTTGACCAAGTATAAGTCTGCCCTGACACTTGTCGTGCGTAAGCATACGAACACTCCTTCTAAGCCAAATATCCACTCTCTCGTGCCATAGCAAACACTATGTCCTTAATCATGTCCTTAATGCCATAGCATCATGGGTAGCTATCCTCTGTCCTCCAAAAGGATACCGTGTCACATGGACAACTACTGCATCTAATGTAGAACAACACTCACAAGTGAGTAATGAAGATGCAAAACCAAACCTAGGCAAAATCTCATCATTGTAGAGAAAGTAGTTGGTGCAAATCTGATTGCCCTAATGCACGGTCGAGTTAGGATCCAAGAGCCTGCACCCTTTCCGGAGCAAGAGCAAAGATGTGCTCTAATAGCCTGGAGAATGGACAAATCAACTAAGAGAGAACGTAACGTATGCTTACATTGTTGCTCCATCAAGGAAGAGTATAAACTTCTAGTCCAATCTAACGATATAGAAGCAAAAGATGGAAGGTCCTCACGTGCCCATGGGGATAAACTATCTCTTGTCTACTGCAATAATTACTCATAGCGCATTTCAGTCACTTTGCAATGCTCTTAGGCCTTGGGTATGCACCTTAGGCACACTCCGCAAGGCTAAGGTCCTCCCTTCCCCCTTACCAGATATACAATTGGAGGACCTCTATGACACCATTCAGGAGTAGGCTTCCTTCTCTTTGGTTTCTATGGAGCTTTTAGTGCGCTTTCTTTTTCCCCTTTGGTTCCTTAGACCCTAAGTTGGGATGCCATTTTATTTTCCCCTTGGGACTTTTGGGGCCTTGCACTCTTGGCCCTCTTTGCACTTGTTCGTGCCTTGTATTCCTTCTCCCTTTCCTTCTCCCTTTTGGGGTACTATATTTATTCATGCCTTACAAGAGAGTAGATGAGTCCCTACTCTCTTGGAGTGAGTCAAATTGACCTTGAATAGCAACTATAATACATTAAAGATGTGATCTAAACCTAAACTCATGTGACATAATGCGTTTAATGTGTGAGTCCAACTAAGGTGACACAATATCAATATTTTCATTGACTTAGCATTTGACAAATACTATCATTGACTATAGCATTTGACAAATACACTCTTATTCATTTCTAGGTTGATCCTTATAAATTCCATCCATCTTTGTTTATTTCATGCAAGCCTATGCTCACTTTGCTTTGCTCTGATTTTAGTGGGCTTGATGGCTCCTTGGTAGATATTGGTTGTGAGATTGTAATGTTTTGAGGATAGTAGAGAGACACATAAGAGAAAACACAAGTTTCACACTCAAACTCCGATGCCCCAAAGGAACACCTTGACTATGTTATAAAGCAGAGGGGGCTCCTCCAAAGGAAGCTCCACCCTTGGATCAGATACATGGATGGGTGACCTACATGAATCTGCACATTTTTTAGGACTAATTCATCCGTTTAGGCCTTTGAAATTGACTCAAGATTTTTTCTCTATTAATAAAAATACCCTTCTGGTGATAACTCTTCCTGATCTATTTAGTCTATCATGTATAAAATCCTTTCAGATATTACTAAACCAAATTTCACCTCTAGATCATATGTCTAGCTATTGGTTCTAAGGTTTTCAAGTTTGTTTTGATTTTTGCACTATTAGTAAAAGATTCTTTTGGTGATACCTCTATTTAATCTATTTAGTCCATAATATATAACATCCTTTCAGATTTGATCAAATCTAATTTCACCTCTAGATCATATGTTTAGTTATTGGTTCTAAGGTTTTCAAGTATGTTTCAATGTTTGCACTATAAGTAAAAGTACTCTTTTGGCGATACCTCTATCTGATCTATTTAGTCCATCATGTATAACATCATATCAGATGTTACCAAACCAAATTTCACCACTAGATCAGATGTCTACCCATTGGTATTACAGAGGTAGAGATTTTCCAATAGTGAGTCTCTCAAAATGTCCTTATGCAAATAACAATTTTGCAGTTTGTGAATATGTAATGCCTATAGGCAGCTTGATTATAATATATGAAATCTTACTATGCAGGTGCTAGCTGTTAAGTGTTGAACAGTTTTACTTGGAGGTTAGAGCAAATGAAGACTATGTAACATCTAGAGGTTCTTGGTGGTAAAATATAGAAATTAAACAATTGTAAGTCTTGATAACCTCAATGCAATTGAGCTATTGGAATACAATGATATGTGGTGAATAGAATGGAGAGCTCTTTTCTTGCTCTTTTGGAGTGAAAGGAATAAACCAAGTGATCTATTGAAGAAGTTCCAACTTCCAATGGGTTTATTCTGAAGTTTGGGCTTGAGCACCTAAGCAAGACCTGTAGCTTGGACCATTCATCACATTAAAGTGAAGCACTATTGAGCCTTAGAAACACACATAATGTGAGGAACTTTAGAGAAGTGAAAAAAAGTGGTGAATGTATATCTAAGCATTCTCTTGATAGCAAGAAGCGGGTCTAATAATGTATAGCAAAGAATTTCTCAAAACCATATGACTATATGTTTCTATGTTGAAAGTAAAAGCTTAAGATAGCACCACCAGCAAAACAAAGAGGAGAACATGTGCTATTGATCATACTTGCCATTCCATCATCATTCACAACCTTAAACAACCTGGATGCATTATTAGTTTTAAAACTATATAACCAAGAGGACAAATAACTCATGATGATAACTCACAAACCACACAATTGTAGTAAAACTACAAGTATTAATTCATTCCCATGAGGATATTGGTTAAAAAAAAAGTAAAGTCACCAATGTAGTGCTATCAAGTCTTTACACTCTTTGGCAGAAACCACTCCAAAAAGAGCACAACAACACCAAGAAGGTGTATTATAGAAATAATAAATAATAAATCACATTCTCTATAAATCCAAATCCAACAGTCATGAATGTGATGATTCAATTCAATATAAAGGTGTCTACCCCCCTATGAAGTAACACGATATTGGTGTAATTGGTGGTATAATATGCAGACCAATGTGTAGTAATATGTTGCTAAATGCGTGGTTTGTGACAAAGTTAGAGCATCATTTAATGCTCTTACTTGGTCACAATTACACTTATTACCTATCATGGGGTTGGGTTACCACTAGAGTTTGGACTTTGTTTGACCTTTACCATTGACTATGATATATCATCAATATGCTTTGGTTATGGTGGAGCACTTCTCAATTGGTTGAGTTGGTGGCACTTCAATGTTGCTATTTGAGGAGGCAATGTACAAATCCTTGATTTATCAATTTCATCTAGGTGATTGTGTATATCTATAGTAGATTGCACCGATGACAGTTGATGAGACTACAAACCACACTATCTTGAGAGTTTGTAAGGTTTTTCCTTCCAAAGTTCTCATGTTGGAAGGACATGATGGTGTTGTTTGGAAGGATCATGTATGCAACTATGCACTATACCACCTCCCAAATATTGATGGCACTATGGATCCAAGCTTGGTTATTGTACATGCATGCTTGTGATGTATGTTGTGCATATATACATTGTAACACAACATACATTGTTGTGAACATCCCACATTATAGATGCATAAATCACACATAAGTCATACTTTGACTCTCAAGTGCTACAATAATCAATTTTGTCACAATTCAAATCACACTCAATTAGATCAATACTTGATCTATCACTCAACAATCTACCAACAACTAGGTACCGATTACAATCAAACCACACCCACTCTAGCTAAGAGACTCCAAGTGACACTCCTTGGACTCTGTCCACCATAGCCAAGAACTCAAAGGCTCAACATCAAAGAAGTGAGCTCTTTGGAGTTTCATTTTGAAAGTATACTCCATGGTCTCAACTTAGGTCTCTAACCCTAATAGTCCCACCGACAGCACATCCAGCAGCACAAACGGTGCTAGTGATAATGGGCCCCACCATGTAGTCAATACCCCAAACACAAAATCTGACCATCAACAAGTAGTCTATGAATAACTACCAAAATACCCTTGACTACCAACACTACTACTCTAGAGTTTGAGCAATCTAGATGCAATGCTACAAATGGCATGACAATTGTCATGTGTATCAACATTGCTACACAAACATACATTGCTCACAACATCATACTCTATAGATGCACAAATCACACATAAGTTATACATGGACTCTCAAGTGCCACAATCGCCCCCCTAGCTAGCAATTAGGTCCCTCTAATTGTAGATAGCCATCTACTCCAAGTATATGGTAAATGTTATGGTGGGCAAAAGATCAGGAGGTCAGGTGCTATTGAACCCATCATTAGTCATCTGTTTGCAATGTATACCATATAAAAGATGAACTAACTATAGGTCAAGTACATCTATGATATAATCACTATCCATGAGGAACCACCATGAGAGGAAGAGTCAAACATGCTATATGCCATCCTCTCAAATAGCTATCACACACTAATATAGTAGCTATAATATTCCAAGGATAGTAGAGAAACATAGATAAGAAAGCACAAGTTCACACTCAAACTCCGATGTCCTAAAGGAGCACCTTGGCTTTATTATATAGTAAAGTAGAGACACTCGACAAAAGCATAACCCTTGGATCAGATATATGGATTGGTGACATGTCATTGATCTCCACCCTCAAATTAGTTGCATGCATGGGTGACATATTGGATTAGGTCCTATCAGGTTGGTCAAACCAATGTTGATCAAAGGGAATCTCTAGGGAATCTTCTTATAGGAATATTAGAATTGCATGGGTGAGGTACTATTGGAAAGCTCTCTATGAGACAAGAAATGGGGAGGGAAGGCCAACCACTTCTCCCTAAGGGTTGAATCTACACATTTTCAAGGCCTAATTCATCTGTTTAGGTCCTCAAAATTACCTTTAAAGATTTCAAGCATATTTGGTTTCTACTTTAATAGTAGAAGTAAATTTTAGTGATACCTCTTTCTGATATATTTAGTCATGTGTAACATCCTTCCAGATGTTACCAAACCAAATTTTACCTCTAGATCATATGTCTAACTATTGGTTCTAAGGTTTTCAAGTCTATTTTGGTTTCTACCCTATTAGTAGAGATACTATTTTGGTGATACCTCTATCTGATCTACTAAGTCCATCATGTATAACATCCTTCCATATATTACCAAACGAAATTTCACCTCTAGATCATATGTCTAGCTATTGGTATTATAGTAGCAACTCCATCGGAAGAGCCGCATAACATACACGGCAAGCCTGCTTGTACAAATGCCAAGCTTGGGTCCATAGTACCATCAATGTTTGGGAGGTGATATGTTGCATAATTTCACATATGATCATTCCAAACAACAACATCAAGTTCTTCCAACATAAGGACTCCAAATGGCAAAACCTCACACACTCTCAAGATAGTGCAGCCTGTAGAAACCCACCAACAACTCTCAAGTGTTGTTGGTGGTGTTTGCTATAGATATACATATTCACCTAGATGAAATCAATAGATCAAGGGTCTATAACCTCCTCCTCAAATAGTAGCATAACATATCCTTATGTTGAGCAATTGCCAAGTTCTCAAAGGCCATTGGCATCACTCTCCAAAAGATCTCTACTCTTTGAGAACAAACACTCATCCATACATCTGGATCGTACAAGTCCAAAACTACAATAGCATCTTGACAAATGGCTATAGGTAAATTTGGATCTTGTCCATAGGATAGAAATTAAGGAGAGAAGGATGCTAAGAAGGCTTGCTGGCTGAACCAATAGCCTCTTTGCAAACCATACTTTTGCAATCCTCTCTTCACCGTCTGAACCACTCTCTTTGCTCAGCCATCTGCCTCAATGTGATCTTGGGAGGTAGTATGATGACCAATCAAAGCTTTGTCACACAAGACCTTAAACTCCCCCAAGAACTCTATACCCTGATCAGTCAAAACCTTAGATGGTGCACCAAAATGACTAAGAATCTAATCTAAGAACAAGTAAGTCTTCCCTTCACTAGACTTATTAGGAAGCACCACCAACTCAATCCACTTAGAGAAGTGCTCCACCATAACATACTGATGATATCTCATAGTCAATGATAAAGGTCCAATGAAGTCAAAACTCCAGTAGTAACCCAACCCCATGATAGGTAATGGGTGTAACTATGGTGTAGGAGCACTAAATGATGCTCTAACTTGGTCACAAACCACACATTTGGCAACATATTTTTTAGCATTGGTTTGCATACCGCATCACTAACAATGACTATGGAGTAAGCTCTATGTATGATTTATTCCAAAATGTCCTATCTCCTCATGAGTATGACGGACCAACTGTGGTCTTTGAGATGAAAGTAGTACTACTCTCACTCTACCATCCTCCCATACACAAAGAAGGTATTTTCCCTTCAATCTAGACCATCTAGCTTGCTAAAGAACATGGTTTCTCTCCTTGGTCCCAATTGTGACACCCACAACACCAATGCAAAGATAATCCATCATTAAGACATCATCATGAATGTCTAGCTGAATTGTACCACTATCTCTTCTCTCTAGAATTTTGACCTTAATAACTCTTCATGTATGCGCTAAGAGAGATACCACCAAAGCCTCAAAAAATATGCAAAGAAAGGTAGATGCATGCCAACTTGACAACATCTACTCATATGTCTCACCATGCCAACGTGCTTTGATTTGAAATTGTGGCTAGGACATGGTTTTCTACTCAACCCATCTGCATCACGGTTCACCACTCTAGGTTGTGAATAACCAAGAAACCATACCTTTATAAAATCAGAGCCCATTATGCAAGCTTCCCTAAAAGCTTGGCGGACTCCATCAACCACTTCAATGGCTGATGATCGATGATGAGAGTAAAGGGGTTACCATATAGGTAATATAAAAAATGTGTTATTGCCCATATTGTTGCCAAGCACTCTCCCTCATATGAACTATACTTCACTCCACTCAATTGTTGGAGTGACTAGCATAGGCCACCACAAACTCCTTCCCCTCATCATCATGTTAGGTGAGCACTACTCCAAGCTTCCAACATAGTCCAAACAGTGTGAACCTAAAATGGTTGACCTCTAATTGGTCTCCTCAAAATAGGGGCATATGTCAACCTCTCCTTGAGCTTGACAAAAGCTCTCTCCTACTCATCTCCCCAACATCACTCTTGTGTAAACTTGGTCAGCTTTTTCAAGGCTTTGGCAATGGCACTAAATCCTCTAACATAGCAATGATGGAAGTTTGCCAACCCAATGAATGCTTGCATTGTACTCACATCTATAGGTCAAGGAATATGTGCAATAGCCTCCACTTTGGTCTATTGAACACCAAGTCCTCCAAGGTAGATAGTGTGACCCAAAATACTCAACCTGCTTGTGGAAGAATCTACACTTCCCATGATGTAATTTTAGTCCATGAGATCTTAGCCTCTCAAACACCTCCAACAAATGTCTCTCATGTTCCTCCATGATAGTGCTATAGACCAAAATGTCATCAATATAACACCAAGCAAAATCAAATCCAACTAGGATCCTACTCATGACCTTTTGGAACTTGGCAAGAGCATTCTTTAACCCAAATGGTAAGAACCTCCATTGATATGACACATCCTTACCGTGAGGATCAATAGCCCAAAATTTTATTTTGGACTTATCCCCCTCTTGATTGCCAATTGATGATATCCTACTCAAAGATCCAAAGAATTGAAGACCTTTGCATGCCCAATTGCATCAGAGATCTCCTCTAGTGTAGGCATGTGTAATACTCCAAGGACAAGAGAAGAGAAAAAAAATAGATTTCACTCTTAATCATCCGATGCCCCAAAAGAGCACCTTCTCTTTATTACATAGACAAAGATGATCTCTTCCACTGAAGCTCCATCATAGGATTAAGCACACAGATAGGTGACAGGTCAGCAAGCTCCACCCTTGGATTACTTACTTGGATGGGTGACATTTTGGTCTTGGTCCTATCTAATTGGTCAAACAAGCTTTGACCAAAAGGAATCTTTTAGAGAATCTTCCTATAGGAATCTCAGAATCATGTGGGTGAGGTACCATTAGAAAGCTCTCAATGAGACAAAGTAAGGAGAAGGTAAGGCTAGCCTTTCCTATATTTTGGGGGGGGGGGGGGGGAGTTGTGCACATTTTCAAGGTCTAATTCATCCGTTTAGGCCTTCAAAATTGCCTTCAAAGATTTCAAGCATATTTTAGTTCCTACTCTATTAGTAGAAGTCACCTTTTGGTGATACCTCTTTCTGATTTAGTTAGTCCATCATGTGTAACATCCATCCAAATGTTACCAAAGCAATTCTCACCTTTAAATCATATGTCTAGCTATTGGTTCTAAGTTTCAAGTCTATTTCAATTTTTCTCTATTAGTAGAAGTACTCTTTTGGTAATACTTTTATCTGATCTATTTTCAATATCATGTATAACATCTCTCCTGATGTTACCAAACCAAATTTCACATCTAGATCATATGGCTAGCTCTTGGTATTACAGCATGGCATACCAATCAACCCTAGTTTGGCGGTTGATAGGACAATAATCTCCACACATCCGCCTATCTGTGTAGTTTCCATGCATATCTTTCTTGGTTGGCATCACTATAGTTGATGCACACTTTCCATGTGAAATCTCTACCAAACCAACCTCAAAAAGGTCTTTATTCTAGTTTTGAATCAATGCTCTCTCCATGTCATTATATTAATAGGGATGTCAAAAAACTAGTGTATCACTAGTTAGCTCAATTCAAATACCAAGTCCTTTTAAAGCATCCAAATCCTTCATATTGAAGGTAAAACAACTCGTGTAGTTCTTCAAGAACCTCCAAACTCTCCATTTTCCCCTCCTCCAAGCTTAGGTCTAAGATTGGCTCCCAAGTATCCTCTATAATTGTCATAAGGATGGAAAACATACTGATTGGCTGCTACATTGGGCCCTTGGAAGTAGTAGTCTCATGCTCCCAACCACAAGAGGTGCCAACCTCAGTGTGAAAAACTCCCTCCAATCTGGTTGCAAGCTCCATATATCCTCTAGTTGCATCCCAAGGGTGTAATCCAAATAGACCATTCTCACCTAGATGGACTCCAAGTAGATCACTCTCCCTAATAGCCATTGGCTATGTCCCAAGAATACCCTATCCACTCAGTCCATCACCCCCAGCATGTGCTTGAATTGTCTTGATATGCACAAAGCTCACAAAGGTCCGAGTGGTGATACCTATCAAGCACATCTTATGCTGCTCTACCAAGCCAAGGCTTACAATCAAGGTCAAACAATTGAGGTCCATAGCTTTACCTAACACTTGATGCCTGGATGCCTTTAACACTATAGGAGCAATGGTAATACCAATGCAAAAACCCATTTCCCACTCTCTCTCATCGGTATTGGGCTCCACCAACTGTTGTCACTATGAGTCCCAAACAAGTCCAAGACCTCACTCACAAAAAGTATGAGAGCCTAAGAAATTTATAAGTGTGGGAAATGTGGCTCAAGGCTGTCCAACTAGGTTTAACACTGCAATAGGCGACCTATCAGCCACTACCACTATCTTAGACTAACGTCTAACATCCAAGATGTCATCAATAGTAAGGTAGTCTAGTTGTTGAATTCCATCATAAGCATGTGGTAGAACCTCTCTAGGTACGAGGTTCATCCACCAAAGACAAAGACAGTAAGCATGTGATCCCACTTTGGCTGCATTTAACAACATTGTAGGTCCCATCAAAGAATGGACATGATGTGTACTCACCACTCCCTGGTACAAGAATCACCCATCAAAGGGACGTTTTCCAAAATATAAGTTGGAGAAATGGACTGATGAACCTGTAGATGTCATAATATATGTAACATCTTCCAAAATAGAGATCTTGAAGATCTAGACCTCAACCAACACATGTATGTCCCTAACATAGCCATCCAAAAATCACCAAATGAATGGGACCATGTCTTTCTAGATTTTGCACTCTTGGCAAGGAAATATTTGTTGGTAGGGTCTTTTGGTAACCTTTGATTATTGACAAATGTAATAACTTAGGATACCAATAGGCCAAGTGTGCCACATGATGTAGAGAGGCTTGCCTAGCAGTCTTATCTCTATCCACATACAAGTACCTCTGTACTTGTATACCCGCTTATAGTACCGCAGCTAGTCCAATGTTAATCCCACCAAACAACTCCAATACACATATTCCCTCTATTGGATACTACCAAGCAATGAGTGTGGTGTCCAAAGTAATCAAGGTAATCAACTCCAAAAGCTCATCCTCACATTGGTCTCCTAATAGTACATTGGCTCCACTCCAAGCTTGTTGCACTATTTTATCTGCATGCTATTGTAATACCTCCTCTAAACTCCAATGTGGATGGAACGACCCCACTCATACTCCAAATTTGAGTGATCTCTTCTAGTATTGGAGTATCCTCTACATGAGCGTTCCACTCCTATAAGTCACCAAGCCAAGTACCAAAATCAATGAAAGCTGAAATTGATGCCGCCATGGTCCTAAACTATAGTGAGCCAAGACTATTGCTACTAATGTATATTGGTAGATGACATACCTATAAAAGACCAAGACTGAGGAGAGAAATAGGAGAATGGAAGCTCACATTGGGACACTTAAATGAGGGAAAACTCCAAATGCCTAGCATGAGCTTTGACTTTGGTATTTATAGGTAGCATACAAAGCTCTTGAGAAGCTTCTCAAGAAGCTTCCTTGAGTCGCTTTCTTAGAGTGCAAGCCAAGTTAACTAGGAAGCTTCTCAAGAAGCTTCCTTCTAGAAGCCGCCTATTTGGCATGCAAGCTAAGCTAGTTAGAAGCTTCTAGAAGCTACCTACTTGGGACGCAAGTTATCTAGTTGGGAAGCTTCCCAAGAAGCTTCCTAGATACTTCTAGAATATTCTATACTAATTTGGCTTATTCTATACTTTGTTAGCTTTACTAACTACGTTGCTAAACTCCATATTGTTAAATATTCCCCGACCTCTAGTTGGTGATGTCCTCGTTGCCATTGAAGCTTCAAACTCTTGGATGGTCGTTTGTGCATTCTGGAGGTGGAAAAGAGGTTCCTATGTGGCATCATGAACGGGATACCCTTTCCAAAGGACCTTGTACTTGTAATACCAAGAGCTAGCCATATGATCTAGATGTGAAATTTCATTTGGTAACATCTAGAATAATGTTATACATGATGGTCAAAATAGATAAGATAGAAAATCACCAAAAGAGTACTTCTACTAATAGGGCAGAAACCAAAATAGACTTGAGAACCTTAGAACCAATAGCTAGACATATGATTTAAAGGTGAGAATTGGTTTGGTAACATCTAGAAGGATGTTACACATGATGGACTAAACATATCAGAAAGAGTTATCACCAAATGGGGACTTCTACTAATAGAGTAGGAACCAAAATATACCTAAAATCTTTGAAGGCAATTTCGGAGGTCTAAACGGATGAATTAGGCCTCGAAAATGTGTAGGGCTCCCCCACCCCCAACAAAGGAAAGGCTGGCCTTCCCTCCCCCTTGCTTTGTCTTGTTGAGAGTTTTCCAATGGTACCTTACTCACGTGATTCTGAGATTCCTACAAAAAGATTCCCTCTGGTCAAAGCTTGTTTGACCAACCAGATAGGACCTAGACCAGACATGTCACCCATCCAAGTAATTAATCCAAGGGTGGAGCTTCCTTGGAGTAGATCCTCTTTGTCTATATAATAAAGAGAAGGTGCTCCCTTGGGGCATCGATTGTTTGAGTGTGCAATCTGTGTTTTCTCTCTTCTCTTGTCCTTGGAGTATTATAGTACTCCGTATGTTGTTGGAATCCTCGTTGGATGTGGCGACGTGCAAGGATACAATCAACTTCATACTCATGATCATTGATAGGGATAGGGGGAGGAGGAGGTTGACCTTAAGAGGATAAGAAGAGGGATTAGGAACAAAGGGTTTCAACTTGAAAACATGAAAGACAAGATGGATGCACATATGAGAAGGCAAGGCAAGTCAATAAGCAACAAGAGAGACAATTTAGGTGACATCAAAAGGTACTATCCAATTAGGGGCAAGTTTACAAACTTGGGTATCAAGTGGGAGGGGTAGATTACTAGAGGATAATATAACTTTATCACCAACTTCAAAGGTGAGATCATGATAATGGTGGTCCGCATATTGTTTTTGATGATTTTGAGCAACAAGGAGGTGAGATTTGGCTTGTTGGAGAGATTTAGATATGGTGGTCAAGAAGGTTGAAGTATGAGGGACCAAAGATGGGGGAGGAGTAAGAAGAGAATTTGGGACAAGCGCATCTTGGCCAAAATTGAGAAAGAAAGGAGAGAATCCGGTGCTTGCCTATTTAGAATTGTTGTACGCAAACTCCGTAGCAGCAAGACATTCATCCCAATTGGTATGGTGAATGTTGATGAAAGCATGAAGCATATCTTCCAAGATGCGATTTGCTTGTTCAATTTATCCATCAGTTTGAGGATGATAGGCTATGGACAAAGCAAGTTTGGTGCCAAGTATCTGGAAGAGGGCTTGCCAAAACTTTTCGGTGAAGCAAGGATCACGGTCGGAGATGAGTACACGTGGCATCCCATGATGCTTGAATACATTATCAAAGTAGAGTTGTGCTAAGGTTGGAGCATCCACAATATCAACCGGTGCCAAATGCCAAATGGATTTGCTTGCCAAATGGATTTGGTGCCAAATGGATTTGCTTACTAAGCTTATCCACAAACACCACAATTGTTGTGTGACCTTGTTGTGTCTTGGGCAAGGAGGTGATGAGATCTAAGCTCACATATTCCCAACGAGTAGTTGGAATGGGAAGTGGTTGAAGGAGTCCACTTGGCTTCTGGTTACTGGCCTTGTTGTGTTGACAACTCTCACACAATCAAACAAACTCCCGAACATCTTGTGTCATGTTGGGCCACCACCATTGGCATTAGAGGGTACCCAAGGTCTTATTCACCCCCATGTGACTAGTTATTGGTAGATCATGGGCTTCCTGAAGGCGCACAAGTTGGAGATCACCTTTGGCTGGAACATAGATCCGGTCCACATGGAATAGAAGGCCTTCCTTGAAGAAGAAGGTGTTGTACTCCTTGTTGCATAATGTCAGATGACCATGTACCATTTGTAAGAAGGGATCTTGTTGTAGAGTTGACCGAAACTCATTATGGACCTTGGGGTCAATTGACACCGTTGTAATTGCCGCCGTGATGAGAAGAAAAGACTTCAAATCAGGTCGTCATGATAGAGCATCAAGGATGACATAGAACCAACCTAGTTTGTACTCAAGTTTGATGTCAAACAATTGGAGTTGCTCTTCCCATTGATGATGTTGATTTTTCATGTATTCCAAGTGTAAGGTTTGCAACAATTGCTTGTGATCAGTTTGTATGATCACTTGTTTCCCCAAGAGATAATGCCTCCATACCTTGGTGGCATATACCATTGCAAGTTGTTCCTGATCTTGAGCAGAGTAATTTCTTTCAGCTGTATGTAGTTGCCAAGACACAAAGGCAATGGGATGTAGTCCATTGGGGAGTAGTCCATTGGGGAATTCTTATTGCAACACAACTCCAATTGCAAAGTTAGAAGCATCAAAATCAACCACACAAGGTAGTTGAGGATCACATGGTTGAAGAATGGATCTTGAAGACACCATATGCTTTAACTTCTGGAATGCTTCTTCATGCTTGGTGGTCCATTGGAAGCTCAAGTTCTTTCCCTACAGGTCAGTCAATGGTGTAACCACATGAGTATAATAGTGGATGAACCATCGGTAAAAACTGGCCAATGCATTGAATGCTTATACTTCTGTAGTATCCTTTGGGGTAGGCCAATCAATAATGGCCTTGATTTTCTCTTCTTCCATCTTGATCCCCTCTAATGAGATCTTATGACCCAAGAAGGTAACCTCCTTTTGCCAAAAGGCACACTTCAACTTCTTGCAGTAAAATTTCCATTGTTGTAGTCGTCTTATGACTTCTTGCACATGATTCACATGTTCTACCTCTATCTTACTATAGATTAAGATATCATCCAAGAACACTACCATGGACCAATCCAATAGTCCATCCAACACCCAATGCATCTGATCTATGAAGACCATTGGAGCATTAGTGAGTCCGAAAGGTAGAACTCTCCACTTGAAATGCCCATACCTTGTGCAAAATGAAGTCTTTTGCACATCCTCTTTATCAATAGGAATTTGCCAATAGCCACTACAAAGATCCAACTTAGAAAAGTAGCGTGCTCTACTTAGTTGATCAAGCAAGTCATCAATCCGAGGCAAGGGATATGCATTCTTCACGGTTTGCTTATTGAGCCCATGATAATCAATACAAAATGAAGTCCTCCATCCTTCTTTGGAACAAATAGTACCGGTGCTCCCCAAGGAGAGGTACTATGTCGTATGAAGTCCTTCTTTAAAAACTCTATAAGTGTTATTTGCAACTCCGCCAACTCCTTTGGTGAGAGCCAATAGATCGGTCTACTCACTGGAGTACTCCCTGGTAATAACTTGATCTTGAAGGGCATACCTTGATCGGAGGGTAATCCCTTTGGCAGATCATCCAGAAACACATCCGCAAACTCTTGAACTATCTGATCAGCCATTGCTTGATGAGGCTCTTGGTACTCCTTAGATTGTTCTTGTGCAATCGGGTTGATCCACATCACAAATACAGACTTATCTTCCTCCAAAGCTTGCTCTATGGCTGCTTTACTAACCAACTTCTCTTCTAAGGACTCATCTCTCTTCCAAGCGTGCTCCATGGTTGCCTTCCTAGCAAACTTCCCATGGGACTCATCTTCCTTCAAGGTTTGCTCTATGGCTAACTTCTTGACAAACTTCCCGTCTTGGGACTGATTATTCTTAGGTGTCTTACTCAAAGGTGCTAGACAACCTAGTCGGAAACTCCTACCTTGGTATTATACTTGAATTTGTTGTCGGGTCCAATCAAATTGAACCTTATGACGTTCAAGCCAAGGTAGACCCATAATGATATCATAGTGTAGAGTTGCCACTATAAACCTCATACACTCCAAATACTCCTTCCCAATCTTGAAGGTAATAGGATGTGAGGTATGAAATACAGAACCTTGTCTACCATCCGCCATCATCAATCTACTTCCAATCATTGGCTTGATAGGAATACCCAATTCCTTTGCTTCTTGCATAGACATGCAATTCTCTGAACGTCTAGAATCAACCAAAATTGTACAACCCCGATAAGATATCATATCTTGCAAGTGAAGCAAATTTGCATAGGTTGAGCCTTCAATCCCATTAGAACTAACCAAGCTCCGAATAGGCGGCTCAAAATCTCCTATTGGGATTCTTTGTTTCCTTGATCATTTTGTTCCACAAACTCTATTTGGGCAACTTGTCAAAGTTGCACATTCTTAAGTGGACATTCAACAATGCAATGTCCAACTTGGTGACAATAAAAGCAACCTCCATTTTGTCGTAATCTTTCTCTATCCGTTGTACCAAGTGGTCTCCATTGGATAGCATCAATCGCAATTGGTATTGGTTCTTCCACTTGTGCGTAGTGTTTTGGTAGGCTTTGTGTAGGTTGAGGTCAAGACCAAGTTGTTGCAACCAAGGAATCAAAATGCTCAGCCAATTGCATGGCTTCTTCTATGTTTTGTTGCTCCCGCATGGTCACCTCCAATGTGGTTTGTGACTTCAATCTTCACACAAATTGATCCAGAACTTCACCTTCTTGGATATCTAGAATTTGCATGATGATGTTCTAAAATTGTGTGATGTAGCTCCATATTGAGCCAATCTACTTCAACTCCACCAATTTATCTTGTGCGGCTCGAGTGGCATAAATACTTTGAAATCGACCAAGTATTGTATCCTTGAATTCTAACTATGTCAAAATTGGTGCAACAACCTGTCGCTCAGCTTGCTCTACTCAAAGTCAACACCAAAGTTTTACCACACCATCCAATTGGCTAGAAGCCAAGAGAATTTGTTTCTGCTCGTCTTGAAGATTAGTGGTTTCAAAGTAACGTTTGCAGTCAAACATAAAATTCTCCATCGTGCCCAAAAGATTCTTGCCTTCAAATACCTTGGGAAATTGAATACAATCTTCTCCATCTTGAACTGGCGCTCTCTCTATATATTCTTGTTGTTGCTAGTCTCGATCATCCAACAATTGAGTAAAATGCTCGATTGTTGTTGCATTGCAAGGATAACGTTCTATATTGCAACCATAGCTACTACTCTATTCCACTACTCTCAATTTATCTAATTGATTAACACATAGATACAACACGTCCACCGTTCTCCATAAGTTACTACCGGAAGTATCAAGGTGATCCTCAGACACGGTGATCATATGTAGAAAATCTTGCCCAAAGCGCGAGGTGATGAATTGTGTGAAACAATGCTTGGGTAATATATGGACATGAAAATCCCAATAGTTTAGCGGAAGTGGATTCGGTGGTCCATAAATTCCATCCATCCCATTCATGCTCTGATACCAATATAAAAGACCAAGACGGAGGAGAGAAATAGGAGAATGGAAGCTCACATTGGGACGCTTAAATGAGGGAAAACTCCAAATACCTAGCATAAGCTTTGGCTTTGGTATTTATAAGTAGCATACAAAGCCCTTGAGGAGCTTCTCAAGAAGCTTCCTTGAGCCGCTTTCTTAGAGTGCAAGCCAAGTTAACTAGGAAGCTTCTCAAGAAGCTTCCTTCTAGAAGCCGCCTACTTGGCATGCAAGCTAAGCTAGTTAGAAGCTTCTAGAAGCTACTTGCTTGCGGTGCAAGTTAACTAGTTGGGAAGCTTCCCAAAAAGTGTCCTAGATGCTTCTAGAATATTCTAGGCCAATTTGGCTTATTCTCTACTTTGTTAGCCTTACTAACTACGTCGCTAAACTCCATATTGTTACAATACCCATCCCTCACCTAATTTCCAACCTAGGTCTATAAGAGGTTATCTCTTCCCAATAGTCAATATTGAAACCCATGGGGTATAATACTATTCTACCAACTAGCATATCATATAACTCAACTACGGTTGCAATGGTCTGAGCTCTCACCATAGAGCTATCAATTAGATGATCAGGCTGAATCTAGACAACAAGCTCTCCACATGTGATGTACTATGTAGAACCTCTCCTTAGAGATATCTAGATCTGAAATGAACACCTCTTCACATCAGTTTTCCGTAACTCCAGACCGACAATTGTAGCCTTCCCTAACATAAGGGGTTGCGCACCAAATTCTAGTAAGACCTTTTATGGTATATAGACCTCCCCTAAAGGTCCCACCCAATAAAAAATCCCCCTTTGGCTATCCAACAAGACAACTCTAGGTGTAAAGCACGCTCGCTCAAAGGTCATGCTAGCCAATCTCTACTCCAACTACTCAATTTAAGTAGCCATGGTTGTATCAAAGGTAAGTGCAAGTACTGCAACCATATCAAGTGTGGATCATATACCACCACCTCTACAATCTTGTCCTCTATGACCTAGAGCTCCTCTATCACTGGCCATAGCAGCTCTCCCACTCGTAACTCTAGGTGTAGGTCAAAGCATCGGCCACTAATGTGGACCAAATCTGTGGCAATGCTCACATTATCTCTATATTGGCTATGATGCACCAAAGGTATAAGGTCTGCTACCCTAAGTGCCTTCTCTCTTGTGGTGAGGTCTACCACAAGTCCAACAAACAACACCACCACTCATGGGCTATTGTTGACCCAAAAATGAAGATAAGGGTCTAGTTACACTAGGCTTTCCACTCTCTCCATAGGATCTAGGTTGTCCACCTTGTCTTTGAAAACCAACATGGTGTGGTGCATTATGGAAGAAGTAATAGCTATGACTGAGATCTCCCTACCAAATCTAGATGTCACCACTCTCTTCTCCACCATGTTGAGCTCAATACACTCAACCAAACCAAAGACCATTGCCAAAGTAGGCAAAGTAGCTTATAATAATATAGCATCACAGACTCTTTGTCATAACTCCTTGTCCAATATCCCATACCAAAACTGGACTGCTTGGGCCTCAATAACTCCTTGAGTAAAATTGATCAGCCATCTCATGAAAGTGTATGCCTTCCATAAGCTCTACCCAGCCTTTCGTTGGAACTCCTATAAGCTCCTTAGCTTGTTATTCCGCACTCCTTGGTAGTTCTACTTCAAACATTGAAAGAACTCCACCATGGGGTTAAACCTTGGTATTACAAAACCTCTTGTAGTGGTACCTCCACTTGTAGTAGCACCATCTCCAAGAGATTCACCAACTCTACTAGAGCTAGAACTCATGGGTATTGCCGATCTACTCTTAGAAACCAAGCATGAAGTGATGGAGATGTAGTTCAGAGACCAATACTATCTCCATAGCTCAATCTCTTGCAAGTGAGCTGTCCTAAACTCATGGTAGTCATCCATTGGTGGATCCTCCAAGTGTTGAAACAACCCCTTTCATGCCATGAAGGGTGTGAACAAAGTCGGGTTCCGCATCTATTGCAAATTGCACCAACTATCAAACTCTTGAATGAAGTCATCCAACTCAATAGTACCCACTATACCAGAGTAATGCATAGAGCCTTTGGAAGCTCCATCAATCTCATCCATGTCCCACAAAAATGATGTGAACACACCAAGTGCACTCTCCATTGAATCAGCTTGTGTATCAAATTCTAACTGAGATTCAATCTCCTCACTCACTAGGACCTAAGATACAAGCTAATATTGAATGTCACTCCAAGTAAACCCATTGTGTACTACAATGTTATCTCTTCCAAGATCCCCAAAGAACCCCATCATGACAAAGTAACTAGAAACTACAAATCACAATTGTAACCACCGCAAGTACCCCCACCAAGTGCCACAACCAAATGTCACCCATTAATGTAGCTCTAACTACAACAACTACACTAGGGAAAATGGAAACCTGTAACCTTCCATCACAACACGCACTCTCAAAATCTGTAGGTCATCACTTTTTGCCTCACAAGAGAGAAACATAGGTAGTTTGACTAGTCATCACTCTAGCCTCACTATCGAGAGCACACTAGAGCACCAACGCTCTAAAGTCAATGCATCTCACACAAAAATGGTGCACAAATAGGAAGTATAGAATGGAGGGGTTCCAATCACAAGAAATCTAAACAAAAACCTTCCATCTCATAAATCAACACTAGATTGACTCTGTCACCATTTAGTATTTGACATAATTGGAGCTATCTACTACTTCCTAATCTACTAGGATCACCAAGAATGGGATCAAACTATCTCTCCTAGCCAAAGCTACAAGTGTATAGATATCAATAGAACAATCACTAGTACAACAAGTGAGGGTGGACCAGTTAGCTAGGGCACCAATCTAAGAACCAAAGATCTAGGGTTCAAACCTTGTTTTGCATAATCTAGCCGAGTGAACAGATTTTGCCAAACAATGACCAAAAACTACTCTAAACTAGCTAGCCTCATGCAAGCAAGCTGATTTGCTAGCCATTGTGGCCCTTCTAGGCCTTTGTAGCTTCTCATAGTCTTATGCTTCAAAGCCTCTAATCGCCCAAATGAGGCCTTTCTTATTGCCACTTCAAACCCTCTTCCAAATCTGGTAGACCTCATCCAAATCTAGCTAAGCTTCTCCAACTTGAGCCAAAATCTGACATAAACCCTCCACCAAATCTGACATAAATCTGACATAAATTCCTAAAGTTGGTTGACTGCCAAATTCACTAAATCTTCACTCAAGCCAAATTGGAAGAATGGGGTTCTCCAAATCATAAATTTGAGGGAATGGGTTCCCAACTCCACCTTCAATTTTACCTTTTGAGCTCAATTTGCACCAAATTGGTCCAACTTTCACCTCCTAAGCTCAAAACAAATACCATTGCTTGAAATTGACTCTCTTATTAGGGAAATTTGGCCAACGCTCCCCACACCATTTGCCTCGCTGCCAAATCTACATCAATTCAAATGAGCTTCTACACATGATCACTCTCAAGGAAAATTTAAACAATGATTGAGCTACCAATCATTAGCAAGGCTTGGAAATACCATCAACACCCTCAATTCCTACACCCAATTTCCCCTTGACTTCACTTCTCTTATGTAATCAATTTGTTCACAACTCAAATCACACTCAATCATATCAATACTTGACCTGTCACCCAACAATCTCCCGACAATCTACCAACAATTAGAAATTGGTTTTAGTCAAGCTACACCAACTCTAGCTAGGATACTCTTGGTGATGTTTGCTAGCCTCTTTCCACCATAGCCAAGAACTCAAAGGCTCAACATCAATAAAGTGAGCTCTCTAGAGCTACATTTCCAAAGTATACCCCTCGGTCATGACCTAGGTCCCCAATGGTCTTGCCAATGGCACATTTGATGGTGTGAATGGTGCAAGTGACAATGAGCCCCACCATGTAGTCAATACCCTGAACACAAAATCTAACCGTCAACAAGTAGTCTATGAGTAATTGCCAAAATACCCCTGACTACCAACACTACTACTATTGAGTCCAAGCAATCTAGGTGTGATGCTACAAATAGTGTGACATGTATGTTATGTAGCTCTTCTCATGGAGTTGCTATTATGTTGATGTGTAGTAGTTGTTTGAGAGGATGGCATATGGCATGTTTGATTCCTCCTCTCATGATGGTTCCTCAAGGATATTGGCTATATACTTGATGTAATTGACCTATAGCTAGTTCATTCTTATGTGATATAGATTGCAAACATGTGACTAATGATGGAGGCTCGATAGCACCCAATCTCTTAATCTTTGCACACCATATGGCATATCACATACTTGGAACAGATGGCTATATGGAGTTAAAATGATCTAATTGCCAATTAGGGGAGCAATTGTGGTAATTTAGAGTTCATGTATAGCTTTTGTATGATTTGTGCTTCTATAATATATGATTTTGATAACAATTTATGTTGTGTAGTGATGTATATATGCACAACAACTATCATAACATTTTCAATGCCAAAGCTAGTTTGCTCAAACTCTAGAGTGATAGTCTTGGCAATTAGAGTCCTATTAGTAGTTGCTTAGAGACTACTCAATGATGAGTAACCTTAACAATTTCATGTTAGGTTTATTGATCACACCATTTTGGTGTGATCAATAAACCTAAGATCCATCTTCATTTGCATTATTTGCACCATCAGATGTGCCATCATTGACACCAATAGGGTTGGAGATCAAGGTCAAGAAGAGGGATATACCTTTGAAGTGTAGCTCTAGAGAGCTCACTTCTTTGATGTTGATCCTTTGAGTTCCTAGCTATGGTGGACATAAGCTTGTGAGCATCACTTGGAATCTCTTAATTAGAGTGGATATGGCTTGACTATAATCAATGCACATTTTGGCAAATTAATGAGTTGAGGGTTGACTTTTGAGTGTGATTTGAGCGTAAACTAAACTAATTATTTTGGTACTTTAGAATTCATGTATGACTTTTGTATGAGCTATACTTCTATAGTGTATGAAATTGATAGCAACATATGTTGTGTAATAATTTATATATATATATATATATATATATATATATATATATATATATATATATATATATATATGTGTGTGTGCACAGCAGACAAAACAGAATCAAATTGTGTAGATTATCATAGAGTAAAAAACTAGTTTACTCTAAATGAAATAATGCATATGATATGCTCAACTAAAGTGCTAAATATAGGTTCTTGTTCAAAAAAGGAATATATAAAACATCTTCTGAAATATATGAGTTCTTTGAACATGTTAGCTTAATAGAAACAATATGATGACTAAGAAGATATGTATAACTAAGTAAACTTGTTGAGGTGGTAAGCATTTATCATAAACCAAGAAGTAAGTTTGTTCATGGATCATGTGTTAAGAAGCAATAGTATCAATATACCATTGATTGGCAAGAGAGAACATCAACACAGTATAGAGGAAGTTGAGTTGCTATAAAATTGGATTGGTGACAGTCATGGAATCTAACCTCCCTTGCATTGTTGATGCGCTTGCAACAATCTTTGATAGGAGGTCTTCTCTTTGAGTCATAATGGCAAATTATAGAAAGCATTGAAGAATTGTATCCATAAGGTCTAGAGAAAGAATTCTGACCAAAGAAGGGATTCTAACCAAAAAGTTTGTTGAAAGAATTCTAACCAAGAAGTGAGAATTGTTCTTCCATCTCCCTTTGCTTCATGTAAGAGCCTATGTGATTGTTAGACCTCCACAAGGACTTTATACTAAAATCTTCTTGATAGAGAGTAATGATATCATGTAAGGGTCTATGTGATTGTTAGACCTCTACAATGCCTTATACTAATATCTTCTTAAAAGAGAGTAATAATATCAAGGAGATATAATGACTTCTGGTTGCAAAATGATAGCAAAACATTCTTATAACTTTATTGCATTGACCTCATCAAATAAATTTTAGATTCCTTATCATGGATAAGATTATTAGCAATAGTAATGGATGAGATATATGTTTAGCAACACTATCACCTTTGCATATTTTCATGGTTGTTAAAATATCAAATAAATACTTGATTGTGATATGATCTATATGATATCAAGAGATTTAATGTCTCTTGGTTGCAAAATGATAGCAAAACATTCTTTAACTTGATTGCAATGACCTCATCAATTAACGTTTAGATTATTGATCATTGATAAGATTATTAGTAATAGTAATGGGTGAGATATATATTTTAACAATACTATTGCCTTTTCATATTTTCATGGTTGTTAATATATCAAATAAATACATGATTGTGATATCATCTGTACTTATAGATTTGCATATTTTCATGGTTGTTAATATATCAATAAATACATGATTGTGATATCGTATGTATTTTTATACATTGTAGTTAATTCTTTCACAAGTTTCACTAACTAGTGTAAGTAGATTGATGGAACTAACCTATTCGCGAGCTACAAAAATTCATTCTTGAATTTGATAACTTCAAGTGCAATAATCTCAAATAGAATGATCAGCTGCAAAAATGGGTTTGACTTCAATACCATCAACTAAAGAAATAACCAAAGATGCATTCAACTTGGGAGAGACCATGCTTCTAATAAAAAACATTCCATAAATATAGAAAAAAATTCCATCTAATTTTATAAAAGTAAAATCCAATCGAATGAGAAGAGTAAGAACAACAGCAAGAAACCATAAGAAACCATAATGAAGAAAGTATGAAGATAGAGAAATCAAAGATTTCAAAAGAATCAAAAAGCTTTGATTCACACAATAGAAAATTTCTCTCCCAAAATCCAGAGTAACAAAGGATAGTGGAGAAAGTGTCTCCCAAAATCCATAGAAGAGAATCACTCTTCTTCAAAGGAGGAGGAAGAAATTCTTACTTTCCAGATACGTTGGCATGTAAGAATAACTAAATTTCTCAAATTCTGGAATTGGCATGTAAGAATAACTAAATTTCTCAAATTCTTGAATTCGAACTTGTGTGCTAAGGCATCCCCTAGCAACTATGAGAATTCCAAAGCCTTCGTAGCTTTGATGCCATGCACTGATGTGTAAGTGTAAGAAATCAAATTTCTTAAAATTCCTAATTTCAAAATTTATATGCTAAGGCATTTGCTAGCAACTAATGAGAATACCAAAGCCTTCACAGCTCTGGTACTATGTGAGAAAACAAAAGAATGTAAGATTAACCTGTAGAGCTCAAACACCATGTGAGATAACAAAAGACCATAAGATTAACTTGTAAGGGGTGCCAGCTGAGAATATTTATCTCCCGATCACACACCAAAAAGTTCATGGAGAATGTCTTGAACAAGACGAACTATCAGAATGGAGTCACATTTGTCAACTCGAGTTGCAGATCAAAGGAGTTGCTTTTGATATACATCCTGGAGAGGTAAGAAGAGGATTGCAATGACCTTGTTGTTGAGAAAGTCACTAGCTTCATCAATAATAATTTCTGATTTTGCGAGTCCCGATGAGAGAGAGGTAAGACGAGGATTGCAATGACCTTCTTGTTGAGAAAGTCACTAGCTTCATCAATAATAATTCTGATTTGGTGAGAGGTAAGACGAGGATTACAATGACCTTGTTGTTGAGAAAGTCACTAGCTTCATCAATAACAATTCTGATTTTGTGAGTCCCTATGACACAGAGAAGAGGATTGCAATTCTGATTTTGTGAGTCCCGATGAGAGAGACCTAGTGTTCTCTGATAGAGAGTTAGATGTAATCAATGTATTTGTAGGTATTGGTCCTAGATTCAACATCCTGGAGTATACCTTCAGTGGGACTTTGAGTAAAATTACAAGTGATGAGCTCTAGGTTGAAATGATCAATGTTGTACATCTCTGACACTCAATGGCCTGCTCGAGTCTCGATTGAATCACCTCACTGCTGACCATTCATAAAAGGAGATCAGATTTTACATGTCAGGTCATGTTTTCAAATCCCTGTTTGATTGCTACTTCTCCTTTTGCTACAGGCTTTGGACACATCGGGCATACTAAATCCAATCCGGCAGTGAAGAAAATGTCCAATGTAGAGTTCTTCATTTTCCACTCGAGTAACAGCCGCTCGAGTGATGATCTAGATCTAGGTGCTTTGGCCCTGGTGACTAGTGCTATGATAATAACGATAAATATTGATTATGGCCTAACAACAATTCGACGAGCAAGAATTAGAAAAGCAAGACTCGGACCTAATTGCGTTGTAGGAATGGGACGGAATGAGGATTTCTCTATGCAGAGGATGCAGAATGCAGAAAACCCAAAAATAATCAGAACTGCGGAAACCAGTTGCAGAATTCCTCATTTTTTAATACACTCCCTATCAGAATAATCTCACAATGTTGTTCCGCTGGAAAACAAACCTACGTGCAAACAAAACCACCCAGAGGGTGATAGTGAATTCAACACTCCACACTTTCGGTTTAGTGCTCAGAGTAAGGTGGACTTTATACTGGGAAACTGTGCGACTTTGCTGTTCTTTAGATGAGATTCAAGAGGAATTGTTTGTGATAAACAAGCACCGATTAAGGACGTGCCTGATTCGCTTCAGCAGACAAATCACGTGTCACTGCTTTTTGTCCTCGGTAAATATCCTTTCGTCATAACCTCTAATGTAAGTGTCCACCGTAATAACGTCATACAAGGGATACTGCCCCAAAATCAACAAGAAGCTTGAGATGCATGTTTATCTACTCATATTAAGACAACATCCCAACATGGCAACTGCGAGATTCAGTTACCCATCAGTAAGTGTAGGAATGAAACTCCTTCCTCACGAATATCGAAGAGCTGAGCAATGTTCAAAAGCTTAATCCTTCGAGCCAAACTTCAAGCTGTGTCAAAAGTGTTCCAATTCTGTAGATGGTCTAAAAGACTGATAAAGGGTAGGATATAACTACCTGGCGTGAAGCGAGAGAATCAAACCAAGTGTACTTCTCCTGTACATTTGCTGAGAATGGGTTCCTCAAGGATAAGATCACGGAGTGCCAATCACTATAAGCACCCCTTTGGCACATATATATATATATATATATGCACTCGGAATTCACAGACAGGTCTGGGCTGCCCAGGAAGTATGGACTCGGCAAGGGGATGAAAATGCAAGCGCGAGGAGTAGAAAGATCTAGATCCAAATGATCTGGAAACAATCTATTCCACAGGTCACATCCAAAGGGGGGGGGAAGGCTGAGGGCCAACTCCCTGACTACAGCAGTCATTTGGGCCATTGACATTCTGGCGAGTTGCATGTTCAGAAGCTAAGGATCCTGATCTAAAAAGTTCAGTTTCAGGAAACAGAGAAGTTCGGGCTAACCTCACCGAGACATAAGACACAACAAAGTATAAGTCTCAGGACACTATACTGAGTTTCAAGTCTTGATTGATTCAAGCTAAAATCCTGAAAACTAAAAGTTCAAAAGTCATATGACTCAAGATCTCCTAGGATATTTGACTCCCTAAGCGGATTTATGTTCACCAACAAATATTTCGCTAGAGATAGTCTCCCAGAAATTATGATCAAACGTTGTAGGATAATGGCAATTTCAGCTTACATGCTTCCTCGCTCCGTCTGGAACTTGAAATCGAGCATGACCTACAGAGCTTACCCACTCAAGGTAGCGGATGTTGTTTGAGCGTTCAAAGCGAAATGTAAGGCAATAAATTTACAACATCGTATCCTTTCTGCACTAAGAAATACTATGGAGACACAGCAACCTCACCAAACCTGACGACCAACTCAAGGCAAACCTAGCCCAAACTTAAAGGAGATTCTCGGTTCATAAAGGCTACTAATTTAATCATCGACAAACATGATGCGTGTGTGCATCGAGGAACCATCTAGACTGGCTAACTAACTAAACTACACTAGTCTCTACAGCTGTACAATCGTAACAAGCGTCAGCAAGCTAGCCGGAAACAAGTGCAATCTTCTTCACAGTGGATCTGATGGGATCCCCTACTCTGTTCAATGGAAGTTGTTTCAAATTGTGCAAGCTTGACATTGTTATAGAAGATCAAATCCACTGACCAGCTCAATGCGGACTTTGCCCAGCGTGCCCGACCCAAGAGAAACGGCTGGATAATACACGCCTTCTGGAAGGTTGTTCCAAGCAACTCCAAACTTTTGGTTGTCAATGGAGTAAGAACAGCTACGTTCGAACATATCCAGCGAAACTCTGACTCTAGCATCAGCATAGCCAAACTTCTTTCCATAGGTCATCCACGGGAAACCCAGGACGTTGCACTGGTTGATTAAAGTCCCTCTGTCGTCCATTCTCAGAGCCCATCCTGTAGGTTGTTGAGTCAGACTTGCACCGTTGAAATTGGGCTTTCCTGAAGTTAGACTGCTGACTTTGTATATACCCACCTCGCAAAATTGATAGCACAGTTCCTCGATGACAATATCCCACTCATAAACACCGTAAGGCTGACAAATTGCATTGGAAGCTCTGGCAAACCCAATACCAAAGTCGCATTTTGCAATAACGGACCGATCTCTGTCGATTCGGTAGAAGCTGGCGTGCGCGCCATCTTCCCATGTGCCTTTGGCAACTCTCGGTCTTTGCAGAGCATGGAACCGCAGAGCTTCCATGAGACTCGGACAGGGGATGATCTCCAAGGGTTCTATGACTTTAATCAGAAGCTCAGGATGAATACGCCGAAGATCAACAAACGATATTAAGTTTTCCACCGAACTGGCAATATCATCTCTCAGCTGTATGAATTGGTCATACTGGGAGTGCCCTTCATCAGCACAAGATTCCTGCAAAGGAGAGGCGAAATCCATATTTTGGTCCTTCAGCAGCTGGAGTGCTTTCTTGGCGTCTGGGAGATACAGTCTCATAATCTCCTCCGCTTCTTCGTCTGTAGATGCATGACAAGTGCACCACAGAATGATCTGCCTGAACCTGAGGTACTCTCCTAGAGACAAGACTGGACTCCCTGTTTCCTCAACCTCCTTCTTCGTCTTCGAAAGGAAGAACTGAAAAGCCTTCTCGGACAACCCTCTGAGGTGGACGGGCTCTAAACATTTAGAGTTGAGTATTCTGACGAGCTCCAGAGGAATGGCATCCATGGTGTCGCTAATGGAGGGGAAATCCATCGCCACAGAGAGGTTACTGGCAGCCACTGTCATGTCAATCGGCAGGTCAAAAGTCCCATCGACCAGATACTCCCACACTATTTCCTCCAGGTTTGTCAGTAGGAAATACCTCGCAGCACTGATAACCTCAAAGGCTTTCCTCCAGCTGACAGGAGCATGCTCAACCATCGTCCCGGTGTACAGAAATTCAAATATGGAAAGTAAAACAGGGGAATCGATTCCAGGTAAGGGGATTTCAGACAACCGAGACTCGACCATACCGTTCATGAGCATGCTCTTGAGATAATCAGACCTAGCGCAAAGGAGGATGCGGCAAGCATGAACCTTTTGGCCGTCCCTGCACTTGAAGGAGACATCGCTGTAGTCCAAATTGTTGAGCATCTTCCGCTGATCATCGACCAACTCACTCGAGGCTTGAGTTTTGGCCTGCCCAAGCTTCTCCATCATCCTCGTCTTCACCGATGGAGTTTCCATATTGTGGACCTCCTGCAATGCGAGAAGCCCACAAATTGGGAGGAAAATCTCTGGATGGGCTGGCCGAGAACTTACTTTCCTCTCCTTCCCCTCACTCTCTTCCTTTCCACGCTTTGTGAGCAATGTCAGGTTGCACCAGGGAAGATAGAAGAACCAGAAGGACCCTCCCCACCCAGTCGCAATCAAATCAATCCAACTGCCTGCCTGCACCGTGCAGCCCAGACCCAGCCCTTCCTAAGACAGCACCGGAATGAGAGTGTTGTTTATTTCATAATCGATTAACCCACCTCAATCAATACAATAGCTCAGGGCTCGGGGGAGGAAGTAGTGCCGGGAACCCAGAATCTCCTCCAGATGCTGCAATCGTCAGAGTGATACCACCACCATTTCCCCTGTCCTCACCGCTGAAATCGCCATCGCTAACCAAGATAATAGTCCGGCAACTACCTCAACCAAAATTCTCCACGAAACTACTTAGGTGGATCTCTCTATACCTCACTCGGAGTGCGTTCTGCTGCTGTTCAGTTCCAGATCTATCCCCTGTGCTTCTGTACACAACAGAGCGAGGTGAAACGCAAAACCTCAAGAGGCAAAGTCAATCAATTACCCCCACAAGTTCCTTCTTCGTTCTTGCCTTTACCTTCAACTAACTACGTCAAAAGTGCCAGCGGCGGAGTTCGACTCAAACCAGAATAACAACAGTAAACAACGTCATGTGGGTTTTCACAAATTCCCAGACTAGTCGCATGCCATCTCTTCGGCTTCATCCATAGATGAGTATACACTGAAAAATGAGACTAAGGGGAGAACTGCACTAGTGAATCGGTAGAAGCAAGAAGGTTAAAAGTAACTAAAACAAGCGCATAACCGCTACGAGCCAGCAATGCATATCTAAGACGGCATCTCTCATGACATCTCATAGTAATCTCACCCCTTCCCTTCTGTCTCCCACCACTTGCATCCATTCCATCCCATCCCATCCAGCCTCGGTAAGAAAGTACACTCTTCTCAAGAAAGTGCTACGCCACCTCTCACCTGTCGCTCTATCCTCCGCTCCGGTCGTTCTCCCGCTTGTTTATCCCGTCAGCAGCTTCCTTTGCCCCTGCCGCTGACTGGTACCCCGGTAGCTATAGTACTTGGCGCCCATATCCTGCCTTACTTCCCCTCCTTCACCACCCAGACACCTTCCCTTCCCACTCCATTTCTCACTCCAAAGGGAGATTAACTTCCTTAATAGACACGCAACAAGAAATAACAAATCCTCGAAAACATCCTGTGGGTCCAGCCTTTCATCAATATTACTAGTGCAAGAAACTTTTGTGCCTCAGTTCCAGCGAAGCATCCTCGTCTGCCCGGGGAGCGGAATACTTCTCCTCAATGAGAAGACTGCAGGGAGGGCGGCTGTTTACACTGTTCTGTTAACACTCTGGACCCTCAGCAGCTGACCAGATTACCGGATCTGTCAGGTTCAGAAAACATCTGGAGCGCCAGTGGTGGGTGTATTGTAGTGTATATGAAACAATACCAATAGGGGACGTTTCCACATGTGTACAGAATTGGGGAACAAATGCGTCATGACACAAGTCCCATTGGCCTACTGGCATTCACTGAATCGCACCTGTAACTTGCGGAGTAGGGGTTCAGAACAACACTCCGTTCGCTGCTGCTGCACCAGCAACATGTGAAGAGGTTGAACTCCTCTGCAAGTTTCCATCCCATGATCTGTTCTTTCTTCTCTTCGAATAACTTGTTCCAAACTCGTTGGATTGACAAACTAACTTCTCCGTTATATAAATGAAGAATTCATATTTTCACAATGACCTTTTTAGATTTTTACATCTCCATTTGCAGGGTGGTCCCCATTCGCCTTCGGATTTGAAGCCACCTATCTTTGTTGTTCATGAGAGCCAACGTCATTGCTCGGATATATCTAGGAAATATGAAAATATCAATTCCCTTACAAATATTTTGGTACTATAATTATCCCAAACTTTACTTTCACTTCAAATTAGATCTGTGAGGTGAAAGCGAAAGTGAAAGCGCTATTATAGAAAAAGGCCACCTCCATAGCTAACTAGAACGATGGGCAGACGCCATCAAACCAAACCATACAAGGCTAAAACCTAGACAACAAGCTGTACAAGAAAAAACCTAGGTAATAAATAGGGTTAAGTTCTAATGGTGTACCTAGCACCTAGGCAGCAAGTCCTACAACGAAAAAACTTTGATAATAAATAGGGTTAAGCTTTAATGGTTTCGGAATGATAATTTATCTATCTAGATGTCAAAATGTTTTGAAAAAATTCAATTTACACAAATGGAACATTTATAATCGGAGTATCTAAAGCAACATCATCTAATCTAATGTCATCACTCTCTTATCTCCTTAGCTTATGTTTTTCTAAAACAATGAACCTACAATGTCTAAAATAAACTATCAAACCATACAAGGCTAAAACCTAAGCAGCAAGCCGTACAAAAAAATTACCTAGGTAGTAACTCGGGTTAAGTTCTAATGGTAGCCAAAACTTAGGCAGCAAGTCACACAACGAAAAACTTTGATAATAAATGGGGTTAAATTTGAATGGTTTTGGAATGATAAATTTGTCTATTTAAGAGGTAAAATTTATCTCAATATTAAATTTATGAAAATGGAGTATTTATAATTGGAATATCATCTTGTGTGCTCACTCCTTTATCTCCTTAGCTAATTTTTTTTTTTTTAAACAATGAACATACCATGTCTAAAATAAGCTATAAATAGAAAAGTAAACGTGGTATTCCCATCGTCTTGAATGGTAAGCTCATACATACTCCTTGGTAAACATGTCAAATAATATGTCTATCACTCCATGTTACTTCATATCTATATCTAGAGGAATAAAGAGTTTACCTTGCTACATATCCTTATACTTGGAGACCTTAGCTTTGTCGTTCCACTTGTTGCACATCCAAGAGGATGGGTAATCACTTCCTCTAAATTACATTGTGTATTGGATCCATAATCATAACATCTATTATTATTGTCCATTGATTTTAATAGATAGAGGAGAGAAGCATGACAATGACAGTTGAAGATAAAATTGAGAACTCTTAAGGGAAATACCAAATGCTTGAGATGGACGTGAGCTTTGTTATTTATATGGATAGCTAAGCTAAGTATAAGTTTCCCAAGAAGTTTACTACTAAAAATCATCTTCTTGGAGTACAAGCTAAGCTAGTTGTTTACTTAGCATACAAGCTACTCAATCCTTTAGAAGTTTCTATAAACTTCTTACCAAGACGCATCTTGGAACTTTTATAACATTCTCAAAAGTCCTAAATGTATCCTAGTTTTAACCTCCTTTTAGCTATGGTTAGCTTTTGCTAACTCAATGTTATTACATATTCTTCACCATTATATTCCTCACCGCTAACTGGTGATGTCCTTGTCACCATGGACTCTTTAAACTCTTTTATGATTGCTTGAGCATTTTGGAGATGAGAAAATGGCTTCCATGTGGCATCATGAAGGAGATACCCTTTCCAAAAGATCTTATATTTATATTCTTCTTGGTCATTAGTAGAGATTATAGGAAGAGAAGGAAGAGGTTGAATACAAGTAGGAAGATGGATTGGAAACAGAAAGTTATAACTTCAAGACATGGAAGATAAGATTTATCTTCATGTGACTAGGAAAAGCAAGTTTGCAATATTAAAATGATCTAATAATATCAAATTGAGCAATCCAATTGCAATTAAGTTTATAAACTTGGGTGTCAAGAGTGAGAGAAAGGTTACTAGAGGGAAGCATGACCATATCACCTACTTGAAAGGTGATATTGCAACAATATCTATTGGTATATTACTTTTGTCAATTTAGCAATAAGAAGATGGGATTTGGCTTGGTGTAAAGATGCAGATAACATGGACAAGAAGGTAGAAGTATGAGGAATATGAGGTAGGGGTTGAGTAAGAAGAGAATGTAGAACAAGTAATCTTGTCCATAATTAGAAAAAAAAGAGAAAATCATGTACTTGCTTGCTTGGAATTATTGAATGTAAATTTGACAACTATACAACAAGTATCCCTATTGGTGTGGTGAACATCAAAACATACATGTGTCATATCTTCCAAGGTTCTATTTTCTTGTTTTTTTTGCCCATCAACTTGAGGCTGATAGATGTGGAGAATGTAATCTTGGTACCAAGTATCTTGAAAAATACTAAGCTAGTTATTTAATTGGCATATAAACTACTCAATCCTTGGGAAGTTTCTTGGATGCTTATAGAATGTTCTGAGAATTCCTAAATGTTCACAAGTTCTAACATCCTTTAGCTATACTTAGCTCTTTCTAACTTGATATTATTACATTGATCATCATGAACTAGATTTGTACAAGTCTATGCTAGCTTGTATCATTTGTAAGCATACAAACACTCCTTTCAAGTAAAATATTTACCCTTGTGCCATAATATACACTATGTCTTTGATAATATCATGGATAACTCCTCTATCCTCTACCAAAAGTACAAGAAGTAACAAAAAAGTACAACAAATACCCCTACTACATCTAAGATATTACCATACTCACAAGTGAGTAATGAAGATGTAGGTAGCTGGACCAAATCTTAGTGAAATCTCTTTGTTGTTAAAAAAAATTAGATGTTGTGATTAGTTGGAATGCACTAATACAAAGTTGATATAGGATCCAATAGTGTGTACCCTTAGTGAAGCAAGAACAAAGATGTGCACTAGTAGCGCAAGGAATGAATATGTTGACTAGGATATGATGTAGTATATGCTACAATGGGATGTCCATCAAAAAGATTGCAAACCTCTACTCTAATCAAATGGCAAAGAGGCAAAGGTTGGAAGATTATCTTGTGCTTGTGGGGATAGTCTGTCTATTGTTTACTGCAATAATACTTAGACAAAAAAGGATCCCTCTTTTGCCTCAATCATATACATCTCCAAGACCAGCCTATCAACAACTACAAAATGAGAGGAATGCAAGGTGCTAAGAATACCAAACTACCCAAAATTACAAGTAACATTTTCTCCATAGATAGTAAGTCTACTCCTTTGCATGAGATTGTCGAGATGTCTATCCAAGAACTAAGTCCTGTATCACACACTAATAGGCCCTTGGTTTGATATATCACCAAAGACTCCTTGATCCTCTTATAAAATATCTTAAACATGATAGGAAGTTTGGAGAAGGGAAATTGTATGAAGTAGGTAGGTTGGTTGGCAAGCAATATTAGAGAAGAGTATACCGAATACCACCTACAAAACACCTAGTAGATGAACATCATCCACATGAAAAATATCATTAGCAAGGTTAACATATAAAGTTTGTGATAAAATTCTTGGACTTCATTAGCACTCCACAATGCAAAAACCATATGTTGATGTGATATACCCTTTGGAAGTTGGAGGTGAGTAGAATACCTAAGTGTGCCATACCCTACACTTTGATACCTTGATTATCAAGTCTGCAAGATAAAGCTTGGTAGTCAAGTAGTTGAAGGTTTACTTAATCTAGTCTCCAAGTACCAAAATGTATCATTAGCTAAGGAAGTAAAGAAACAACTTGGTATGGCCAATGTAATAAAAAAGAGAGCAAGAACTAAGCCATGGTTAATATAGGTCTCCCTAAAAGATCTCCTTCTCATGCACCAACACTTGATTATAGAATAGTAACTTTCTCTTATGAGAAGCAATACTAGTACTAAAGAGAAGAAACAGAACCACAGAAAGACCACACAGAAGTAATAACTCTTGCCACCACCAAACTTCCTAAGCTCTTTGAAAATGAATATACATATAATGTTATTCATCCCATTCTCAACATGCACCCATAGTACAACCCAATCTGAGCGGATATCTAAGAGTTCTCTTATACCTAGAGAGATAGTCTTACAAGCTCTTATTGTAGCAACTCCAAATAGTTTGGACTAAAGTACTAGTGGAAGTGAGAATGATGTTGAAAAACAATTGTATAACTAACAAGATGCAAGAAGATCTCTTTGATAACAATCAATCTAATGTACCTGAAGTAGACTAGCATCTAAATTAATTAATTCACATGATAATTTTCTCACTTGCTACTATTGCAACCACTTGTAACAACTTGGTAAAACCACTAACTGAATTTTTTGCTTGAAATTAATCCCTAAAATGCTCATAAATAAACCATCCTTAACAAGCATCGCGAGGAGAAACAAAGTGCTATGCACAACGCATGAGCAAAAAGAGAAATATCAAGATGTAACAACTCCTCATGCTAATACTCCAAGTACTCTAATTATACTCCTCCTTCTAACAAAAGATATAATAAATATAAGAATTAAATGATCTTGTTAGTGAAACTAGCCCTGAACCAAGGATATAGTGCTCACTTTACTGTACTAACATAATAGAGTAAAATTTATAGTATCTTGTGATTGTAATTCTCTCTTAACATATGAAACTTAAATAGACTGCTCTTATAAAATTACTCAAACCATAGTTCAGAGTCTACGAAATCTAATAAGTACCTTTCTCTCTCTTGCATACCAACCTCTCATTCGTTATAGACTCTTTCCACATTATGAAATAAAGAGTCTATGAATGAGGATCATGTTATATCAAGATTGCTATAAATAGCACATATAAGTGAAATCAGAAATTTCACAAAAAATAATAATAACATAAGATGCTCCATTCTATATCTCTTTATATTTACAAAAATACAACCCACTCATATTCTATTGAGTATTATCTCTCCATACCCTAAAAAGCTATAAACAGTTCTTTTTTATTTTCAAAAATCTTAAATTAAATTTACAATCTACTCATATTTCATCGTACATGAACTAATTCTCCAAACACTATAAAGTCATAAGCTAAAAGACTATGATCACTCAAAACCTTCTATTTCCTATCTCTATAATTTTCAAAATAATGTCTCATAGAACTAATGAATGGCAAAGAAAACAATTTTAAAGAAATTCCAAATCCATCAATCTCATTCTCAATTAATCACTCCATACCCTACAAAATCTAAGTACACTTACATTTTATTGAGCAATTCTGGGTAACCTTATGGACCAATGCAGCTACAATTGAAAAATGGAAAACAATAATCTGTTTACTTATTACTTACAGCCTCTACAAATTCCTCTCTTTCTCGATGCTCTCTTTCCTTCTCTCCTTTACTCCAGTGTGCATTCAAGAATTTCAAATTTCCTTTGTCGGTCAATTCTCTCTCCTCTTTACTTTAGTGTACACTGAAGACTTTCAAATTTCCTGTCTCACTCAATTCTTTCTCTCCGTCACTCCACACTTATAAATACTTATAAATACTACACAGTTCTTCGTAGCCTTCAATCAGACCAAACCGTCATCTCTCTCTTATAAATCTCTATAAGTACTACACGATTCTCTGTAGGCGTAGCCTTCAAAAGACCAATGGAACTACACTTATAAATATTTCACAATTCTCCGTAACCTGCAATCTAAACTTCAATTTAAACCAATGGAACTGCAACTGAAGAAAAATCATCTATTTACATGTAACCTACTCTTACTTATAGTCTAGAATCTGGTGTGCACTCAAGAATTTCAAATTGCCCTCTCTAGGCCAATCCTCTCTCTCCATCTCCCTTCCTCCCGACAGCCTCCCTGGAATGGTCCAATGTGAATTTCAGTTCCCAGGTGCTATTATCAGCTTATCGCTTGTCTCCGATCTCCAAACCTCAAGTGATTGTGATATTGGTAAGTGTTGTTGTTTGTGAGCTTGGAAGTCCTTGTGGAAATAGAGGTCATAGACAAGAACTGTCAAAGCTCCTCCTGCACAAGGAGGAGCTACACACACGGACCGACAAGATGTGTCGGTCTTTGTGTATAGACACATCTTTATATATACATGCTCTTAGATCTCCTCGAGGATATAAATAGACGAAAAAAGTGGAATATGAAAGTTTCCATGGGCCCCTCAGTGATAGAGTGTGCTCAAGAAGAAGATCCGCGAATATGAGCTGTGGACGGCGGTTCCCATTTGACGTGGATGGAATACATTTTGTCCATACCCAACAGGCTGCTAATATTGCGGCGATGATCTGTACCACGTCTTCTTTAAAGTACTGTTTGAAAGTCGTTGCGTCAGCTCTGTGGAAAGGTGCAGAGACCCAAGAGAGGTGCTACAAGCGAAAAGCAGAAAACACCACCAACACTCAATGTAGACTATAACCCAAAGAGCTGCCATTTGAGCAGACATGAACCTTTCGAGCTATCCGCCCGATAGGTTGAAAGCTGTAGAAGATGCTGTAGAAATTACATTACATACATCTACCTCCATCACAGTAAGGATGTTTCAGACACTCAAGTAATTTGGGCAGGGGAAACTAAAGTATTTGAAACGTAATCAAGCAACTGCACTCACAAAGAGTGGTTGTGTCACGGGTTTGAAAACCATCTGTAATTCAGCTGATATCCTAATTCCAAGGTGGTATTTATTTTTACGGACAAAATGAAGAAGTTTTGGTAACTTTCCTAGTGGAATGCTGCCACGAAAATGTCTCTCGGGTCCCTTTCGAAATAGCCTTGTATTTCATGACAACATCGTCAGCAAATCTGACCGCTCTGTTCCCTTGTGGTCAGCACATGGAGCAATGGAGACAATTCGAGAAATCCTTTTCTTAGTCATAGACAGAGAAGTTCTGCTTTACTGGAGCAAGCTCCCGCGCTGTTCCTCGCTTCCCTGATTGTTTACCAGAACCTCGTTGTCTTTTCTCTTTCTTTAACTGTCTCTTGGTGGTTTGAAGAAGCTTGGAGTGACGAGCGCGTATGTGGGACTTCAATCCATGCTTGGTTTCGAACCGCTGTTTGCAATGGGGGCACTGTCCAGTTTCTAGATGCCCTGCAGTTCCACAGACTGCACTCGTTGAGCTCTCTACTCTTTCTTGAATTTCAAAGGACTATCCTGATCCTGATTCTGATCCTGAGTAACCCAAATGTATGAACAAACGTGCCTACTAAACTGTAAACCCTAAACTCTTTCCATTCTGCCCGACTTTGCAAGAGAAACATGTCCAAATTTTCAGCATTAGAGCACCGAAGCTATTTGTGTTGAGTCTAGCATAGTTCAACCTCAAGATTTCAACCAATTGAATACTTTCACTTGCCGTTCTACCTGCCACCGAATTGGACAGCAACATAACTTCAGAATACACGAGATTCAAGTCGGATATTTGGCATTGACAGCATAAATAATCTTTTTAGGTAATGGTACTTTCGAACCTGATCCAGAGGCTAGTAGTATCGTCTTGGAGCTGAGTATATCCGAGGTGTCCTCCACATATGTAAAACCTGACTCTGAGGGTTGTGCTCCGGATTGTGTTGATACGGCTAGAAAACTTTCTCTCATAAAAGCGTCTTCTTCATCAGCTTCTTGGGCCCTCTCCAACTGTGACCATCACAAGAATAAAGCATTTATTTGACAAAAACTCTCACAGGCATAATCCTTCTCAGAATAAAGTTCTGTATCTACAACTATAGCTCAAGTTGTATGGTTGAATGCAGAACGTACCTAAGGCAACAAGTTCCAAACAACTCTTCAATAGAGTTTCAGTGCAGTATAATGAAAGGAAAAAAGGCCATGGAATAACGTTGGCAAGCTTATCATTTCAGTGGTGTCCATGTATCTAATAATTGACTTCCTGGTGTTCACATAGCTCTGCAGTGAAAGCCCACTTTTTTTTTGACCGCGCTTAGCTCAAACAAGATACAACCTTCTAAGTAGCGTACAATTCGAATAGCAAAGGTTTTGACATGTAAGCCATTCACAAGTCCATTCTATTGGCTCTTGAAAAGGTACACAAAAACGAGTTTAGAATGGTCGTACTTTCCCGCTCCTAGAAATCTCTCAAATGTGGACGCAAGCTCGAAGCTTCAGCAGCGAACTATTCAGTTATGTTACTCTTGACAAGTGTGAGCCAGCACTCAACCGTGTCGCTCTGACAAGGTACACGGAGAGTGCTACTATTTAAATGCTCAGGCGAATGGTTTTAAGGATTGCTCAGAGGCGAATCACAAACCAACCATGGGAAAGCCGGGCAGGTGAGTAATACATCTTGTGCCTATGTCCTAAACGATGTATATGAGATAAATGATAAAATTCTGCAAGGGTTCATCCCACGATATCTTAAGCCTCGATGAACTTAAACCACTGACTAATAGATACACCCTGTGATCCTCCACGTTCATGAGAAACATATCTAATCTAATTGAATCCTGACTTTTGAAATGTTTCTTAAACAGCCTTTTTGGTAGACCTTCCTTCTACAGCTTGAGCATACAACTGGTAACCCGGTAGCGAGTAGAAATAGAGCTACAGGAACGAACAAAGTTCTTCATTCTGGGACCCCTCCTGTCCGCGGAAATTCGTAGAAAACTGATTTCAGAGGAACTATCAACAGTGCTTGCCCAATGACTGGAGCTAACCTGAGGATATGCACCTGATGAAGGACGTTGCAGAACCAGGAGTCTTTGCAGGAAGCTAGCATCCCTAACTTCACCCCAAGTAGGTAAAACCCCATAGAACTCGTCATAGTCTGCCTGGCAATCTTTACGGTGGTAGCTTCCCTGAACGGCCCACAGAACCCAGTCCAGATCTAACTTTGCGGCAAGGGCTAAGTAGCAAGCAGTCCATAAAGCAGTTATCAGCGGAGTTTTGGCCACTCATAAATTCTGACACCAATAGGGATGCGGTGAATTCCTGGTTGAGAGTGAGAATATATCCCCGTCTGATGAAGTAACCTATCTATGTCGGATTTCCATTAAAACGATGTTGCAGAGGACCACGAGTACCAATGCACCTCATAAACCAGCTTGTTGCGATGAAATTTGTTCTGGAATTTCCAAGACTCCCAAGAGAGAAAGGTGAGATCAGAAGCACAACTCAGGCCATACATGAGGACTAAAAGGTTTGAATTCGCCCCTAGAACTTTTCCTGCAATCAGAACGTGTTCAAGTGGAGGTAACCGTCTTGATATCAACCATCTGCTCAAACAGAAGCTCTGAATCACGCTGTTTACCTGCTCGTGATGGGACAAATCTCCCGGGAAGTCAAATGGCATCAACATCAAATTACAGTTTTATAGCATTGCCTGACGTCAAAATCGAGGGTTGTCGTTACCAGGCCGTGGTTACACCCTCCAGTTAACTTGAAAACGAATGCAAAGCACCTAATAGCTCGGGCTGAAGGTACACCAGCAAGGGTATGTCTGGATAGATAAAGCTACATACCATCATATACTTGCGCCAGTCCGCTGCATTTCGGCGTGGGCCTCCAGGTTCTGCCAAGACCCATTCCGATCACGTTGGGCTCATCTACAGCAATGTCTGGAACACTTTCCAGCCCCTTCAACCACTCGTTGGGATCGAAGTATCGGTCTTCACAAAAGCCATTTCCATCCTTATCAGAGCAGCACCAGCCCGGTTGGCTAGATATCCACTATAATCATCAAGTTTTGTGCGGCGATTCCCTTCACCACCTCCTTCCATAACAGTTAACTGAGCAAGATTGACATTATGGGTTGTGACTACACCAGCAGCTGTAGCTAGCTGGTGACTCTACAAACGTTTGTCCACCGAGGGCTTGCCTTGTGAACATATGGGTGGCATAAGTAAGGCGAGCGCAGTTGAATCTAGATGAAGAAATGAGGTTAGTGACACTCGACAGGGATTGCTAATGTAAACCCTCGTAAGTGTTCAAATCAGATCACGTCTATGGGTTGAACTGAGCAAGAGCTGATCATAACGCCTCTTTGATTATCATTGATTATCAACATGATAAATCATTATTCAGAGCGCGGTTCTTCGGATTATTATCCTCGGAGAAAGATCAAGGCTCCTCCCCTGGATAGCAACTTCCGCGGAGACAATGGATGTCTTGTAACTCCAAAGATAAGGTGATGATTACATGTCTCCAAAGAAGACATGATCCGTAAGTCGGGTGAACACTTTCTCATAGAAACTGGTTATTATTATCACCCAGATTCTTCTGCACTCTTGAACTTTCAACGCATACATGATTGGTTCAGAGAGGAGCTCGGTCACTTGCCTACACACAGGGTATGAGTAGGAAGACATTCGGAGTGATAGCAAAAGCCTTCTCTTGCAAAGAGCTCATTATTGCAATCTATAAGCCCTCAGTTGGACCTCGGCCCTCCTGGCTCATATGTAAAATGAGAGCAGAAGTCGTTCGTAGGATGGGGAATCCACACCCACTGAGGGCAAACCCGACGCATCCGTAATTAACAGTAGCAGGACGCATAAACCCTGTTGGATGAGAACTCTTCTTTTATGCAGGGAAGGAAGATAACATAAATCCAGATTCTCAACGCAGCTATATGTCATCAGGGATCCAGAATTTCTCATCTCTTTGATGAGAACTGTTCTGGGCCTTTTGTGATCAGAGCATTGCAGACCCTAGTACACAAGGTCTGGATTTGATGTTTTTAAAAGAAAACCAGCTCAGAACCTTTAATGCCCCAGTTCTATTCTGAAGAAAATAATGTAAGATTCACCCCATTTTGTTATCAACTGAACCAGTGGAAGAATCAAATGAACCTTCAGCTTGAGTTTTCGATCCCGCTCTTCTCGCGTCCGCTTCTGTATAGCTCGGATTGCTTCCTGCTGTGTATCGTATACACCCTGGAACCCTATGCCTGTAGTCAAGGCGATTTGTAGATAAATTTAGGAGTTTCCTTTTGCATCTGCCTAGCAGTTTCTCGTTGAGCATCAGTGAAGGATTATACAATATGCCTTCAGTCCTTTTAGAGTATGGACAGCCTGTTAAAACTAAGTACTGGATAAGTAAGATAGATGCAGCATACCTACATTGCCAGCTTTTGAGGTTGGCAGGATGGGATCAACTATGCCTTTGCTTAACTGGCCCAAGCCCGTATTCTCAACCTGCAGGGGAAACGGAGATAAATTACTGAATGGGATGGTTATCTTAACGGCTGTGCACGATGGTTTGACAAAAACAATTTGATAATGGACCTCTGGTTTCCAGTGCTTGGATAAGGCAAAGAAGTTGCAATTGCTCTTCTCTGTTGCAGACTTTGAAGAAGTCGATTCAATCTACATGTACGAGAGGGTAATTCTTGATGTGTGCAATCCGGAAGCTCAGAACCGAAAAGTATGAGGACTACGATGCCTGAATCGAGTGTGATATATCAAATAGCACTATAACAAGTCTTCATTGAGAGAGGATTCTGTCAGTACAATCCAGATATGCTACTCTACCGCAAGCGAGGTTAATTGTTGAGTTGACACTCTGTTCAGTAGAAAAGAAAGATCACATGACCACAAAATTGATCTGCTCACAGGGTATAGTGCTGATTTGCCATACCTAAAATTCTGATTCTACATGATATATAATGTCTCACTGAATCTAAACTGAAGATAGATACCCTTTGGCAGAAGGAGCATATTCAAGTTCTCGCAATTCACAGCATACATTAAAAATTTGGTTTCCTTGCACAGAGAATTCTTCTGTTGAAGTGTACTACTTACCCATCCCATCGCTCTAAGCATGTGGAACCCAATTCCACTGGCAATTCGCCCTCCATTTTGCGCATCTCTCCTAGTTGAAGAATCCGACCCAGCTTGAGTTGTTCTGAGTATAGATACACAAGACGCTGATTCATCACCAGGCACGCCAAAATCACCAGCAGTACTTTCATCGGTAACATGGCCATGAACTATCAGAGAAGGCTCGTCGTGAATTTGTTCAGTGTCAGCAGCTTCAACATTTCCAGAGGTCTCAAGAATCGCTTCAGCATCAGCGGAGGGGTGAGTTTGATCATGTGACTCATCATCGAGGCGGGAACTGTGCCGTCGCCTGTAGTTGCGTCTCTTGGATCCCGCAGGACCCTTCATGACAGTCTTTTACCAGATAGCTCCAACCGGATGGAAAGAAGGAAGCTTTACGCCAATTTTTTAGACAGAAAAGCATGACAGGCCAGTTCACTGTGGTAAGGTGAGGGAAATGTAGCAAGCATGTTTCCTTTTCTTTCCTTCCCCGTTCGTCTGTGTGACCTTTTAGAGTTAAGTGGAGAGGCCAACAAGAACCTGACTACCCGTACATGACGTGTTGTTCCCCCTTATCCTGGTAAACCGCTGACGTGTAGCGTGTGTTTCAGTCCAACTTTGGCATGTACCGTAGCTCCTCCTCTAACGGTATTTGTCGGTGAAGTTTCACCAAGCGTACTGTAGTAGGTGGGTGGACTTACTGCCGCACACTTATGGGGTATTTGTACACCAGTCCGGACACGCAGTACGAGAAAACTCACAAGAAGTACACCGCAGGCGCTTCCGAGGTCACGACTAAAACACCGCTACAATAGCTTCTGTAGTGGCTCTCAAATTCATAAGCAGGAATTGGACTGCAGTTTAGAGATGCAGTAAGGAGACTTGTTCAGGAGAAGAGGGGCGACTTGAGTGGGACGAACGTGACAAAGAGAATGTGGGACTGGTTCTGAGCAAGATGGTGATGACGTTAAAGACGATCGGATGATAGGAAACGGCCTTCAAGGTTCAGAATTTATTAGTGAAGGAAGGAGTCGGAGGTAGGCCAAGGGGAGATGAGCTGTAGATTCTGGGAGGTTAGCTGGCGATGAAGGCGGAGGGTAGTAGAGTTGGAAGTGCACAGTCGAAGAGTGGCGAAATGCAGAACTGTTCGGCACTGAAAATGGCCTACAATGACTGTTTCAATCGGTGCGGGCTGATCTCTATCCTCAAATACCTTGGATCATGGTTGTTGGATTCAGGTATCAATATTTGTGTCGTGTAGACTTCATTTGTTCCGTCTGCTTTTGAATTTCCATTGGAAGAACATTTCCATCTACCTGAGCAATTCGTTGAAGTGACACCATCTTTTCTCGGCTTAAAGTCTAAACCCAGGCTGACAGTTATGGCGGTGGACTAGGGTTTGCGCTTCCCATTTGAAGCTCGGTAAAATAATACCTAGTGCGTTTCGGAACGACGAGTGATCACAAATGCCGTGACCACTGTTAACAGATTGGTGGACTTCTCTGAATTGTGATCAAAGTTTCCATGTCAGAGAAGAAATATTACTAACACTGACTTGACGAGTCCTTCCTAGCTCGTTGGGTCATTCGAATTCATAGGTCAAAAAGTATATGGGTCATTATAAAATACTGAGGATCTTTAACCTCTTGTAACCTAATATATCTCAAAGCCAACGTCCCAAATCTAATAGTAAGTATCATCTAAAGGTCACTGATTCATTGTGAGACAGCACACTCCCCTGAAGAGATCGTCATAAGTGAATTGGTGTGGAGGGAGCTCCATTGCTTCTTGTAGACAGATACTATCTCATTTGAAACTCCCGTGTGATAGCCAGACCGTATATCATTGAAAATTTTTGCTCCTTTATTGCTCCATGTTCAAGAGTTCATTGTTTCCAGACGAACCTAATTTGAGCTCGCACCTCAATACTTAAAGTAGATATCCATTCACATCTTCTGACTTGCACTCTCTTTACTGGTTTCCTCGAGTTTATGGGCACTCTAATCAGGTCAATTCTACGTCTGACTCAACTGTACACGCTCATGAATTTAATCAGCGTTTTCCGTAACCCAGGTGGTACACTGACAAGTTTCTGAAGGGACAGTGGGAGAAGGAAGAGTGCTTGGTCGAATGGGAGGCCTATCGAGCTTGTCTTTCGGTAAGTTCTGGCCTCGCGATTCAGGCCAACAGCTGTAGTTTTAAAACTGATAGTAGTGAGGATTTAATGTCAAGTTCCAACCTGGTCGCCTTAAAGTCTTTTCAGGTTCAATTTTGTATATTACTGTACATATTAGGGTCGACAAGCCCCGGGGTACCACCTGTTCCTACACCGGTAGCAAAGGTCATGATATCGTTTTTGGTAAGCAGTGTTTGATATTTAGATAGCGAGTCACTAAAAATTGGATCGATTTCATATTTCGCGTTCCATTTCGCTCCAACTTGCCACTTTAGATGTTGAATCACCTGCCAATTTTGGTATTTACTTTATTTCGTATTCTGTTCTTTCTTAAAGATTTGGAATCCTAGGATGAACACTGAGGGATCTTAGCTCCACAGCAAGTCTGAGCCTTGACTCTGCTGGGCTTCACGGTTGTGGTTGTGAGCAGAAGCGATTGGAGGATCGGAACCTAAGCCATTTGTTGAGGCTCGATACTTCTAATCATGCTCACAATCGGAACGAGTGAGACTACGGCGAAATTTTTTTTCAAATTGGATGTGAGTTCAATGAATCACCTTCCAATTCTGTACGTGAGATTTTTTGCTACTTTACCGTGTTTAAATTTCCCTTGTTAGCTTTGTAAACAGGGTAAGGGATTTGCACTGGAGGAAAAATGTATGTCCATTTAAAGAGACCTTTGACGGCTCTTCTTACCAATGGGATCTCATTGAACGTCTTGTATTGATAAAAGCCAGTTATTATCTCCGGTAAGTAGAGTATAGATCACCTTAAATTCAATGGCACGATTGTGATGTAGTTTAATTCTTCATTGTCTTTACGTTTCTGCGAGGAGAGATGTCTCTGCTGTTTGAAGTGACTAAGTAAGCACCCATCTCTCCAGACTGTCCAGTGGAGGACGGCCTTGCATGCGCACATCACGGCGATGTGGCTTTTAGCCAGACCTGTAACTATCAGTTTTCTTTTACTCTCTCTTTGTTTCATGTAGGAGGGGGTCTTGGCAGTTAGGATCTCCAACCGGAATGAATCAAGAATAGAGAGCAGGAACCGTCAATTAAAGCGGTCTCTGAACTATGAGTTTCTTGTCTTATCAAACATTTGCTCATGTTGTGCTTGATTGCTACAGGAACAGAAATTTGACAAGTTTGGTGGGCAGTACCTTGTATATCAACATTGGATGTAGTTAACTTTGTACAGCTTTCTTGTACAGTACTTGCAACTGGAACTTGGAAGGCACGAATGAAATCGGCAGGCACTTTGCAGCACTGAGATCTTACTGGACGCATACATCTATCCGCTGTGTTTATTCCTCTGCACCCTCCCAGTACCACTAGAAAAATTGTCTATGAGATTTGCTTTCGTTGTGCATCTGGTAGTGAAGCCACAGCCAATTTGCCATCCAAGTGTCGGAATTGAACCATTATCGGAACATGATGAAGGGTTGAGATGGTTTAGTTTGTCTGGCTAGAATCTTACCAGCCAAAGTTTCACGAGTTTGAGAAGATTCTGGGATCTAGCTTCCTGTGAGGAGTCCTGGTCAAAAGACTACAGTGATCATTGGACTGAAAGCTCTTGTGTACAAATATCCGTTAGGAGGTAGTACACGCAGTTCATTACGGTCACAGAACTTTGAGATTGAACATCTTTGCAGAGTGGAGACGTCAGATTCCACGTGTTGAAGCATCCTAGCAACTGTCAAGGCAATGATCGCCCAGACAACTGGATATTATGTGCGAGAGAATGGCATTACAGTGCCTTCCAGACTTTGTAGTCATGAAATTTTTAGCCAAAGTTATCTGATTGTCCTCCAAGAAATTTCACTATCTTCTTCAAGGTTTCCAAAGTTGTCCAGTTCTGTCAAGAGTCTCATGCGATTAACTGGTAAGAAGGATCCATTGAGTTCACTCGTTACCATTTCACGTCACAACTCTCATCTCTGCGGACGACATTCTGCAGTTGTGATGGTGCTTATTGGTTTTGACCCATAAGTTACTAGAGTCTTAGTAGAAAGGCAACGTAAAAATCATGGCAAATGTAGAGACTAAGTACAGATGCCTTAAGAGTCAGAATGAACGAGCTGGATCTCGAGCTGCAGGCCAGAAAATCTTTTGTCAGTGCCCATCGTTTCGAGGTGTAGTGGACCTACTTAACTCAGGTTTGGAAATTCCTGAGAACCATTTGGCAACCAACGTCTTTTGGTCTGTGAACTTTCCGACGGCAGTGTCTCACGAGGGAACGCGATTCAAGACTCGGGTATGGATCGTCGAGCTGGCTGGCAGCGAGGGCTTAAGTTTAGTGGCAAGGTCTATGCATACATTACATTACATACGCACATATACGTCTACGCATACAATTAGCCCGGTACAGAATCAAAGAGGACCACCACTAAAACTTTATATTGGTGGTTCGTCAAAATCTACCGGGTGTGATGGGAAGTTTGTGGACTGCGGGGGAGTTGGTGGAGAGTGTGGAGACGGGAGAAGAGAGGGAGAGACAATAATTTTTTACGGCTTTCTAGCATGTAGCATTCGAGTGAATAGTCTATTCTCTTTGTTTTTCAATTTCGATTCCATGTGCACCTAGATTGAAGACAATGGAGAATGGAGTAGAAAGTTATGATTTTTTGTGTTTAGAGTGATCATTACACATTGAGAGTGATGAATGGGTGATTTTCATTTTCAATCTCTTGGTTTTCATGATTAAATTCCGTGTGAATTTAGTTTGAAAATTTTGGAAATAGAAATTGAAAGTTATGAGAATTTATAGATTTTAGGGTATGGAGATATTGTTTTTTAATGTGAGTTGGGATGTGAAAGTTTGTGATTTTGTAGATATGGGGAGATATGGAAAGAAGCAACATGTGTTACTATCATTATTCTTGTGCTAGCCATGGTTACACCTTCCCATGTGGGGTTGTCTAGAGCGGGTCGGGATACACCATGCCCGGTGTGTCATCGACGCTTTATCTCGCATGGGGTAAAGATTCATGTGAGAAGGATGTACAAGGACTATGATTGGATCACTTGGGATGCCCATGTGAGACGAGCGACCACATCGACAGGAATGACACTCAGGATTACGCATGCTTCTTCTAAACCTTTGTTGATCGTTCCAAGGATATCGATCGAGTTGTGGGAGTGGTTAACTTCTCAGGCGGGTTGCATTTTGGGGTTATTTGAGACTAGTTTTCCATGTCCACGTCTATTCCATAGGTTACCCCACACACTCCATGATGAGGCTAAAGAGTCTTTCGCCTACCACTAGATCGTTTGGCACGTGATCCCTTGGACGAGTTAGCATGGTTCTTATTCCTCTTACTCCTTCTATGGTGTCTTCGTTATGCTAGAGGGGGACATGCGGGGCATAAAGAGGTGGCTGTTAGATTTTGTTGATTCTGAGCGGGGGATTGGGCAGCCCTTCAAGAGGATTCTGTTAGGGCTACACGATTTAGGAGACAGACGTCGCCACATGATACCACAGATTCCACTTGATTACGATGATGTAGGACATTGGGTCAGGCGAGAGAGTTTAGTAGAGCAGCACGAGCGCTACACCCTTTGTCTATAGCGAGTCCTACTGATGAGACCATCTCTTCCTTACGCTCACTACATCTTATAGCAGTAGAGGGATTACCACTAGAGGTCTTAGATTATCAGCTTGAGTAACCTTTATGTCTTGATAGGTCATTATTTGCACAAGCATTGTGCATTGCCCCTTGCCTTTCCTTAGGAGGCTTGTCAAGGATGGTTTATGAGCACCTTAGCAATTGCTTCCAAGCAGATGATTCTTCTAATGGTTTTACCAAGTTGTTTCAAGTGGCTGCAATAGTAGCGAGAGGAGACATTCCTATGTCTATTAGTCGGGTGTTAGGTGCTAGTCGACTTCTCACAATGGAGAAGGACACAAGAGGCATTAGACCGATTGCTATTGGAGAGATCTTTTTGCGTTTGGTTAGTTGTACCATTGTCCTTCAGCATCATTCTCACTTTCGACAACACCTTAGTCCATATCAGTTTGGAGTAGCTACACCTGGAGGATGTGAGGCTATATATCTCTAGGCATTAGAGCACTCCTAAATATCCATCCAGAGTGATTCGTCTTACAGGTGGATGTTGAGGACGCTTTTAATAATGTCTCACGTGCATCCATCTTTAGGGAGCTTAGGGAGGCTGGTGGATCCTTGGCGAGTCTCATTCCTTTTGTGCGGTCTTTTTATGGCTCTCCGGCTTCCCTTTACTACCAACATGGTGGTCCACAGGAGGGAGTCACCATCTTGGAGTAAGCAGTTGGTACACATTAGGGAGATCCTTATTTGTCATGGCTCACTTTAGAGCTCTCCTATCTACTACTTTGGCCATGCCAGGTTATGTATTTCCCTCCTTGTCAGATGATACACACATCGTAGGCCTTGTAGATCAAATTAGGCAGGCCTTTGACTACTTGACTATCGAGCTACATCTAGTAGACTTGAGAGTCAAGGTGTCAACCCCACCTTGAAGTTTGTATCACATCCACAAATGGACTTTGTGTTCTTGGAGTGCCAATAGGATTGGAGGATTTTTTCACACGCTTCTTAGACGTTACTCTTGCAGAGGATGTTCTCCATGTGGATGACCTTCCATTGATAGGAGATCCGTAGGTGCCATTTGGTATACTCTCTTCCATTATTTCTCGTTGACCATCCTACCTCATCTGTACAGTTCCCCTCTCACCTTCCTTCCTATCACATCTGAGAGCATTTGATATGAGGATTATGGGAGTCCAGTCCCTTTGGTGATATTATTGGACCAGTGACTTTTGAGTGTGTGAGAGTGGATTTGGCACATAGACAGACTACTCTACCGATCTCATATGGTGGGGTTGGCTTGCTTTCTATGGAGGAGATGGCACCTATAGCATTTTTAGGTAGTTGAGCTCTCTCAACACTCCTACTTTCCTCTCATTTTGTGGTTATTGATAAGCCGGTTTTGGAGACTTATGTGACAGAGGTGGAGGGAGGATCCTTTTCTCTCTTGGTGTTATTGAGGTAGATGAGAGATAGTCTATCCCCACGAGCACAAGAGGATTTTCCACCTTTTGCTTCACTATCGTCAGATTGGACTAGAGGTTTATAGTCTTCCTTGATGGAGTGATAGTGTGAGCATACGCTACATTCTCTCTTAGTCGACTCGTCCATTCCTCAAGCTACTAGAGCACGTCTTTGCTCTTGCTCTGGCAAGGGTGCAACTCTTGGATCCTAGCTTGACCGTGCATTAGGGTTTTATGACTCGCACCAGCTACTTTCTCTACTGCGACGAGGTTTTGCCTAGGTTTGGTCTACCCATCTGCATCTTCATTACTCACTTGTGAGTGTGGTTCTACACTAGATGCATCAGCGGTCCATGTGACAGGGTGTCCTTTTGGAGGACAAAGGATAGCTACCCATGATGTCATTAGGGACATAGTGTTTGCTATGGCACGAGAGAGTGGATACTTGGCTTGGAGAGAGCATTTGTATGCTTCGTAGACGACACGTGTTAGGGCAGACTTATACTTGGTACGAGATGATCAGGTGACAGTAGCGGATGTCGTAGTTACGGACCCTACGTGAGGTATAGTTTTGGAGGGAGTGATTACCCATCCCCCTAGATGGGTGGCGAGTGCAGCAGTAGGTTGCAAGGTCTCCAAGTATAGGGACATGCAACGAGGTCACCTCTTTGTTCCTCTAGCCTTGGAGTTATATGGAGCGATGGACACAGCATTTGACACATTTGTCAAGGAGTGCACGAGAGCTTATCATGTTAGGCGTCAAGGGGTACCACTCTCACTCTCATACTTTGTAGCATATTTTAGACAACGTGTGTCCATTGCTCTACAGAGTGCAGTGGTTGGTGCAATCCATAGGAGAGCAATCACATTAGGTGATGTTTCTTTCGGATGCTCCATTTGTGTGTAGACCGTACGACTTGCATAGCTTGGATATCTTAGGTGTGTAGGGCAGATTTCTCATATAGACTCTATTGGGGCTTAGTGCCATGTTACCTTTTTTGTCTCTCCCTTGTATGGCTTGATGGGGTCTTCCAATCCTTCGTTTTTCCTACGCGGTCGCCTTTCCTTGATGGGAAGTGACCCGCAAGGTATATTGAGTTTTATTCATTATAGCAATTTTCCTAATTATCTTTAGTTCTTGGATGTGTAAGAATGGTTTTATTTATACTGTCTAGCTTCATAGAAATTTTCTAGAAAGAAAGTCATGTACCATTTCAATCTCACAACATATTAGGTTTCATCTCGGGTGTTAAAAGTTTTAAGAACAATTTTGTAAAATTTTTAATGGATAATTTTGTAAAATATTATGTGGTGAGTTGGGAGGAGACATAAACTTTTCAATAACAGTTTCACCTTCATAAAACAGTAATTGGGTAAGGTAGAGATGATCACAACATTTTATCATATTCTTGTCATAAATAACTAGTATATTTGTTTAATTCAGATGGTATGTTCTTTTACTACTCTTATAGTGATTTCTTCTTTGAATTATGTCTTGTGTATCTGCTTGCTCACGTACCTAGAGGGAAATTCTATAAAAAAATTCTTGTATTGTACATTTCTAAGATATTTTTATAGTTTATATAATTTACTGTTATTTGTTTTCCACAATATCTTCTCTCTCAATCTTTCTCTCTCTGATTCGCTTGTTCACCTCTCCGAAGAAAATTTGTGAAAATATTGTAATAGAGTATCAAGACAAGAAGATAAGAGATTGTGGTAGTAATTGTTTGATAGGGAATGCTCCAATGATAAAAGGAGTGAGAATATTCAATTCAGAAAAAGAAATTAGATTAAATTTTTGTAAGTCAACATAGATAGTAATTTTAAGTATTTAAGAGTTAATTGATGTGGATATTTTACTCCTTCCAAATTCTTGCAGTTAAAATCTAGAATATCTATATTATACCGTAACGCTAGACTCGATAGTTTAATAACTGTTTGGACAGATTTGATCACGACTAGAATGGAGTATATATAGAGAAGATGTTATTTGTGTGGAAATCGTACAAGCGATGTTGCATTAACTAATCAAACAATGGCTGTGCTTGGCAGATAAGTGATATGGATTAATTTGAAGAATGAGTTAGAATGTCATAGACTACTGCAAGAATGGATTCACCAAATGTACCAGATTAGTTAATTGAGTACTATTGCTTTAATAAAATTATAAGTTATAACAGAAAAAGGTTCATATTTGATAAAATGTCGATTGATTTGTGATAGTGTAGAATTATAAATTTTCTAAATTTATATGGATTTATGTGGTATTTTTATGATAGATATCGCTACTCTATGGGGAAGTATTTGTGGTTGACGTCTCTTATATGTAATTTAGGTGGAAGTATACTTGACTTATGATTTCACATGATTTAACATGTTGTTACGCTTGGATTGAATAGAATATATTAGTATGAGATATTTTTGAAATACATCAATATTTATTGGGGGAATTCAGGTTTTATATTTACAAAACATGTGGTAATAGCTTTTAAACAATCTAGATGAGTAGATTAAAATATTTAAGTACAATAAATGCTTAGCACACATTTAGGTAGTGGTGTGTCTTACATATTAGTACTTTTGAAAGACAAATGCTATATTTTGAGATAATTATATTATACGTGAAATTCTATACTATATATATAATATTTATAATTGGATAATTAAAAATATATAAATTCTTCATTAATTAACATAAAATTTAATGAGAAAGGATATTAATAGATAGAGAAGAAACTAGACTGTATGCATTGAAAACTTACCGTTGAATCTAAAGTTTGAAGGTTTTTTGAATCAAATCCTTAGAACTTCCATAGTCCTCAAAATTTGAGGGTACAACTTTTCAACACATAAGTTCGTTTTGAGTTTCGTTCTGGTTTTGTAATGTATACTTGTCCGATGTGGTTTCAATGGAATTGAGTTCTTGGAATCTTAAGGTCTACGTAGCTCGAATCATATCAGTTTAGTTATGTTATCATTTTTGTCATTTTAGTTTAGTTCATTCATCATGATTATAGTATTACTTAGTGTTATTCAAGTCTCTACACTCATTTGGAGTTATTCAAGTATGGAAAAAACATATGTCAAATGGGTATGCTTGACAGTAATTTTATTTTTTTGTTAATACCGCCTGCTCTGCAGATTTGCTGAAAAGGATTTTGTAAGACCATTCTTTTGTCATAGTTGATGATAAGTGTCATATGATAAATCAGATTTGGAAGATGTATCAAAAGGTCCTTGGTTGATTGGGTATAATACTATTCTCAATTTTATGAACATATTCATTGGGTATATTCTTAAAAGAAGAAAATTAGATAGAATGTGATCTTGATTTCTTAGAGTGAAGGTACCTTTTGGGATGACGTATCAGTCTTCTGAACTTTGAACATGCTTCTAACTGATCTATAGTAATCTCTTCATTCTTGCAAATTATATAAGCCTATTGCTTAATTTTGAGCGCAAAACTCTAAACTTCATGAGAAAATCCCTTTATTAGATGAGTAAATCCTCAATTTTGAATCTGATTAAACCCCAAACTAGAAAAACTTTATTTGGATGGCATTTTGGGTTTAGGAACAGTCTTAGGTGTTGTATTGAAGATTCCTCCTATCTATACTATTAGGACTTAGCCCCATGTTACCCTCTATAATTTTTTCCTTGTACGGGCTTGATGGGGTCTTCTCATCCTTCTTTTTATCACACATGGTTGTCTTCTTCCATTCAGGATGCACTTGGCTTCACTTCAAATGTGCTCAAGTACACTTCAATGCATTCCAATTTTCTTGGGTATTCTTAAGCTCTTTGGATGTGTTGTAGACTGACAAACCTCCACAAAATCCTGACTACTATAATGATTAATGACATTATAGTTTGTATGCAAAGGCCGCTTCTATCTTTGCAAGGTTATGTCCTCGCCATACGGGTGTCTTTGTCATCATATGATCTTTTGTCATATGATATTCTCATCATCCTATCCTACACCATGTGTCTATGTCAAAAGCCAACATGTGCTTCCATCACAAGCCACACCAGAGGATGTCCTGAGAAGAACATGAATGTTGTACAAGTACAGTTTTTTTGCTTGTTGTAGGTTTTTGAGTGTTGAATGCAATTCCCTATACTGTATACTTGGTTCCAAGGAGATAAATTCATCTATTCTATATTGTTCCGGGGTATCATGTCATTGTGAGTATAAAATCAGATATTTTAATAACAAGTGAAGGTGAGAAGAACATGAATATTCTACAAGTAGAGATTTTTGCTTGTTGCAGGTTTTTGAGTGTTGAAAGCAAATTCTTTATGCTATATACTTGGTTCCATGGAGATAAATTCATCCATTCTATATTTTTTAGTGGTATAATGTCATTGTGAGTAAAAAATCAGAAATTTAAATAACAAGTGAAGGTGGAGTTGTATGGCACTCCCAAGAGTTCAAGTCCGTTGAGAGATGGATTACTTTTGAAGCTCTTAGAAAGAATCAAGAAGAATTGGAAAAACAAGTCAGTCAGGCAAATGATGGTCCCACAAAATTGATTCTTGGAAAAATTCACCACCTTGAGGTTTGGCAAACCAATAAGCTTGGTCGGATGCAACTTGTGAGGTAGTTGTTATTTGTACAATGGAAAACAAGAGACTTCAACTCTCCAAGATTTCTTGAAGTTTATCTTTGTCAAGAGAAACTTTGAGTAGTACACACTTCTTTTAGCAAAGCTTAGTACCCGGTATAGAAATTGCATCAAATCTGTAGTGTAAGTGGAAAGAGAATTGGGTTTTTAGCAGAGCAAAGTTGGGAAAAAGAGTTTGATTGAGGCGTGTTTGCAACCGCCTCAATCCACGAAGTACATAATCTGTAGGATCTTTAGCACATGCATCTATTAATTTATAATAAGAATTGTATATAATGCTTGTTTGATGAAGGATTCTCCTTCTTTGTCACTAATATACAACAAAGGTTCTTGGTGAGTTTGTAGTGAGTTAAATCTCTTTTTTGCATGGTGATTCATCAAATCTTATAGCTCCAAGGTGGATATAGGAACTCAAGAGCACTTAATGATTTTCATATAGTGTATTCAAATGAATAGTCATAGTTTAACAATTTTATGGATTTGGATCTGTCATATTCAACTGTCCATGATAAGAGACAATAGATTACAAAAATTCACTTGCAAAAGAATAAATTGTGATATAAATAGAAGAGGATGTAGAACTGCACCAATGACTACATTATAAATTGAAGAGCAGATTGGAACCACACATGCTTTTATTAATTGACCACTTGTATAACTCTTTTCTCCAATTCATACAATGTACATCTAGAATTTTTTACATCATGTCCAAAAGAATCAAGCCAACCAACACTTTGACATGACAAGCAATGGCATCCACTCATCAATTTATGCTTTTTCTAGATGCATCTTGATTGGCTGTAATCATCTACTTCAATAGTTCTTGATCTAGTGGTGCTAGCACTCCAAAAGATTCTTGAGTTTCAACAAACGTAAGAATTTTCAATAAACTTTCCATTTCTATGTTGTTTAATTGTATTCTTGAGTGACAACAACACACTTATGGTTATCTTGTACAAGTTCATTGGCATGGCTGGCTATTGATATCAAGCTCTTTGCTACCTCGTCCAGGTTTTGATAATGGCTCTTTGATTTCCAGGAGCACCTAATCTGCTTAATCAATTTAATATGAAGATCTTTGGAAAATGTTGTCTTGATAAATTTAATTTGCTGCCCGGTTTCACCTCATAGTTGTAGTTGGAATTGATGATAATTCAACAAGGCCCTACTTGTACAGAAGATGATTGCACATCCTTCACCGTGCTTGAAAATAATTCATAAGAAACTTGATTGATTGTATACAACACAAATCCTACAACATAGAATCAGGCTTGAAGTGAATGTCTTGCAAGAGCAAGTAGGATAAGTCACATGATCATTGAGGTCTCAAAGAACAATAGTATGAACTATTCTACTACCCTCATATCTTTTTGCTTGCAATGTTTTAGTAGAAGGATTGGATTCCACAACATGGCAGATATATCCATTTGAGAGAATTAATTGTTCATGCCATAAGTGATCAACATACTTGCTCTAGGTTTTACCTTGCTGAACAAGAGTCTTGAGCTCATTTAATGCCAAAAACTCTTGATGTTGAATAATGCAAAACAGATGATCTGATATTTGGTGCAGGTTGAAATTCTTCAAGTTGTGTTTTGACTCTCCTTGATATTTGATAGGAGAATTAATGGACTCTCCTCTTTGACTTAGGACATGACCGGCAGTGAAGTGCTTTGCAATAAAGGTAATATAAACCTTTTCTTTCTTGGCCCATATCGACTTCATAATGTTTTATCCATCTTAAAGGTAAACTTGCCAATTAGAAAATATTCTTCTCTAATAATCTCCCAAATATGAGTCAAAAAGCATACTTTAAAGGAATGCCTTTTTTATCTCTCCCTTGTACGGCTTGATGGGGCCTTCCCATCCTTTGGGTTTCCTTTGCGGTCGCCTACTTCACTTTAGAAGAAGCATACCAAAGGCTAGCTAACTTGGATGTGGCACTATAAACAAAGTCAATGTCAGAGTCTTCCCAGATGTGGATGCAAGAGAACAACAATTCATATTACAATAGGGGGTTTCAGAAATAGGTTTGACGGATGTCTACGGGATAAATAACAAACTTCATAATAATTTTTAGTGAGCTTTGTAACAATACGAGATTGTAATAACTGAACGCTCTGTATCTTCAGTAAAGGGATATATTTAGCTAATTGCATTCATTTATAAAAATCAAATCATATGTTACGGATGTTTTGGAATGCCATAACTAAATAAATGATTGTCAGGAAGAATGACTTGTTTCCTCAAGAGGGTGGCCACGTAATCATTTAGTCATGTATTGATGATCTGGTTTTGTATTCAATATCCAAAATGGCCCCGCCCAACAATTCAAATTTGTAAACTGAAACTCACCACCCTCTGGAGCAAATGTTTGATTTGTCAAGCAAGTAACGGCGGTTTTGTAGTTTTGCATTGGTGTGGGAAATGATCAGCGCCCCCGTGCGGCAACCAAGAAATTGATTAGAGTGCGACGATTCTCACACTAGGAGTGCAACAAACTTTTTGCAATGGGAGATCAAGTACCACATTTTAGTGTAGGAGACTCCCTTATCAACGCTGATCCGGGACCTATTGTAGTACTCCAAGGACAAGAGAAGAGAAAAAAACACAGATTGCACACTCAAACATTCGATGCCCCAAAGGAGCACCTTCTCTTTATTATATAGACAAAGAGGATCTCCTCCAAGGAAGCTCCACCATGGGATTAAGGACACAGATAGGTGACATGTCAGCAAGCTCCAACCCTAGATGACATGTCTAGTCTAGGTCCTATCTGGTTGGTCAAACAAGCTTTGAGCAGAGGGAATCTTTTAGAGAATCTTCAAAGATTTCAGGCATATTTTGGTTCCTACTCTATTAGTAGAAGTCCCCTTTTGGTGATACCTCTTTCTGATCTGTTTAGTCCATCATGTGTAACATCCTTCCATATTTTACCAAACCAATTTTCACCTTTAAATCATATGTCTAGCTATTGGTTCTAAGGTTCTCAAGTCTATTTTGGTTTCTGCCCTATTAGTAGAATTACTCTTTTGGTGATACTTCTATCTTATCTATTTTGACCATCATGTATAACATCATTCTAGATGTTACCAAACCAAATTTCACATCTAGATCATATGGCTCGCTCTTGGTATTACAAACCTCCCTCCTTTTAAGACGCAATGTCCTCGTTGTGCAATTGTTGCTCAAATGCTTTGCACCAACATCGGTGCATGTGCCAACTTGGCAGCGGGCTCCTAGGTTGCTTCATAGAGGGGGTAACCTTTCCATTGTACTAGATAGTCCACCCACGGATAGCGAGTACCACACATGCATTTTTGGAGAATCCGCTCCACTTCATATTCCTCTGTGCCATCAATGAGTGTCGGACAAGGTCAAATGTCTTATGTGCAATGACCCTGGCCTGATTGGGGAGCATATCTGCATAGTAGAGAGACATGGAACACTAGATGGATCTTCATGTGTGGTGGTAGCTCAAGGTGATAGGCCACAATGCCGATGCGACGAAGAATCGAGAAAGGCCCAATAAAACGAGGTCTGAGCTTACAAGGTCCAACTAATGTGAGGTTGGTTGTTGATAGCCACACTTGATCCCTAACATTGAACTCCATGTGCCTACGGTATGCATCAGCATACTGTTTCTATCAATTTTGCGCAATCTGTAATCTGTGCTTGGCGCTCTTCACACCTTGTTGCATTCTAGAAATAAATGTGTTGACTACATCAACCTTGGTAGCCACTGGATGGATCTTCATCAAGCTAGAAGGTGTGAAGGGATGTTCACCATACATGAGGAAGAACGGAGTGACCTGAGTGGATGCATTCACTGAATTGTTGTAAGCGAATTCCACCAATGGGAGTAGGGTGTCCCACCTCTCTTGCTCTTCTAAGGTGAAGCTGCATAACATGTTTTCAATCGTGCGATTAGCCCACTCTATTTGGCCATCTGTTTTTGGGTGGTAAGCTGTGGACATGGCCAACTTGGTTTTGAAGAAACAAAAGAGTGTTCGCCAAAACAAATTGGTGAATTGGGTGCCTCTATCAATGATGAGTACTCCAGACAAGCCATGGTGAGCAAAGATTGCATCTAAGTAATAATTGAGCTAGTTGTGGAGCGGTGTAATACTCCCAGGATAAGAGAAGAGAGAAAACACAGATTGCACACTCAAACAACCAATGCTCCAAGGGAGCACCTTCTCTTTATTATATAGACAAAGAGATCTCCTCCAAGGAAGCTCCACCATAGGATTAGGGGCACAGATAGGTGACATGTCAGCAAGCTCCACCCTTGGATTACTTACTTGGATGGGTGACATGTCTGGTCTAGGTCCTATCTGGTTGGTCAAACAAGCTTTGACCGGAGGGAATCTTTTAGGGAATCTTCTTGTAGGAATCTCAGAATCACGTGAGTAAGGTACCATTGGAAAGCTCTCGATGAGACAAAGCCCGGGTAAGGGAAGGCCAACCTTTCCTCAGTTGGGGGGGGGGGAGAATCTGCACATTTTCGAGGCCTAATTCATCCGTTTAGGCCTCTGAAATTGCCTTCAAAGATTTAAGGCATATTTTGGTTTCTACTCTATTAGTAGAAGTCCCATTTTGGTAATACCTATTTCTAATCTGTTTAGTCCATCATGTGTAACATCCTTCCAGATGTTACCAAACCAATTTTCACCTTTAAGTCAAATGTCTAGCTATTGGTTCTAAGGTTCTCAAGTTTATTTCGGTTTCTGCCCTATTTGTAGAAGTACTCTTTTGGTGATACTTCTATCTTATCTATTTTGACCATCATGTATAACATCATTCTAGATGTTACCAAACCGAATTTCACATCTAGATCATATGGCTAGCTCTTGGTATTACAAGCGGTCACCTCCTTGGTGATAAGGCGTACATGAATCATTTTGTTGAGCCGGTCCACAAAGACCACAATGGAGTCAAACCCGGAGGTGGTCTTGGGTAATTCACAGACGAGATCCATACTCACTTGTTCTCAATGTTGGGTAGGAGTGGAAAGAGGTTGAAAGAGCCCTGCAGGAGCTTGATTATAAGCTTTGTTCTGTTGACAAAGTAGGCAGCTATGCACATAGTCCATCACGTCGTTGCTCATCTTGAGCCGTTGCTCATCATGGTAATGGCGCTTGATTGCATCCAAGGTCTTGTTCACTCCGACATGAGCTGCAATGGCCGAATCATGACATTCCGCTAGAATGGTGGTGCATAATTTTGGGACATTTGGGATCCATAATCTGCCATCCCGAAAGGTGAGTCCTTGGGTGCTGGTGACACCTTTGGATGATTGTGCTTCTACAATCTGTGGATCAGTTTTTGTAGCAACCAGAATTCAGGGTTAATCTTAACCTCTACCACCAAGTTGTTTGCCATTGGCATGCGCATGAATGCATCTACAAGTTGCTTCTTACCTTCCACATAGGTGATTGTCATGTTGAAGCTTTGTTGCCACTCTGCCCACCAAATTTGGTGACGAGATAGATCCTTTTGCATCTCGAGGTAGACTAGAGGTTTGTGGTCTGTCTCTACTACAAATGTCTTCTCGCCTAGGTAGTGCTTCCAATGCTTGGTTGCTAGAACGATGGCCAGCTCTTCTCGTTCTGTGGTGTGGTAGTTACGCTCTGTTGGTAACAACTTTCAAGAGAAATATGCAATTGGATGCCATCCGTCATGCCACTCTTGTTGTAGGACTGCTCCCATTCCTACGCCTGATGCATCTATAGCTAACTTGATTGGATGTTTTGGGTCATACCACTTCAAGATTGGTGCATGTAGCAAGGCGGCCTTCAATTCTTCAAAGGCCAACTCTTGTGTAGTTCCCCATGTCCACTTCTTCCCCTTGTCAAGTAGTGTCGTTAAAGGCTGTGCAACCTTGGAGAAGTCCTTGACAAATCTATGATAGAATCCCGTCAACCCCAAGAAGCTCTTAAGTTGAGTCTGATCTTCTGGGGCACTCCATTTTTGAATGACCTCTATTTTATATGTCAATACTTGAATGCCCTCTGTACTTACTCTATGCCCCAAGTAGTCTACTTCAGACTTGCCAAACTCACACTTTGAGATTTTAGTGTACAATTGATTTTGTCTTAGAATCTGGAGGACCTCTCGTAGATGTTGTTTGTGTTCTATGATCGTGCTACTATATACTAAGATATCATCCAAGAAGACGATAATAGACTTATCCAAGTATGGACAAAATATGTCATTCATTAGACTCATGAAAGTCGCAAGTGCATTGGTGAGACCAAAAGGCATCACAAGATACTCAAAGTGGCCATACCTGGTTCAAAAGGCAGTTTTGTACACATCTTCCTCTGCAATTTGGATTTGATTGTAACCGCTCCGCAAGTCCAATTTGGTGAAGTATCTTGCTCCATGGAGTTGATCAAACAGGTCATCCATGCGAGGTAAGGGGTATTTGTTCTTCACTGTTTGTAGATTGAGACCACGATAGTCAATGCACATGCGCATTGTACCATCCTTCTTCTTCATAAACAAGACACGGGCCCCATATGGTGATACGCTAGGTTAGATGAACCCTTTATGTAGCATCTCCTCAATTTGAGTCTTACATTCCTCCAACTCATGAGGTGATAGGCAATATGGGGCCTTACCAAGGAGGTGTCTTCCCCGAGAGTGTCTCAATTTTGTGATCTATTTGCCTTTTTGGTGGTAATCCTAAGGGTAGATCATCGGGAAAGACATCTTGAAACTCATCCACCACATCCTTCAATTTCTCAAGAATTTGTCCATCAAGTTGTGCACTCTGGACTTCTCTTATTAGACCCATAAAACATCTATTGGTCTTACAGACAGTTGCCGTCCCTATGACATATAAAGGTAGTTTCTGCCTGTGTGATTTTTTTTAACCCCAATGATTGACCATTGGTTGGTTCTCACTACTTTCTTCCTCCAATCTACCATAGGGTTGTACTGCTTCCTCCATGGCATGCCTAAAATTGCATCATAACGAGCTAACTATATCACTCGCCACTCAATTGCTTCATGATATTCTCCTACAGAGAGGGTTACCCGTCTAGGTAATGATTCAATCCTCTCTATTTGCCCATTTGGTAACTCTACTTCTTCACTCCCATCTCTCTCTAGGTCCATTCCCAATCTTATTGCAATAGAGGGAGACAAGAAATTCTCTGTTGCTCCCGGATCTATTAATACTCTCACTTGATTACCTTCTAGGATTCCATTCACGAAAATCAATTGTGAGGTTGCCTTTCGGGATCTTTGCGCATTCTTCTTCTTCCTTCCCTTGCTTCTTTGCTTCCTTATTGAGCCAATAAGGCTGCAAGGTGCATTTACTGGCAATCTTTGTTTTCCGAAGTGATTTCTACCTCCTCTTCTTCAATGTGCCTCTCCATGTTGTTCAAAGATTGCCTGTACGAAGGCCAAGGGCCTCTAGGGAAACGAGTGCAATAGTTGGTAGATATGTGCTCAATACGGCCACAATTGTAATAATGGCATTATTCTCCTCGAGTCCCTTCTCCTCGTGGGACTCCATCTCTTTGTTCTTCTACCCGTCCCCGCTCCCCTTGAAGCGGTAATGCTCCTCGATCCCGGAATCGAAGGTTGCCCAATTCCATCGGTACTGGTCCCCATGTGTGGCATTTCTGCCCGATAATGTTGAGGTGGAACTACTCCTTCACCTCCACCTAATGCTCCTGCTATTCTCTACACACAAGCAATGGCTTCAAATACCGTGCGAGGATTTTGCACCATGACTTCTTGGCGAATTCGCTCTTTCAACCCTCGTTTGAAATTATCGAGAGCCTGTACTGGACTCATGTTGGTAATTGCAACTTGTAGATCCAAAAATACCTCCACATACTCTTGTACGCTATTCTTTTGTCTCAATCCCCATAGTCGGGTTTGAGCCATTTGCACAAAATCCACCGATTGGAAATTCTTCAACAGTCCTTCTTGCATTATTGTTCATGTGACCTCCCTTCTCTTTGCCAGCATGGATCATTCCCAAGCATCATACCATGTGAGGGCTTTATCGGTCAAGTATCCACATGCAAACACGCTTGCAGCATGCTCTGTGATCTCTGTTGAGAACAATCTGAAATATCAATTCATTCTTGAGATCCAATTTTCCACTACTCCCATCATACGCTGCCCCTTGTAAGGCTCAATGTTGCAGGTCTTCTTCATCCAGAGTAGCAATGTGGCTTCATCGTTGATAGGGTTCGTAGGCACGGGTGCCTCTCCAAGTACTTCAGTCACAGGTATTGGGTTTGGAGATGTCTCTTCTTCTTGCATGGCTTAATCATTCCTGAGAATCTGCACTTGACTTTGTAATGTCTCTATGGTCATCTTAATCTCTTGAAATTCATTCAACATGCCTTGCATTCCTTGCACCAACTCTTGCAATTGCGGATCCATGGTTCTTGCAACACTCAATTGCTAATGTCTACTTCAATAAAGAATCAATATAATCACTCTGGAAGGCGCACAAACTATTGGAACTACCATTGGGACCTCAGAAGCTATCACTCATTGAGAATACTCCTCACCAAAATTTATAACCACCAAATCTCTGAACATCACTTTCGGCCTCACTACATAATGGATTTCTACTTGAGTGTTGAAAGGGAGAGGATTTGGAATATTCATATCCATATTATCATAATAGAATGTAGATTGTCAAATCCCACTCTCTGTCATATATCACCACAGGTAGAATCACCGGGTTTGGTGAGTTCATCACTTTGTCCATGAATTCTACACCAAAGTGATAAACTAGCGATACCCTCATCTGCTCACGCTAGATGTACATAACCTTGATGTGGAATGGGTTTGAGAATTGAAAGCTAGGTGCGGGAAATTGTCCTCCGGTGCATCCATCCCATCCGCTCTCTAAAGTCCTTTCTAAGTCTAGCGATTACTCTATGTTCTCCACCTCAAATTACTCAATTTTAGTAGTTCATGCTATTCCAAGAGGGGTGATCCACTCTCTTGGATTAAAACACTCGCTCTGATACCATTGTAATACTCCGAGGACAAGAGAAGAGAGAAAAACACAGATTGCACACTCAAACATTCTATGCCCCAAAGGAGCACCTTCTGTTTATTATATAGACAAAGAGGATCTCCTCCAAAGAAGCTCCACTATAGGATTAAGGACACAGATAGGTGACATGTCAGCAAGCTCCACCCTTGGATTACTTACTTGGATGGGTGACATGTTTGGTCTAGGTCCTATCTGGTTGGTCAAACAAGCTTTGACCGAAGGGAATCTTTTAGGGAATCTTCCTGTAGGAATCTCAGAATCACATGAGTAAGGTACCATTGGAAAGCTCTGGATGAGACAAAGCAAGGGGGAGGGAAGGCCAGCTTTTCCTTTGTTGAAAGGGGAATGTGGACATTTTTTAGGCCTAATTCATCCGTTTAGGCCTCCGAAATTGCCTTCAAAGATTTCAGGTATATTTCGGTTCCTACTCTATTAGTAGAAGTCCCCTTTTGGTGATACCTCTTTCTGATCTGTTTAGTCCATCATGTGAGACATCCTTCCATATTTTACCAAACCAATTCTCACCTTTAAATCATATGTCTAGCTATTGGTTCTAAGGTTCTCAAGTCTATTTTGGTTTCTGCCCTATTAGTAGAAGTACTCTTTTGGTGATACTTCTATCTTATCTATTTTGACCATCATTTATAACATCATTCAAGATGTTACCAAACCAAATTTCACATCTAGATCATATGGCTTGCTCTTGGTATTACACCTATAGAGTCATCTTTGGATTCACAATCTCAACAGCCATTAGGGAAATTTGGAGACTTGTTGAGGATGGCTTCTTTTGTGTTTGGCCAAACCAAGGAAGATGAACGATTTTGCATGGAAACACACCATTACAGCCAAATACTGGATTATTTGGAGGACCCGAGCATTTTGCACAGATTCATGGTGGGAATTGCAAAAAGCCCATTCAGAAATCGACCCCATTTAGTTTCATGGCAACCTTTTTGATTAGAGAGGGTATCGGATTTCCTACTTCTATGACAAGTGACGGATTTTACAAGAAATGGTTCCGGTACATGAAACAGTACAAAGAAACTCAGGAGCTTAAGAACAAGGTTACGGGAGAAGGGCTCACCGAGAAGGAATATGGCAAAGGGTGGAAAAATATAGAAGATAAATTGAATGGAATGTGCCCTCATTTTGCAAGAATGGAAGCCATGTTTGGGAGCAGAGTGAACATAAGTCCACCGGCAATGGTAAGTTTAGGAGATTGTAATCCTAATTTGAGCGAGATTTGCGAGGCTGGCAAGGAGGAGGTCCATGAAGGTGCGCAGGAGTGCTCCCAATTCTCATCTCCTCCAGAGGTGGTGCTCCTTGACTCGGGCCCTGTGTTGGTCACAAACACCCAAGGGGTGGAAAGTTTAGCAAGTGGCATGGAGAATGGAATCCTATCACTAGAAGATGAGTCTCCATTTGTTCCACCGATCAAGGACTCGCCTTTCATTACACCACCATCGCCTTTAATTTCTACAAGAGATGGATCCGATTGTGCAGACCAAGAAGAGGAACGTGACCCAAAGAGGAGGAAAGGTGGAATATCTGCAAGTAAGGTACCCAAGTTTTCACCTAGTATGTCATTGTCTCATGATTTAGCAAAAATTACCATGTTAAAGGCATATAGTATAGAATCCAGAGAGAGGTCATGACTAGCTGAACTAGAAGCCACCAACATGAGGAAGAGAGAGAAAACAATGATGAGAATGGAAGCAGAGTGCGTTAGATTAGAGACAAAGAAGATGAAAATTGAAATAGAGAAAAAATTGAGTGTAGATAAAAGGAAAGCTAGGGCAGACAAACACAAATTTAAGGAGAAGAGTTTAGAATCAAAGCGCACTCATGAAATCAAAATGAGTCTCATACAAGCAGGGAAAACTTTTGAGGAAATAAGTAACTATTTTAAAGTGCTCACTCAGGTTCAACGTCCATCATACTCTACTGATAGTGAATAGTATACCACCATGTAACCTTTATTATGATTATAATAAAGATGAGTTATGGAAACTTGATAAATGCTTCTAGTATCTGCCTGATGTAGCTTGTTACCATTCAGTTCCTCACAAGTTTTTGTTTTTGATGTTGTCTTTACCACTCCGTTCCTGTCATGTCTTTCTTGCACAATAAGCCCAAGATGCCGCTAGTTGACATTCATAGCCGCCCAAAAGTCTCTCTTGCCGCTAGTCACCGCTTGTTGCCGCTCAATCCAATACAACACAGAAAACAAAATAAAGGCAAGCAAGTTGTTTAGGGTGCTTGTGGGCGCTCATCGCCGCTCATAGGCGCTCATAGAAGGGATTGAGCACTAATAGTCGCTCGTGGTCGCTGGGTGGCCACTAGGTAGGTGCCAGTTGATGCTCATGGCCATTGGGTGGCGCTCGACAATGCTGCGAAAAGCCTCATGAAGTCGGTATGCGCTTGTCAGTGCTTGACAGACATGGATTTTTGGCTTGTAGTCACTCGGAGGCGCTCGTTGGCACGCGTAGACGCTAAGGGCCACTCGTGATGTGTTTAGGGTTGAGTGTTTAAAGGGAAATGGCACCCATATTTGTAAGGTGGTGACACGTTGGATACAAAAGGCACAATTCAAAATTTAGCATATGAAAATACAAGACTTAGACCACATTGAGAGTTCAATATGAGATATGAATATGTATGATAATATGAGTTCAATATGAATATGAGAGTTCACAAGTGTAAACTAAAACATAAATGTATACATGGGGAGAAATGAACATAATATGTATATAAATAGGGAGCCAATAGAACCTAAACCTATGACTATGGAGGTCGAGGATGTGAAGAAGAAGAGGGAGATGCACTCTGGTGTCTAAGTGCTACTACTGCATCCTCAAGTCTACGACGGTATACATGATGTTGAATCCTAAATGGACTCAATGACCACCATAGGGGCCACTCGCTCTCATCCAAGTCTCGATGCATGATACCACTAGCAAGAAGAGGATAAAGGTCACAACTATAAGAACTCAATCTACCTGATGTCCACTCCTCTTCTGCCCAACTAATAGCAGGCCTATTGTCATGGACAAATCTGTCCAAAGCACTCATCAAAGGGTCAAATGACCAAGTGTATGATGCTCTATGTACCCTAAAAGGATGGAAGTGGGTAGGATGGATAGCACCATGTGGATGGTTCCTATAATAAGAGAGTACATAACTATCTATGATCAAAAGATCACAAAGAGGTAAACCTAATGAAGTCAGATGCTCATATGATCTAACTCTAAGTCCTCTGAACTCTGAATCTTGCTGTATATCTGTAGAGCACAAACATGCTATGAGGCGAGACCCAGTGTGAACTCCCTCAGGGAGTTCAGACCACTGCCACATGCTCTATAGCAACCACTCCACTCTATCCGGAGTAAGATCTATCCACAAGATAACCTCAAAGCGTAGCAAACAAAACTGGATTGAAATGGCAAACACCAGGATGGGCCACCCACCCTACAGGCCCGGACTATGTGTGAGGAAACCAACCATGCATAGTTGTCCTGCTCTCCCATGCATGGAAACCAATAGGACCACGAATCCATAATGAACACATACAAGTAACATCCACAATAATAATCTTCTTCCGTAGGAAGCGGGGGAAGAGGATACATGGAATATACTCTCTTGATAGACGAATCCTCTCTCTAAACTCAGTCTAAGTGCCCTGAGTCTCCACACTATGAGGTAACACATGGGTGGCATCAGTTTGGGTCTGCATCTCATGATGAGTATGGGTCTCGCGAGCAATAATACGTAGTTTGGGTCCAAGATAAGCCACACGAGCCCTCAAATGAGCTAGACTAATCTCACTCTCCTCTACATGAGCTCTCATCTGAGCTAGACTACTCTTGCTCTCCTCTACCTGAACATGTGCACTCTCACACCTCTCCATAGCATATGCTAACTCTTGTGCCTGATTATGTAATTGGAGCTTGTAACACTTTGCCATGGCAGTGGCACCTAGTATATCCATGTCCAAGTCACCTAATCTCTGCTCTCTCTCCATTTCAGAAGTAAGCAAGGTCAGATGCCTCTCCTCCTTTGCAGCAAGTAAATCCTCTTGCTCACAAAGGAGTCTCTCTTGCTCTAGCACTAATCTTTCTCTCTCCTCTACACTTTCCAATCTACTCTCACACTCAAGCACTAATCTCTCTCTCCTCTACACTCTCCAGTCTACTCTCACGCTCAAGGAGATTTCTCTCTCTACACTCAGCCACTTGAACACAATCATCTAAAATGCGAGTGATGTCAACTGAACAGGAAGGAGGTGAAGGTACTCTAAAATGCATGGGGTCACCAACTCCCTCCACAGATGGAGGAAGTGGTGAAGGGGAAGAAGAGTGAAAAGGAGCTATCTCAACAAAGGGTAAGGGATGTGTCTCAACACGAATCTATTGAACACCTGTTCACAAGTGGTACATTTAGTTATCCATCAAGTACAAATTCATATTTGAATATACAAATATACAAGTTCACAAAATCATTAATTCAAGCTTCTTAAATGAACTCATTTATTAAATCCGGTAATGGTATATAAAAAAGAACTTTGTATGTTTTCCAACATACAAAATATATGACAATATATATATATATATATATATAAAAACTCAAACCTAATCAATCACTCACCATCCTCATTCTCTCCCTCATCCTCCCCATCATCAGTAGTCTCTTCCTCATCCGAGCTATCTGCATCCTCATGATCATCACCATGCTCTCCCTCGTGTATAATCTCCTCCTCTCCATCACTCAAGTACATCACGTCCTCCTCTAGAATGAAACCTCTCTCCACAAAGAGATGCGTGAGTATATGTCCAAGGAAGGTGACTCTAAACCTATGCCCCTTAGGACTCATCACTTGGCTTTGCAAACTCCCTACCTCCGCAATGATAGCTCTAAAAGCTAACTCTCCCCAATCATAATCCTCCACACCAAATCTCCTCAACTTGGTCTTGGTGTTGAGTACCAAATGCCCATGTACAATCTTGGGCCTAATAGTGGGTGCAACTAGTGCACCCATCAATTGGAAGAAAGCTCTTAATGCAGGATATACACATTGCCTTGCAATATATCTTTTTGCAACCCTGTTCCTTTGTGGAAACCAATCTAAGACAATTGTGTAAGGAACTGTCTCCTCCATCTTGGTGTTCTCCCCCTGGGCATGGCAAATGCATCTCTAACTATATTTGCAGTCAATTGAAACTGCCTACTTCTTACCAAACCTGTGCAAGAGACCTTGTCCCATGAACTCACAAACTTTGTACATGGAATGACCTGCACAACCCACCAAAAATTTTAGCTCAAACTTCTATCACAAGGACTCAAACTCATGGTGGCACTGAGTGCCGCTAGAAGGCACTCGCGCACAGTCTAAATAAATTGAGAAATCGCGGAGTGTCGCTAGTTGCCACCGGTAGCCGCTAGGAGCCACAATCAAGGGACACGCGACGACGCAAGGGGGCACTCCCGACCACTGGTGGTGCCCGTAGAGCACCATGAGGACGCTTGAGGCCCCGTAGGGGCGCCTGTGGATGCTGCCCATAGGCACAGGTCTGCTGGATGGCACTGCGGGACAATGTGGGGTTAAGCTAGGAACCGTGCGGAGGCGCTGGGTGCCGCACGAGGTCCCAGGAAGACGCTTGCGTGAGGGGTTAACGGGATGGAGATGCCGCTAGAAGATGCTTGTTGGCGCTGCGGGACATGGAGAGCTGCGAGTATGTCTGCACAGCCCTGGGGGAGCGTTGGGTGCCGCGGAGGGGTGTTGGGTGGCACGCGGGGAAGGTGCTCGTGTGCATGGGTTTAGGGTTCGAGATGGCACTGGATGGCATGGGGGGATGCTAGGTGGCGCTGTGGGATAGGCTGGGAGGCGCTGATGATTTGAAAGCAATTTTTGGAAGTAAAATGAATATGTCAAGATAGATTGAAAAGAAAAGAATGAGGAATGTTTGAAAAGTACCTTTGGCCGTGGATAGTGAAGTCCAAGAGTTATTTTCAGCCCCATTACATCTAGATAGACCTCCTGAATTCCCAAAACAGAAATTCAAACTTGATGTTTGTCCAGCCAGCACCACTTGATGAAATTGGTTGGGTGTTGAATGGTTTGGAATGCAATGAGCCAATCTCCTTCCTGAGTATTTCTCATGTTGGGCCCGTCAACTATCTTTTCATATCCCTAGATTTCTGCCATGGTTGAAAATGAATGTGCTCTTGAACTTTTTTTCTCTCCTCTCAATCACTCCTTGTTGCTTCTCGAGTTGTGCTTCAGCCAGCCAGTTTGCCTCTTTCCTTCCCCAGTCTCAAAATGTCTCACCCGCACACACCCTGCCTCACAAAATGACTCTCAAAATGACCCTCCAGCACACCCTTTGCCTCACAAAATGACCCTCAAAATCACCCTTTCTCCTTTTAAGTACTCACTCGCAAAATTTTGCTTCCAACACCCCACACACTCAAGAATAAACCTTTCAAATGATAGGAATGGAAAAGAACACAAGTTTATATAACCTAGGCTGTCAAAAAAAACTCAATCCCAAACATACTAAAATGTACACTTTGGAAGCAAAATTGCATTTTTTCAACAGAAGAACCCAAATCCCGAGCGGTAACATGCTACACTCCACGTTGCCAACCAGCGCAGCCAAGCATCGCATAATTCACGCAGCACCTACCGGTGCCTACCAGCACCCACCACCAGTGCCTACCAATGCCTATGAGTGCATGTAATATGTGGTGCGCTCCAAGCGTCAGCCAGTGTCTACGAGCGCCACTCTTGATTAATTTTTTAAGTTTGTGAGCAACACCCGGCGTCTACGAGAGTCATCTCCCGGTGTATGCAACATCGGCTCATTTTTTTCCAAGTGCATGTAAGTGTCAACGAGGACTTACAAATGTATAGATTAAGCTTCATAGAATTATTTTTGCATCCACATGATGTTCTTATCACAATATTACATCAAGATACACTCATGGTCTAAGAAAAAGACTCCTGGTTTAAGTTACGAGACTATGAAATATGAGATGAATACTGAGAATATATATTTTATTATATGGAATCTCAATCAATCAATTGAGTATATCATCATTGTTATAATCAAGGCAATGTTGCATCACTCTTGATCTACTTTCTTCTCTACCAAGTTCTATACCCTGAAATGACATTTCTGAATCTCTTTGAGTCTCCTCTATAAATCTGCCATTGTCCTCTGACCAAAGGTCAGACCTATTGATTAAAAAATTATGTAAAATAATACACACCAATATCCACTTTAACAAATAAGCATTTCTACTATTGTCTTTCAGTTGCACTCTTAGCTCACAAAGAGAATGTCATCTAGCTTTCAATACTCCTATACAATGCTCATTTATCACTCTTGCCTTTGCTAAATATTTATTGAACTCTTGCTTGTCTTCTAAGCAAGCCTGCTTGAAAGCGGGTACTAGGTGATGCATGGGTACATAACCCAAATCACCTAAAAGGTACTCCTTTGCCTCAAAAGTGCGACACCTCCTTCTTTAGTTCAAATCATTCCATAGTGACGATTTTTTCAAACAAGTCATATGATGACATGACCCTGGCATTCCTGCAAATAAGAAAAGGCCATAATTTTAGTAAACTAAACAAACAGGATCACCAATGTATTGAAAAAATACATAATAAAATAACACATAACATAAACCATACCTCCGGAGAAATGTATAACTCTTCTTTTATCATCACAAATAACTTGGCCGTTTATAGAATACGAACCCTTGCGGCTGAAATATATTTCCCTATCCACAGTTGGTCGGGCTGCAAGAGGAAACAATGTGCTATCTACCAAACGAACACAACCGGGAAAACCTTTCAGTGCAAAAACAGTGGATATCCTTTTCCTCTCCTCGAGTTTGGGCCAAGCAACTTGACTCCTCATCACATCTAATATGGCTGTCATAACTCTATCAGTAAAAGCAATTGTTGAACCAGCACTAATGCCCCAAATATTTAAACCCCGTGCAACACAAGCTCCATTGCCGTGATGCCCAAATGTATCCAATGTTAGGGCAACTTGGATCCACACGGGTGTTTGCTTTCTTCGGTACCTTTTCTCAAAAATCGGGTGAGTCTTAATCAAATCAACTAATGTTGAAAAAGAATCCTCATCCATTCTAGTAAGCTGGCAAAAGGCCTTAGTATCTAGATTTCTAAAATACTCCTTCACAAAATCTCTACTACGAGGGTAAGTAACACTGGGTTCCAAGTATCGATAAGTATGTGCATACTCTCATCCACTAATAAAACATTCTAGCATATCTAAATCTCCTCCTAATTCATCATCTTCATCTTCTAATCCTGGTAGCGATATCTTCAAATCTAACCGAATCATCCATTGAATATATTTTCTAATATTTCTGGTTAGTTCTAAACGAGTGCTCCCTCTGGGCATGAAAAAACTCTATTTTTAATCACCACTGAAAACTCCTTATCCACGAAAGGGATCTCTCTTCTCCGCAAAGTGCATCTCCCTCTCCCTGTGAAATTTCAGCAAACAGACATCTCTGTGTACAATTAAACAATCTGTGCAATTCCATTCTGTAACAAGAAAACAAATTCATGAATTTCATTTCATTACTCAAGAGGAAGAAAGGTATACATTTCATACTCGTACAAAAGATAATTTTTAAAATAATGAAATCGAGAGTAACACTTCAAACAAAATCACTCCTCACTCTAACCTTCTCACGGGGCTTGCACTCAAATCTTCCCACTCCAAATCTGCTATGGTCTCTCAAATCTTCATCAGTGGTCAATTGTCACATCCTCTCAAATCTTTCCACTCATGGTCCTTCCAATCTTCCTCGGTATAAATTTGCCCAGTTGCCGCTCGTCATTTTGTTTCCATGGGTGTTCTCGAACATTCCTAGATGCACCGGATGCTCCTTTTGGTGGCCGTCACTTTCACTCTAATCCTAAACAAAAACTTAATTAACCCTAATGTGCAATCAATACACTACGGAATGATAACGGAAAATTCCTTCTCCCTTATTTTCTATGAACCACCTCATACGAAATGTGCTAATAATAAGGAACTTGGCCCCAACTCCGCAACATTACCATTTCTACCTCCCCATCACACACCGTACCCATTTAGTCCCCGCTAATTTATATGAAAATTCCCCATCACACACCATACCCATTTAGTCCCCGCTAATCTATATGAAAACTCCCCATCACACACCGTACCCATTTAGTCCCCGCTAATCTATATGAAAACTCCACATCACACACCGTACCCATTTAGTCCCCGCTAATCTATATGAAAAATTTAGAAACTTTGTAAAACTATTTCTGAAACCCCCTAATATCCTCGCACACAACAAACTGACCCACTACGCAGAGAATTAATTACGTGGAACGTTAAGTGATAAACTAGCACCGAGACGTATGTGACAGAACTGCCACTTGATGACAAGGACGATGAGTGCGACAGAACCGTGGACTGATAACAAGGATACCGCATGGTGAGGACTAAAACGGGATCCGGTTTGTATGCCGCAAAATGTCTTAGACACACATCAGATGGCTCGCCCGAACCAAAGGGCTGCACTGCGTACTTCGAAGGAGACATACACACGTTTCACTTAAACTTGTCACCGCCCACAAGTGAACCAACTGATGGTTATCGCTGAAGTTCTACGTTGCTTTGCTATGTTCAATTCACGGTGCTACCGTTGAAAATACATTATTTGAAGATGGTGATGGAGCAAATCGACCTGACGCATCATCAATTGGTATTTCGTATCCACAATCATAAATATATGAATGTACGCGGCTTATCTTGAGCGTTTGAAACAGGAACTTTAGAAGTAGTCTACGTTGATCTGATATGAAGAGCGATCCGTAACCCAAATCATGAATCTCAGAACGAACTCGGCTGCATCTTGAACATTCGCAGCAAGAACGTGAGAAGTAGTCTATGTTGATCTGACAGGAAGTGTGATCTTAATGTGAGAAGTTGTCTACACAGACCGGTCAAAGGAAGTGATAAGAATTACGGTAATGATAAGAATCAAAGAGCAGGTAGGGCAGAATGTGATGCAAATTCGAACACCACTGGGTACCAGGATCGGGTGCATTTCTTTCATTCTCTAATACGCCGGACTGCTGAGATTAAGCTCTGATGCTTGTGGGGCAAGATGTGCCTCGCGTTAACGGACATGTTTGCAAGTTCGCCTCTGGATTTTAAGTCTTTCATGCATACCATGTAACCGTCCTGCTCTGCTTCTATGTTTGTTATGTGACTTCTTTCTTGGATTAGTTGACGCGTCCTTGGCTTCAAGACTAAGACTACGGTTTCTATTGTATAGCGTTGCTCAGACATCAGATGTCAACTTCGTCGTAGCAAATAATCCTCTAGCATGTGGGAATGAATGCATTTTGATTGTGAATTTTGAGATGTTCTTACTTGGGGTCTACTTGTCTTATGGATCCATCTTCTTGTTTGTTCAAACGAGTTAAACTACAAAATTTCTTATTCTTTCGAAAAGTAAGAGAATTTATAAAACTAGATCCAAACTCACTTTCCATGTGCAGTCCACATGGATAGGTGCAAGTTGCAATAGTGCAACTCTTCATGAATGCAATAAGTTTTGCAAGAGGAGAATCCATTTCGAAGTGCAATAAATTCCGAGAACATTTTCACTGCAGAAAATTCCCCGAGTGCGATGAACTTCCAATACATGGTAATTTAGGGTCGTCGGGTCATGGTGTGGATGTAAGAATACCAGCTCACGACAAGATCTACTCATATTCATCTTTTGATTAGCTTCTAGGACTCAACTACTGATTGACATGGTTTGTGTGAGTCTAAGTTCTGCTCACGAGAGAAATTTAAATTCGAGTGGAAAACAATCTTGTGATCGTATTGCGCAAGACTGATGATATATTTAGAGAAAATTTATACTATTGCAAAGAAAGTCACAAATTAATAGTTTACGAGTTTGCAAAACAAAATTTGATTCAACTAGAAAGATGTTATTCATGTAAAATGATAAGAACCCCACAATTATAGAGAAAAAACCGAAATACCTTAGCTACAGATAAATCGTAAAATTGTGAGGAAAATCACCACTTACACAGTTTTTAGGATCTTGAAAAACGAACGTTAATTGATCGACAACCATAAAATCATTAAAAGTGAATGAAGGTTCCTATATTCCTTTGGTGGATGAATGATTCCCAACATATGTTTAACATCCGAAGGAAGAAAACTTGGCATCCTTCCTTGAATTGCTTATGATGAAAATTAAGATTTTAATTCCTTGAGCTGTCTGGTGTGCAGCTAGGAAAGTTGTGTAACTACAAAGGTAAATAAGTAGGTAAAAGACGACCGCGTAGGAAGAACGAAGGGGGGGAAGACCCCATCAAGCCATACAATGGAGAGAAAAAAAAGGTAACATGGGGCTAAGCCCCAACAGAGTCTATATGAGAAATATGCCCTACCGCACCTAAGATATCAGAGCTATGCAAATCGTTCTATCTACACATAACTGGAGCATCCTAAGAAACATCACCTTATATGACTGCTTTCCTATGGATTGCACCCGCTATTGCACTCTGTAGAGCAATGGACACACATTGTCTAAAATATATAACTCCAAGTCTAGAGGAACAAAGAGTTAACCTTGTTGCATACCCCTATACTTGGAGACCTTGCTACCTGTTGCTGCAGTCGCCGCCTATCCAAGGGATGGGTAATCACTCCCTCTGAAACTGTATCTTGCGTAAAGTCCGTAATCACGACCTCTGCTGTTATCACTTGATCATCTCTGACCAAGTATAAGTATACACTGACATGTATTGTCTGCAAAGCATATGAACTCTCTCTCCAAACCAAGTATACACTCTCTCTCATGCCAGACCTTGCTACCTGTTGCTGCAGTCGCCGCCTATCCAAGGGATGGGTAATCATTCCCTCCGAAACTGTATCTTGCGTAAAGTCCATAATCACTACCTCTGCTATTATCACTTGATCATCTCTTACCAAGTATAAGTATGCACTGACATGTATTGTCTGCAAAGCATATGAACTCTCTCTCCAAGCCAAGTATACACTCTCTCTCTTGTCAGAGCAAACACCCTTTCCCTAATGACATCATGGGTAACTATCTTTTTTGTTTTACAACAGAATATTGTGTCCCGCTGCTACATCTAGTGTAGAACCATTGCTGCATCTAGTGTAGAACCATCTAGTGAGGAATGAAAATACATACGGGTGGACCAAACCTAGGGTAAACCTCCTAGGGTAAACCTCTTTTGTAGAGAAAGTGACTAGTACGAACTAAATCAAGTAAATACGTGGGTATGCGATATACCCACTAATAACGGTGTTTGAGAGAACTTCGAGGAACTCTTAAGGAAACCGGTGGCTCCAAATTTACAAGTCCCCGGGAAACACTGTCGTGAAGTTTGGAGGACGATGGCGCGTTTTGCCGCGCCATCTTACGTGGCAGTAGCGTAGCGATAGGTTCAGAGCCGCGGTCCTCAATTGCAGGAAAGCGCACATTATCGATCTCTCCTGGAAAGAGGGGCTAATTCGTAAGTTGGAGCTGCAATGGCTTCCATAACAGTAGATCAGCCCGGAGCTCGAGTGAGCCAACCAGCGCGGGGACATGACTCAAGTGGTCTATCTCAGGAGCGAGGCGAGAATTTGAGTGCTTTAAGAAATGTACGGAACGCAAGAGGAGGTACCCGTAACAATTATGGCCTTCGTAAACGCAAATCAGCTCACACGAGAAGCCAAGCGGCAAACGTCCCCAGGTGTATATGTTTGCTCCGCATATCAGAATTTGATCTGAGTTGTGATAGGGAAGTAAACATCTCAAGAACAGTCTATGCTAGATAGTAATTTCAAAACTTTCGAGCTTAGAGTGCTGATGTCCATATCCACAATCCAGCGTACAACAATATCATGCTTGTAATTCTTTGAACGTCGGAACGGTCGTCATAATAATGCAACAAAGGATATGGCCGAATTGAACCAAAGCAAACGGTAGGCAGCTCAATGTCTTTCTAACCGAGCTGAGTTCTTGATGCTGTAATGTTTCCTTTAGGAAAATTTCGTCGTGAATGTGTGAGTCTAGGGAACTTTTGGAAAACTATGAGTTATTATGATTGACCAGACTTTCGATCTAGAGTCATGTTTAAGAGGAAATATCCAACTCTAATACAAGAGAGGCGCTTCTCATCCACTAGATCTCTATACTTTAGTGAAAGAGCCGAACCTAAATGTACGGCGCTCGGCGGATTACTTGTAGAGAAGCTTTGGAAGGACGCTTGATCATTATAATGATTCGTGTACTTTTATGGAACTGTATCGAAGATTCTGGACTTATTTTACCTTCTTCTTCTTCTGCCTACAGAAAAGGGTGGAGAGGAGCTGGAATGTCAAGAAAGATGATCCTATCGAGGCCATTCTGTACATTTCTAACCTTCTTCACTTCTTTGATTGAAAATTGGAGACAGTTTATTTTTAACGCTGGTATAATTCCTAGTGAACATTTAGAATAAATTTATACAGGTATCTTATGTATAAGTCTATCTTTTACAATAATTTAGGAACTTTCAGTAAATTCAGAATTATTTAATTACGAATCTTAAATCAGGAGCATGTCATCTAGATAGCAGCAAGCACCTGATCTTGAGATTATACGAAACGAAGTCACGTAAGCTTCAACCAGGCTTTATCTTTGGATAGACTCTGCTGTCTTCACACACTCAGCATAAGTTTGTGCTGGCTGTTGTCTCTATCGACAGCTGAGAGTGATGTGCGGGACAAAGGGATTTTCTCGTCTACGAACATAAGAACATATATTTCTCGTCTGTATCAAGAGCCTGATATTGAGGGGGCGGAAGGAGATCTCCCTTTGACTCCAAGGGTCAAGCTATACTCTCCCACGGATTCTTTGAGGTCGCGAGAGGTGGAAGCTCCAGTCTGCCGTGATTTACCAGTTCAAAATTTGGATCGGAATCTTTCGTCCCCTGTTCGTCCAGTTTCATCCACCTTGTTACACATGCAACTTAGCGAAATCTTGAAAGATGATAGCACACCTTCAGGTCCAGAGCGCAAGACACATGATCAAGATGCTCCAGTCAGTGGTAAATAATGAAATTCAATTCATGACTTGCTTGATATTTGACAGAGGAAGTCACAGAATGCGTCCTCATAATTTTGTGTCATGTGTATGCTGCGAGCAGGTGCACCACAAATTGTTCCACCCGATGAAATCTTCTCTCATCTAAGGACAAGACTGCAGCGTTTAGTACCTGCATCCATCCTGCCGCAGCAATCTGGTGCAGGTTGGGATAGAGAAGCACTCCGGTAATCCATACCCATCTGGAGACTGAGATCCGGAAACTGAGATAACTCAAACTAACTCAAATGTTGTTGCGGTTGTGCTGTGTCTTAAGTGCCTTCCTCGACTAATATTTCATAGTATCTGAGCTTTCAGGACAAAGGCTATTGATCAGATGATGAGAAGGCTTACCTGCTTATCCAGGACCACACAGATAGAATCCACCCGTGAAGACGAGGTGAGTATAATTTAAGTCTACTTGTTTTGTTTTTTTTCTGCAAATTTGGGTAGTCCCAGCACATCGGCATTCTGTATAAGTCAGCTAGTTTAGATTGCTCAGCAAGAGTTTAGAGTTGGTTCCTTCCTCTGCATCAGTTTGTTGGCAAGAGAAGTCAAGGTTAACAAAGGGTCAGATAGTTGCTAAGCTGACTAGAGAGTTTGTCGATAAATTAGACATGAAGAAATTACAGTTTGTCTGTAATGCGTGTCTGAAACTCTCCACCTCCCTTGAGTAACTCTGGGAACAACTTCTTGCTTGGAGCATAATTTCCACTGCAATCCTTTACAAATTTAGAAAAATTGGCTGGCATTTCCGAATGTTAGACCGCAATAATCTACGTTTGTGTTCCTTGTTGAGAATGCGCATCAAGTTATTGCGACTGAAGCCTAATCGGTTCCTATCCGTAGAAGATGAACAGCAAAGCGGAGATAGACCGAATGTGTTTTCTTTTACAGCAGAAGCTTCTCGGTTTTAGTTTGTCTCGTCCTGAATGTTAAATACAACTCGGTTTCATTATGCAGAGCAAGGTTGAACAAAGTGGCACACTGGAATTACGGAGAGGAGATCCACGAACACTTTCCGAGTCATCAGTGAATGACTACAAACACGAAGAGAAAGGTCGTACGTTTACCAGTGATACTAACCTAGTAGATGAGTTGTGCATCCTAACTTGGTGTCCTCCTTTGAACACGGCTGAAACGTCGGAAATTGAGCAAGGGAAAAACGTGGGAGGTCTCTGGGATGATTGCAAGTCATATACATATACAACTATTGGAACTAGCAAAGAAGTTGGACGAAACTACGAATCAAGCTTGTGGGGAGAGAAGAATACATTAGATGTACCTGATCCCTTCCTTAACAACATTCGACGTAGTCCTGACCAAGGAGAGAAGTTCAACGTCGCAAGTGGATACCTACGTGGAGGATCTGATTTACTAGATAATGTTACTCCAAACCCAGGTCTTCTCCAACTTGAAGACTCTGGTTTTGTGCTCCCTACGATAAATCAGGGACTCCTGATGTGGCATGAAGATACACCAACTAACCTGAGGGGCTCTTTGAGTGTCTCGAACAACGAAGATTCTTTGGTGGGAGTTTTGGAGCAGAAAGATCCAGACTCGTTTGAGAAGGCGTCGTGCATCAACTTTCGAGATCGTGAATTGACATGGTCCGCAGATCCTTCGTCCCCTGAAAATTCTCGGGACCTTACACAGGAGGATTTCCATGACCACTCATTAAATTTGCTATGTTATGATTCTGGAAACCAGTCAGTAAACTCAACATCCCAACATGACAAACGGCTGGATTCTTATCAGCATGCCGAGAATTGGGACAATTTTAGCAAGAGGTCCTCGAGTAGGAACCATAGGTACGAAGTAGATCTGTGTTCTGATCACTTCACAGTGGAGCAACCTAGCCCGCAATACGACCAACGTTACTCACATTCTAGTGCAGAATACTTCGACAGCGACGAGAATTGTTCCTTTGCAGAAACAAGTTCTGATTATAACGAATGGCATATGATGAATTTTACTGACTTCCTGTAGATCTATAAGGACCAAATAGGCGATAGACTGTTTCTTAGTCACGAGGATGAGATAACTTCAACTAACAGATTATATAAGAAGCTATCGATCATGACTGGCAGTAGCTGTCAGATGTCGCCAACATGGTTTGGTTTCCGGGCAAACGCTCACGATCAAATACAGACTCTCTAATGAAGGCATGTTGAGCACGTGAGAGTTCAATCGATGTTCATCATGACATCGAGCAGTGTACTTACATCTAGCACAATGATCAAGATATTCTTTCCTTGGTAAATCAGATAATTCAAGATCTTGTCAAGTATCACCCAAGTAACTGGCATGGCGTTCATTTCTTTATCAAACTGATTGACCTTCCTATTGCTAGACTTTATGTAATAGCTGAAGGACAAACCGTCACACAAGATATTTCCATACACACGACATTGTATATCTCAACGGTAAACCATGAAAGTTACGTCAACGGCTGTCCATTGCCATGGGTAGTTCTTAATCTGGCTTGCGTCGAGCCCTATCCCAGACTTTTCAGCATCACGTTCATTGCTTACACTATGCTGTACTATGCTATACTTCCAGTACAGCGATTTCCAGATGCCTTCCAAGATGCCAAGTTGAACATCTAATCGAACCATCAAAGGGAGCCCTTCGCAAAACCTAGGAGTAGTATAAGTAGCACCAAGATGGCGTCCCTCTATCTCTAGAAATGATTCAAGCATGTCTTCAATGCAAGTAATGTCATGTCACACTGGCAAAACTGCAAATTCCAGAAAACAGCTCCTGTCCACTTTCAGTCGCTCCAATCTCCAATCTCCAAACAGCTCCTGTCCACTTTCAGTCGTTGATGGGGTCTTCCCATCCTTCGTTTTTCCTACGCGGTCGCTTTCTTTCTTTCAGTCGTTCCAATCGACTGTCTTGAGAATAGGGTAGGAATTCTTTTACAACAATAATCAACAGGGTTGTCATGTGTGAGCTGAAGAAACCCTGTGAGTGATACAGAAATTGTCTGACAGGCTATTGAATCAGCATTCGTGCAGTGCCGTATACCCGGGATGTTTAACGGCCACCTGGAACCAAGTTTAGAGTGCGAGAGTAAGGAGTTAAAAGGGGGCTTACCCCCATTTTACCCCTATATTTTTTCCTTGCGCAGTTTGATGGGGTCTCCTATTCTTCTTGTTATTACAGTGAGTGAGTGATCATTATACATTGAGACTCTAATGGGTAGTGAATTTTCATTTTTAATTTATTGATTTTCATGATTAAGTTATATGGGAATTTAATTTAAAAGTTTTAGAGAATGAACGGAAAAGTTCAGAGTTACAAGTGTTTATAGTTTCTAGGATTTGGATAGATTATTTTCTTATGTGAATTGGGATGTGATAGGGTCTGGTTTTGCAGATATGAAGAGATATGATAAAGAGTGTCATATACTGTTATTGTTATCTTTGTGTTAACCATGTTTACACTTCCCCATGTGTGGCTGCCTAGAGCGGCTCAGGATTCACCATGCCCGATGTGTCATCGACGCTTTACCTTGCAAAGGTTCAAAACACATGTCGGAAGGATGCACAAGGATTATGATTGGACCACTTTGGGATGCCCACGTGAGGCGAGTGACCACATCAATAGGATACACCATGCTTGATGTTTCACCAACGCTTTACCTTGCAAAGGTTAAAGATACATGTGTGAAGGATGCACAAGGATTATGATTGGACCACTTTGGGATGCACACGTGAGGTGAGTGACCACATCAATAGCAATGACACTCAGGATTACTCACGCTTCTTCTATTCCTTTGTTGACCATTCTAGGGATATTGATCAAGTCTTTGGAGTTGTTAGCTTCTCACGGTTTGCATTTTGGGGTTATTTGAGACTAGTTTTCCATATCCATGTCTACTCCATAGGCTACCCCGTACACTCTATGATGAGGTTAGACAAGCTTTTTGCCTACCACTTGATCGTTTGGCATGTGATCCCTTCAACAAGTTACCATGGTTCATATTCCTCTTACTCCCTCGATAGTGTCTTCGTTATACTTGAGAGGGACATGCAAAGCATAGAGAGGTGGCTGTTAGATTTCATCACTTCTGAGCGTGGGATTGGGCGACCCTTCAAGAGGAGTCTGTTAGGGCTACACATTTTAAGAGATAGGTTTTGCCACAGGATACCACAAAGTCCAATCAATTATGACAATGTAGGACATTGGGTCAAGCGGAAGAGTTTAGTAGAGCAGCACAAGCGCAACACCCTTTGTCTATGGCAAGTCCTATTGATGAGACTATCTCTTCCCTACAATCATTACATCCTATAGCAGTAGAGGGACTACCACTAGAGGTCTTAGATTATCAGCTGAGCAGCCTTTATGTCTTGATAGGTCACTTTTTGCACAAGCATTGTGCATTGTCCCTCGCCTTTCCTCAGGAAGCTTATTAGGGATGGTTTATGAGCACTTTAGAGATTACTTTTAGGCAAATGATCCTTCTAGTGGTTTTACCAAGTTATTTCAAGTGGCTACAGTAGTAGCGAGAGGAGACATTCCTATGTTTGTGAGTCAAGTGTTCGGTGCTAGTCGACTTCTTGCAATGGAAAAGGACATAGGAGGCATTAGACTGATTGCTATTGGAGAGATCTTTTTGTGTTTGGTCAATCATACCATTGTCCTTTAGCATCATTCTCATTTTGATAGCACCTTAGTCCACATCAATTTGGAGTAGCTACACTTGGAGGATATGAGGTTATACCTCTAGGTATTAGGGCACTCTTAGATATCCATCTAGAGTGGATTGTCCTATAGGTGGATGTTGAGAATGCTTTAATAGCATCTCACAAGCATCCATCTTTAGAGAGTTGAGAGAGGTTGGTGGATCCTTGGCAAGTCTTATTCCTTTTGTGCGGTCTTTTTATGGCTCTCCTACTTCCATTTACTACCAGCACGGTTGTTCACAAGAGGGAGTTACCGTCTTGGAGTTTGTTGTTGGTACACATCAAGGAGATCCTTTAGGAGGACCCTTATTTGCCATGGCTCACTTAAGAGCTCTTCTATCTACTACTTTGGCCATGCTAGGTTGTGTATATCACTCCTTGGCATATGATACACACATTGTGGACCTTGTAGATCAGATGAGGCAGGCCTTTGACCACTTGACTATCAAGTTACATCTAGTAGGCTTGAGAATCAAGGTGTCAAAGTTCAAGGCATGGTCCCCTTTAGGTATCCCGTCCCACCTTGAGCTTCTAGAGGGGTGTATCACATCTATAGATGGACTATGTAATCTTGGAGTGCCAATAGGATCCAAGAATTTTATCACATGCTTCTTAGACGCTGCCCTTGTAGACAATATTCTCCATGTGGCTGACCTTCTGTTACTAGGAGATCTACATGTGGCATTTGGTATACTCTTGTCAACCGTCCTACCTCATCCATATAGTTCCCTCCTCCTTGTCTTTCCTATCACGACTAAGAGCCTTTGATAGGAGGATTATGGGAGCCTTTGGTGAAATTATTGGACTAGGGACATTTGAGTGTGTGATAGGGGATTTAGCATGTAGACAGAAGGCTCTACCAATCTTGTATGGAGGAGTTGGCTTTATATCTATGGAGGAGATAGCACCTATAGCATTTTTGGGTAGTTGGACTCTCTTGGCATCCCTACTTTCCTCTTGCTTTGTAGTTGTTGAT